>JARQOC010000008.1:186493983-187693983 GCA_033576535.1 Allobates femoralis
GTAAATGTTCCAAGACAATCAGAGAAATGATTAATTATTCTGCCGGTTCTGAGTGACCCGAGACGTCTGAGCGTGTCACAGAATAACGCGGGGATCGGAATCTCACAAACTCATAAAGTGGCTGAATAATTTATATTCCGAAGAAATTACATTAATCCAAGACAAATAATTAAAGTGCGGAAAGTCGGAGGGACGGGAAATTGAAATCAAAGAATAAAACGGCATGAGAGAAAAAGATGAACTCAGATGATGAGATGTGTGAACTATCTGCACAGAGCGGGGGCTACAGACCCCAAAAGAGTCCAGATAACCTTGTAAAGATCCCCCGCCCCCCAATAATTATATTCTGTCTGGTCTTATGTAAAGACATATTTAAAGGGATTAGCCAAGGTTGCACGTAGATGGCTTCTTTCTTCTAAAAACAGCGCCGCCCCTGTGGTTGTGTCCGGTATTGCAATTTAGTTTCTTTGAAATAGAAACATATTAAAATTGAGTCCTCAGTGGTTGATACCTTTTAATGGCGAACTGAAGAGATGGTAATAAATAGCAGCTGTCAAGACAACTCCGGTCTCCTCATCAGGCTTAATGACACAAATTCTAAAGACATATATTATATACAACAGAATATAGAGGAGGAAGGGCAGCTGGGGCAGTTCAGAGATAAGTGTCATAGTTTGATTAGTGGTCTGGTCCTGAGTTTGAAGATTTCTTTAGTGGATATAAAAAATATTCCATATATTTTGCTTTATAAGATTCTCCACATATCTCCTGCATTCCCTGCCTCGGCTTTTATACAGGCTATGATCATCTCTCCTAATTGGTTGTGCAATACCATGTGATATGATAGCTGGGGAAGTCTGCCTCAGTTTTGTGAGCCTTCTGTAGCAGATTGGCATGGGTGAGTCCCACGTTGGGAGACCTCCAGAGGGTCACAACAACGCCTTCTTGATCGCAGCTCTACAACTGGTATTGGGGTTAATCTACTTTCTTTCAGTGCTGAAGGGGTAAATAACTCTTTCCTTGCTGGCTGTTCTTTGCAGCCTTAATCTCAGGTGCAGCTCTTTATGACCATTCCCCTTCGCTATTAAAAACCATGTGTCTTACTGTCTGATGCCGGTTATAGAATCCCTTTCTATGCTGACCACTTTGGAAGGTGCTTGTCTCTGCAAAGCAGAGGAGTCGTGACAATTGCAGCTGGGGTGTTTTGAACCATTGGAGAAGATGGAGTGTTTTCATTTTTGTGTTTACTTCCCTTTGTCTGTGTCCCTTCCTCCACAAGTTGTATAGTGATATCTAGATTACTCTACAAAAATGCTGACAGGGTGTAAATTGCACACTGTTAGCATTCGGCAGCCTAGTCATGATCTCCACACTGTCCTCGTCTGCTATGTTACTATTGTGTGGAGGCTGTCAGTCTGTTTTGGTTGTGCTGGGTCTGTGCTGAGGTCACTTCTCTTGATTAGTCCTCTACTTAAGCATGCTAGCTCCTCCATCCAGTGTCAATAGTACAATAGATGTTACTGATCCCTCTGTGCTCTGTGCCTGATCCAGCCTGCATTTGCCTGTGACCTGACTACTCTTTTGCCTGCTCCCTGTAACCTGTCTTTCTTTCTGGTTTTCCTGACCCGGCTTGTGAATTGGATTTCGTCTCTGACTACCTCTTGTTGTATTGCGCCATTTCCTGGACCTGACCTCGGATCGTTTGACCTCCAGTAACTAATACTATTATATAATTACTATCTGTAATTGTAGCCTTTTCGCTCCACATCTGATACTAGGTATTACTGTAGTGACTCGCGTCACACACACAGATTGTAGGGAAAGTCTGAACAACCCCCGTTAAAAATTACCCTTTATTGAGGACCAGGAGGATTTTGATTGACAGGTAAATTGGAATATTGATCATTTTCTACCTTCCATTTGCAGTTATTGCTTCCAGCGATGTGTTCTCTGTGCACATTGCAGATTCCTACGTACGTTCCGTCAGTAAGAAATGACTAAATGCAGTCAATGAGGAAAAGGAGCGCGGTGACCGAGGTGATACTGCATCAAACCCATCCCTGATTAGCTATTAATTAGCTGCGAGGTCAAAGGTCGCTCCAGGCTAATTGGTCGTCCATTGCTTTCATCTCCCTCATCATATATAAAAGATGAAGATAATTGGAGTCATCTTTGTAACCAGACTTGAATTGCAATATGTAAAAGTCAGCGCCGGCACCTGTGGCTTCTGGGCCTTGATTTCAATTAGACTGGCACGCTGTATGCCAACCACTGATCCACATTGTATAGCGCCAGTAATTAGGCCACTTAATTAACCGCGAGCCTGGGACCTCCGGCTCCTCCACCTTCATCTTCAGTCCGGACTCTTTGTTGATAAATGTTTTCGTGACCTTTTATTTCTTCGCCTCAGCGGGAAGTTTCCTCTTAATTAAAACCCTGATTGTGGCGGGTGAAGGGCCCTGCCATGGGACGGATCTTTGATGTGGATAAGTGGCAATTCCAAGTTATTAGCTTTTATTTATTTGTTGCATACGTATCCGACACGACGTATAATGAGCATAAACTCTCTAATAAGTAAATCATAGGAATGCATGTAAATAACATTATGTAACAGCCCCCCACCCCCGACAAGGTGCGCCCATCGGGATTGTCATACTCTAGTAGTAAAAAGCTTACCTCGTGTCTAATGTGAATAGGGCAAGGAGAGACGAAACATGGGGCCCAACTGGGGGCCCAAGTGCAGCCACCTGTCCATGGAAGCTATCTGGAGAAGATGGGACCGTCCCATGGGCACCCCTTCTGATGGTGAGGTGGCTTCTACACCTATTTATTAAGCTGTGTTACCCAAGTGCCCTATGTTACCTACATGTACTGTTATTTACTTTCTACAGGGTATAGGCTCATGTTGTGCTTTGCTCTTTTGTTTTGTCAGTGTGAACGCGCTCTGAACATCGCACTCCACCGACGTATGCTCCGGCTCATTATTTAGGTTTTACTGTGGTATAATACGGTAGAGGGAGATGAGTGCGACCGAGAGATCAGCTCAATTCCCAAAGACCAGTCAACTGAGGACGTGTCCCCTAAAACAGAGCCCCTCCTAATAGTGTCTCCTCAAACAGTGCCCCCTCAAATAGAGCCCCTCATGAATGCCCTCTCAAATAGTGCCCCCTCATTAATGACCTCTCAAGTAATGCCCCCTCAAAGAGAGCCCCTCAAATAATGCCCTCTTAATAGAGCCCCCCTCAAAATGTTCCCCCTCAAATAGAACCCCCTCAAAATACTGCCCCTCATTAATGCCCTCTGAAATAGTGCCCCTCATTGATGACCTCTCAAGTAATGCCCCCTCAAATAGAGCCCCCTCAAATAGAGCCCCTCAATAGTGTCCCGTCAATAGTGCCCCTCAATAATGCCCCCTCAATAGTGCCCCTCATTAATGCCCTCTGAAATAGAGCCCCTCATTAATGCCCTCTCAAATAGTGCCTCCTCAATAGTGCGCCCTCAAATAATGCTCCGTCAAATAGTGCCCCCTCAAATCATGCACCTTCATATAATGCCCCCTCAATAGTGGCCTCTTAATAGTCTCCGTCAAATAGTGCCTCCTCAAAGAGTGCCGGCCTCATATGGAGCACACAATGGTCATGACAAGTCCTCATAGTGCCAGCCTCATATGGAGCACACAATGGTCATGACAGGTCCGTTTCTGATGCATGACAGTAATGAGATTTCTGGGCGTTTTTACTGAGAGTGTGGTGTGAGTGTGGTGCGTGTGGGTGTGTGTGTGTGTGTGGCACCCCTGCGGGGATTGCCACAGGATCCACCGGTGCAAGGAGAGAATTACACCTTGGTTAGCACAGCACACCACACCTTCCACCCCAGACCTGAAGGGGGAGCTCTACTGGCTGCATTAAGTCAGTTCCCCTTTAAAACATGCAGGCCTGAGGGGAGGAGTCAGTCAGTCTAGAGTCTGCAGTGAAAGGGAAGAGAGAGGAGACGGAGGAGCTGGTCGCTGGGGGAGATCCAGGCCAGGACAGGGACCACTGACCGCTGTGCGCACCCTAAGGAAAGGGTCAGAGGCAAGTGGAGAAAGCAGGGAACTAAGAGAGGGAACCGGTTACTACAGCCCTTTAGTACATCCGGACACCGGAGTCAGAAGCTGCCAGCATCCAGAGCTACAGCAAAAGCCCGGAAGACTCAGGAGGAGTTCAGCCTTGAGGAGAGCCTGTAAAGAGACACTAAACTGACCAAGTACAGGACCAGGGGCCATACGAGAAACAGGGACCCCGCAGAAGGACCTCATTGCAGCTTAGGACAAAGCCCAGAGAGGGAGAAGAAGCGGTGGGTCCAGGCTCAGGCAGGACTCATCCCAACCACAGACACAGAGGAGGCCTCATAACTTTCTAAGGTGGAAGTCCCAAGTTGCATCGGGGACCTGGTTATTACTCTGGACTGTACCTATTACCCTGTCACCAGTAAAAGGTACCGAAACAACAATCCCTGTGTGTGTGTGCCTGTCTAACTGCTGCAATTCACCGCCTTGTCTGAAAAGACGCAACTAACTACTCCCCTCATCCATCACCGCTGCCCTGAGGTAAAGCTCCACCTGTGGAAGGTGTTCCACAGTCTGCTGCACCCACCATCACCTCAGTGGCCGGCTGCAGCTCTGGTGTACCCTTTACCAGGTACCATAGGTGGCGTCACGTTAACAATCCCCTTTTCCCCCACCGTTCCCGTCATTGAGGGTCCAGGGCACAGGACCGGGGACCGACCAGTCGTGATCCCCCCATCAAAGCCGCCATCAGCCCCCTACCCGAGTACCCATACCTGCCGACCGCCTCATGTGCATGGCTGTATGCATGAGAGTGTGCTGCAGTCAGTGTGCTGCTGTCCGCAGTCCTGAAGTTTGCTTGGCGGGATTTCTCAGCATGCTGAGTGATCCCGCCAAGCAAACAACAGCACTGAGGACAGCACTGACTGTTAGCTCAGTTAGCCCCCTCCCCAGTCTCAGTATGGCCAGCCACCCCCAGGGCTCCTACAGGCCGTCCCAGCCCTGAATGTGAACACCCACACCCCATTGTACACAGCGGTCCCCTGCTCCACTGACATACTGTGACGAATCCGCTGCTGTGAAGGAGATTTGGCACACTGTGTTAGTGTAGTGGGGACCCCTGCATATATGTACACTCACCCTTTGGACTCTGTGTAGGGGAGCCAAGGTCCGCAGCCCGGGTTTCTGTGCAGGGAGCCTTATGCTTCTCTCCATACCTCCAGTACCATTGAGCTGGTGGAGCGATATAGAGTAGGCTGCTCCACCAGCTCTGTGCTCTATGGTATTGGAGGTATGGAGAGAAGCATCGGGCTCCCCTGCACAGAGCCCACAGGGTGAGCGCACACACATCATGCAGCGGTCCCACTGCACATCAGTGTTCAGCACAGTGTGTCAGTGCATTGGGGACTGCTGTGTACAATGGGGGTGGGTGGTTACATTAGGGGCTGGGGCAGGCTATAGGAACCCTGGGGGTAGCCGGCCTTACAGAGACTGGAGAGGGGACGTGTCTGTAAGATCCTGGGGGTGGCTGGCCATAGTGTTTGTAGAAGACTGAGAGGAATGACCATAGTTTCCATTTCCATGGCAGGCTCCAATACAAACACGCCCCCTGGGCGTTCCCTGGCTGCTGCAAATATGTGATATCTAGGTAATCCTGCAAAATGTTGACAACGTGTATATTACAAACTGTCAACATTTTGCAGCCTAGATACACATATGAATTTTAGCAAAACTCTGGACAACCCCTTTAAATCTGAGTAAATTTCCTTTGGCACATACAGAGTTAATGCCAGAAGCTGCTGATGTAAGCGGCTCTGCAGGTGTAGGTGGGCTGAGTCAGGATCATTCAGTTCTTCACTCCCTCAGCTTTTATGTAGTTCCTTTACTTTCCACCAGGTGTTGCTGATAGAGTTTCACTCTGCTCTGACTGTATGAGTTGCTTAGACATCAGAGTTTGTTTCTGAAGCTCCCCTGCAGTGTGCACACTTGAAGATAGCCATTTCTGAGGTACTTGCTGCTGCTGGGAAAAGTTAGCATAGGACTGGTTGAGAAGTAGAGGGCAAGGGTGGTGACCCAGACCTCCTCACCATCAGAGTTACCTCTGGCTACAGGGTCAGACAAGGGACCACAGTCTATAGGATCAGGCAAGTTACCCAGATACCTTGCCCATTATTTCCATCCTGCTTCCATTCGCTCATCCACTATACTATTTATGCTGAGAATTTACAACTCTGCCCTCCACCTCGACAAACAGACCTACTTCATCTCCTCACTATCCAACAACCCAAAGAAACTCTTTGACACCTTTTACTCTCTCCTCAGTCCTAAAGTGCAGGCCCCTATCACTGACCTCTGTGCTGATGATCTGGCTTCTTACTTCACTAAGAAAATATAAAACATCCTCAGGAAATCAACTCCCAACCTCAAATTGCTTTGAGGCCACCTTTAGAAAGACCACATGGAATGACCAAACTCCTTAACCACGGGCAGAAGAATACTCAGACATCATCACAATGGTAAGATGTTATTGGATTCCCTACAGTCAAAGGCATATAACACATAACCAAGCAAAACACACAATGTAAAAGGCAACAGAGTCTCACCCTTCAGCTGGCTCGCCAGGGATTAGAACATTCATGCCTTCTGGCCTTCCAAGGCCAACTACCCCAGTCCAGCAACACCCTGCTTTTGGCGGGCACCCACTGAGAATGGAATAATGGCAAGCTCAAGAAGCTAACCAAGCACAGCAAAGTTTGTAGACAGGTGATCAATTGTCCCAACCTGGGTTTCTTCCAGCCGAATCCTAGAATCCTAGGCCATATTTTTACAGACTATAATTCAATTTTGGTGCTCCTCTAGTCAGCCCCAAAGCTCCTAGGCTGAGTACACATAGCATATGAACCCTGGCTAACTAAAGCAGGTTGTTTTTATAACCCAGCCGCCATATCAGGTTATATTGTATTCTTACAGGATTGGTGGAATAAGCTGTTCTCTTATTGGTTAGCACTTTCAGTTCTGCATAATTTCCCTTTGAGTAATGTAGCTAGAAGGGGGCTAAGTAAACAACATTTTGTTAGCAATCCACAAACCAATACAATGGGGCTCTAAGTAATCTGGCAAGAAACAATGATTTAACAAACATGAGTTAACAATCAAAAACAATACATCTGGCCAAATTAAGAACATTAACCCATGAAGAGCATTGAGAAAGGCTGTGTTGTCACATTAATATCTCGAAAAAATTGAGGGTATCATCTCACTATGTCAAATAAGTAAAATGTCAATATATCTTTTCAGAAAATTGCTTTTTTCTGAAAGTGGCATGACTGTAAATGCAAGAGTCTTCATATTAAGCCATAGTAATCTTTGCATTAGTGGTGCAATGTTGGATCCCATTGCCGTGCCTATTTTTGTTCTGGTTGAACTAGTATTAGACTGTTGCGTCCACATGGACTACTAGGGCAGTCTTTGTTGAGCGGGAGTGCCAATTGCATCCTTTAGGATGCCAACCTCAATGGATAGGTAATTGAATTAATAGACAGAGTATGATGTTCATTCATCAGGTTTGTGTATCTGGTTCGTAGGAATACTGCAGGACTGTGGAGTTGGAGTTGGTGTCCATTTTGGATTGAGTCGGATTCAGGGAAATTAAGGCGTCGAGTCAGAGTTGGGTCCACGTAGGTTGGGATTATGAATTGGGAGTCAGAGTCGGATGGTTGGATTCATAGTCGGATTCAGAATGAGCCCGGTGTTCCCTGAAGTTGGATAGTGGATGTTATTAATAAATTAATAGTTTTAAAAATAATAATTTAATAATTATTTTAATGGTATAATTTCCTGTAACAATTCATCTGTTCCCCATATACCTCCACCATTTGAATCTGTGAGTCCATCTTGGAAAAATTCAACCTTTCCCGGGAACCGATCAACACTACAAGGATTTAGAATCTTGGGACATTAAAATTTTAAATTCATTGACATTAAAGGTGAATAGATATCATTCATTTGCGATGAGCGTCACATGACCCGCCGCCGGCCGCCATGTTGCGTCTGCCATGAATGTGCCGCGTTGATTTGGAGGCTTTTATCAGCCGTGAGGCCACATATGGCAGCCGCTCTCCGCAGATGGACAAAGTCACATCCTGTAGAAGATAATTAAGAAATGAGCAGACGATGGAGCATTGAATATTATTCATTCTGATCGCTCCAGTCTGGTTTTTCTTTTTATTATGAATATTTTTTAATAACGTATTAAATCTCCAATTATTTTTCATGCAATTATTAATTCTCAGAATTGCAGCGGCGTCCTATTAAATCAGGAGATTTGTGCGTCTTGTCACACAATCAATAGATTAACAGAAGATTTGATTATAAAGTGTGTGCGTTGTCATATCTCATAGCGGTATAGAAGAGCAGCAGACCGGTGCAGGCGCGCCGTCATGTAGACTTCCTATGATATCCTTCCTGAAGACTAACTAGCCTGGTCAACCACAGAGTCTGATTTTAGGAGTCACATCAGCAACACCTGGTCCAACAGTCCGTGTGGGCAGGGGCGTAACTACAACAGGTGCAGGGGTTGCTATCGCACCCGGGCCCTGCAGCCTAGGGGGGGCCCCAAACTTCCCTTTGGCCCATAGAAAAAGACTAATACTACTAAAGATTTGCAATAATTGGGGGCCCCGTTGGAGCTTTCGCATCGGGGCCCCGATGCCTGAAGTTACGCCACTGTGTGTGGGGGCAACCTTCAAACCCCTACTGAAGGTGCACGATTTGCCATCAAGCCCTGATACCTGCCTGGCAGCGGATTTTGATTACCTGAGGCATCACGGGGGTTTCACACTTTGAGAAATATAAGAAAATACTTTGCTACACCCCCTCTTGGGTCCATTATCTACTCCCCTCCCCTGCTCCTGTCTCATTGTTCTGGATTCAGTGCTGTTGTAAGTAGGGGTGAGCGAGTAGTGAAAGATTGGGACTGCTATACTCGTAATGAGTAGGTCCTAATACTCGGGTACTCGTACGTCAATGGGAAATGTGAGTAATGCGAGTAATATTCTGCTGGACCCTACAAAGCGTCAGGGGGCCTGAGGAAGAGGCTGAAATGGATGCATGATTGTTTGAAAGCTGCCGCATGACCAGCTCTACCCATCCCCTGTAGACTGTGAGGCCTCTCTCTCCTGGCTGTGTATACCTTGTCTTGTCATGTTTATTGTACTTGTTTATGTATGCTTTTCATATGTAAAGTGCCATGGATAATGTGTATAATAATAAATAATAATTCAGGTCGGTGAGGTAATCTGGAGAGGGGCTGATTGTAGTCTAACCAATCATATGCCTTAATGTGATCTAGAGCCATCTCTGCTCTAGCAGCGGTGGTCTACACCCATCATTTGCCTCTAACACTTGATCTACAACTATCACCTGCCTTTAACAGCGTGCTCTACAGTCCCATCATGCCTCTAACACAGTGATCTACAGCATCACCTGCCTTTAACACGTGATCTACAGCCATCACCTGCTTTAACACAGTGATCTACAGCCATCACCTGCCTTTAACACAGTGATCTACAGCCATCACCTGCCTCTAGCACTGTGATCTCCAGCCATCACCTTCCTCTAACATTGTGGTCTGCAGCCATCACCTGCTTCTAAACCATGATCTAAGCCATCACCTTCCTCTAACTTTAGTCATCTACAGCGATCATCTCCCTCTAACACCGTGATCTACAGCCATCACCTGCCTCTAACACTGTATCTACAGCATCACTGCCTCTAAACCGATTCTACAGCATCACACCTGCCTCTAACACTATGATCTACACATCACCTGCCTTAACAACGTGATCTACAGCCATAAACTGCCTTTAACATTGTGATCTACAGTGATTATCTAACCGTTTTGCCTCTAACAAATCGTGCTCTACACCATTCTAACTGACTTTAACATTGTGATCTACAGTCACCTTCCTCTAAAACCATGTTCACATCATCACCTGCCTTAAACACGGATCTACAGCTCACCTGCCTCTACATGGATCACAATCACCCCTGCCTAACTAAACACATGTCAAACCCAATATCATCACCTGCCTCTAGCACTGTGATCTACAGCCATCACCTGCCTTTAACACCGTGATCTACAACCACTATCTGCCTTTAACATTGTGATCTACAACGATTGTCTGCCTCTAACACCGTGATCTACACCAACATCTGAATTTAACACTCCGATCTACAGCCATCACCTGCCTCTAGCATAGTGATCTACAGCCATCACCTGCTTGTGACAGGGAACCAGTGCTATCTCCAGATATCACTGTGCAGCTCCTTAAATGCTTGTCAATCACCGACTCTGACATTCAGATGAACCATCCTGGTAGTTCATCAATTCAGATGCCCAAATGAGCCTCCCCATGATGTGGACTTCATACCAGACCATTAGTTTTGCTAATGAAGTATTGCAAAAAATAAAAAAAAGTAATAAAAAATAAATAAATAATATAAAAAATAAGATTCATATCACCTTTGTTTCCAAGTAAAAGTGAAAAAATTTAAAGTAAAAAAAATTCATAATGTGCAAACTGCTCTTTTTTATTCCTGCATCCCATGTAAATGCAATTAAAATAAATAAATATATAACTAAAAATAAAGATTCCCGCTAATGAAAATTTGCATGGAACAATAAGAAAGTTATGGCTTTGCAAGAAGTGGAGTAAGAAAAAAATGAAAAGACAAAATAAAATGTTGGTCTGTTGGTAAGGGGTTAATCTACGTAGGCAGAATAGTACGTGCCCTCCGCTCCTTGGGCTTCTCCTTATTCCGGCCACTGGCACAAGCACATCTATAAGGACGATCGGAGCGTGGAGCGGTGACATCAGGTATTGTTACCTCCTAATGGCGGCAATAACAGCTGATTTATCTGTTGACTCCTCCATAGATCTCACCGTCGTTACATGTTCATTAAGCCATAATTGTCATTGATCGACATCCTCGCACGTGATGAATGCCGGGGAGATACATTGAGGCCCCGTAAAGATGGGAGCAGGCGCCGCCATAAGGGATGAGCCGCATTAACAGGAAATATTGAGCTCCGGGTAATGATGTGAGGATTATTTCCGATAGTTTTGTGTTTCTGATGATTACTGTCTCCGGCAGCAGAACCTGTAATAACACAAACGTTGTTATGACACCGATCATCTGCGGTTATTGCCGAACAAAGCAATAGATGTCTGACAACCTGCTTGATCATATGAAGACAACAAGGAAGACAGCGGAAGAGCTATGAACAGCTCCGGAAGGTTAGAAGCCTAAAGGGGCATGCCGGCAAGGAGAACTATCCACAAGGCAGCAGGCGGCTTAGAGATCAGTTGGATCCAACCGTAAAATGTTAATAAATAGTATCCACCTCTCCCCGACCTACACCTTGTCTGCACAGCTCCCCGCTTTGGTATTCTAGTGTTGACCTCTTAATGCCATAGGTCTTTTGGCGTGTTTAGTGGCTCCAGGACTCACCACCAGAGCTCGGTAAGGTTTGAACCATAAAAATGTTACAAAATAGTATCCACCTCTCCCCAACCTTCGCCTTGTCTGCACAGCTCCCCGCTTTGTCATTGCAGAGTGAACTTCTTCATGCCATGGGTCAAGTCATGTCTTTGGTGGCTCCATGAATCACCACCAGAGATGGGTGTAGGTCCACTGTAAAAATGTCACAAAATAGTATCCACCTCTCCCCAACCTTCGCCTTGTCTGCACAACTTCCCGCTTTGTCATTGCAGTGTGGACTTCTTCATGCCATAGGTCAAGTCATGTCTTTGGTGGCTCTATGAATCACCACCAGAGATGGGTGTAGGTCCACTGTAAAAATGTCACAAAATAGTATCCACCGCTCCCCAACCTTCACCTTGTCTGCACAGCTCCCCGCTTCGTCATTCCAGTGCTGACTTCTTCATGCCGTGGTTCATGCTGTGTCTTTGGTGGCTCCAGGACTTACAACCAAAGATGGGTAGGGATCCAAAAGTAAAAATGTTTCAAAATAGTGTCCACCTCTCCCCGACCTTCACCTTGTTTGCACAGCTTTGTCATTCCAGCGTTGACTTCTTCGTGCCATGGGTCATGTTGTGACTTTGGTGGCTCTGGGAATCATGACCAGAGATGGGTGTAGGTCCAACCGTAAAAATGTTACAAAATAGTATCCACCTCTCCAAAACCTTCACCTTATCTGCACAGCTCCCCGCTTTGTCATTCCAGTGCTGACTTGTTTATGCCATGGGTCATGTTGGTTCTTTGGTGGCTCCAGGACTCACCACCAGAGCTTGGTATCCACCTCTCCCCAACCTTCGCCTTGTCTGCACAGCTCCCCGCTTTGTCATTGCAGTGTGGACTTCTTCATGCCATAGGTCAAGTCATGTCTTTGGTGGCTCCGTGAATCACCACCGGAGATGGGTGTAGGTCACATTGATTATTTGGTTGCAGACATTTCTGCACCATTTCTGCATCTCTTGGCAGGAAAACGATGTTGCAAAAAAAATCAAGTAATTATGACTCATTTTGCAGTTTTTCATAACAAAGTCAATGGGTGAAAAGGGTGAAAAATGCTGCAAAAACTCTCAAAAATGTGACATGTTGCAGATTTATTTCTGCACCAAATCTGCAAGGGAAAAATAAAACTTCAGGATTCTCATTGGTTTTGTGACAAAGCTGCACTTAAAAAAACGTGACAAAAATGCACTGTGTGCATGCGGCCTACATGCATCAGACCAGAAGAGCATGTATGGAGCGGGGGTCCGTAATGCATGTTCACCAGGGATCCAAACAGACACAGACAGACACAATTTCTCACCCTCCCTGGTGAGCTCCAGTGATTTATTTCTTCCTTCCGGACACCAGCAAGACTATTGCAAAGATACTTCCGGGACCTGCGCCTCAAGCTGAGTCACATGGTACAAGGTCCTTGCAGTAACGTGTCCACAGGTCCTGCTGATGCCAGTAAGGAAGAAACCACCAGAGCAGACCTTGGGGTCGCCAAGGAGGGTGAGAAAGTGTGTCTGTCTGGCAAGTAGCTAACGGGTGGCTGCAATCGGATCACAGATACAAAGAGAAAACAAAAGACTGGATCACAGATTTGGCCAAACATGGATCCTTCCTTTATTCCAGAGCAGCAGAAGATCAGTAAAGCGAAGATGTGAAGATGCCGCCTGTAAGATGAAGATTTATGTTCCGCTCGCAGGATACCAGGACCCGTCTCCTTGTATTCATTGCACGACGCTCATCCGGCTGCAGTACAACGCACCGTCCCTCGCACTCCGCCGCTGACATTTCTAAAGTTCACGGGACATTTTTCTTTTCCATAGCACAATATTGCTTCCCGCTCTCCGGGTCTGTTCTGTGAATCCCCCCCGGACGCCGCAGGGATCGGGGAGGGCCCGGGGGCTCATTAATATTTACGTCTTACATTTTACAGTTGCTATTTTGTTGCTGTTTGTTGTCGATGAGGAGGACGGTGACACAAGAGACGTATTGACATTCATTTGTAAATGTGCGGAGGGGAAATACGGTATGTGCCACAAAGAGCGGATACAATGAACCCAATCAATGGACAAATCCTATAGTCTGGCTGCCGCATTACATTGTGTGTTACTGTGCGAACAACAACAATAACTGGCAAGAAGAAATCTGTGACTACAAAAAGTCACCCGAAGACGGATAGAAACATGTCTGAAGATACACAAGACCCGGTGCAGAAATCTTCTAATATGCATCTAATACATTCATTTAAACGACTATAATACTGAAAACAGCAAAAAAGCCAACACCATCAGAAGATAGCTTGCAATAAAAACCATGCAAATGCACATATCCCTTCCAAACTGTATAATATTATAAAATTTAGATATTTGCCAAATTATTAATCAATCTATGCCACGTCAAGGCAATCTCATCAGGGTCGTCCTGCTCTATAGACTTTTATTTTAGTTGTGCCATACGACCTTCAATATAAACATAAAGAGGACCAGAAAAAGCAGCATTTACCTGATGCCTCTCATAGACCTGCTACCATGGTGCCAGACTGGTGCAAATGCATAGAGGCAGCTCAGGGTCCTGTAGAATGTAAGCCTGCAAGGGCAGGGTCCTCTCCCCTCTGTACCAGTCTGTCATTGTTAATTTGTTCACTGTAATCTATATCTGTATTTTATCTGTAATCCCTTCTCATGTACGTGCTGTACATGAATGGAATTAATGGTGCAATATAAATAAATAATAATAAACAAATAAATAATGATAATTCTAAACAAGTTAAATTTGTAAATGGCCGGTATATATCACGGAGATGGTTGTCCTCTGTGGTGTTAATCTGGAGTTTTTGCTGGTATTTGTAGTGCAACAATTGTTAATGCAACCAGGTCGATGTTATTTGTTCTGTAAAAAGCAGGTGTGCTTGACTTTTACACATTCCTCCACCCATAGGTGTGTGTGACTACACACATCTCCACCCATAGGTGTGTCTCACATGTCAAGATGAAGTCTATGTTTGACATGTGGAGAAGAGAGAATGTAGCCAGTACACAGAGTGCTGGGCTGTGAGAAGAAGCTTAGGAGTGACTGACCAGAGTCAGAGTGTGAACACTGCCCAAACCTCCTGAGATAATAAATGGTCTGGGACTGGAATCAGTGAAAAGCTTCTGAGAGTGCTGCACTGGGAAACCTCTGGAGCAGTGTATTTGAAACCTTGAAGGCAGACCCGTGTGTGTATTAAATGGACTATATGTTCCTGTAAAGAAGACATGTTTCTCTGAAGTATGGTTATTGATGGACTGAATAAATCTTTTAACCTTCATATGGAGAAGTAATTCCTTTTGCTACCTTGAAGACCAGCAAATGAGTGAGTAACTTCTATTATACAGTGTGAATAGTCACTGAACATAGAACTCAATGTTAACACTGTATGCGATACGCTCTTGAGCTCCCCCTAGTGGTGGCTGCAGTCAGTATTACCGTGTTCTGTGCACAGGAGATTTAAACCTTTGTATCATAAAACTGTACTAAAGTCTGATAATAAAACGAATTATAGAACTTCTCTTTAAGGTACAATGAGATAGAAGCGCCGAGCCACGAGTAATTGTTGTGTCATATAAATGATGGTCGATTGAGAATATGCAGAGTTAGCAGGCCATTCTCCTGACACAAGGCATGCTATCAATTTTCCAAAATGTATTTTTAATATATGTAAGTCCAGCATTTATTCATCGTCTGTTGACAAATTTGCAGCCATCTGCAGGCATGTCGACCACATAACACAGCGCCCTGCCCACGGTTCCTTGTACTTGGACGCTGTTACGAGGCATTCAGCATCCTTATTTTTAGATAATGCAGTCTATAAATCGGAAAGTGTTGACTCAGCAGTGGACACAATGAGCCCGTCCCGCTGAATCAACTATTTTCTACTGATTCCGACTTTGCATGACAAGGACCTGGCACTTGTCCACCTGGCTGATGTTAGGATGCAAAACTGAAAGAGATCCTGCTAATCCGAAATAATGTAAATGAAATCTCCCTTTACACTAATTGCAAACAAATTAATGCAGCTTGTCCTTTTTTCTGACAGCAATTACCATATCAATAGGGGACGATTGACACATTGTATCTTTGCTTTATAGATTTCAATTTCTTCATAAATTCTTTAAATATTGACATCATTTATGGAAGAAGAAACGACATCGTCAAGGTCAGGAGAAGACGTCCCAACGTTGGGTTAGAATGAGATCAACCTAAAATAATACAAGTGCGTGAGGAGGTGGCCCTGCTGTATGTGGGGCCGGCGGGAAGACGTGGTGGTGCAATTTGTATGAAAACCGGCCCAGTTGGCAAATGCATTCCTGCCCCCTGGCCCAGTCTGTCCCAGCGTGTGACTCGTCTCTTGTACACAGACCCATGGAGTATCATTGATCCGTGCTCACGTACTTTCTGCAGTCCAGGAGACTCAGAGCTCATCCTATCCTCACTGGTTTTGTGAATCAGACTTGGCCATTACATTCTATGGGGATCCGTGAGACATAGATGACGGAGAAGACGGACCTTCTACCTCATTGTCTGTTCATGCATCATCCATTCTTAACTGATACATTCTTAAGAGTCAATGGATACAGTTTATACTGGCTTAAAAAAAAAGAGGAATAAAAAACAGGCAATTAGAATAATACCTGAGAGAATTGGCCGGAGCCTTCAGCTCGATCTCAAGCCATGGCGACATGATGAATCAACACTCTGTAGGAAGATGGATCTTGTGCAGGCTAGAGTCTTCTCCAAGTCTAGATAAATCCATCAAGGTCTTCTCCAAGCCTAGATAGGTCAACCAAGGTCTTCGTTAAGCCTAGATAGGTTCACCAGGGTCATCTCCAAGTCTAGATAGGTCCACAAGAGTCTTCTCCAAGTCTAGATAGGTCCACCACAGTCTTTTCTAAGTCTAGATAGGTCCACCAAGGTCTTCTCCAAGCCTAGATAGGTCCACCAGAGTCTTCTCAAAGCCTAGGTAGGTCCAGTGAGGGCTTCTCTAAGTCTAGATAGGTCCACATGAGTCTTCTCCAAGTCTACATAGGTCAACAAGAGTCTTCTCCAAGTCTAGATAGGTCCACCACAGTCTTTTCCAAGTCTAGATAGGTCAACCAAGGTCTTCTCTAAGCCTAGATAGGTCAACCAAGGTCTTCGTTAAGCCTGGATAGGTCCACCAGAGTCTTCTCAAAGCCTAGGTAGGTCCAATGGGGGCTTCTCTAAGCCTAGATACGTTCACCAGGGTCTTCTCCAAGCCTACATAGGTCCATCATGGTCTTCTCTCCTATTATCCTGATAGAAACCAAGGTATCGGGTTGCTGGTCTTCCTCTTCACCTTGGTCCTTCTATTTTCTCTGACCATTATGTCTTCTACAGTGATTGCTTTCTTCGTATGGTGTGCAGACAGTTGTAACTTGGAGATCCTTCTTTCCAGTGACAGGTCTGGGTAATTTGTTCCAGAATTGATAAGTTTGGTCTTCTCGACATCCATGGTATTGATAACCTCCATTTCCAGCTCCATATCATGAAGGCATTGATTCTTCTTCTGTCTTGTTTCTTTATCGTCCAGGTGTCACTTCCATATGTTACTACAGAATAGACCAGACTATGTACGAGCCGTGTCTTCATCACCAGTGATATGTTACTACAGAATAGACCAGACTATGTACGAGCCGTGTCTTCATCACCAGTGAAATGTTACTACAGAATAGACCAGACTATGTACGAGCCGTGTCTTCATCACCAGTGAAATGTTACTACAGAATAGACCAGACTATGTACGAGCCGTGTCTCCATCACCAGTGAAATGTTACTACAGAATAGACCAGACTATGTACGAGCCGTGTCTTCACCACCAGTGAAATGTTACTACAATAGACCAGACTATGTACGAGCCGTGTCTCCATCACCAGTGAAATGTTACTATAGAATAGACCAGACTATGTACGAGCCGTGTCTTCATCACCAGTGAAATGTTACTACAGAATAGACCAGACTATGTACGAGCCGTGTCTCCATCACCAGTGAGATGTTACTACAGAATAGACCAGACTATGTACGAGCCGTGTCTTCATCACCAGTGAAATGTTACTACAGAATAGACCAGACTATATATGAGCCGTGTCTTCATCACCAGTGAAATGTTACTACAGAATAGAGCAGACTATGTACGAGCCGTGTCTTCATCACCAGTGAAATGTTACTACAGAATAGACCAGACTATGTACGAGCCGTGTCTTCATCACCAGTGAAATGTTACTACAGAATAGACCAGACTATGTATGAGCCGTGTCTTCATCACCAGTGAGATGTTACTACAGAATAGACCAGACTATGTACGAGCCGTGTCTTCATCATCAGTGAAATGTTACTACAGAATAGACCAGACTATATACGAGCCGTGTCTTCATCACCAGTGAGATGTTCCTATAGTGGTAACACTTAAATGAATGTGTGAATGCCGCCTACGGCTGATTTCGGTCATCTAGGTATCATGGTGTAAATACAGACCACGTGATGCCTGTACTGGTCACAAGTCTTCATGAGGTTGTTGAGCTCAGGCCTAGAGACCGGTTACCATTCCTTGCATTGCCATCTGTAATTGTCCATGATACATGGACAGTTACAGTATATTCAACCCAAATATGATGTGGGAGGTGATTTAAGAAAGAGCAATCAACAGAATGGTCATAAATGTACGAACACTGGAGATATGGCTGGTCGAAACCCAATCATGAGAAACGGGTCCCAAGGTCACTTGTGTGAAAAGAGTAGAGAATATGCGTGACCACTCATCCATCCTCTCCCATGGGTCAACAGGAGCAGTATTGCACATGCACAACCATCACACCATTTACGTCTATGGGTTTATGGGAATGACATTGCACATATGAGAACACTGGTCTTTTCCCATCTATGGATCAATCAGAGCATAATTTTCCAAATAGTTAATCATCTCTCCACTTATTTCTACAGGTCTATGGGAGCCATACTGTGCATGCACGACCTCTGAACTATGGGAACAACATCAAGCATAAACGATTACATCTCCCAGAGACAGTGTTGTCCACAGTCACATACCACCACTATATTCACACAGTCAACAAGGCGATCTCTATCAGATGAACCCATCTGTCCAGACTCCAGTGCCGGGTCTTGCTCCCTTCTCCTATGGCCAGCTCCCTCTGTACGTGTCCATACAATGTGTCTGCTGTAAGCCAGCAGGTATCTGTGAGGTTATCACTCACAGGTTGTCCATATACAACCCATATTTAACCATCTCATTCCTAGTCCACTCACCCTGGCTAGTTCGTCGGCTGTTGAGTGCACTAGACTTCGCCTATACTGTAAAATGACAAAGGGGAATGTAGACAGATAGGAAAACATAAGCTAAAAGGATATAATACTATTTCAAGAGTTGCAGCCAGACACCACACTGCATGCAACAAGTCTCTAGCAGCTACATCAAGCTGGTGGTCAAAACAGAATGAATAAAGTGATGGAACATGTGACTATTTATATGGGAGGGGAGTGGTCACAAACAAGCATCACCTGATCCAGAATCTACCAGCAAGGAAAGATTTCTTTAACCTTAAAATGATGAAGAAAGCTCAGAAAATAAAATATCTTCCTTTGTTTCATGAAAAGCGTAAAACTGGTGCACAACGCCAGAGTAGAGAGGGGGGAGGAGAATACCGAGCAGGTGATATGAGGACAACAGCTGTTTCGTGCACTTGCATTTCAACAGGTCCATCGTTTTGATTTGTATTTCCTGTGACTGGGCTTTGCCGGATGAGCATCACTGCAAGGACTTCTTCATACGGGCTGTCTCTCGAACCAGGGTACGTCTGCAGTACTTCCACCTATATGTATTGTGGTGCCCACATATACCATCATCCTTTGCTGTTTTATTGCTTGAATCCTAGCTGCATCAAAACAAAGCAACTATGTTTAAAACTCAGAATCTCAAAAAACAATGTGAGACTCATATCCCAAGCTTGTCACACAAGGGCCAGGGACTAAGGATGAGCGAGTACTGTAATATTCGGACTCGTTATACTCGCAACGAGTAGGTACTGGTACTCGGTACTCGTTGCGAGTATAGTGAGTCCGATTTCTTTCGCAATGTATCTATAGATACACTGCGAAAGTAGCCTAAAAGTGAATAAAAGTTGTTAAAAATAATAAAATTACATACTCACCTGTCTGACGCCTGCACCAGGACCGGCCCAGAAGACCTACGATCACCGGAGAAGGACCTGTGACTGCCAGCCAATCAGATGGCCGGTGTACTTCCAGGACTTTGCAATCTGGACAATCAGGTGGCCGCTAGGGATCACGTGGTTGTGACATGTTGCCATCTGATTGGCCAGATCGCTACCGGCCATCTGATTGGTTGGAAGTCACAGGTCCTTGTCCGGTGATCGCAGGTCTTCTGGGACGGTCCCGGTGCAGGCGTCGGAAGGTGAGTATGCAATTTTATTATTTTTAACAACTTTTATTCACTTTTAGGGTACTCTCGCAGTATATCTATAGATACTCTGCAAAAGTAATCGGACTACTCGCTACTCCTGAGTAATCATAAGATACTCGGAGAGTAGCGAGTACCCGAATACCGCTACTATTCGGCGAGTTCTGAATAGTAGCGAGTATACTCGCCCATCCCTACCAGGGAGCCTCGAGTCACCACATCTTTCTAGATGATGGCTAGCCGGCCAATCCACGTTACTCCAAGGACCCAATAAAGGACCCTCTGAAGTGGAGACTAGATCCCTGTGTAGGGTATAGGTTGAAGTCACTGCATCGTTGGGTACTGTAAGTGGTTTACCGCATTCTGGTCATGGAAGAACGTACTGAGTCAACAATTTCCATTGCAATTGCGACGTCACCACTGACGTAACTTGAAGCCCCATTCGCCCCAATGCGAAAGCTCCGACGGGGCCCCCAATAGTCTTTTCCTATAGGTTAAAGGGACTTTTGGGGCCCTCTAGGCTCCAGAGCCCGGGTGCGCCTCTTGTAGTTACGCCTCTGGATGTCTCTACCAGCCTTCACCTATCTTCAATCCTAAAGGAAAGTTATGATCTTTGTTCTATGAGAAATAAATGAAGTATAAAAAATGAGGAAGACGAAGGCTCCACTTTCCGCCAACAGTTAAGCGATACATTGTTATGAAATGTATCTCTGAATCTTAACTAAAGCGAACCGGCCCGGTTAATGAGCGCTCGGCATTCGGCATCAGGTCATTTACATTCAGAGGAGCTTTTCCTCCAAATTGTTCCAAACACAAATATTTAAATTAGTGATGGAAGAGTGAATTTTATACTGATTTTCATTCCGCAGCCATTTTCCGAGGGAATTTTCTATGGCGTAGACTCACTTTATCTGACAATATCGGCTCGGAGTTGTTTTAAATAGAGCGTTTTTGGTCACGGTGATATGATTTTAGTTTGGTCCCATAAAATGGGGAACGGATTAAAGTCTTTCGACCGTTTTACAAATACAAAATTTGCATTTATCAGAAACTGATGAAATTGAGCTATAAAAAAAAAGTTCTTCCTATGTCATACGGGCATAATAACAAACACCGGAGCGGGCGGGGAGTGGGTATAAAGTATCCACAGTCTCCAGGAGATGATTCTCCACAGTCAATTACTCTGTTAAAGGGGCGCAAAGAGGAAGACGATCTGTCCAGTGCTGGGATTGCATCCAAACTCCTCTACTATTGAACTAGAAAACCTCAAAGGGCAAAACCGTCAACTTTCCTCAAATTATAGCCCCTAATACCAACGGTATGAAAACCTCTTCATGTCCAGAACCAACTTATAAATGGCGGTGAGAAGGGTTGAGCGCTGCTCTGCTGTGACTTGCCAAAATGATCACATGTTTTTGGTCACATGCAAGCCTGTCAATGATGAGCATGGCATCATTCAAGCATGGTAATATGTAATCTTTGGATACATAACATAACTCCCCTCAATAGAGCAGCATCAGGGTGACGCACTGCTGGGACCTCTAGTGCTGCCTCTAGTGTGTGTGTGCGCTGCCTGTAGTGTGCATGTGTGCTGCCTCTAGTGTGCATAAGCACTAACTCTAGTGTGCATATGTGCTGCCTATAGTGCGCATGTGTGCTGCTTCTAGTGTGCATATGAACTAACTCTAGTGTGCATGTGTGCGTATCTAATGTGTATGTGCGCTGCCTCTAGAACTAACTCTAGTGTGCATGTGTGCGTATCTAATGTGTATGTGCGCTGCCTCTAGTGTCCATATGCACTGCCTTTAGTATGCATGTGCGCTGTATCTAGTGTGCATGTGCGCTGTATCTAGTGTCCATGTGCGCTGTATCTAGTGTGCATGTGCACTGTATCTAGTGTGCATGTGTGGTGCATGTGCGCTGTATCTAGTGTGCATGTGCGCTGTATCTAGTGTGCATGTGCGCTGTATCTAGTGTGCATGTGTGGTGCATGTGCGCAGTATCTAGTGTGCATGTGCGCTGTATCTAGTGTGCATGTGCGCTGTATCTAGTGTGCATGTGCGCTGTATCTAGTGTGCATGTGCACTGTATCTAGTGTGCATGTGCCTGTATCTAGTGTGCATGTGCACTGTATCTAGTGTGCATGTGCGCTATATCTAGTGTGCATGTGTGCTGTATCTAGTGTGCATGTGCGCTATATCTAGTGTGCATGTGTGCTGTATCTAGTGTGCATGTGCGCTGTATCTAGTGTGCATGTGTGCTGTATCTAGTGTGCATGTGCCCTGTGTCTAGTGTGCATGTGCACTGTATCTAGTGTGCATGTGCACTGTATCTAGTGTGCATGTGCGCTATATCTAGTGTGCATGTGCACTGTATCTAGTGTGCATGTGCGCTATATCTAGTGTGCATGTGTGCTGTATCTAGTGTGCATGTCCCCTGTATCTAGTGTGCATGTGCGCTGTATCTAGTGTGCATGTGCGCTGCCCTTAGTGGGAATGTGCACTTGTCCCCTTAGCTTCTGACTGGCCGGAAACTAGATGTTATATCACAAGAACTCAATGCATCTCTATAAGAGTGAGCAATGAAGCCATAATGAGGTGAGAAACAGGCCAGAACGAGGCTCTCATAGAGATGTGTTGAAAAGTGACCTCTGGCGCACTTCATGAAACACTGCAGTTGCCAGCAGGTCACTTTTCGCAAAACTGACCAGAGCATTGCTGGAAAAGTAGGAAAGCAGTGGAAAATAAGTATCAAACTGTGAATTGGAGAGTTAGACCCGTTTCACATCTATGCAGCCCCTGCGTTTGCCTGCCCTCCCTACCCTGCGCTAGTGTTAATGCAAGCGCAGGTGCATTTACAGGCAAGTGCAGGCAAGCGCATAGGCGCATAGATGCAGAGCCCTTGCGCTCACTTGCTCATAGCCGACCGCATGAGCCTGAAGCCCAAAAGCGCAAGTGTGCCAGGGCCGGTGTCACAGTGCATGCGCTTGTCCAGATGTACCCGGGAAACATCACATTATGCGTTTCCGGGTGCATCTTTTTTTACTTTCACATCTGCGTTTTGCAAATCCAGAAAAATTCTGCCTTTTTTGCAAAAAAAACGGATCCGGCAATCTTGCGTTCTTACCAATGCAGCATTGTCAATGGAGTTACGGAATGTGCGGTGACTTGCAGTTTCATTCATCACTTCAGGCTTCAGACAAAATAACCTGCTAACTGCGGCTCTAAAACAAGCCTGAAGTGCCGGATTTGCCGGATTTGGATAAATTCACAAGTCGCCGCACAGTTCCGAAACTCCTTTGACAATGCATTGGTAAGAACGCAATTTTGCCGGATCCGTTTTTTTTTTTTTTTTTTTTTGCAAAAAAGGTGGCATTCTGCTGTTTGTGCAAAATGCAGATGTAACAAAATAAATTCCTAAATATTTTTAATTAGCAATCACTTCTTTTTTTCATGCCCCGCTTTGCTTCATTCTAAGCATTCTACAATTAGGATTTTGCACCATTTTTTGGATTTGTTCTATTTCATTCTCCAAAACTGAACATTAAATTATTGTTTTCTTCTAAACTGTGAACAGTATTGATGCTCGTTGTGCCGCCTGGGAGCCGCTGCCTCATCGCAGTCCACCACCACCCGCTGAGAATCATCTGCAATACAGAGTCTTATCTTATAATCAATACTCATACTTTAAAACCATCCATTATGTTTAATACATGCGCGGCCATGAACGAGTGTCTGATGAGAAGAAGGATTGAGGAATATCCATCTCTCCGAGAACGCAATGTAAACACAGAGCAGACGCCCAGGAACTAACGGCAGCCATAAGATAGCAACCGGCCGCGGCTGAGCAAAGAATGAGGACAATGACCACAAACATCAGGGGGGACACAATGGTGGATGACGGCTGTGTAACTCAGCTAGCGCCTGCCTGTGTGGAGACGGGGCAATATCAAATGCAAGAGCTTCACCAAATGGAAAGTAGTCATTACTACATAAAGGTGCACATGGCGTCTTCATAATCTCTGCAGTGCAACAGGGGTGTAGCCTATCGGCGGCAACATCGCCGAAGGTAAGCCTGGAAAATCCGGAAATCCTGACAGCGGTTGCCACTTCATGCCACGCCAGCCACACGTTGTCTGCAACGTTTCCTGTGCGCTCTGCTAAAGCGCACTCCCAGCAGCTTTGTGTGCGGCTGGTTGGGAAGGTAAATATCAGGTAACTAAGGCAGCGTTCTCCCGCAGCGTATAGCGCTATGTGCTTCTAGCAAAAGTTCTAAGTCTCAAGTGCTTGCGTCAGCCACAAGGGCTGACACAAGTGTGACCCTTGCCTTAAAGAGGTTTTCTAATCTGTCACCCCTTTTTTGCCCTAATTCTTTCTAACACTTTTCCAATACACTTCTGCTGTTTACTCTGTTTCTGAAATGCTATGGCCTGTTTCACACCTCTGCGCCTGGGCACATCACCTGCACCAGCATGGTCGCGCTGGCGCAGGTGCAGGCGCAGAGGTGATTGGGGCACTGTGGGGCCGCGTTTACAGTTACTGTAAACGCATACTAGTCCCCCCTTAGCGCTCAGCTGCGCTCGGTGCCCCCATTATCTCCTATGGCCGAGCACAGCTGAGCGCGCGCTCTGCCAGTGAGAAGCGCAAGTGAAACTGAAAGAGCGCACGGCGCATGTGCCTGGTCTTGACGCACCCGGAAATGCCTTATTGAGGGCCCACCACCCTAGTGACCTCATGGGGGCTGGCTTCTCCATACCTAAAAAATGGCTATGAAACTGCATCCTTTCCCATAACTCTGCCTGGGAGTGTAATATATGGAAGACAATGCCCCACATTTTTGGTTATGATTTTAGCTTTCCGATGGTTGGACACACCACATGTTTGTGGTCATCCTATTCGCCGATATTGATTTAGGTTAGGAGATGATGGTGACAGCTGAACAAAATGGCTGCTATAGGAATATTGCTTGACAGATCACACTATATCCCTATTCCGTACAAGTTCTATTTAAAACTATATATAAAAGAGACAATGTTGGTAGAGTATTTAATTCACAAGGTTGATACAAGTTTTACTTCTTAAAACTTTTCTTCATTGATTAACCTGTTATCTTAAACCACTGCTGGCCGGACTAATAACCGCCTGCGAGCATATGCTGTAGAAATTAATAGTAGAAGAAGACGTCGGAGCACAAACCTCAGCGAGATTCATTATTTATCAACGTAGCAGTAAATAATTTCATTTGACAGCAGCTGGTAACAAATGGCTATTGACTTGTACAATCCCACAACATAAACATGTAAGCGGGTGATGCGGATGATAAAAGCCAAATGTGGAGCGACACAATGTGATCCCCGCGCCGGAGCTTCTACATTACTGTCATTGATTCATTAATCTCACCCAATCATCGGCTCAGGAGGGAGATCGGGGGTAGAACACAATGAAAGACAGTGCGCTCAGCAAATCCACCGCAAAGTATCACATTGTTTATAGATGTTATGTAACAATGGTATAAAGAAAACGAGTTCTGGAGCCACTTCTCACCGGTTAAAGGGCGAAAAGTCTTTATTTAGGCATTCACATCCATAAAAACGTTTACAAAGGTTTACAAATAAGAGGCTTTCACCTTGAAACGCGTCCAGCGTGCCCCATGGGGGTTCCTTTGTAAAAGTTTTTATAAATGTGAATGCCTAAATAAAGACTTTTTGCCTTTTAACTGAAGAGAAGTGGTTTTCTTTATACTACAACTGGTGGAAGACAACCACTATACCAGATGTCTGTATCATGGCGAAGGTAGTGGATGAGGAAATGAGCAGCAAGATGATGGTAAAAAGGGCAAGGGCACCTGAGAAACTAGTCTGGCCCTATACTTGGGGCCCTGACTAGACCTGATCCCGAAGATACGGATACCTCTGATGGTGAGGAGGTTTGGACCGCCACCCTTGTCCTCCACTCCTCAACTAGTCCTATGCTAATCCATCTCACCTCCGAGCAAGGATCGGGTTCAGCAGCCACTCCAGAAACAAATAAACTTCCACAGACTGCAGCAAAAACACCAATGTCCAATGAGAAGCTCGGTCACAGGCAAAGTGAACAACTCTAGCAGTGACACCCTCTGGAGGGAGGAAAAGCTATTTAAAGGCTGTGGGAGTGGTTAACAAATGCTTCAGATACATGTGCATTCAATATGGTCTTGCTTTCAATGCATTTAGGATGCACAGCATATATAAAAAAATAGGGCAGGATGGCCCGATCTGAGAATGATGTGAAGTGGTGGGGTGGCTCAAAGAATTGATCAATTGTTTGCCAAATGTCTCAGTTTTAAAGTACAGTTGGAAATTAATATGTGCATATGCACTTTTTGTATTGCGTACTAACCACAGGCAGCGCTGGCTTTCTGGATTTTTTTAGTAGTTATATTCTTGTACATAGGGGGCAGTATTATAGTAGTTATATTCTTGTATATAGGAGCAGTATTATAGTGGTTATATTCTTGTACATAGGAGCAGTATTATAGTAGTTATATTCTTGTACATAGGAGCAGTATTATAGTAGTTATATTCTTGTATATAGGAGCAGTATTATAGTAGTTATATTCTTGTATATAGGAGCAGTATTATAGTAGTTATATTCTTGTACATAGGAGCAGTATTATAGTAGTTATATTCTTGTACATAGGGGCAGTATTATAGTAGTTATATTCTTGTATATAGGAGCAGTATTATAGTAGTTATATTCTTGTATATAGGGGCAGTATTATAGTGGTTATATTCTTGTATATAGGAGCAGTATTATAGTAGTTATATTCTTGTATATAGGGGCAGTATTATAGTAGTTATATTCTTGTATATAGGTGCAGTATTATAGTAGTTATATTCTTGTATATAGGGGCAGTATTATAGTAGTTATATTCTTGTATATAGGAGCAGTATTATAGTGGTTATATTCTTGTATATAGGAGCAGTATTATAGTAGTTATATTCTTGTATATAGGAGCAGTATTATAGTAGTTATATTCTTGTATATAGGGGCAGTATTATAGTAGTTATATTCTTGTATATAGGAGCAGTATTATAGTAGTTATATTCTTGTACATAGGAGCAGTATTATAGTAGTTATATTCTTGTATATAGGGGCAGTATTATAGTAGTTATATTCTTGTATATAGGAGCAGTATTATAGTAGTTATATTCTTGTATATAGGAGCAGTATTATAGTAGTTATATTCTTGTACATAGGGGCAGTATTATAGTAGTTATATTCTTGTATATAGGAGCAGTATTATAGTAGTTATATTTTTGTATATAGGAGCAGTATTATTGTAGTTATATTCTTGTATATAGGAGCAGTATTATAGTAGTTATATTCTTGTATATAGGGGGCAGTATTATAGTAGTTATATTCTTGTATATAGGGGCAGTATTATAGTAGTTATATTCTTGTATATAGGGGCAGTATTATAGTAGTTATATTCTTGTATATAGGAGCAGTATTATAGTAGTTATATTCTTGTATATAGGAGCAGTAATATAGTAGTCATATGCTTGTATATAGGAGCAGTATTATAGTAGTTATATTCTTGTTTATAGGAGCAGTATTATAGTAGTTATATTCTTGTATATAGGAGCAGTATTATAGTAGTTATATTCTTGTATATAGGGGCAGTATTATAGTAGTTATATTCTTGTATATAGGAGCAGTATTATAGTAGTTATATTCTTGTATATAGGAGCAGTATTATAGTAGTTATATTCTTGTATATAGGAGCAGTATTATAGTAGTTATATTCTTGTATATAGGGGTAGTATTATAGTAGTTATATTCTTGTATATAGGAGCAGTATTATAGTAGTTATATTCTTGTATATAGGGGCAGTATTATAGTAGTTATATTCTTGTATATAGGAGCAGTATTATAGCAGTTATTTTCTTGTATATAGGAGCATTATTATAGCAGTTATAGTCTTATATATTGTAAAATATAAAAGGGAAGGGGACAAGAGGCGCAATAGTGCCCTATCACTAGTGATACTAGTGTAGTGTGGTGGTGCTATGGAGCCACTCACCTGGTCCAGTTGTGATCCCCACAACTGGTTTGAAGGTGTTTCGGAATCAATGTTCCAAGCTGCTGCAGGACCTCCACCTACCACTGGATAGTGGTATGATCCAAGAAAAATGATGGGAGTGATGGTGTGCCACGGTCCGCGCTGCTCGGGGTTCAGAATAACTCACCAAAGAGCCAATCAACTTTCCATCCTCTTTATTCCTCCAATAAAGAGGATGGAAAGTTTATTGGCTCATTGGTGAGTTATTCTGAACCCTGAGCAGCGCGGACTGTGGCACACCATCACTCCCATCATATTCTTATATATAATAGCAGTATTATAGTAGTTATATTCTTGTATATAGGAGCAGTATTATAGTAGTTATATTCTTGTATATAGGAGACAGTATTATAGTAGTTATATTCTTGTATATAGGGGCAGTATTATAGTAGTTATATTCTTGTAAATAGGGGCAGTATTATAATAGTTATATTCTTGTACACAGGAGCAGTATTATAGTAGTTATATTCTTGTACATAGGAGCAGTATTATAGTAGTTATATTCTTGTACATAGGGGCAGTATTATAGTAGTTATATTCTTGTATATAGGAGCAGTATTATAGTAGTTATATTCTTGTATATAGGGGCAGTATTATAGTAGTTATATTCTTGTATATAGGGGCAGTATTATAGTAGTTATATTCTTGTATATAGGGCAGTATTATAGTAGTTATATTCTTGTATATAGGAGCAGTATTATAGTAGTTATATTCTTGTATATAGGGGCAGTATTATAGTAGTTATATTCTGGTATATAGGGACAGTATTATAGTAGTTATATTCCTGTATATAGGAGCAGTATTATAGTAGTTATATTCTTCTATATAGGAGCAGTATTATAGTAGTTATATTCTTGTATATAGGATCAGTATTATAGAAGGTATATATTCTTCTATATAGGAGCAGTATTATAGTAGTTATATTCCTGTATATAGGAGCAGTATAATAGTAGTTATATTCTGTATATAGGAGCAGTATTATAGTAGTTATATTCCTGTATATAGGAGCAGTATTATAGTAGTTATATTCTGTATATAGGAGCAGT
This sequence comes from Allobates femoralis, assembly GCA_033576535.1. Taxonomy (NCBI): domain Eukaryota; kingdom Metazoa; phylum Chordata; class Amphibia; order Anura; family Aromobatidae; genus Allobates; species Allobates femoralis. Next base: position 186,523,193 of record JARQOC010000008.1, read on the forward strand.
ATTATAGTAGTTATATTCTTGTATATAGGAGTAGTATTATAGTAGTTATATTCCTGTATATAGGAGCAGTATTATAGTAGTTATATTCTTGTATATAGGAGCAGTATTATAGTAGTTATATTCTGTATATAGGAGCAGTATTATAGTAGTTATATTCTTGTACATAGGGCAGTATTATAGTAGTTATATTCTTGTATATAGGAGCAGTATTATATTAGTTATATTCTTGTATATAGGTGAAGTATTATAGTAGTTATATTCTTGTATATAGGAGCAGTATTATAGTAGATGTATTCTTGTATATATGAGCATATTATAGTAGTTATATTCTTGTATATAGGAGCAGTATTATAGTAGTTATAATTCTTGTATATTATGGGCAGTATTTATAGTAGTTATATTCTTGTATATAGGAGCAGTATTATAGTAGTAATATTCTTGTATATAGGGGCAGTATTATAGTAGTTATATTCTTGTACATAGGAGCAGTATTATAGTAGTTATATTCTTGTATATAGGGGCAGTATTATAGTAGTTATATTGTGGTATATAGGGACAGTATTATAGTAGTTATATTCCTGTATATAGGAGCAGTATTATAGTAGTTTATATTCTTCTATATAGGAGCAGTATTATAGTAGTTATATTCTTCTATATAGGAGCAGTATTATAGTAGTTATATTCCTGTATATAGGAGCAGTATTATAGTAGTTATATTCTTGTATATAGGAGCAGTATTATAGTAGTTATATTCTTGTGTATAGGAGCAGTATTATAGTAGATATATTCTTGTATATAGGGGCAGTATTATAGTAGTTATATTCCTGTATATAGGAGCAGTATTATAGTAGTTATATTCTTGTATATAGTAGCAGTATTATAGTAATTATATTCTTGTATATAGGAGCAGTAATATAGTAGTTATATTCTTGTATATAGGGGCAGTATTATAGTAGTTATATTCCTGTATATAGGATCAGTATTATAGTAGTTATATTCTTGTATATAGGGGCAGTATTATAGTAGTTATATTCTTGTATATAGGAGCAGTATTATAGTAGTTATATTCTTGTATATAGGGGCAGTATTATAGTAGTTATATTCTTGTATATAGGAGCAGTATTATAGTAGTTATATTCTTGTACATAGGGGCAGTATTATAGTAGGTATATTCTTGTAAATAGGGGCAGTATTATAATAGTTATATCCTTGTATAAAGCAGCAGTATTATAGTAGTTATATTCTTGTATATAGGAGCAGTATTATAGTAGTTATATTCTTGTATATAGGGGTAGTATTATAGTAGTTATATTCTTGTATATAGGAGCAGTATTATAGTAGTTATATTCTTGTATATAGGGGCAGTATTATAGTAGTTATATTCTTGTATATAGGAGCAGTATTATAGCAGTTATTTTCTTGTATATAGGAGCATTATTATAGCAGTTATAGTCTTATATATTGTAAAATATAAAAGGGAAGGGGACAAGAGGCGCAATAGTGCCCTATCACTAGTGATACTAGTGTAGTGTGGTGGTGCTATGGAGCCACTCACCTGGTCCAGTTGTGATCCCCACAACTGGTTTGAAGGTGTTTCGGAATCAATGTTCCAAGCTGCTGCAGGACCTCCACCTACCACTGGATAGTGGTATGATCCAAGAAAAATGATGGGAGTGATGGTGTGCCACGGTCCGCGCTGCTCGGGGTTCAGAATAACTCACCAAAGAGCCAATCAACTTTCCATCCTCTTTATTCCTCCAATAAAGAGGATGGAAAGTTTATTGGCTCATTGGTGAGTTATTCTGAACCCTGAGCAGCGCGGACTGTGGCACACCATCACTCCCATCATATTCTTATATATAATAGCAGTATTATAGTAGTTATATTCTTGTATATAGGAGCAGTATTATAGTAGTTATATTCTTGTATATAGGAGACAGTATTATAGTAGTTATATTCTTGTATATAGGGGCAGTATTATAGTAGTTATATTCTTGTAAATAGGGGCAGTATTATAATAGTTATATTCTTGTACACAGGAGCAGTATTATAGTAGTTATATTCTTGTACATAGGAGCAGTATTATAGTAGTTATATTCTTGTACATAGGGGCAGTATTATAGTAGTTATATTCTTGTATATAGGAGCAGTATTATAGTAGTTATATTCTTGTATATAGGGGCAGTATTATAGTAGTTATATTCTTGTATATAGGGGCAGTATTATAGTAGTTATATTCTTGTATATAGGGCAGTATTATAGTAGTTATATTCTTGTATATAGGAGCAGTATTATAGTAGTTATATTCTTGTATATAGGGGCAGTATTATAGTAGTTATATTCTGGTATATAGGGACAGTATTATAGTAGTTATATTCCTGTATATAGGAGCAGTATTATAGTAGTTATATTCTTCTATATAGGAGCAGTATTATAGTAGTTATATTCTTGTATATAGGATCAGTATTATAGAAGGTATATTCTTCTATATAGGAGCAGTATTATAGTAGTTATATTCCTGTATATAGAGCAGTATAATAGTAGTTATATTCTGTATATAGGAGCAGTATTATAGTAGTTATATTCCTGTATATAGGAGCAGTATTATAGTAGTTATATTCTGTATATAGGAGCAGTATTATAGTAGTTATATTCTTGTATATAGGAGTAGTATTATAGTAGTTATATTCCTGTATATAGGAGCAGTATTATAGTAGTTATATTCTTGTATATAGGAGCAGTATTATAGTAGTTATATTCTGTATATAGGAGCAGTATTATAGTAGTTATATTCTTGTACATAGGGGCAGTATTATAGTAGTTATATTCTTGTATATAGGAGCAGTATTATATTAGTTATATTCTTGTATATAGGTGAAGTATTATAGTAGTTATATTCTTGTATATAGGAGCAGTATTATAGTAGATGTATTCTTGTATATAGGAGCAGTATTATAGTAGTTATATTCTTGTATATAGGAGCAGTATTATAGTAGTTATATTCTTGTATATAGGAGCAGTATTATAGTAGTAATATTCTTGTATATAGGGGCAGTATTATAGTAGTTATATTCTTGTACATAGGAGCAGTATTATAGTAGTTATATTCTTGTATATAGGGGCAGTATTATAGTAGTTATATTGTGGTATATAGGGACAGTATTATAGTAGTTATATTCCTGTATATAGGAGCAGTATTATAGTAGTTATATTCTTCTATATAGGAGCAGTATTATAGTAGTTATATTCTTCTATATAGGAGCAGTATTATAGTAGTTATATTCCTGTATATAGGAGCAGTATTATAGTAGTTATATTCTTGTATATAGGAGCAGTATTATAGTAGTTATATTCTTGTGTATAGGAGCAGTATTATAGTAGATATATTCTTGTATATAGGGGCAGTATTATAGTAGTTATATTCCTGTATATAGGAGCAGTATTATAGTAGTTATATTCTTGTATATAGTAGCAGTATTATAGTAATTATATTCTTGTATATAGGAGCAGTAATATAGTAGTTATATTCTTGTATATAGGGGCAGTATTATAGTAGTTATATTCCTGTTATAGGAGCAGTATTATAGTAGTTATATTCTTGTATATGGGGGCAGTATTATAGTAGTTATATTCTTGTATATAGGAGCAGTATTATAGCAGTTATTTTCTTGTATATAGGAGCATTATTATAGCAGTTATAGTCTTATATATTGTAAAATAAAAAAAGGGAAGGGGACAAGGGGCCCGCAAATAGTGCCCTATCACTAGTGATACTAGTGTAGTGTGGTGGTGCTATGGAGCCACTCACCTGGTCCAGTTGTGATCCCCACAACTGGTTTGAAGGTGTTTCGGAATCAATGTTCCAAGCTGCTGCAGGACCTCCACCTACCACTGGATAGTGGTATGATCCAAGAAAAATGATGGGAGTGATGGTGTGCCACGGTCCCGCTGCTCGGGGTTCAGAATAACTCACCAAAGAGCCAATCAACTTTCCCTCTCTTTATTCCTCCCAAAAAAGAGGATGGAAGTTTATTGGCTCATTGGTGAGTTATTCTGAACCCTGAGCAGCGCGGACTGTGGCACACCATCACTCCCATCATATTCTTATATATAATAGCAGTATTATAGTAGTTATATTCTTGTATATAGGAGCAGTATTATAGTAGTTATATTCTTGTATATAGGAGACAGTATTATAGTAGTTATATTCTTGTATATAGGGGCAGTATTATAGTAGTTATATTCTTGTAAATAGGGCAGTATTATAATAGTTATATATTGTACACAGGAGCAGTATTATAGTAGTTATATTTCTTGTACATAGGAGCAGTATTATAGTAGTTATATTCTTGTACATAGGGGCAGTATTATAGTAGTTATATTCTTGTATATAGGAGCAGTATTATAGTAGTTATATTCTTGTATATAGGGGCAGTATTATAGTAGTTATATTCTTGTATATAGGGCAGTATTATAGTAGTTATATTCTTGTATATAGGGCAGTATTATAGTAGTTATATTCTTGTATATAGGAGCAGTATTATAGTAGTTATATTCTTGTTATAGGGGCAGTATTATAGTAGTTATATTCTGGTATATAGGGACAGTATTATAGTAGTTATATTCCTGTATATAGGAGCAGTATTATAGTAGTTATATTCTTCTATATAGGAGCAGTATTATAGTAGTTATATTCTTGTATATAGGATCAGTATTATAGAAGGTATATTCTTCTATTTAGGAGCAGTATTATAGTAGTTATATTCCTGTATATAGGAGCAGTATAATAGTAGTTATATTCTGTATATAGGAGCAGTATTATAGTAGTTATATTCCTGTATATAGGAGCAGTATTATAGTAGTTATATTCTGTATATAGGAGCAGTATTATAGTAGTATATTTCTTGTATATAAGGAGTAGTATTATAGTAGTTATATTCCTGTATATAGGAGCAGTATTATAGTAGTTATATTCTTGTATATAGGAGCAGTATTATAGTAGTTATATTCTGTATATAGAGCATTATATAGTAGTTATATTCTTTGTACATAGGGGCAGTATTATAGTAGTTATATTCTTGTATATAGGAGCAGTATTATTAGTTATATTCTTGTATATAGGTGAAGTATTATAGTAGTTATATTCTTGTATATAGGAGCAGTATTATAGTAGATGTATTCTTGTATATAGGAGCAGTATTATAGTAGTTATATTCTTGTATATAGGAGCAGTATTATAGTATGTTATATTCTTGTATATAGGGGCAGTATTATAGTAGTTATATTCTTGTATATAGGAGCAGTATTATAGTAGTAATATTCTTGTATATAGGGGCAGTATTATAGTAGTTATATTCTTGTACATAGGAGCAGTATTATAGTAGTTATATTCTTGTATATAGGGGCAGTATTATAGTAGTTATATTGTGGTATATAGGGACAGTATTATATGTAGTTATATTCCTGTATATAGGAGTCAGTATTATAGTAGTTATATTCTTCTATATAGGAGCAGTATTATAGTAGTTATATTCTTCTATATAGGAGCAGTATTTTTAGTAGTTATATTCCTGTATATAGGAGCAGTATTTATGTAGTTATATTTCTTGTATATAGGAGCAGTATTATAGTAGTTATATTCTTGTGTATAGGAGCAGTATTATAGTAGATATATTCTTGTATATAGGGGCAGTATTATAGTAGTTATATTCCTGTATATAGGAGCAGTATTATAGTAGTTATATTCTTTGTATATAGTAGCAGTATTATAGTAATTATATTCTTGTATATAGGAGCAGTAATATAGTAGTTATATTCTTGTATATAGGGGCAGTATTATAGTAGTTATATTCCTGTATATAGGATCAGTATTATAGTAGTTATATTCTTGTATATAGGGGCAGTATTATAGTAGTTATATTCTTGTATATAGGAGCAGTATTTATAGTAGTTATATTCTTGTATATAGGGGCAGTATTTATAGTAGTTATATTCTTGTATTATAGGAGCAGTATTATAGTAGTTATATTCTTGTACATAGGGGCAGTATTATAGTAGGTATATTCTTGTAAATAGGGGCAGTATTATAATAGTTATATCCTTGTATAAAGCAGCAGTATTATAGTAGTTATATTCTTGTATATAGGAGCAGTATTATAGTAGTTATATTCTTGTATATAGGGGTAGTATTATAGTAGTTATATTCTTGTATATAGGAGCAGTATTATAGTAGTTATATTCTTGTATATAGGGGCAGTATTATAGTAGTTATATTCTTGTATATAGGAGCAGTATTATAGCAGTTATTTTCTTGTATATAGGAGCATTATTATAGCAGTTATAGTCTTATATATTGTAAAATATAAAAGGAGAAGGGGACAAGAGGCGCAATAGTGCCCTATCACTAGTGATACTAGTGTAGTGTGGTGGTGCTATGGAGCCACTCACCTGGTCCAGTTGTGATCCCCACAACTGGTTTGAAGGTGTTTCGGAATCAATGTTCCAAGCTGCTGCAGGACCTCCACCTACCACTGGATAGTGGTATGATCCAAGAAAAATGATGGGAGTGATGGTGTGCCACGGTCCGCGCTGCTCGGGGTTCAGAATAACTCACCAAAGAGCCAATCAACTTTCCATCCTCTTTATTCCTCCAATAAAGAGGATGGAAAGTTTATTGGCTCATTGGTGAGTTATTCTGAACCCTGAGCAGCGCGGACTGTGGCACACCATCACTCCCATCATATTCTTATATATAATAGCAGTATTATAGTAGTTATATTCTTGTATATAGGAGCAGTATTATAGTAGTTATATTCTTGTATATAGGAGACAGTATTATAGTAGTTATATTCTTGTATATAGGGGCAGTATTATAGTAGTTATATTCTTGTAAATAGGGGCAGTATTATAATAGTTATATTCTTGTACACAGGAGCAGTATTATAGTAGTTATATTCTTGTACATAGGAGCAGTATTATAAAAGGGTATATTCTTTATATAGGAGCAGTATTATAGTAGTTATATTCCTGTATATAGGAGCAGTATAATAGTAGTTATATTCTGTATATAGGAGCAGTATTATAGTAGTTATATTCTGTATATAGGAGCAGTATTATAGTAGTTATATTCTTGTATATAGGAGCAGTATTATAGTAGTTATATTCTTGTATATAGGAGTAGTATTATAGTAGTTATATTCCTGTATATAGGAGCAGTATTATAGTAGTTATATTCTTGTATATAGGAGCAGTATTATAGTAGTTATATTCTGTATATAGGAGCAGTATTATAGTAGTTATATTCTTGTACATAGGGGCAGTATTATAGTAGTTATATTCTTGTATATAGGAGCAGTATTATATTAGTTATATTCTTGTATATAGGTGAAGTATTATAGTAGTTATATTCTTGTATATAGGAGCAGTATATATAGTAGATGTATTCTTGTATATAGGAGCAGTATTATAGTAGTTATATTCTTGTATATAGGAGCAGTATTATAGTAGTTATATTCTTGTATATAGGAGCAGTATTATAGTAGTAATATTCTTGTATATAGGGGCAGTATTATAGTAGTTATATTCTTGTACATAGGAGCAGTATTATAGTAGTTATATTCTTGTATATAGGGGCAGTATTATAGTAGTTATATTTGTATATAGGGCAGTATTATAGTAGTTATATTCCTGTATATAGGAGCAGTATTATAGTAGTTATATTCTTCTATATAGGAGCAGTATTATAGTAGTTATATTCTTTATATAGGGCAGTATTATAGTAGTTATATTCCTGTATATAGGAGCAGTATTATAGTAGTTATATTCTTGTATATAGGAGCAGTATTATAGTAGTTATATTCTTGTGTATAGGAGCAGTATTATAGTAGATATATTCTTGTATATAGGGCAGTATTATAGTAGTTATATTCTTGTATATAGGAGCAGTATTATAGTAGTTATATTCTTGTATATAGAGCAGTATTATAGTAATTATATTCTTGTATATAGGAGCAGTATTATAGTAGTTATATTCTTGTATATAGGAGCGAGTATTATAGTAGTTATATTCCTTGTATATAGGATCAGTATTATAGTAGTTATATTCTTGTATATAGGGGCAGTATTATAGTAGTTATATTCTTGTATATAGGAGCAGTATTATAGTAGTTATATTCTTGTATATAGGGGCAGTATTATAGTAGTTATATTCTTGTATATAGGAGCAGTATTATAGTAGTTATATTCTTGTACATAGGGTGCAGTTTATTAGTAGGGATATTATTGTATAATAGGGCAGTATTATATAGTTATATCCTTGTATAAAGGGCAGTATTATTGTAGTTATATTCTTGTATATAGGGGCAGTATTATCTTATACATAAAACCCGAAGGCCACTTCCGCCCAAAATCCGCTCAACTTCCGTGATGGCCTCCGTCCTGTGTCAAACACCGGAACCGGAAGCACCAGACCCACAGAGCCCCAGCCACCGGCCTTGCACACAGCCCCGTCTGCGCCCACCCACATCCGGCCCACAGCCCTGCAGCTCACCGCCCACTCTCCGTCAGGGACCGCCATGCCGCCACTGGGTCCGCACACAGCCTGGTGTGCGCCCATCAACATGAGGGAACCGGCCCGGACCGGCCCACACTCCGGTGTGCGGCCTCCGCCGGCAACGCTCCCCCGCCACCTCGGGGGGCCACACAACCTCTGGGGGTACCCGCGCGCCTGGAGAGGAGGGAGGGTGGGACTTTCTGTCCTGCAGCTCTGCCCGCCCCTCCTCTCCTCCTCACACCCGACGCGCGGCGCGGTGAGTCTGCCCTCCAGCCTCCACCTCAGCCTGTGCCCGCCGGCTCCGCTGCAGCCTGTGCTCCCTCCAGCCTGTGCCCCCTCCAGCCTGTGCCCCCTCCAGCCTGTGCCCCCTCCAGCCTGTGCCCCCTCCAGCCTGTGCCCTGTGCCCCTCCAGCCTGTGTCCTGTGCCCCTACAGCCTGTGTCCTGTGCCCCTCCAGCCTGTGCCCCCTCCAGCCTGTGCCCCCTACAGCCTGTGTCCTTTGCTCCCTCCAGCCTGTGCCCCTTCCAGCCTGTGCCCCCTCCAGCCTGTGCCCCCTCCAGCCTGTGCCCCCCTCCAGCCTGTGCCCCCTCCAGCCTGTGCCCCTTCCAGCCTGTGCCCCCTCCAGCCTGTGCCCCCTCCAGCCTGTGCCCCCTCCAGCCTGTGCCTCCTCCAGCCTGTGCCCCCTCCAGCCTGTGCCCTGTGCCCCCTCCAGCCTGTGTCCTGTGCCCCCTCCAGCCTGTGCCCCCTCCAGCCTGTGCCCCCTCCAGCCTGTGCCCCCTCCAGCCTGTGCCCTGTGCCCCCTCCAGCCTGTGCCCCCTCCAGCTTGTGCCCCCTCCAGCCTGTGCCCTGTGCTCCCTCCAGCCTGTGCCTGTGCTCCCTCCAGCCTGTGCCCTGTGCTCCCTCCAGCCTGTGCCCTCTGCCCCCTTCAGCCTGTGCCCCCTTCAGCATGTGCCCCCTTCAGCCTGTGCCCCCTCCAGCCTGTCCTCCCTTTAGCCTCTGCCCCCTCCAGCCTCTGCCCCCTCCAGCCTGTGCCCTGTGCCCCCTCCAGCCTGTGCCCCCTCCAGCCTGTGCCCCCTCCAGCCTCTGCCCCTCCTGCCTCTGCCCCCTCCTGCCTGTGCCCCCGCCTGCCTGTGCCCCCTCCAGCCTGTGCCCCCTCCAGCCTGTGCCCCCTTCCAGCCTGTGCCCCTTCCAGCCTGTGCCCCTTCCAGCCTGTGCCCCCTCCAGCCTGTGCCCCCTCCAGCCTGTGCCCCCTCCAGCCTGTGCCCCCTCCAGCCTGTGTCCTGTGCCTCCTCCAGCCTGTGCCCCCTCCAGCCTGTGCCCCCTCCAGCCTGTGCCCCCTCCAGCCTGTGCCCCTCCAGCCTGTGCCCCCTCCAGCCTGTGCCCTGTGCTCCCTCCAGCCTGTGCCCTGTGCTCCCTCCAGCCTGTGCCCTCTGCCCCCTTCAGCCTGTGCCCCCTTCAGCCTGTGCCCCCTTCAGCCTGTGCCCCCTTCAGCCTGTGCCCCCTCCAGCCTGTCCTCCCTTTAGCCTCTGCCCTCTCCAGCCTCTGCCCCCTCCAGCCTGTGCCCTGTGCCCCCTCCAGCCTGTGCCCCCTCCTGCCTGTGCCCCCTCCTGCCTGTGCCCCCTCCTGCCTGTGCCCCTTCCAGCCTGTGCCCCCTCCAGCCTGTGCCCCCTCCAGCCTGTGCCCCCTCCAGCCTGTGCCCCCTCCAGCCTGTGCCCCCTCCAGCCTGTGCCCCCTCCAGCCTCCAGCTGTCCTCTGCCCCCTCCAGCCTGTGCCCCCTCCAGCCTCCAGCTGTCCTCTGCCCCCTCCAGCCGTCCTCTGCCCCCTCCAGCCGTCCTCTGCCCCCTACAGCCGTCCTCTGCCCCCTCCAGCCGTCCTCTGCCCCCTCCAGCCGTCCTCTGCCCCTCTCCAGCCTCCAGCCGTCCTCTGCCCTCTCCAGCCTCCAGCCGTCCTCTGCCCTCTCCAGCCTCCAGCCGTCCTCTGCCCTCTCCAGCCTCCAGCCGTCCTCTGCTCTCTCCAGCCTCCAGCCGTCCTCTGCCCTCTCCAGCCTCCAGCCGTCCTCTGCCCTCTCCAGCCTCCAGCCATCCTCTGCCCCCTCCAGCCGTCCTCTGCCCTCTCCAGTCTCCAGCCGTCCTCTGCCCCCTCCACCCTCCAGCCGTCCTCTGCCCCCTCCACCCTCCAGCCGTCCTCTGCCCCCTCCACCCTCCAACCGTCCTCTGCCCCCTCCACCCTCCAGCCGTCCTCTGCCCCCTCCACCCTCCAGCCGTCCTCTGCCCCCTCCAGCCGTCCTCTGCCCCAACCAGCCGTCCTCTGCCCCCTCCAGCCGTCCTCTGCCCCCTCCAGCCGTCCTCTGCCCCCTCCAGCCGTCCTCTGCCCTCTCCAGCCGTCCTCTGCCCTCTCCAGCCGTCCTCTGCCCCCTCCAGCCGTCCTCTGCCCCCTCCAGCCGTCCTCTGCCCCCTCCAGCCGTCCTCTGCCCCTCCAGCCGTCCTCTGCCCTCTCCAGCCGTCCTCTGCCCCCTCCAGCCTCCAGCCGTCCCCTGCCCCCTCCAGCCGTCCCCTGCCCCTCCAGCCGTCCCCTGCCCTCTCCAGTCGTCCGGGGGTGGCCACATGTTGACTCAGGATCCAGGCGCCGGAGAAGACGCAGGGTCCGTGGTAAGTATAGCGGTATGTGTGTGTGTGTGTTGTGTGTGCGTGTGTGTGTGTTGTATGTATGTGCCACTCTTCCCACGGCGCTGCGCTGACCACTCTGCCCACGCCGCTGCGCTGACCACTCTGCCCACGCCGCTGCGCTGACCACACTGCCCACGCCGCTGCGCTGACCACACTGCCCACGCCGCTGCGCTGACCACACTGCCCACGCTGCTGCGCTGACCACACTGCCCACGCCGCTGCGCTGACCACTCTGCCTACGCCGCTGCGCTCCCCACTCTGCCAACGCCGCTGCGCTGACCAATCTCACCGCACTCACTGCTAACCACTGAGCCACAGCGCACAGTGCTAGCCATTGAGCCATCATATACTCTGCTACCCACAGAGCCGCCTGTATACACACAATTAATTTCACCGCACTACCCTAACTATTCGTAAATAAACTATATATGGATTCTAGACTACCCGATTCTTTAGAATCGGGCTGCCATCTAGTAGTAGTTATATTCTTGTATATAGGGGCAGTATTATAGTAGTTATATTCTTGTATATAGGGGCAGTATTATAGTAGTTATATTCTTGTACATAGGAGCAGTATTATAGTAGTTATATTCTTGTATATAGGGGCAGTATTATAGTAGTTATATTCTTGTATATAGGAGCAGTATTATAGTAGTTATATTCTTGTATATAGGGGCAGTATTATAGTATTTATATTCTTGTATATAGGGGCAGTATTATAGTAGTTATATTCTTGTATATAGGAGCGTTATGTATTTATCTTGATATAGTTTATTTTGTACTTATATAGGGCAGTATTATAGTAGTTATATTCTTGTATATAGGAGCAGTATTATAGTAGTTATATTCTTGTATATATGGCAGTATTATAGTAGTTATATTCTTGTATATAGGGGCAGTATTATAGTAGTTATATTCTTGTATATAGGGGCAGTATTATAGTAGTTATATTCTTGTATATAGGAGCAGTATTATAGTAGTTATATTCTTGTATATAGGGCAGTATTATAGTAGTTATATTCTTGTATATAGGAGCAGTATTATAGTAGTTATATTCTTGTATATAGAGCAGTATTATAGTAGTTATATTCTTGTAATAGGAGCAGTATTATAGTAGTTATATTCTTGTATATAGGGGCAGTATTATAGCAGTTATATTCTTGTATATAGGGGCAGTATTATAGTAGTTATATTCTTGTATATTGGAGCAGTATTATAGCAGTTATATTCTTGTATATAGGGGCAGTATTATAGTAGTTATATTCTTGTATATAGGAGCAGTATTATAGTAGTTATATTCTTGTACATAGGAGCAGTATTATAGTAGTTATATTCTTGTATATAGGGGCAGTATTATAGTATTTATATTCTTGTATACAGGGGCAGTATTATAGTAGTTATATTCTTGTATATAGGGGCAGTATTATAGTATTTTTATTCTTGTATACAGGGGCAGTATTATAGTAGTTATATTCCTGTATATAGGGGCAGTATTATAGTAGTTATATTCTTGTATATAGGGGCAGTATTATAGTAGTTATATTCTTGTATATAGGGGGCAGTATTATAGTAGTTATATTCTTGTATATAGGAGCAGTATTATAGTAGTTATATTCTTGTACATAGGAGCAGTATTATAGTAGTTATATTCTTGTATATAGGGGCAGTATTATAGTAGTTATATTCTTGTATATAGGAGCAGTATTATAGTAGTTATATTCTTGTATATAGGAGCAGTATTATAGTAATTATATTCTTGTATATAGGGCAGTATTATAGTAGTTATATTCTTGTATATAGGAGCAGTATTATTATATAATTTTATCTTATTCTTGTTTACTTTTCTCCCTCTAATTATACCTGTGTCTCTCATACATTTTTTCAGTTTTCAGTTTTGTCTTATCTAATATAAATGCAATAAAGACTTTATAAGGATTAAGAAAAGTAAAATTAACTCATTCTCTTTGCTAATAAACAGGGTTTATAATACACATCGCATAGATATGATGATGGTTTCTGGTGCAGTGAGTTTGCAGAGTTTGCTCCTCTCCACGTCGGACGCCGCAGGCTCTTGGCTGGAGACGACTTCACTGACTTTTTTGACAGATTTTTTACAAAACGTAAGTTTGGAAGGTTAAACAATCTCGACTCTAATGGGAAATGTCCGCTGTGAGGAGACGTCTGGACCTCGCTCAACACCATCAGCTTCTGGCTCCTCCGGATAAAACAGATTTTCCCGCCGCCTGGTCAAACTGCGGAGCACAATGTGACAAAGAAAGTCAACTCTCCGGTCAGGACTCCAATGTGTCACATGTCAGGTCTATGTGGAGCCTCGTGTGGGGTAAATACTAATTAAAACATAATTTACGTCAAATAAGATGAACAAATAATAGAACAGTGCAACAAACCCAAAGCTGAGACATATATTAGAAGAAAAAAGGATCACTACTATTCACAATCAGGGAGAAAAATACTAATTAAGCAACAATCTATTGACATTTTTGCATCTCGGAAAGTCACTCATTGTTTCTCATATCATTTTTTAATGCAAAATTTCCAACTTTTTGCAATTTTATGCCACTCTCACCACTTTAGAAATAATCTTGTAAAAGTCAGCAAGGCTCCACGATTAGAGATAAGCAAATCTATTAATTTGCAAAAAAAATTGGACGTGACTAACATCCTTATTATTACATAATAAGAATGCCCCTCACCTGCCCAGGCCTGTCCTTAGTGTTTGGGAGAAGGGGGTCCTGCACACTATTATCTCAATCCCACCACTGCCATCGCTTGTGATGAATTTGACACCGAACCTGTGAGCGCTCTAGCACCTCCTTACACTCAGGCCAGTCGGGGAAGTGAAGAAGGACAAAAGAGGGACCGCAGTTTCCCTGTCAGTGCTGGTTTTTAAAGGCACCACTCAGTGAGTGTGATATATGTCTTCCAGTCCCAGGCAAGAAGTACATATAATAACCACCACCCCGTCACTGATAAAGGCCCTGAATAACACAAGCAGCAAACACTGCCACCAGTTTCTTGTTAGAAGTAAGCTGGCTTATATTGTGTCAGAAACCAACTCAGTTAGTGTGTAATGTTAAACGAGCACACCGACGTGGGAGTGTCGGGATCGAGATAAGAGAGCAACTCTTATACATTTTATATATTTAATTGCCATATGGGCACACTAGATATTAATATTTATGTACTGATATTATAAAGATATTACTGATGCTACAGTCAGTTCGAAAATAAAAGATGAATGGAATGCACACAGATTTACAGAAAAATGTGATCAGTTCCTAGTTTCTTAATGTTGGTGGTGGCCACATGAAGGCAGTATGGGCCACCAGGTTCCCTTGGCTATATTCTGCCAAATGATGTAGTCGGGTGCTCCTCAAAGTCTGAAAATCAGGACAGAATTCCCATAAACTTTCTGCTCTGATTTCCTTTTAGTATTGAGGTGGGAACAGGGGTTGGCTGGCCCAGGGGGCAGGGGGGAAGATGTCCCCCAGGCCAGTGGTTACGGAGCAGTTTTGGGGGCGCCCGGCCATCTGTCATATTGGTCTGGGAGGCCGCTCTGCCCCTGATCCTCACTGCTCATGGGCCACTGCTGTGTGCTTGCCCCCAAGGCTGAAATTTGCAAGCCTGCCCCTGGGTAATACCTTTTCCTGCTCTTGATTATCTTCTCGCCTCCCGGGACACAGTTTCCTCCTTATAATAAGAAATGTCACCTACCCTCTGGGACAGTGGAGAGAAGCAACCTTAAATTTCATTAAAAGGGACACATTTTTGGTTGGGCCCTTTGTTTGGGAAATGTAACATCCTGGGTCTAGGAGATTTTGAACAATGCTTGGCTAAGGGGACAGATGTAAGAATTCAGTATAGGAATTTATGCTTATGGAATATTGCTTGATAGGTCAGAATATATCCCTCATTCCTCACAGTATGTATACAGGGTACAACATCTGTTGGCTTTAGATAGGAATCAAGGCTCAAAAAACACATTTGACCTTCTCTAAGATCTTCTTATGTTCTATATTTATTATTCCCTGTGTTTTGGGAACATCAGATGTTTAGTAAGGCACTTTGATTGGAATCAAATAATATAACATTTTCACTGTTTTGCTGTAATTCAGATTTCCTGAGAAAGTTTGATGATTCATATATCCGAATTGCAAAAATCCCCCCGTCTCTGTAGTCTGTAGACACCTATGACTGCAGCATTAGATGCAACAGAGGCATAAATTGTCATTTCCACATCCAGAATGTGAGCAATAAAGCCTGGACGAGGCTCATCCACAGCGAGTAGATCCATCTCATATCAGCTCATCACAGGTCACCCGTTCAGTAACAAATATTGCAAAAACCTAAAATTTCCAACTTCTCAATTTTCAAATTCTTCCATTTTTTATCTCGTTTTTGAGTTTGTGGAAAATTCTATTAATTGTCACATTCAAGTGTGTGAAGGGTTAAACAGCAAACTCATTACTAATATGGATAACGTCCTTCTTGCCATGAATCTTCCACATTGTCATGAGAGCAGATGGCAAGATATGAAGACTTAATGAAATATGACATTAAGAGATGTAACATGTCACAAACGCTTAACATGACTATGAGGCGGGAGGAGGAGACGGGAGAAGCTCATCCAAAAGACCAAACTCAAAATTAATGACAAGGTATCCCCTAATTAATAGTACGATCCTATAACCGGCAAACCAAGCGTCGGCACTCTGTGCTCATCATGAGCCACCGCCACCTTCTGCTCCATCACTTTACCGCAAATATCCTGTCAACGCTCATATTATTGTAGGGTTACAGTCTAGAGGAAATCAAGAAGTCTCCATAGATCCCATAATTATAGGGTTACAGTCTAAAAGAAATCAAGAAGTCTCCATAGATCCCATAATCCTAGGGTTACTGTCTAAAGGAAATCAAGAAGTCTCCATAGATCACATCATTATAGCATTACAGTGTAGAGGTAATTGGAAAGTCTCTATAGATCCCATAATTGTAGGGTTACAGTCTAGAGGAAATCAAGAAGTCTCCTTAGATCCCATCATCGTAGGGTTACAGTCTAGAAGAAATCAAGAAGTCTCTATAGATCCCATAATCCTAGGGTTACAGTCTAGAGGAAATCAAGAAGTTTCCATAGATCCCATCATTGTAGGGTTACAGTGTAGAGGTAATTGAAAAGTCTGTATAGATCCAATAATTGTAGGGTTACAGTCCAGAGGAAATCGAGAAGGCTCCATAGATCATAATCGTAGGGTTAGTCTAGAAGTAATCGAGAAGTCTACAAAGATCACATAATCGAGGGGTTACAGTCTAGAGGAAATCAAGAAGTCTCCATAGATCCCATAATTGTAGGGTTACAGTCTAGAGGAAATTGAAAAGTCTCTATAAATCCCATAATTGTAGGGTTACAGTCTAGAAGTGATCGAGAAGTCTCCATAGATCACATCATCGTAGGGTTACAGTCTAGAAGTAATCGAGAAGTCTCCATAGATCACATCATCGAAGGGTTACAGTCTACAGAAAATTGAGAAGTGTCCATAGATCCAGTCACCCATCAATGATGGAATACACCATTCTTTATACCCAAGACCCAGCCTTACCCTTGTACATTTGGTTGTGGTGAGGCAGCCGCTCCGATGGTGGAGGTGGTGAGAAGGCTGCTCTGGTGGTGGTGAGGTGGCCGGTTTGGTGGTGGTGAGGTGGCCAGTTCAGTGGTGGACAGGTGGCCTCTCCGATTGTAGTGAGGTGGCAGGTTTGGTGGTGGAGAGGTGGCTGGTTCGGTGGTGAAGGGGTGGCAGTGGGGTAATTGCAATTGTTTATATGTCTGAAAAAAAAGGTGACTATTTTGAACAAAAAAAGCTGGATTCATGTATAAAGTGTAGCAGTGAACTAAGTTTACATGAGTTTATAAAAGACATCAAGGGGGAGTTGAACTAATAAGGCATTGTTTACTTTTACACATTGGTAAGGCAATCAGTCAGGCATTGTTTACTGTCACACACTGTTAGGGCATTCAGTTCGTCAGGCATTGTTTATTTTCACACATTGTTAGGGCATTCAGTTGGTCAGGCATTGTTTACTTTCATACATTGGTTGGGCATTCATTTGGCCAGGCTTTGTTTACTTTTACACCTTTTTAGAACATTCAGTTAGTCAGGCATTATTTACTTTCATACATTGGGTGGGCATTTAGTTGGCCAGGCATTATTTACTTTTACACCTTTTTAGAGCATTCAGTTGTTCAGGCATTGTTTACTTTTGCACATTAGTAGGGCATTCAGTTATTCAGGCATTGTTTCACACATTGATCAGGGATTTAGTTGGTCAGGCATTCTTTACTTTCACACATTGTTAGGGCATTCAGTTGGTCAAGCAGTGTTTACTTTTACTTTCACACATTGGTAGGGAATTCAGTTGGTCAGGCATTCTTTACTTTCACACATTTTTAGGGCATTCAGTTGGTCAAGCATCGTTTACTTTACACATTGATAGGGAATTCAGTTGGTCAGGCATTCTTTACTTTCACACATTTTTAGGGCATTCAGTTGGTCAAGCATTGTTTACTTCCACACATTGGTAGGGAATTCAGTAAGTCAGGTATTGTTTACTTCCACACATTGGTAGGAAATTCAGTTGGTCAGGCATTGTTTACTTTCACACATTGGTAGGGCATTTAGTTGCTCAGGTATTGTTTACTTTCTCACATTGGTAGGGCATTCAGTTAGTCAGGCATTTTTTATTTTCACACATTGTTTCGACATTCAGTTGGTCAGGAATTGTTTACTTTCACACATTAGTAAGGCATTAAGTCGGTCAGATTTTGTTAAGTCTTATGGCCACTTTACACATCCCGATATCGTCGTCCAACTTCGATAAAAAGTCACATGGTTCATGCGTTGGCCCCGATATCGTTCGTGCGTCGTATGGTGTAAATGACCAATTCGATGCAAGAACGATGCCAAACCAATATCGGGGAAGAATTGTGCAGGCTGTCCAACTGCCCGATATTGGATGGACGATCTGGCAGGATCGTTCTGTGTGACAGCCCAACACCGACTTGAAGAGCAACTTCCCCTATTCACTCCCATGTTAAATGGTCGGATTCCCTAGTTCGCGCGCACAAGGGGGCGTATACATCGCAGTTGTGTTGACTGCCGATATCTCCCTGTGTGACAGCTCCTATGCGATCTTGGATTTCTGCCCAAAAAGTGTGCACTCCCGTGTCGTTGTATCCAATATCGAAACGATGTTGGGACGTGTAAAGCAGCCATTAGGCGAAGTTCACATCTGAGCTGTGGTTTGCATTTTGAATGCATTGCGTTTTTTTTCTGCATGATTGCTTAAAACGCAGTAAAAACGCATTCATTTTTTTCTCCCATAGACTTGTATTGAAAAAACGCATGCAAATGTGGTAAAAACGCCATGGAAAATGTGGTTGCATTTCAATGCATGCGTTTTTGCCCAGAGCATAGGAAACGTTCAAACGCAAACATGTTTTCCAATGCGTTTTTACCGCGTTTGCATGCTTTTTTTTCAATAGAAGTATATGGGAGAAAAAAAATGCATGCATTTTTATCGCATTTTATGCAAAAACACAGTGAAAAACACAATGCGTTCAAAACGCAGCAAAAAAAGTAATGTGAAAAGGGCCTTGCACCTAAGACTAATTGAATTATCACTTACCGAAACTGAACAGTCAGGAGAAACATCCATGGTCATGTGAGTATACCAAGACATTATGGTTTATACCTCTACACTTCTACTAAAATCACTGTTACAAATTGATTTCTATGGGTGAGAAAATGCTGCAAAATTGCTGGTAGAATTGACAGCTGCCTCTTTAAAAAGCGCAATTTTCCATTACTGGTAATAATGTCACTGCTGCCTCCTAGTATGTGTTGATACTTTTGTTCCTTCATTATACTGTGATTCCAGTGTTCCTACATTGTGTTTTATCTCATACTTCTGCACGTCAATATAAATACAGAATATGAAGAGCAGAATTTCACAGAAACCAGATAGAAAATGATTATAAACAGAAACATATTTTTACATAAAGTCAGAAGACCACACCTCCCATCTGGAGATCGGCAATGTCTTAGCAAATATGAATTAATCACCAAAAAATCAATACATCTGGCCAAATTAAGAAAATGTAACCAACGTCACACATTGCACAAGGCTGTGTCTACACAATCTTCATGTAAAGGAGAGCGGCATTTCAAGCCGAATGTCTATTTTTCACGTTAGTGATGTAGACAGAGGGGTGGAGTAATTAAATTAGCAATACACAACCTCAGATAGTAAAGGCTTCGAATCTTCTGGTAAGAAACAATGTCTTAGCAAGCATGAGATAACCAACAAAAGAGCAATATGTCTGGCCAAATTAAGGGAATTTAACCCAAGCCACACATTGTACAAGGCTGTGTCTTCACAATCTTGATGTAGAGTTAGAAGACTACACCTCCCATCTGGAGATCGGCATTTCAAGCCAAAGTTTTAATTCTCCTTTGAGTCATGTAGAGAGAGTGGGTGAGGTAATTAAATTAGAAATACACAACCTCAGATAATAACGGCTCCGAATCGTCAGGCAAGAAACAATGTCTTAGCAAACATGAGATAACCAACAAAAGACTAATATGTCTGGCCAAATTAAGAAAATGTAACCCAAGCCACACATTGTACAAGGCTGATTCGTCACAATCTTCACGTAGAGTTAGAAGACTACACCTCCCATCTGGAGATCGGCATTTCAAGCCAAAGTCTTAATTCTCCTTTGAGTCATGTAGACAGAGTGGGTGAGGTAATTAAATTAGCAATACACAACCTCAGATAATAACGGCTCCGAATCATCTGGCAAGAAACAATGTCTTAGCAAACGTGAGATAACCAACAAAAGACTAATACGTCTGGCCAAATTAAGAAAATGTAACCCAAGCCACACATTGTACAAGGCTGATTCGTCACAATCTTCACGTAGAGTTAGAAGACTACACCTCCCATCTGGAGATCGGCATTTCAAGCCAAAGTCTTAATTCTCCTATGAGTCATGTAGACAGAGGGGGTGATGTAATTAAATTAGCAATACACAACCTCAGATAATAACGGCTCCGAATCATCGGGCAAGAACCAATGTCTTAGCAAACATGAGACAACCAACAAAAGACTAATACGTCTGGCCAAATTAAGAAAATTTAACCCAAGCCACACATTGTAAAAGAATGAGTCGCCACAATCTTCACGTAGAGTTAGAAGACTACACCTCCCATCTGGAGATCGGCATTTCAAGCCAAAGTCTTAATTCTCCTTTGAGAAATGTAGACAGAGTGGGTGAGGTAATTAAATTAGCAATTCACAACCTCAGATAATAACGGCTCCGAATCGTCGGGCAAGAAACAATGTCTTAGCAAACGTGAGATAACCAACAAAAGATCAATATGTCTGGCCAAATTAAGAAGATTTAACCTAAGCCGCACATTGTACAAGGATGAGTCGCCACAATCTTCACGTAGAGTTAGAAGACTACATCTCCCATCTGGAGATCTGTTTACATATTATTTGCATATTTAATTAATTTCCATCTCATTATAATTTTAGGACCTGCAAGTAGAAAAGCTCCAGGAGCCAAACCGTGATGGTAGAGTTTGCTACAATGTTTCCTTGATTGTTGCTATCGCTCCTCTCGGCTCTGACTGCACATTTCTCTCTATTTCTCACATTATGTTGTGACAATTGGTAAATTCCTCCGGTAAATTTCGATAAATTTCTCCTCATCTGAGGTTTTTATGTCACTTTTTGAACAGATACGGATGAAGCTGTGAAACTCCCGACTTATTGATAAATCTGCTCTTCCCTTTGTATCTAATCAAGAAGAAACGGATGTGCAGATGACAATGGCGGCCGTGATTTACTGATTAATCTGCTTCCAGAAGAGTCAGAAGTTTCCAGCAAAATGGAGGCGAAGTCGGTGGCGCTCGGTATGATTCATTAGCGGGAGCGGCATTTTACCATCTGCTTTGTGAAATTATCGCTGTAAATCATGTCGGCTGTGATGAACATTGGAAGACGAAGAACAAACACGAGTCTTGCCGCAGCTTCACGGGAAAACAAAGCTATTTGTTAAAACATGTTCAACATTAGCATTAAAGTCAATGTTATAAAGCTTCCAGCCTAAACGCTGACGATGGCTTCTCCTGCTCCCCCTGTGACCGGATCCACGATAGAGCACTAAACTACACCACTCTGCTAAACCTCATCTGCACTCGTCTATATGTCTCAAGAGTACAGCAATCCACAAACATGATTTACCTGCTTAAAGGGATCAACCTCCACAATGTATTGCTATGCAGCAGGTGATTGACATGTGCAGCATGACATCATTATATGGGGTTTTTAGTTTTTAATTACACTCCCTTCTTCCAAACTTTCATTTTACTTTCACTCTCCTCCAGCAGCATGAAAGTGAAAGTAAAGTGAAAGGAAGGATGAGCTTAAAGCCAAAAGACAAGCCCAAGGGAGAGTCATTAAGAACAAAAACCCCATATAGTGAAGTCATGCTGCACACGTCAATCACCTGCTGCAGAGCATTAAATCCTGGTGGTTGCTCCCTTTAAGGATCAGACATTTCTTAGGATTTCAGAACTGAGCAATGTTTGACTGCACAGTATTTTCCATTGTCAGCCTCCAAGAGTCATCGCTATTTCTTACTTTGATGACTTAACTTTTGCTGCACGAGTACTTTTTTATATACCTCATTTTGGAATATATTATCCATTTAATTTATATTATAATTAATAATAAAATAAAAAACAAAAACATTCTTTGAAGGTTCTTTTGTCTTTCAGAATATATGTTGATTTATATTGAAAGGGAACCTGGTGTCTGAGAGTAGCATAATAAAGAACCCGAGATCCTGATTCCAGTGATGTGTCACTTACTTAGCTGCTCAGTGTAGTTTTGATAAATCACAGTTTAATCATCTGTCTGGCATATTCATAAACTGCTAAATTTGAAGCATAAAAAACAACTATTTTATAAAAATGACAGCAATCAGCTCAGTAAGTGTCACATCACTGGAATCAAGATCTCTATCTCTACATTATGCTGCTCTCAGATGGGATGGCAAAAACCTGGTGATAGGTTGTCTTTAAAGTTTATTTAATAATATTGTCGAGCAAGTGATTATAATAAACTTTCAAATTTGCTTCAGAAGATGTCCCCACTAGGCTGTTTCTAAACCTGACATTTGCTGGTTGTCAGGGAAATCCGTCTTCAGCTCCACACAACAAATGTGGTTATTACATCACGAGCAAATAGTAATAAGTTCTACACCACAAAGGATAAACTAAACGTTGTAAAGGCGGATCTGAGATGTAATAAAAGACACATTTTTCCCAAGTTTTTATATCTTCTATCCCGTATCATATAGTTTAGACCCTACAGCTGTCCTGTGCAGTAATAACCCTATTTACAGCCATGAGTACTGAGCAGTGCAGCTGTGAAAAAGTAATAACTTGATATAAACACCTCCAAGGAAGTATCAGTACCATTTATTAGTTTACCACAATGAATAAAGAGTTTAGGAGATGGATGGGTGTGTATTTGGTTGTGGGGTAAGAAGTGGCTCATAAGTGGAGAAAGAAGTATATTTCTATTATAATATATATATTAAAGTTTCCTTCATTCACCATTGTGTATGTCGACACCTCAGTGGATGTTTTGCCTGCAATTTCCTGACATCGCAGCTATTTTGCTTTCAGTTGCAGTTGTGTTACGTCTGCGCGGTATTTTCACTCTGCGTGAGATTCCTAATATTTCACCTTTTTATACTTATTAACCTCGGCTGTTAATTGCTGCTCTTTTGCTTCATTTATAAATCACCGAAAAAATATAAATTCTGCAATGTTAAAATGTTTCCTTTCTGTGATAACGGAATTTACAGCAGAGCGCAGCGAAGCGCGGAGTAATGTGATGATCACCGCCGCGGCTCCTTCCACAGATATTCCTCCACATTATGTACTAAGTAGAGCGATGTTAGGAGATGGTGATAATGGTTTGTCTGAAAATAAATGTAAACAGAAAAAATAAAAAAACAGCGGCTGCTGCGGCATGTACAAGCTGCAGCACCTGCAGTGTTCTGCTGCCCTTCTCCATCTCACCCCCATAGTAGGACGCAAAGGTTTGGGAATAATGGGGCTTGTGCATCTTGATTTGGCTGTTAGGGTGAACCATAGTTGTCAACACTCCTGAATTTGTTGAAACTTATGTTTCAGGTATATTCTGAGCAAGTACCCAAAGTTTAGGACATTCTCAGGCACTATTGCAAGGATCGCTAAAACATTTGCAAAACATTGTTTTGCAAAAATGTACAGAAAATTAATTATGTACATGATCGGCATCGGTTCAGCAAGCAAGTGAGGCATGAGGGAAATGGGTAGGGTAAGGTTGAAGTATAGAAGATGCAGGCAGCCAGGAGGCCAATAGCAGAAGTATTTGAATCTACAGGCACACAGGTTGCTGGTTGCAGAGGTAATGGAAAGTGCAGGCAGGCAGGAGGTAACTAGAAGAGGTATTGGAAACTGTGCACATACATGAGACCAAAAGCAGAGGGACAGGAAGCCACAGCCTAACAGGAGGCTGGTAGCAGAGGTACTCAAATTTGCATGCAGACAGGAGGTCTGTAGTAGAGGTATGGATTCTGCAGGCAGACAGGAGCCAGTTGCAGAGGTCCTGGAAGCTGCAGACAGGCAGCTAGTATCTGAAATACTGGAATCTGCAGGCAGACAAGAGATTGGTAGCACAGATACCGGAAGCTTCAGTCAGACAGGGGGCCAGTATGTTTTAGTTGTTAATCAAGGATTGCTGAATCAGGTTACACAGAAATTTAATTTATGGCATCGAGTCCAATAGGTCTCCATATAAGCAGTAGATAAGAAACAATTTCTATATATGTACTCTACTGGACGTGATGTCTATGGTGCTCTGCTATACTGGAAGGCAATGGAGTCCACAGGGAGACAGGAGGCTACTAGCAGAGGTATGGAAGCTTCAGGCAGACAAAAGGTCAGTAGTGGAGGTACTTGAAATTGACAAACAGGAGGCAGGTAACAGAAGTATGGGTGCCGCAGGCAACAGAAGGCTTTTAGTAGAGGTACAGAATCTGCAGGCAGACAGGAGGCCATTTGCAGAGGTACGAGAAGCACTAGGCAGACAGGCGTTCGGTGGCAGAGATATTAAAAATCAGTGCCTACAATCTGCTGTCTGTTCTCTGCTGTCTGGGCTCTGCAGCCAGTGCTCTGAAGTGCCTGCGCTCTGCTGTCTGTGCTCTGCAGTCAGTGCTCTGAAGTGCCTGCGCTCTGCTGTCTGTGCTCTGCAGTCAGTGCTCTGCAGAGCCCATACTCTGCTGTCTGTGCTCTGTAGTGCCTGTGCTCTGCTGTCTGTGCTCTGCTATCTGCTCTGCAGTGCCCGCACTCTTCTGTCTGTGCTCTGCCGTTCCCGCACCCTGCTATCTGTGCCCTGCAGTTTTTGCTGTTGTCTGCGCTTTTCTGTCTGCGCTCTGCTATCTGCTCTGCAGTGCCTGCGCTCTGCTGTCTGCACTCTGCTGTCTGAGCTCTGCTGTCTGTGCTCTGCAGTGCCCACGCTCTACTGTCTGTGCTTTGCACTCTGTGCTCTGCAGTGCCCGTGCTCCGCTATCTGCTCTGCTGTCTGTGCTCTGCTGTCTGTGCTCTGGAATGTCTGCGCTCTGCTGTATGTTCTCTGCTGTCTGTGCTCTGCTGTCTGTGCTCTCCTGTCTGTGCTCTGCTGTCTGTGCTCTGCTGTCTGTGTTCTCCTGTCTGTGCTCTGCTGTCTGTGCTACGCTATCTGCTCTGCAGTGCCTGCACTTTGCTGTCAGTGCGCTGAAGTCTGTAACCGTGCTCTGCTGTCTGTGTGCCCGCGCTCTGCTGTCTGTACTCTGCTGTCAGTGCACTGCTGTCTGTGTGCCCGCGCTCTGCTGTCTGTGCTCTGTCTATGCTCTGCTGTTTGTCTGTGCCTGCGCGCTGCTGTCTGTGTGCTTGCACTCTGCTCTCTGTGTGCCCGCGCTCTGCTGTTTGTGTGCTTATACTCTGCTGTCTGTGTGCCTGCGCTCTGCTGTATGTGCTCTGCTGTCTGTGTGCTTGCACTCTGCTGTCTGTGCTCTGCTGTCTGTGTGCTTGCACTCTGCTGTCTGTGCTCTGCTGTCTGTGTGCTTGCACTCTGCTGTCTGTGTGCCTGCGCTCTGCTGTCTGTGCTCTGCTGTCTGCGCTCTGCTGTCTGTCCTGCTTGGTAATTCCTCTGCCTTCTGTTATTCTTCGTACCTCGGTGACAGTTCACCCAATGAATAACCAAGTCTGAAGTCTCCTATGAGTAGTAGATAAGCGCGGGCTGTCATGCGCTGTCTCAGGCTGTCGTGGCGCTGCCATGCTTCCAACGACCCTCGTAAAAATGAACTGAGGAAGATTTTGACTGGGACTCGCTGTGCAGATGGCTCCATTTGGTAAACAGGAGCGCTCTGATAAAGAATGATTGCTAATATTATTCCTGCAGGCGTTCTGCAACTGCCTCTCAAATAGCACAAATTTGGACGAAAAAATGACAAAATTGCCGGAGCAGAAGGCCAGCAGACAGAACGTAACGGCAGGAATGGCCGCTGTCAGCGGTAATTCCCCGTCCACCGCCATCATTTTATCTCATTTCTAAATACCAAGCAGAAAAAAAAGAAAATATCCCCAGAAATAGACAAAGAACTGCCAAATTCAGGAAATCATCCCATCCATGAAAGATGCTCAGAATAGGTTGACAGGAGGTAAAGGCGCAAAATGAGCAAACGAGTGAAAAAAAACCTCCAGTCATCTGCAAATCCCCAAATCTCAGGATTGTGCAGATCTGAGGCTCCTGGATTCATTCACTGTAATAATGCGGCTATATAACATGTTGAAGTTTGCGTCATGCTTTATGTGAGACACAGCCTCTTTCAAAGCGTGGGTTAATGTTCTTAATTTGGCCAGACATGTTGTTCATTTTTTTGTTGACCCTTGAGAGGTGAGTCATTGTTTCTTCTCAGACTGCTTGGAGCCTTCATTGTCTCAGTTTGTGGATTCCTAGTTGAATGTAAATTACCTCACCCCCACTGTCTACATCACTCACTGGAGAATTATGCAGTCAGATTGAAATGCCGATCAATAAGAGAACAACCTTATCCCACCAATCCTGTAAGAACACAATATACCCTGAGGAGAGGGCTCGGGATATAAAATGGTCTTGCTTCAGTCACCAGTTGTATATATGCTACATGGCTTCAGCCTAGAGCTTCAGTTCTGACTAGAGGAGCACCAAAACTGGATTATATTCTGCAGGAGTTTAGCCTAAGATTCTAGGATTCAGATGGAATGTCAGAGACTACTTAAGGAACCCAGATTGGGACAATTCGGTCACCTGTCTACAAACTTTGCTGTGCCCAGTCAGCTTCCTATAGACACAATAGAAGAGAAAACTAGATTCAGGGAATGATTTTCCACTTCTCAATATTGTGAAGCGATGGCCGGGCGACCACCGCAGTGCAGAGTGAATTACGGTACACAAGAGAAGGTGTAAATAACAAAGGTTGAATTTATTAACAGACAGATAATGATGTGGATAAGGCAGATTCAAACAGGGGTATGCAGTGGCAAAGGATGATTTAACAAGGTCTTGTACTCTCTAGCTGGGCCACTCAATAGCATGGCGCTCCAACTGTTACAGGATCAATATCACACAGGTAAATCCAAACAACGGTAAAGTGTAATGCTACTCTGCGTATAACTCACGTTGGGGACACAGGTCCAGTCCTGGGGGCCCCTAACAGTCTGGTTCGATGGTGCACTCTTCTCCTGGCCAGATCGATGAGAAGTAATCTTCTTCTTGCTTCCTGGTCCTCGCGGTCTGCCTTGGATCTGTAAGTCCCATTCCAGGTCTTGGGTAAGGCCACCAAAGCTTAGTAACTCCTCAGGAAGCACATAGCAGTCACCTCTTAGGCAATCACAAAGTCTGCACAAAACTAGTCCAACAGAAGCAAACAGACAGTGTGACCTTTCACACAGATCCACACACTGCTTCTTCACAGGAGCACAGCTACCAGCTCTCTGAGTCTCTCACAGGCTCCCTGTCCCCTTCTAGCCTTGGGCAGTCCATTAGCACAGTCTTAGCAGGGGGAGCAGAACATTCCATCATACCACACACGAGGAATGGGGGGTGTTCTGTCTCTTAAAGGGGCAGCGTGTTTCTTACTGTCGATAGCAGTGACACCCTCTACAAATTGTCCGGTTCATTTTCTATTTTCCATACAAAGGCTCCAAAACCGGTTTCCTGCCAAGGAGAAATGAATTGTGCATTTGGACATGTGCTATGTATTTGGCTGCAGGTTTCTTGACCGCGGTCATCATACTTGACTTCCTCCTTATCTTTTTGAAGCGACTGGTGGTAAGGCCGCGGGTGTGTGTGTATGATCTTTCTCAACAGAATCCCCATACTCAGGATTAACCGATAATAACGTTTCTTTACTGGCAAACATTTTTATATCACAGTCAACCGAACTATATGCGCACTTGTATATATTAGAGTCTCTGGATCTTCACTTCTTCCGGGTACGCAGCAAGAAAAGAAAACACAACAATGAAGGTATCTTTCCCTAACTTTCCCTAAAATCATGTACCAGTCTATCACAGAAGAAGATGTCGCTCCCACGTAGCAGGCCTGGGGATCTCACGAGGACGGGTCCCGGTGCAGCGCTGAAGGGGGAAACTCCTCAGTCTTCTTCTTTGGTCTCCTTCCGCAGATAACGGAATCTTTCTTTGTTAGTCTCTCCCAGTCTCAGGGCACACCAAGCAGCAGAAGGGGGCCCACAGCAGTACAAAAGTCTCTCTCAGTCTCGGGGCACCCCGAGCAGCAGGCGGGAGATCACGGCAGTACAAATGGCTCCTTTATGTCGGTCACGGCCCCTGCACATGCACTCCGGGTGCTCGGCGGGCAAGGTTTTGCAGAGCGGCCAGAGTCACAGCACCAAAGTCCAGTGGCCCAGGATCAGTCACGGGGGCTTCTGCGGGGTGATTTTTCCGGCAAGGTGTAGCAAAGTAGTCCACTTTCAACAGACATCCACAAGCAGGTCTCCCCTGGCTCAGCTCTGGATCTGCACTGACTTCCTGCTCTCTCTCTTCCTGAGTAAACACATTTGCTGAAAAGGGAATTTCCCACTTCCCTGCATTTGTTTCAGCACTTGTCCACAAGGGGCAGTATCGAACTGTGTAATGTTCACTTCAGTGTCCATTTCAATAATACAATCTGAATTGCTCACCTCACTACATTTTCATTATTCAGTAATTACAAGTGAGTTTATAACTGTGTAATGTGTATCTAAGGTTTACATTAATGTGTATACTTTCTGCATGTGTGTTTATGTGAAATATTCACTGTACAATGTGTGTGTTGTATATATCTGTGTATACAGCAGAGGGTGTGGCGCTGTGCATTATCCTGACCTGAGACATCGCTAACCATTAACCACATATAAGACAGAAGAGGCAAAAACAACATAAAAGAATAGAACCTTGGTGAACGTGTTATGTAACGTTTCCCCGCTGTAAATGTGATTGTAAAAGCTGATTATTGATTGAAGCAAAACGTCTTTTCTGATTGAAAACGGCCGTCAGGAATAATCCGAGGTGATGAATAAACATCCGGGAGACGTTCAGTGATAATCTGATGAGCGGCTCCTGCCACATTCACCCACAAGACGCAGATACAATCAATGACGACAGTATTTGACCCCACACAACTGTCTGATGACGTCTTGATACTTTGTCTTGGCAAAATTACCAAAAACACCGATTCTGTCACCGGATTACTGCTCTGTTTTATTTCGTTATTCATTGTAAGGTTTAAATATTTTGACATTTTATTCGTTTTGTGCGTTTTTCCTGTTTATTTCTTGCATTCCAAACAAAGGGATGAGTTGATGTGCAGGGAAATGGAAACTTTCATATGTTACACAACCTGCGTCCTCATTTATTTTGCATCTTTCTTCGCACCCCTGAAGCCTCCTTACACTGTGACGCTGCAGGTCTGTAGTATCGAAGTGTATGTTACAATTACCTAAATCTTATGACTCTCAGGGTACCTTTACACGCGGCAACATTTCTAGGGTGTCAACAGGTAACTTACTGGCTGCAGTGAAATCATGGAGACAAGGTTCTATCTTGTTGCTGTGTACAAATGGAATAATGTCTCCATGATTTCACTGCAGCCAGTAAGTTACCTGTTGACACCCTAGAAATGTAGCCGCGTGTAAAGATACCATAAGACAGAATTTTCATAGGTTTACAAACATAGGAGATAAAGGTTCCCTGGGTGCCTAAGCCAACACTGCTGTCCTGAGAGTATGCTGGGGCAAGGCTATGTTCACACAGGGCATTTTGGCACTTAGATTGTGCCTTGGTTTTATGCTAATCTTAACCTGCATTTTAGTTTCCCAGCCAAACCTATGGGATTCTTTGATAAACCGTCCACACACATTGGTTTAATTTCATTGCAGAAAGCGTCAACACCTCACCTTATGCTGCATTTTTGAAAGAATGAGCGTCAATTGTTTTGAGCATTTTCGCAGTGTTCAAGAGATCCATGTACCGGGATGGGAGGGGGGCATGGATTAGGATGGGCAGCCAAGTACCAGGATGGGTGGCCATGTACCGGGATGGGAGGGGGGTGGGCATGGATCAGGATGGGGAGTCAAGTACCAGGATGGGGGGCCATGTACCGGGATGGAGGATTCAT
The DNA here is from genome assembly GCA_033576535.1 of Allobates femoralis. Lineage (NCBI taxonomy): Eukaryota > Metazoa > Chordata > Amphibia > Anura > Aromobatidae > Allobates > Allobates femoralis. The sequence goes on from JARQOC010000008.1 coordinate 186,553,246, forward strand.
GTACCAATATGGGGTGACATGTACCAAGATGGGGAACAATGCAAGTCAGGGTAGGGGCTATGTACCATAATGGTGGACAATATACTAAGATGAGGGATCCATGAATCAAGATGGGGGCCATATACCAGGATAGGGGTTTATGTACCATGATGGGGGGATCCAAGTAACATGGTGGGGGATCTATGTACTAATGTTTGTGAGAGCTATGTACCATGATGACGGATCCATGTACCAGTGTGGGGATCCATGTACCAGGGTGGGGGATCCATGTACCAGGGTGGGTGGTTCCATGTATCAGATTGGGGGGTCCATATACCAGGATGGGGGATTGATGCACCATGATGGGGGGATCCAAGTAACATGGTGGGGGGATCTATGTACTAATGTTTGTGAGAGCTATGTACCATGGTGACGGATCCATGTACCAGTGTGGGGGATCCATGTACCAGGGTGGGGGATCCATGTACCAGGGTGGGTGGTTCCATGTATCAGATTGGGGGGTCCATATACCGGGATGGGGGATTGATGCACCATGATGGGGGGATCCAAGTAACATGGTGGGGGGGATCCATGTACCAGGTTTGTGAGATCTATGTACCATGATGGAGGATCCGTGTACCAGGGTGGGTGGTTCCATGTATCAGGATGGGAGCTGTGTACCAGGACAAGGCCAATGCACTATACCAGGATGGGGGGTCTTGTACTGGGAAGGGAACCATACATACCAGGGTGGCAGATTATCTAAATCTGACCAACATGCACGTGGGGAGGGGGATGCAACATAAGCAAAAGTGGGGGCAAGCCCACATTTCCCACCAGGGCCCATCGGACTCTAGTTACTCTACAGCAACGGGCCAACACCAAGCTGGAGAGGACATATATCATACACCACGAACACTATGTGTGGACACAAACTCATGAAATATTTCAACTCAGAATAATAAATAATTATAGACAAAGCATCAACCTCCCTGACGAGAACATTACATCTGCATGGGGCGTGACCTGGGCGACAGACCTCCGTTAATAGTGATATTTCTGTCAATGCTGCAGCTCATTGCGGATGATTTCATTGCAATCAGAGGGAATTTTATGTTAGTTGTTAACAAGTTAACACCTGACAAATTCTCACTTTGCCGAAAACAAGGCAGTTTGTTTCAATTAGCGGCAGCTTTTGTTCCCTTGGAACTCACTTTCTGCTGAGGTTCAGAAACACGAACCTGAGTCCATTTTTTGCATTAATTGCTTTTTGACTGCAGCATCTGTTGGCAGTAAATATCCCTGATTCATATTTATTCCGGGGCTCATAATGCGCCGGGAATTTCACCTTCCTAAATTACCTTCCTTTCCTCTCTCTGCATAATTTTAATGGAAACGCATTTCGGTGAAATTAATGGGAAGGGTCTTGTGGGGATTTGCACATGGTCACATATAACCTGACCGCTCTTCGGGGTGTCATTAGTTTATGCCGTTCTCATTTTACTGGTGTTTGTTAAATTCTGAGGCTTCACTGGGGGAGCGAAAGCCAAAATTACACAAAAATCAGCGGCTCATTGTTCACCGAGAACAAAATGCGAAATAGCTACATAGACAACGTTAACGAGCAGGGAGAAAAAATACTACAATGGATGGGCTGTGACGAGGCAAAATCTGCATCAAAAAGGCAGAAAATACTATAAAAAGAGTGGACATCAAACAGGGTCCTAACCTGCAGCAAGATCTGATCTTACATTACTATGAGTATGATAATGCACAGTACGTGCGCTCCTCCTATTCATAGCTGCTCTATTTGCATTCTCTTTTCTATTTGTTTATGGAATGTCACAAGTTTCTTCCTTCTTCTTTCTGGTGTCTCAGGGTGAGAAAATTAATGATATTTCAACTTCATTTTATTCAAAAATTCTTCTTGATTCATATTATTAACTTCTTTAACCCATAAGACACTTCATTTTCATTATATATACTGTATATTTCGGACATATTATACAGAGATGAGACTTGCACATGTGGTGTTCTTTGATTAAAGACAATTGGTCAGAAATATATCAGCTACTGAATCTGTATCGTGGGCTACGTTCACATGCTGCGCTATTGTACGGATCCGCTATTTGCAGTGGAATGCTGTGAAACATATTGACGTTCTCTCCCAGCCAAGTCAATGCATTTCACTGCTGTCCATTCACACACTGAACTTTTTACGGACCTGTTTTGGGGCTCAAAAGGGGATCCGTAAAAAGGATTGACATGTCGATTCTTTTGGCATTATTTTGCTGCGCTTTATACTCACCTCGCAGCGCTCCTCCGGTGATCTCTCCTCATCCCGATACCCTAGGACCTGTGAAGGACCAACGGACAGCACCATGTGACCGAGCAATATCACCCGGTCACATGGTGCTGCAGGGTCCTTCACGGGACCTGAGGAGAGATCAGCAGGGAGCGCTCGCTGTGGCCTCGCGAATTAGGAGAGATCACCGTTGCACCGGGCACAACGGGGAAGCATAGTGAGGTGAGTAAAGTGCAAGTGAATAGCGCTGTGAGGATGCGTTCTTCTCGATGCAGTTTTTGCACCAAAATAGATCCTCACCAAATGAAGCAATACGCTGTGTGTGAACCCAGCCTTAGTCTGTTTTCTTCTTGGATATTTAAATAAAGTTAAACAGAAAGCTTTAATCACATGATTGGTGATATTCATTTCTTCTTCTGCTTTGCTATATTGTTGCATAGTTGTTCACCTGTCGGGAGGGTGGGTGACTGGGACTTCCTGTGTAATATAATACTTCCGTATGGAAGAAATCAACTACCATAAGGTTGCTTTCATGTCACGGAGGTCCTTCTCCGGTATCCCACAACCAACAGAGCGAGAGATGTATGAACAGTCCAAGAACCTTCATTGCTTGAAAAACATAAAAAAATCCATAAAACAATCCATCAGAATACTGTATATCAAGGTAATCCAGGTGACTCTGCCATGCCTGTTCAGCGTCCCACACAAAAGACTGAAAACACTCTGCTTGTCCACAGAAAGACTCAAATATTGCACCTTCTCCTACCCCAATCACCTCCTAATATTCAAGACCAAGTCTATTGACACCCTCCAGGGGGCAAGAACACACATTGGCAGGCAGAGGACTAGAATGACCAAGGACATATCCACAGTAATTCAATTATCAGACTCTCTGGAGTGTAATGAGTACACAGTAAGTGGGGAAGGGCTGAACACACAGTATAGGAACGACACTTGTAAAATGCAGTAAAATATAACCCACCATATCCACCATCACATTTCACATTAGCATTTTTTTTACGCATCTGCAGCCTTACCGGAACACTTGTGGCAAGCCTGCAATCAGCTCCATTCATTCCCTATGGAACTTGCGGTCATGTGCAACATTTTCAGTTTTGCACTTGCGGCGAGTCAAAAAAATGTTGCTAGCAGGGTATGTTATGTGCTGCTGCAATGCCGGATTTGCCGGATCGCATCAAAACTGCACACGTACCGCACATGACCGCAAGTCCCATAGGGAATTAATCTGATTAAGGCTGGTTTTACACAGCCATTTTTTGCCATTCGTGTGTATCCAGTTTAAACTGGATGCACCCACATCCATTTTGGACCCTATTGACTTTCAATGGGGCTGGATGCACTTGTGGGTTCATCCAGTTTTGCACTTTTTTCCCGGTTCGGGGTGTTCCTGTTTTTTTGCCCTGAGACTAAAAAGTCAACTTGGTGCATTTTTGGTCTCCGTGTCAAAAAACGTGACCACGCGGATCCGGGACAATGCAGATAGAATTAAAATAGGGCCCTATGTAACACGGATCCTGGGAACTCCAGATTCCACTGGATTCAGACACCGTATCCATATTTTTGGACTGCACATGCCCAGACCGCAGTTCTAAATGTCATGCCTCCCTAGGTGAGTCATGTACAACTGAATTCTGGAAAAACAGGTCATCACTCAGAAGCAACTGTCTGCTCCACTGACCTGGGTGCATCATTGCGGGGGGCTCCTGGCAAATTCGGGGGGATGCAGGCTTTTCCTACATGCCCTTGAATTCAAAGAAACACTAGTGTGAAACTAGCCTTAAACTGGGGGCACCCACATCCGTTTTCGGCCCCATTGACTTTCAATGGGGTCGAAGGCACTTGAGGCTGCATCCACTTCTGTCTGGGTCCCCTCTGATCTGGGTGTCCACGGTTTTTGCACTGAGACCAAAAACTAATTTTATTGCGAATTTGACAAAACCGGATCCAGGGCAATTCAGGTTAAATTATAATGGTTTTCTATTGAACCTGGATCCAGGGGAATCCAGATGTCGCTGGATCTAGATGCCAGAACCAAGTTTGAAATATCACATTCTCTATGGTACATGTCATTTTCCTCCAGATCCATGTAAAAAAGGTAATCAACCGGATGTAACATTCTGCATAAGACGGATCAGTGATAACAATACCTGTGCCGATTCCGGGGGAACCTGGGGGTGCAGGCTTTACCGGCTTTCCCCCCCCCCCAGATACAGTAGTGTGAAACCAGCCTTATTCAAGCAAAGTAACAGTAAATATGTGTGAGCAAAGAACAGAAGAAATACAAAGAAATCAAAAGCAGCGAGTGTGAGGTGTGGAGGAAAAAAGTGGAAGAAAGGTTCATAATGGTCCGAAAGGTCACAGAAAACAATGTACAAGTTCATAAAATGTATCCAAACAGCCATAACCCAAAGTGCAAACCTAAAAATAGAGAAAGACCAAGCGACACTGCCCGCTGCGGAAGACGCCCACTCCATACACAATTGTGCACTTCACAACATGGAAACACAATACATTGTTCTTTTGCAAATGTTTACATTTTTTTCCCACTTAAATAAAAACTTTACAAGTTTGGCATTGCTGTGATTATATTGACAAGAGGAATCATTTCTCCATCTAGTGGCGTAACTTGAATCTCATGGGCCCCGATGTGGAAGATCCAACGGGGCCCCCAATTATTGCAAATCTTTAATAGCATTAGTCTTTTTCTATAGGCCAAAGAGACTTTTGGGGCCCCCTAGGCTCCAGGGCCTGTGTGCAATTTCAACCCTGCTCCTGTTGTAGTTACGGCCCCTGGATAAAGAGACTTTTGGGGCCCCCCAGGTCCAGGGCCCTGATGCGATAGTGACTAGCCCACCTCGGGGCCGTGGGGTACTCAGAACAGGGCAATAATTCTGCCAGAGAGTCACTGGGATCGAGACTCGGCTTCCGTGACCTCCAAGGAGTCAGTGCTCTGGCTGGGAAACTGGCTCCAGGAAGTATTGGTTGGGAAAAGAGTTTATTGAAGGAATGTTTGTGAAGCCACCTACGGTTCTTGGTCAACAGGGACCAACGCTGCGGGTCAGACCTCCGGGGTCGTTGGTATGGCAGCCTGATGTCATCGCTCCCCTTTGGTGGAGCAGTACTCCGGGGCAGATGTATTTTGTTGTGGAGGTGTGTAAGGTGGTGGTTGCGCGGGGCCTCTGTGTCTCGCCTGCTGGTGCAGTCGGCGCCTCTGCAGGCAGGAGAATGAATCAGTCTCACACAGCGTTGAAATTCGTTACCCGGTTTACTCACTAAAGCTGGAACTGATCACCAGGCACTTCTTTCTACCAAGTCCAGTCTGGTCTGTCTACAAGGATAGCTTGTCCAGGACCCCTTTGTATGCCTCTTTGTTCTTTGATGTCTCTCTCCCAGCGCTAGTTCTTCGCCTCTCCTGTCAGCGCCTCTTACACGCATTGCCATACTAGCAGCCACGGGTCCTCTTGGACAACTGGTACGTGCCTCCTGACCCTAGTTCAGTTGCCTTCTCAGCGGATGCGTCGGGTTGCGACTACCACTCCTTTAGACTGTGTTTTGGTGTTTCGGGCATACAGCGTCCGCGCCACGTACAGGGCCGGGTCCCTGGTTCTCGACCAACCCCTCCGTCCGACTATCTTAGTTTCGGCTCCAGGCGCCTAGGTTGTTTCTCTCTCCACCTGTGCCCCTGGGGTTCTCTCTGTTCCCCTTCTCATGCTTGCACTCTTTTCTTCCACTTCTTTCACTCCGGCTTACTCACTCACTATTTACTCACTACCAACTAACACCCCTCACCTGTTCTTTACCTGTTCCTTTTGACTGGGCCCTCCCCCCCGTCCACCATGGTCCCCTGTGTCCTAGGTTGTGTGGACGTGTTTGGTGGGGGCCTAAGTTCACCATCCCGTTTCCTTTAGTCTCAGACACCACACCCATTCATTGAGTGCAGTACCCCTTTGTGACAACCAGACCGGTGGGGCGCCACAATTACCATCCCTGCTGCAGTTGTAGTTACATCCCTGTCTCCATCTCATGATACTCCAAAAACAATAGTGGAATTGACTTATTGTTGATTTTTTTAACATGTTACTGCACTCCATTTTCTCATAGTCCCATAACATAATATGGTAAAATAAAATGTGTCGTTCATAAGTAAATCTCACTGCAAAAAAAATACCCAAAATATATCCTCATAACCAGTGGAGTGGCTTGACGCTGATGGGCCCAGATGCGAAGGCTCCAATGGGGCCCCCAATTATTGTAAATCTTAAATAGCAGTAGTCTTTTTTCTATATACCAAAGGGACCTTTGGGGCCCCCCTAGACTCCAGGGCCCGGGTGCGATTGCAACCTCTGCACCTGTTGTAATTACGTCCCTTCTCATATGGTCCTCTCTTGAAAGAAGGGGAGGAAAGAACAAAAGCTCAAAAATGAATATTGTTAGAGAAGGTGAGAGAGGGACCCGGGTGAGTGAACCCGAACTATAAGGTTTGGTATTGGACATCTAGTGTCTGGTGCTTGAACAGACTTCATACAGAAATCTATGGTCGAGTTCGGAGTTCGTATGCTCTTCGTATGTTGATAAAGTTGGTTGAAAGGTTGCAGCTCATCCAATCAATAAACCTTTTGGCTATGGGTTAATTCCACCGAGTACTGGCATGGTTGCGATTGGCCAGTCGCATCACCTCATCAGGTCCATATAGGACCCGGTGGTGCGCTGTTCGGCACACAATCCTCTGAAAGTTGACAGGCGCAAAGTCCCCCGCTACATATTGTAGACTTGCTCCCTCTAGTGCCTTTTGTGGGGCACTAAAGGGTGTTTTTACCCTTGATTATTAAAAAAATAAACAAATAATGTAAAAAATGCCATGCGTTTCCCACTATTTTCAATAACCAGCCAAGATAAAGCAGAGAGCTGGGGGCTGATATTATCAGGCTGCGAAGCCAATGTCAGACTGAGAATACCAGCCTGCAGCCACCACAGAATTGGTGCATCCATTAGTTGTGCCATTTCTGGCACTTCTCCCCAGATTGCCCTGATGCAATGCCAATCAGGATAACATTTTAGGGGTTGATGTCAGCTACTTAGTGTCAGCTGGCATCAAGTCTGGTGTTAGAAATGAAGAGAGGTGTATCAGAAAACCCTATTACCAACCTAGTAATTAAAAACAAATACACAGGAAAATAGGTTTATTTGAATAAAGACGCCCCACACGCCCTCGTTCACCAATTGATTAGAAAAAATCCTCACAGTTCTGATATAATCCAATGCCCTATGATGACCATCGATCCCTATGGAGCCTTGTTCTCAGAGCAAGGCTCTACAGGTCACTAACGGTCATTTTAAAAAATGATGTCTCTTGAAAGAAGGGGAGGAAAGAACAAAAGCTCAAAAATGAAAATTGGTAGAGAAGGTGAGAGAGGGACCTGGGTGAGTGAACCCGAACTATAAGGTTTGGTACTGGACATCTAGTGTCTGGTGCTTGAACAGACTTCATACAGAAATCTATGGTCGAGTTTGGAGTTTGTATACTCTTCATATGTTGATAAAGTTGGTTGAAAGGTTGCAGTGCATCCAATCAATAAACCTTTTGGCTATGGGTTAATTCCACCGAGTACTGGCATGGTTGTGATTGGCCAGAATAAAGACTCCCCACATGTCCTCGTTCACCAATTTATTGATTAGAAAAAAATCCTCATAGCTCTGATGTAATCCAATGTCCTATGATGACCATCGATCCCTCTACGCTTTATAGGTCACTAGCATACCTGAAGCTGACCACGAGTGACCAATAGAACCTTGTATTTGTATCAAAAACTATTTATTGGGGTCAATGTTACTGGGGTTCATAAATCTCAGCAAGATAATAGGTTTGGAGCTGAGGTCCTCATTTTGGCCTTAAGCTCTGGTTACGCCACTGACCGGGTGGAGCTGCACAAAGGACCGGACAAGGATGTATACGGTGGGGGGAACAGAACACACACTCTTCTATTAGAGTATGCCCGCTGGTTGAAGCCTCCTAATAGCGATCGTCTAACCCATGATGTCTACAGAGGATGGCGTGCCGGTAAACACTTCCACTTTCTTCTTACACGTTTTTTCTGCTGGCAGCACATTATGGTAATGTATGTATACAAGCAGTATAATCGTCAAGATTGCCTTGTTCATGCAGTGAAATGTTACACCTAAGCACAAGATGCTCCGTGCATCCGAAATCCTGACAACGTAGAGTCATAATGAGAAGCTGGTAATTGCTGTACATGCATCCGGCGTGCCGTAATGAAACGCGCCGCTGTGAAATGTGATCCGCACCGCTCCTCCTGCTCGAGTAAATCTGTTGTTACGTGTGGACACAATGGGGAGAGTTTATCCAATGAGTTATTCTAGTTTACTAGAGTAGAGAAAGTATGAGTTTTGCTAAGTGTGATACTTTGCTAAAATGTGTTTATTTTGTTACTTTTTTTAGTTGCTTAAATATAAATAAGGCCAGGCGAGAGCGGACGAGCTCAGGTCGTCCAACAGAATTCAGCATATGTTATAGCATAAGACAACATTTGCACTTTGCAGGTAGAGATTATAATTCATGGAACACATACAATTGCACTCAGAATTAGGCGAGGACCCATTGAAGTGCTAATTTGAGCACGAAACAGCTGCCGTCATCCTGTTTGTCTGCTCCCCCTTCACTTCCTGCTGCCTATGTTTTCATAGATGAAATAAATTAAAAGCCTGACGGATCATACCATCGGGGAGTGCCTCAAAATTATCCCACCCCCATTGCAAATTCAGGTTATTGTCAACATTAATAAACTAATGTTGCAAGAACTGTATAAATCACTTAATGCAATTAATATAACAAGTAGTTTCTCTAAATTTAGTGCGTTTACTGACTCCTGCAGTCTCAGGTTATTCAAATCTTTAAGATCAACATATTTAGTGCTTAGTAGAGTTGAGCCCCTCTGGCTGTTATGACTTGCTACAGAAGAGACACTGTCATTAATGGCAATAGTGGACGGGCAGAATTGTAGCAGTATGATAGAGATGGGCTAAAGGATACTGGGAAGCTAGTCTGACCCTGTAGACTGGGGCATTAAAGCTGACCCTGTTCCCAGAATTACCTACCTCTAAAGGTGAGGATGTCTGTGCCGCCACCCTTGCCCTGCTCCTGACCACCCGCTGGCCTCCACACAGGGATAGAAGCAGCAACTTCCCAAAGATGATTCTAGCAAATGTATACACTTCTGGAAGACTTCAGCAAACTACATATTGTCCAACCAGCTCAAGGTCAGAGTAGAGACTGAATTCTTTTAACAACCCTACCTGAAGGGAAATGGGATTATTTAAAGAATAGGAAGAGTGGACAACCGAGTCACCTGACACACACAGCAGCAGTTAACTGGTACTGGAGAGCCACCGCCAGTAATAATGCTACAGCTACTGACATTAACCCCAAAGGTACCAACAGAAATAAACATATTTAAACACTATAGAGCAGTTCCCAGAGACTGCAGAGCAGACCACACATGATGAATACATTGCCAGACACCGGCTTCTGGGAGTGATTACAAGTAATCTTAGCCCAGACCTCATGGTCATCTTACAGCTCAATTATATGCTTGGGTTTTCTGCAGCCAACTTCTTCACATCTCATCAAAGATTTTCTATGGACTTCAAGTCAAGCGACTCTGATGGCCACTCTAGACTCTATCTGGAAAATGTCTGGAACTAAATCTGTGGACTGTGAGGTGTGATGAGATCATTATCAAGTGGGAAGTTCTATCAATACCCAATCTTCAACTTCCTCATAGATGGTGTGATGTTTTCAGAGGAGAATGCCATGTTTCACTGTAGACATCACTGAGCCTCCGCCGTGCTCCACTATAGATATCACTGAACCTCCGCCGTGCTCCACTGTAGATATCACCGAGTCCCCGCTGTGCTCCACTGTAGACATCACTGAACCCCTGCTGTGCTCCACTGTAGACATCACTGAGCCCCTGCTGTGCTCCACTGTAGATATCACCGAGTCCCCGCTGTGCTCCACTGTAGATATCACTGAACCCCCACTGTGCTCCACTGTAGACATCACTGAGCCTCCACTGTGCTCCACTGTAGACATCACTGAGCCCCCACTGTGCTCCACTGTAGATATCACTGAGCCCCAGCCATGCTCCACTGTAGACATCACTGAACCCCCACTGTGCTCCACTGTAGACATCACTGAGCCCCCACTGTGCTCCACTGTAGACATCACTGAGCCTCCACTGTGCTCCACTGTAGACATCACTGAGCCCCCGCCATGCTCCACTGTAGATATCACTGAGCCCCAGCCATGCTCCACTGTAGATATCACTGAGCCCCCGCCGTGCTCCACTGTAGACATCACTGAGCCCCAGCCATGCTCCACTGTAGACATCACTGAACCCCCACTGTGCTCCACTGTAGACATCACTGAGCCCCCACTGTGCTCCACTGTAGACATCACTGAGCCTCCACTGTGCTCCACTGTAGACATCACTGAGCCCCCGCCATGCTCCACTGTAGATATCACTGAGCCCCAGCCATGCTCCACTGTAGATATCACTGAGCCCCCGCCGTGCTCCACTGTAGACATCACTGAGCCCCCGCCATGCTCCACTATATATATCACTGAGCCCCCGCCATGCTCCACTGTAGATATCACTGAGCCCCCGCCGTGCTCCACTGTAGATATCACTGAGCCCCCGCCGTGCTCCACTGTAGACATCACTGAGCCCCCGCCGTGCTCCACTGTAGACATCACTGAGCCCCCGCCATGCTCCACTGTAGACATCACTGAGCCCCAGCCGTGCTCCACTGTAGATATCACTGAGCCCCCGCCATGCTCCACTGTAGATATCATGAGCCCCACCATGCTCCACTGTAGATATCACTGAGCCCCCGCCATGCTCCACTGTTGATATCACTGAGCCACCACCATGCTCCACTGTTGATATCACTGAGCCACCGCCGTGCTCCACTGTATATATCACTGAGCCCCCGCCATGCTCCACTGTAGACATCACTGAGCCCCCGCCATGCTCCACTGTAGATATCACTGAGCCCCTGCCATGCTCCACTGTAGATATCACTGAGCCCCCGTTGTGCTCCACTGTAGACATCACTGAGCCACCGCCGTGCTTCACTGTAGACATCCCTGAGCTCCCGCCGTGCTTCACTGTAGATATCACTGAGCCTCCGCCGTGCTCCACTGTAGATATCACTGAGCCCCCGCCATGCTCCACTGTAGACATCACTGAGCCCCCGCCGTGCTCCACTGTAGATATCACTGAGCCCCCGCCATGCTCCACTGTAGATATCACTGAGCCCCCACCATGCTCCACTGTAGATATCACTGAGCCCCCGCCGTGCTCCACTGTAGACATCACTGAGCCTCCGCTGTACTTCACTGTAGACATTACCGGGTTCATGTCATGCTTTACTGTAAACATCAACGAGCTCCCACCGAGCCCCCACTGAGTTCCAATGTAAACATCACCGAGCCACAGCTGAGCTCCACTGTAGACATCACCAAGCCTCCGCTGTGCTTTACTGTAGATATCACCAGGCCCCCGACATTTTTCATTGTAGACATCACCGAGCTCCCGACTTGCTCCACTATAGAAATCACTGATCCCTCACCATGGACCACTAAAGATACCATTGAGCTCCTGCTGTTCTTCACTGTAGACATGACCAAGCCCCTGCCATGCTTCACTGTAGACATCAACGAGCCCCCACTTTGCTTCACTATAGACATCACCAAGCCCCTGCTTTGCTTCACTGTAGACATTACTGAGCCCCCGCCATGCTTCAATGTAGACATCACCGAGCCCCTGCCGTGCTCCATTGTAAGCATCACCAAGCCGACACCATGCATAACTGTAGACATCACTGAGCCTCCACTTTGCTTCACTGTGGACATCACTGAGCCTCCACCATGTTTCTCTTTACACATCACTGACCCCCCATTCTGCTTCACTGTAGAAATCACCGAGCCCCCACTATACTTCTCTCTAGATATCGCTGAGCCCATGCTGTATACATTCCCCAAAACTTTGTAGCTTATTTATATGCGTTTGAACATGTTGGTGCAAATTTTTCTTGTACATTTGTGTCAGTACAGCTGACTTTTACAGTTTTAGTCATGGAAACCTTTAACGTTTAGAATGCCCCTAACTGTGAAAACAGACACCACATCTTTTACAGGTATTTAGCCATCAGTTAGAGGGTTTATCCATCTGCATCATTATGAATCTGATGTCAGATGGTGATGGCCTCCTCTGTGAAGCATGGTGGGGGCTCGGTGATGTCTACAGTAGAGCATGGAGGGGGCTTGGTGATGTCTGCGGTGCAGCACATTGGGAGCATGGCGATGTCTATAGCTAAGAATGGTGGGGGCTTGATGTTGCTACAGTGAACCACAGTGTTGGCTCAGTGATGTCTACAGTGGAGCACAGTGGGGACTTAGTGATGTCTACAGTGGAGCACGGCGGGGGCTCGGTGATGTCTACAGTGAAGCACAGGAGGGGCTCAGTGATGTCTACAGTGAAGCATGGTGGGGGCTCAGTGATGTCTACAGTGAAGCACATCGGGGGCTCGGTGATGTCTACAGTGGAGCACAGTGGGGGCTCGGTGATGTCTACAGTGAAGCATGGTGGGGGCTCAGTGATGTCTACAGTGAAGCACATCGGGGGCTCGGTGATGTCTACAGTGAAGCATGGTGGGGGCTCAGTGATGTCTACAGTGAAGCACAGGAGGGGCTCAGTGATATCTACAGTGGAGCACGGCGGAGGCTCAGTGATATCTACAGTGGAGCACGGCGGAGGTTCAGTGATATCTACAGTGAAGCATGGTGGGGGCTCAGTGATGTCTACAGTGAAGCACAGCGGAGGTTCAGTGATGTCTACAGTGAAGCACAGCCTGGGCTCCACAATGTCTACAGTGAAGCATGGTGGGGGCTTATGAGGATGTCACACGCGTCAATATCACGTGCAATATCGTTGCTGCACATAACATTGCAGCGATATTGACATGTGTGACAGGGCGCATCAACCAGCGATTAATCGCTGGTTGATGGTCGCCAGGTTTTAGAACCTGCTCTAAAACCTGGCGATGGTCGCCCAGTTGACATCGGGAGACGAGCGAGAAGCCAGCTCCCAGTGCCTCTCAGCAAGCGCTGGGAGCTGGTATCCATTGTAAACAGCGGGTAACTAAGCACCGCACTGATCGCTGGTGAGTCTGCCTGTGCGACAGCTCACCAGCGATCAGCCTTCAATGTCTCCAGTGATGAGATCGCTGGCGACATTGACGCGTGTGACGCCCCCATTAGTGACGACAACGGTGAAGCATGCAGTCCTTTATCATTTAGCAGGCCGTTTTCTTCATCTTTCTGCAGGCCTTTAGCCGTCACTTGGGGGAGTTTGTCCACCTGCATCCTCAGGACTCTGGTATCAGGTGGTGATGGCCTCCTCTCTCTGCCATGCTCAGGTAGTGCAGTCAATGCTCCCGTGGCCTTTCCTTCCAGTTGTGTCTTCAGGAACCTTCAATGCTTTTTTATCATTCGATACCTTTTCTTTGTCTGATTTCTCCTCTTTCTGCAGGTTTAGGAGTCTGAATCCCAACTATCCCCCTCCTGTAAGCTCTATGGGACCACGAATAGCCATCATTTTTACATAGTATGTGTTCTTTGAGACTAGGAATCCCATCTACCATCCTTTTTGCACTTACAATACTTTTTGCATGTTCTATAAACACAACTGTATTTTTTACCCAAAACTTCGTTATTTTAATGGCCGATAAAAATGTAGGAACATTTGTATGGAAGCTCATTTTGTATTAAACTCTGCTTATTCACCCAAGCTGGTTTTATGTACAAGATGGTGCATTTAGCTTCAATATACGCAATAAAATGGGCTAATGTTAATTTTATACCTGTTTCATTAGCCGGAATCTTTTCCTCTAACTCTAATGGTCATTATCTATGTTGTAACATATGTTCCAATGACCATAATTCTTTTGGCTATAAACTTATATTGCTAAGGTCACACTAAGCATTAAACACTATCCTTACGAGACCTCTCGTTACATCAGTTTTACGACGTGGACTTTCTCCTGCTCTCGTTTAAGAGCTGGAACTTCTGCCAGTTGACAACATTTTATCCTGGAAGAAGTAACGTGTTTATAGAATATTTCCGCTGGGATATTATTACTTAGGAAAATATGAACATTGTGTCCTTCATGAAGTCGAGTTACTTTATCTGGTGAGAATCGGAACGTCGTCGATAAAACCTGTAATCGCTGGATACATCGTCATGTTAAAAACACATAATCCTGAAATTTGGCACAAGGGAACATGAAGCCCAGGAAATGAGCCAAGATATGAGGTATCTGCCTTCTGGAAGTCGCATCTAATATTTAACTTTGAACATAGAACATCTGCCCAGACCTTAAGCAGATGTCCAGTTGTGCGCTCCGGTTGTGGGTCTGCCTTTTAATAATACATTCCTCATATTCATTGTCCTCTGTGTTTTCTGCTCGGCGGTTTTTATGTCTCCCGATGGATCTGTGACCTGTTATGTATCACTTGGTGAGGTTGATCCATAAAGCCATTGGTTTGGATGAGTAGTCACAATACAGGACCAACCAGGGGCTGACTGACGCCACGAACCCTAGGTGGCAATATTTTTCCGCCAGCCCTTGGGTGAGGACCGGGGGGGGGGCTTTGGGGTGCCGTCAGAAATTTTGGCGGCCCGTCTGGTCCCGCCGGCCCTTAGTTGAGGACCGTGGGGGGGGCTACGGGGGTGCTGTCGGACATTTTCGGCAGCCCTCTCGGGCCCGCAGGCCCTTAGGTGATGACGGGGGGAAGTATGGTGCTGTCGGAGGTTTTCGGCGGCCCATTTCAGAGCCGTCAGCACTTACTGAGGTCTGGGGGGGAGCCGGCCCGTTTCTGTGGGTGGGCGGCCCTAGGTGGGGGCTATACCACCAGCCCAGGGGGCACTTGCCCCCCTGCCACGTGGGCCAGTCCGCCCCTGGCACCAACGTATGATGTTGATACATTGGGGTAAATAGATTGGAGCAATAGAGACTTTGAGGCTGGTTGGTAATGAAATAACAAAGCCTGCGGAGATAAATGGCAGCTGGAGGAATGAAGACAACCTTATACACCTTTGTAACGTGAAACCACCTTCATTTTATAGACAATCATCTTGGACATATCATACAAAATTTAACTTGCAGATATTTAGCATATGATTAGTTATGCAGATTCTTGTGATGTCTTGTTGAATGTTTCTGGTATTTGGTGGCTCTTGTAGGGTGTTCCTTGGTATATGTCCAGTGGCGGATTATAATGAGGTCGTTATGGGCAGTAGCCCGGGCTCAAGGCTCTGGAAGGGCCCAGCGGCCCAGGGTAAGTTGCACTCATCTAATCCGCCACTGTATAGTCAGGTCTTTTTGGATGTTTCCCATATACATCATATTTTGTGGAGTGTTCATGGAATATGTAAGGTCTTTGGGGGTGTTCACACTTTACAGCATATGTATGTGGTGCCCCACCGGTCTGGATGCCACGAGGGGTACTGCACCCAAGCCACGGGTGTGGTTCTCCTGTAGTCGGGATGAGAATGGTATGTATGGGATCCTCAGCAAACACCCAACACGTAGACTCTAGTTAGGGACGTGTGTAGGGAAGACCCAGTCCAAGGGAGGAGAATAGGGTAGAGAAGTGTGGGTGGGAGGTAGAAGAAGAAGAACAGTTGCAGTTTGGAGTGGAACAGGGAACAGCTAGGATGTAGAGCGCAGAAAGCGGGAAGTCGAGTTGAGCGAAGAGGAGAAGGAGAGACTGAGAAGTGGTGTGAAACTAAGAGAAGCAGGGGACTTGAGCAGCTGAGGCTCGTCCGGGAATGGAAAGGAAGGAACCTTAGTGGGCACCGGCAGAGCTGAGCGGCCCGTGTGCCTGAATCCGGGACTGCTGATACAGACAGAGGAGTTTGGTCAAGAAACAGGGACTGGACCTAAACATGGCACAGGAATTCAGTACCGAACAGTTGAACCGGAGGTCACGAGCTTCATAGGAGCTGTGGCTCACACCTGGCGCATCTCCCAAGAAAGCAGCAGGACAGGGGTCCGGGGATAAGGTACCGGTCGCCCACTAAAACCCATGGCTGCCGGATCAGGGCACTGCACTCAGAGGCGCTAAGAGTTGTGCTGAGGATCAGGACCAGAAAGAGGCAAAGACAGGCACACCACAGATCTCATACCTTATCTCTTAAAGACTACACAGGCCGGAGTATATCTTAGAGGGTATAAATCTATGACCTGTTGAAACTTGAAGCTTGCTGTGAGTAAACTCGGGTACAGAGTGAGAGAGAACTGTATGAGACTGTGTTATTTGCGCGGCAACTGGCTGTGAAGGCCATTGAGCAAGGTAACGAGGCCTAACGTCAACCCCCTGCCTGCCAGAGACTACTGATTACTTCATCCACTGTCCTGGGGACCCGCTCCTCCCATGGGGAGCCACTGCATCCCAGCTCCCGTCCATCCTCTCCAGAGGTTCTGCAGTGTGGTGGCTGCCCATCGCCGCAAACCATGGGTGGCGTCACAAAAATTTATCCCTTAAACCACCCTAACTCTATAAACTCCCCAAGAACTCTTTGATGCTGAACCCAAGTTCATGGAGCCGGGTCTAGACCTCTGTGATTCCCCAGAAGCATTAAAGCCCAGTTCAGATGTCCCACAGGCCCTTGGGTGCATCATATACATCACAAATCTTTTTGGTGGTTCCCAGTATGCTACAAGTCTTGTGTTTTTCCAATATAAACTGATAAGCAGAGGGGTAACAATGTATTGCAGTTTTGACTTTCAGGCTCCATATCTCACCATCCACTACAGCTTTGAGCGTGAGACTTCCTTCATTTGATAAACAATCACCTTGTTATCTCATACATAATGTGACTTGTAATCTATTTAGCATATGATTAATTAAACAGATTCTTGTCAGGTCACTGCACTGTTACTGTTTTGCCCCTAGTGTTTGATAATCTTTTCCTTCCAGCATGCTGCAAATCACAACCTGTTCTCACATTTCCTCATAGCTCAGTGTGTTATTAGGTTGATTCCCAAGTGAAGGAGCCGTCATGAAGAAGAGAGAAACAGCATCATCCAGCTCATTGATAGCGGTCGCTTCTCTAATCTTGGCCAAGAATATTGCCAAACTGCATCATATAAGGCCATGACAGTGGGAAGAATCTGATAGGAAGTCTATTCATCCATTCAAAAGAAAGAGGTGGACGTTCAGGCAAAATATTGAAGTCAACAAGTCGCTCATCACAAGGTCTATCAATTCTGGTGACACCCGGTAGTGGAGGCCAGTGGCGGACCTTCAGCCTGGCGGGCCCTGGTGCAGCTGTAGGTGAGGAGCAGGGGCGGGGGTGCTGGCAGCTGTAGGTGAGGAACGGGGGGGGGGGGTGCTGGCAGCTTTTGGGGAGGGGGGTGTTAGCAGAGGCGAGCGGCTCCTACCTACGCCGAGCCGCGCACTGCTGGTCTGGGATCCGGGGCTGCAGAAGAGAGGAGGGGCGGGAACAGCCAAGGGAAGCAGGAGGCTTCCCTCAGTTAACCTCCTCTCCTCTGACACAGGGTCACGGTGGGCCCCCTACAGGTGCTTGAGGGGCCCCCTACTTGGTCGGGGCCCTGGTGCGGCTGAACCAGCTGCACCACGGTAGGTCCGCCCCTGGTGGACGCGGCTTGTCTGCTTCATAATAGTGAGATCACAGACGTCCTTGCGCCATAGTGGTCCAAAAAAACACAGTGAAGAAAACTCAACTTCAATATCATCATAAGAGGCGTTGACATTACCAAAAAGTATGAAAAGTAGAAGATTGGAAAGGGTAATGTGGAGCGATTAGAGGAACGTCAATAGATGACTCTGATTGGGAAAATGGGTCTGAAGGAAACAAGGGAAAAAAGGGCCAATGTACTGAGAAATTGGAGGAACTGTTTGATGATATGGGGCTGTTTCACACTTAGGTGTTGGATTCTTGACCAGGATCAATTGTGATCTCAATACTGAGCTATATGGATTCTACAAGACGAGTTAGTTCATACATTGGAGTACTATGGGGATGAAAAGGACGACATGGTGTCCAGCAGGACAATGACCCGAAGCAAACTAGAGATTGGTGAAGAAATGGTTTCATGACAATGGAGTAGAGGAGTTGGATTGACCCCACAGTCCTCAGATCTCAACCCAATCCAACACTTGTGGGGAGAAGGTAAAGCTGTGACATCCCCAAGTGATTGACTGTTGTGACCAACATTGGGAATGTGCAGAAGAGACCTGGGGTCAGATATAGGGGGAGACATGCTGGAATCTGATGGAAGCTGTCCAGATGGATTCAGGCAGTGCTGAAAGCCAGAGAGGATTTACAACATACAAAACAGTAACAATGCAGTGATGACGAGAATCTTCATAACTGATCATATGCTAAACAGAAGCAAGTCACATGTATTTATGAGATGGAGAAGAGGATTGTCTATAAAGTAAAGGTCGTCTCACACTAAAAGCTGTAGATGATGGTGAGATCTGGAGGAGCCGGAAAGTCAAAAGTGCAAAACTTTGTTCCCTTTTTGCTCATCAGTGTATACTGGCAAAACCCCACAAGACTTGTAGTATACTGGAAACAACTAAAAATATGTGTGGTATACCAAGAACGCTTCACAATACTTGACCGACAGCAAAAACATCCCACAAGATCGACCAGAACACCCCACAATACCTGCTGTATAGAGGGAACACTCAACAAGATCTGATGTATACTGGAGACAACCAACAAAACCTGACATATACCAGGAACACCCAAAAGACCTTATGTATACCGGGAACACCCTACTGGACCCATTGAATGCCTGGAACACCCAACAAGATCTGACATATTCCACAAACACCCCACAAAACCTGATGAATACTAGGAACAACCAACAAAACCTGACATATACCAGGAACACCCAAAAGACCTGACCTATACCGGGAACACCCTTCTGGACCCATTGAATACCTGGAACACCCAACAAGACCTGACATATTCCACAAACACCCCACAAAACCTGATGTATACTAGGAACAACCAACAAGACCTGACATATACCAGGAACACCCAAAAGACCTGATGTATACCGGGAATACCCTACTGGACCCATTGAATACCTGGAACACCCAACAAGACCTGACATATTCCACAAACACCCCACAAAACCTGATGTATACTAGGAACAACCAACAAGACCTGACATATACCAGGAACACCCAAAAGACCTGATGTATACCGGGAATACCCTACTGGACCCATTGAATACCTGGAACACCCAACAAGACCTGACATATTCCACAAACACCCCACAAAACCTGATGTATACTAGGAACAGCCAACAAGACCTGACATATACCGGGAACACCCCATAAGACCCACTGAATACCTGGAACACCCAACAAGAACACCCAACAAGACCTGATGTATACCAGGAACACCCCACAATGCATGCCCTATTCCAAAAGCACCCTACAAGACCAGCCACATATTAGAAATACTACACAAATACCACTATATACTGGGAACATTCCACATGATCTGCTGCATTCTCGGAAAAATCCCACAAGACTTGCGGTATAAACAAAGATCTGTGGTATACCTACAATGAGCCACAAAACTTGCTGTATCTCGGAAACACCACATAATACTTGACGTATTCCGGGAATACCACCAAGACTTAATGTATGGCGGAAACACCCCCAAGACCTACTTTATACTGGGAAAGCCACACAAGACGTTGTATGCCAACGAAACCCATCAAGACCTTGTATACACCAACAACACCCAAAAATACCATACATATAGAAACATCCACACAAGACCTGCTATATACTGAAAATGGCATAAGATCTAATATATAGTTAGAGCATCCCAAAAGGCCAGCGGCATAGTGCATACATCCCATAAGATCTGTGAAATAATGGGAATGTGCCTCCAGACCTGCGATTTTGGAGATGGTCTGATTATTATATACACAATTGTATCGGCTGTATACATACATAACTATACCGTATTCTCCAAAATAAAATAACAATGTTTCTCCGTCTGATACTAAACTCTCAAATCAAAGTGTCAGAACATTTCTCGTCCTCATTAAGACATCATTTCTCCAGAGCCGAGGGTGGGATCTGCACAACCTAGGATCATTATCCTAAATGGACAATAAAACACAATTCAGACTTCAAAGATTTAGTTTTGCTTTTCTGGATCTGTAAAATACATGAATCAGAAGAAAATCTCTCTGTATAAACAACCATAGGGGTTCTGTGGTCGTGAAGCGTCAGAAGGCGGCGAGGCCTTAATTGTTGGGATTGTGTAATGTCGATGACATTTCGAGTCTCGTAGATGAAAGGGTCCATGTGTTATACATTATTGATTACACATTAAACACAAAATAAGTCAAGTACCTGCGCACAGTACACTGTGTCTCTTATTATTGTGCTAATAAATCTCCTGCTTATCAATAATTTATGTTAAATATTTGCAGACTGACTTGATAGGATTATTGACGAGAAGCAGAAAATTATTACAGTGAAACAGTGCCGGCAATAAATGGTAATCATCTTATATTCTATACAGCGAACAGGGGGCGGGAGAAAGAGAGGAGAAGTGCCTCAAGTTCAAAGTGTACTGTAACTACTATAGTGCTGCCCTCTATATACAAGAATATAACTACTATAATACTGCCCCTATGTACAAGAATATAACTACTATAATACTGCTCCTATATACAAGAATATAACTACTATAATACTGCCCCTATATACAAGAATATAACTACTATAATACTGCCCCTATATACAAGAATATAACTACTATAATACTGCCCCTATATACAAGAATATAACTACTATAATACTGCCCCTATATACAAGAATATAACTACTATAATACTGCTCCTATATACAAGAATATAACTACTATAATACTGCCCCTATATACAAGAATATAACTACTATAATACTGCCCCTATATACAAGAATATAACTACTATAATACTGCCCCTATATACAAGAATATAACTACTATAATACTGCTCCTATGTACAAGAATATAACTACTATAATACTGCCCCTATATACAAGAATATAACTACTATAATACTGCCCCTATATACAAGACTATAACTACTATAATACTGCTCCTATATACAAGACTATAACTACTATAATACTGCCCCTATATACAAGAATATAACTACTATAATACTGCTCCTATATACAAGAATATAACTACTATAATACTGCTCCTATATACAAGAATATAACTACTATAATACTGCCCCTATATACAAGAATATAACTACTATAATACTGTCCCTATATACAAGAATATAACTACTATAATACAGCTCCTATATACAAGAATACAACCACTATAATACTGCCTCTATGTACAAGAGTATAACTACTATAATACTGCTCCTATATACAAGAATACAACCACTATAATACTGCCTCTATGTACAAGAGTATAACTACTATAATACTGCTCCTATATACAAGAATATATCTACTATAATAATACTGCCCCTATGTACAAGAATATAACTACTATAATACAGCTCCTATATACAAGAATATAACTATTATAATACTGGCCCTATATACAAGAATCTAATTACTATAATACTGCCCCTATATACAAGAATATAACTACTATAATACAGCTCTATATACAAGAATATAACTACTATATACTGCTCCTATATACAAGAATATAACTACTATAATACTGCCCCTATATACAAGAATATAACTACTATAATACTGCCCCTATATACAAGAATATAACTACTATAATACTGCTCCTATATACAAGAATATAACTACTATAATACTGCCCTATATACAAGAATATAACTACTATAATACTGCCCCTATATACAAGAATATAACTACTATAATACTGCTCCTATATACAAGAATATAACTACTATAATACTGCCCCTATATACAAGAATATAACTACTATAATACTGCCCTATATACAAGAATATAACTACTATAATACTGCTCCTATATACAAGAATATAACTACTATAATACTGCTCCTATATACAAGAATATAACTACTATAATACTGCTCCTATATACAAGAATATAACTACTATAATACTGCTCCTATATACAAGAATATAACTACTATAATACTGCTCCTATATACAAGAATATAACTACTATTACTGCTCCTATATACAAGAATATAACTACTATAATACTGCTCCTATATGCAAGAATATAACTACTATAATACTGCCCCTATATACAAGAATATAACTACTATAATACTGCCACTATATACAAGAATATAACTACTATAATACTGCCCCCTATATACAAGAATATACCTACTATAATACTGCCCCTATATACAAGAATATAACTACTATAATACTGCTCCTATATACAAGAATATAACTACTATAATACTGCCCCTATATACAAGAATATAACTACTATAATACTGCTCCTATATACAAGAAATAACTACTATAATACTGCCCTATATACAAGAATATAACTACTATAATACTGCCCCTATATACAAGAATATAACTACTATAATACTGCTCCTATATACAAGAATATAACTACTATAATACTGCCCCTATATACAAGAATATAACTACTATAATACTGCTCCTATATACAAGAATATAACTACTATAATACTGCCCCTATATACAAGAATATAACTACTATATTCTGCTCCTATATACAAGAATATAACTACTATAATACTGCCCCTATATACAAGAATATAACTACTATAATACTGCTCCTATGTACAAGAATATAACTACTATAATACTGCTCCTATATACAAGAATATAACTACTATAATACTGCTCCCTATATACAAGAATATAACTACTATAATACTGCTCCAATATACAAGAATATAACTACTATAATACTGCTCCTATTACAAGAATATAACTACTATATTACTGCTCCCTATATACAAGAAGATAACTACTTTAATATGAACCCTAATGTAAGACAGAGGACGGTGATCCTACATTTAAATGTATTGAATATTTACGATACAATGTATCATTTGTTTTATACTTCCCAAATTCTTAACTTATGTTGATTTCACAAAAATCCTCATAAAATACATGTAAGTTTGGGGGTGTCACAGGAAAAAATATGCAAAAGTTCACAGGGTGTGAATAATTTTCAAGGGTCGGTAACTGCTTTTTTTGAACACTTCGTTATTTAGCTTTCACATGGGCGGATTTTAAGTCTTTGGGAAAATCTGCAATTATAATACTTGTTTTCCTGAAGAGACATTAATATGTTACAGATACAAAATCCTCGCACAGGTCAGTTTCTGAATGTATAAAAAACAGCACAGAGTGAGTGAGGTGTCAATGAATCCCATGCACTTTGTTGGAAATGTAAGAAGCTGCACTGTAATATGCAGCTGAAAAAAACACCAAAAACTTAATGTAGAAACTTATCTAAATACAATGTTTAATTAACAGAAATAATATTCTTTATGCCAATAAGGCAGTCAGGGCACGCTGTGGTGGCTGAGCCCTTCAGTGCACTTTGGGTGAGCTGAGCCATTCTGTACACTCGACTGGCTGACCATTAGTGACTGGTGGGTGGAGCCATTAAGTGCACTCTGGGTGTGGCGTGAGCCATTCTGTACACTCTGGGCGTGGCTGAGCCATTCTGTCACTCTGGGCGTGTCTGAGCCATTAAGTGCACTCTGGGGTTGCTGAGCCATTAGTGCATCTGGGGTGAGCCATTCTGTACACTATGGCATGGCTGAGCCATTTGTACACTCTAAGCGTGTAGAGCCTTTGTGCACTTTGGCAGACTGGCCTCATGCACTGGGTGTGGCTGAGCCCTTCTGAAACTGTGGCGTGCTGGCTCAGTGCACTATGGCGTGGCTCAGCCCTTCAGTCACTGTGGCGTGGCTGAGCCCTTCAGTGCACTGTGGGCGTGGCTGAGCCATTAAGTGCACTCTGGGTGTGGCTGAGCCATTCTGTACGCTCTGGACGTGGCTGAGCCATTAAGTGCACTCTGGGCGTGGCTGAGCCATTATGTGCACTCTGGGGGTGGGCATTAAGTGCACTCTGGTTGTGTGAGCATTCTGACACTCTGGCTGGTCTGAGCCATTAAGTGCACTCTGGGGTTGCTGAGCCATTAGTGCCTGGGTGTGGCTGAGATCTGTACCTTGGATGCGAGC
Organism: Allobates femoralis; assembly: GCA_033576535.1. Taxonomy (NCBI): domain Eukaryota; kingdom Metazoa; phylum Chordata; class Amphibia; order Anura; family Aromobatidae; genus Allobates; species Allobates femoralis. Next base: position 186,577,852 of record JARQOC010000008.1, read on the forward strand.
CATTCTGTACACTCTAAGCGGTGGCAGAGCCCGTTTGTGCACTGTGGCATGACTGAGCCCTTCAGTGCACTGTGGGGTGGCTGATCCTTTAGTGCACTGTGGGCATGGCTGGCCCTTCAGTGCACTGTGGGCTGTGGCTGATCCCTTCAGTGCACTGTGGGGTGGCTGAGCCCTTCAGTGCACTGTGGGCATGGCTGAGCCCCTCAGTGCACCGTCTTGCCTTCATTTGATTAGGGTTGGGTTTGTTTGAACAGTCATTTTCTACAGACACACTCACTTCTAAGAATTGACACCGATGTTCTAGAATGTTTCCTCCTGTAATGATTCTCTGGATCTGCTCATGCACTAGGTGTAAATAGGCGCTATGTTAAAAGGTCAGAAACCTGGTAGATATCTTGGTGTTAATAAAGGATTGAAAATCAGCGTGAATTTGAGGTAATGAGGTGTTTGTATGTGAATAGCAGGTAATTTGCAATATGCCACTTAATATAAATTCCTATCGAGTCTGTTGTGAATATTAACACTACATTTCTTGATGTATTTTACTCTCATCATTTTTTTTCTTGGTGTTATGTCAGGCTGGAAGGAAGCAAAGAGTCAAGTAGTAGCATAATATTTTGTAACAACTAACTCTGTATAATAGGTGCACTCACTGCTCTCTCCAATGGTAGACACACGGTTTTCTGGTCTGTTAATCTCTCAGGAGCTCTGGCATCCTCCACACACACACACGGTCTCTCCACCATGTGCTTCCAGTCAGTGTGGTCCTTCCAGGGCCTTGCAACACCCAGCTGTCCACTTGTAGGACCTGGGAACACAGAGACCATGTGACTCAACTGCAGATACACTATATTGCATGAGAAACACCCATGTGAGGTATGTGGATGTTCGGTCCCTCCCATCACTTCTGACCATCCTGTGAATCTGGCCCTGCATGTACAATAAAAACCCTATGGAACAAAAGTCCCAGAGAAAGCATTCCAGGGTCAGATCGCAGCAGACCTCCACCCGTGTGATACATAGCAGACATTTATAATGCAGCCAGTTACCATTTTACAATATTCGTACTAGTTTTACTTTATTATGGATCTTTAGATTAAAAAGTTTAACCTTCATTTCCATAAATTCCGCAATGTTGATATTTGTGATCTATAGAAGTGTCACCTGGGGTTAGGAAATCCATTTGGCCATCATCTGCCCTTTAATAGTTACATGTGTAGGTTGAGTAATGGATACAAACTGGATTATATGAGATGCTCGGTACACTGTAGTTCAGGAAGAGCTCCGATTAGAGCAGTCATGTAGGGGGGTTGTACACTATAACCCTTTAGTATCATTCATGTGACACTAAAGGGTGTTTAAGATTTGTTTAACTTGATAAATAAATAATTAAAAAAAGGCCTATTTTTGATAACAAGCCAAGGTAAAGCAGACAGCTGCAGGCTGATATTATCAGGCTGGGAAGATCCATGTTTATTGGTCCCTCCTAGCCTATAAATACTGGTACCCACAACCACCTCAATTTTGGCACTTTACCCGACTCTTCCCGATTGCCCATGGTGTGGTAGCAATTGGGGTAATATTTTGGGGGGTGGATTTCAACTATGTATTGTCAATGCTATCAAGCCGGGTTGAATGGAGAGGCGTTTGATGAGACACCCCCAGTAAATGTAATGTGAAAAACACACACATACAGGAAGAATGTTTATTTCAATAAAGACTCCCCTACACTATCCCTCATTCACCAATTTATTATAAAAAAATTATTCCAGGAAGCTCTTCGGTCATAGTTCATGTTCACAAATGCAACTGCGAGTGTGAAGAGCAGTAAAGTACAGCTATTCAGAGGCACTGGGTAGTAATGACAACTCTCGTCCGGGTCTGCCAGCACAAAGCTGCGTTCAGTCAGACAGGGCGGCTCTGATGTGAGTTGTAATTATTACCCTGCCCCAGTGAATAGCTGTACTTTACTGCTATTCACAGTTTCCCACAGCTGCACTCCATAAACCTCAATAGAGAAGTTTCGTGGGAACATTTTTGATAATAAATTGATGTACGAAGGATAGTGTGGGGAGTCTTTGTTCAAATAAACAATATTTTCATGTGTGTGTTTATGTTTTGGATTACTGGGTTAGTAATGGGGGTGTCTGATAGACCCCTATCCATTAATAACCCTGGCTTGATGCCAGCTGACATTACACAGATGACATCAACCCCAAACATTTTCACCCCGATTGCAACTGCACCTGGGCAATTGGAAAGAGCCGGAGCAAAGGATTAGAATCTAATATGTCAATTCTGGGTCAGTTGCAGGCTGGTATTTTTTGGATGGGAAAATAGAAATAACCATGGACCCACCCAGCCTGATAATATCAGCCCATGGATGTCTGCTTTACTTTGGCTGGTTATTAAAAAATGGGGTGGGGGACTTCACGGTGGCTATAACTTGCGCCACAGCGCTTTCTCACCCGACATTTTGATCCCTGTGTGTCCCGGAGGTGGTGGTGAGTCGATGGGGAGAGTTAAACCCCAGCAACAACACATTCCCAAGAGGGTATCTGACTACTTTGCACTGGGCCGCCCTGCTCCTGTACTAGAAGCTGTCAGGGCACCGCCGTCCCTCCAGACTGCTCGTGCTTCCCGTCGCGATGCACAAAGCCAGGCTCTCCTCTCCTCCTCACAGGATGCGGATGGCCCTCTCACACAGGCACAAATGAAGGAGCTTCTTGCTGCTCTTCGGGCTTCCATACAAACTGACATGCGGGGTATGGTGGCTGAGCTCAGAGGGGAGATAAATGAAGTGGGCACCCGCACAGACAAACTGGAATCAAAGATGGTGGAACTCGTTAATTCACATAATGCTCTACTAGATGTGCACGACCAGCTGCAGAGGGACTTGGAGAAAGTGCAGGCTAAGAACAGAGACTTGGAGGATCGTCATAGACGAAACAATGTTACACTAAGAGGAATTGATGAAAAGATTTCTCCTCCAGAACTCCGGGCTTTTCTCCAGGACGTCACCCTAGAGGTCCTCCCAGAGGTTGATAAGCGAGACCTAAAAATAGACAGGATACACAGAGTGCCCAAACCAGCAAGCGTTCCCCGGGCCTTCCAAGAGACGTGCTTGCCAGAATACCCTATTTTGAGGTCAAGGAGGATTTTTGCGAGCGCTCAGGGGCGCCTCCTCCCTTTCTGACAAATTTGCCACCATTTAGGTCTTCCAGGATTTGACTCCTGGAACACTGGCGTTACGGCGGGCTTTTAAACCCTATACCCTCATTTTGCGAGACAAAGAAATCTCTGACAGATGGGTTCATCCCACAAGATTAATCATCAGAAAAGACAACACCTCGTTTGTATATTTAGTTCCTAAGCAAGCGGAGAAGTTCCTCTCCCAATGGGGCCTCCAGCCCCCAAGGTCTTCTCCCTCCCCTACCTCGTCTGGTTCTGGGGGACCTACGACACGTAAGGATCCGGAATGGGCGGCAGCCTGATCAAGTAGTTGTGGACACATTTGGATAATTTGCCGATGGACCTCCTTTTTTTTCCTGGACTCCTCTTACTTATCCCAGGTTTTTTCCTAATCTTTACTTTTTTTCTTTTTCCATTTCTTACCCCTTCCTCCTCCTCCTTTTCCTCTTATCTATACTTGCTTTTCCTCCCCAACTACCCAACTTCTCTTTTCATCTTCCCTCTTCTTTACCCTATTTCTCTCCTAGTCACTATCTGTAACCTCCTTTTTATCCTTCTTCACCTTCTACTCGTTTAGTATTTACTCTTGCTCATTCACTGGGACAATTGCCTGTAGAGTGGGTTTCACCACTCTTTTTTATAGGACCCGATTAGGGTTGTCCTTCCCATTTGAGGCATCCTTTGCCTGCGGTGTTTTTTATTGCCTTCTCTTTATCAAGGCTTATTGTTTCTAGTGTTTGACCCGTAGAAGCGGGACATCCGCGAAGCGTCACGTCGGTCCTAGCACCTCCCTCCCTGTACCCTGCACCCACTGCTGTAAATTTTGGTTTAAATTAAACAGCTGCAAATTGGAATGCTGAGTGCCGCCATCTTCCTTTCTTTTTGGATTAATGTCTTGAACTCTGGCTGAGCAACAGGAGATTCCACAGCACACCACTGCTACAGGAGAACACAAGTAACGCTGTCAACAGGTCAGTGCCGTTTCACTTCTATGCTTGTTTCTAGTGTTTGGTTTACTACAAATGTTACTATGGTTTTCCACTTTAACCCTCTTTCCCATAAATAGAATAGCATCTAATTACAGGCTGAGTAATGTACGTGTTCATAATATGTTATGCATAATACTTTCTTGCTGCGATGAGTATTTCGGCTCTCTCACTTAATGTAAATGTGCTTAACTCGCCCGAAAAAAGAGCTCTAATTTGGCGCCTCTTTAAGGGATCTCGTGATGTGGTGATGCTGCAGGAGACCCATCCCAGAGAATGGCCTCCCGGCAATATCCCCACCAGTTTTTTGCTAATTCGGAGAGTAAAAAAGCAGGCGTGGTCATTATTGTTCACAATGGGGTCTCCTTTGAGTTTGTTCACAATGGGGTCTCCTTTGAGTTTGTTCACAATGGGGTCTCCTTTGAGTTGATTCAGGTGATTGGTGACCCTTTGGGGAGACATATTTTGGCCATTTGCCTCTTGAATAATATATTATATACCCTTATGTTAATTTATGTCCCTAACACCGGACAAATTAAGTTTGTTAGAGTCATGTTAGAAAAACTGATTCCTTCTGCTAAGGGTCGTAAGCTTTTTGCGGTAGGCTTCAACGTCCTTGTTGATACATTTTTGGACTGCTCCTCGTCTTCTACTCACAGGCGTGCTTTAGCTCCGGTAGTATCTTACTTTGGCCTCCATGACATCTGGCGCAACGAGCGGGATTACACTTTCCACTCTCCCAGATATAGATCTTATAGTCGTATAGACTATTTCCCTTCTACCTCATTGCCTGAGTGCAAACTTAGGGTTATTCCCAGGTTTTTTTCTAAATATCTTGATTCTTTTCATCTTTAAACCATCTCATCTCCTTACCGTTATCTATCCTGATGAACCTCCACAACACCGAATTGCTTTCACTCCCTCTTCTTTGCCGTATTCCTCCTGTGCCTTCTTAAATCATCTTAGACTTTTCGTTCATCGTTTCAGCTGCCTGCTCATTCACTGGGAATGCGCTGTAGAGGGTTCTACCATCTTTTATACTGGACGTTGGGCCCGGTCTTTGCATTTGAAGCATCCTTTGCTAGGTAAATTGTTTTAATGCCTTTTTATCAACTGTATGGGTTTCTAGTTGACCCGTAGAAGCGGCACCACTTGAAGCGTGTACTTGTACATTCCTACATGCACCCTTCTGACCAAGTGTCCCCCTCTTGTAAATTAAACAGCTCAAAGTGTAAGCATGTCATCATATCATTATTGATGTTGGATTAAATAGGAATCTGTCCCTCGCACAGAATTTATACAGCACAAGTTGACAGGAGAAGCACAAGAACCTGGCAGCAGGTCATGCACGCTTCCACCTCTTCTTGTTTGCTAGTGTTCGGCTTGCACAAATTTACATGGTTTTCGCGACTGTAACCGTTAAATGGAATGCATCTAACAGTGCGAGTAATGAGCGCTTCATAAACGTATGCAACTTCATACGTGGTTTTTCGCTCACTTATGTAATGCTAATCGGGGCCGACAAAAACTAATTTGGCGCCGGGACTGTGAGGTGTGCCTGCGGACCCAGATTCCAGAGAATGGCCTCCGCAAATCCCCCCAGTATTTCTTAATTGCGAGTGTAAAAAAGCCTTTGTGGCTATTATTTCAATGGCAGTTATTTATATGGGTGACTTTGGGAGATAGTTTGGTGAATTGGGGGGGGGCGGCTTAATTAAGTATTAAGCCCTTTGCTCATTTATTCCAAGACACCTGTATAATTAGTTGGCCAGTTAAGGGTCTAAGCCCCCTACGACTTATAAAGTCATTTGGGATCAACATTTTAACTCTTGTTGGTACCTTTCTAGATTCGGTCGTCTCACCCAGCTACGTAGAGATGGCATATTATGCCTCCTGACATCGGCGTTACTTACATGGCAACATTTGGATAAACTTGCTTGCCCGACCTTATGCGTATACGACATTCCGTTCTGACTATGCGGTGAGCTTAGTTTTCAATGTCCATAACCTTCAGAAATCCAATAACATCAATTAGCTGACAGACGTCCATTCCTACTAAATGCTATGCAATGAACGTATTACCCTTACTAACTCACTGCAATTGAAGTACCTTATCAGTCCACTAATATGATTTATTCAAATCAAATTAATATTTTTTTTCTAACGATAACGATGTATGGCCCCAGACTCACTATGGTTGGCTCAAAAGGGTCATGAGAGGGCACTTCATTAAACTGCTATATTTCTTTCTACTACATTACTGAGTAGTGTGGCTTCATAGTTGTGGCTGCAGTACATCTGAGATACTCTCAGATCTCTCCCTGTACGGACCACCTCCTGCTGTCCAGAATCCCGGAGTGTCTATCAGCCATATCCTTCTTCTCTTCTCGTTACCTAAAACTCAACTGTAGACAAAACCAACTCATCATCTTTCCCCTCTCACACACCTTCCTTACTGATCTATCACAATAAATGACATCACATTTGCCCTTACCTAAAGTCGATTTCCTCGGAGTAACTTTTGACTCTACCTTATCCTTAAACCGCACATCCAAGCCTCGCCACCTCCTGCAGCCTCCAACTCAAAAATATTTCCAGAATCTGTCCCTTCTTCAACCCTTAATCTACTAAACTACTAGTGCATGCCCTCATCATCTCCGTCACAACTACTGCAACCTCCTCCTCTGTGGCCTCTCTGCTAACACTCTTGCACCTCTCCAATCTGTCCTTAACTCTGCTGCCGACACTCTATTCACTTCTCTCCTCTGCAAATCCCTCCACTGGCTCCCAATTCACTAGTGTATCCAATTCAAACTACAAACATTGACTTACAAAGCCGTCCACAATCTGTCCCCCCATATATCTCTGAACTAATCTCCCGATATCATCCAACTCGTAATTTCATCCTTCCAAACCTCCTCCTGTCCTCCACACTTGTACGTTCCTCATCTAACTGCCTGCAGGACTTCCCCGAGCATCCCCCATCTTCTGGAATTCTGCACCCCAAAGTCGACTGTCCCTACACTCGGGCCTCAAGCGGAACCTGAAAACCCATCTCTTCAAAACAGCCTACAGCCTGCAATGACCAAGGTGCCACCTCACCACACTGGCAAAGGTCCATGAGCCACGGTAGGAGTCTCAACACCTCCACATGGAGACCCGGCGTCCTCCCTAGGATAATGGCATCCTTGTGACTCCAACCGAGGCTCACGACTCATGCATATCACTGATCCCGGGCAATGTGCCTAGACATCCACTGTGACATTAGCCGGCGCCCCATCTTGGACGGTCTCCCTGACCATCAGTGAACTGGACGCTCTACCACAGGACCTGGCACTCCACCACCACTGGTGGACCCGGTGCTCTACACACCCGAGCAGACCCAACCTACTGTCTCCCTCCCCATTGCCCTGTAGAATGTAAGCCCACAATGGCAGGGTCCTCTCTCCCCTCTGTAAACGGTCTGGTCACTGTTAGTTTGTTCATTGTATTTTTAACTTGCTTCTATTAACCCTTTCTCATGTACCAGACCATGGAATCAATGGTGCTCATATAATAATAAAAATAATAATAATAGTCACCAATATATCCAAATGCGAGAAGGTAAAGGTAGCCTAATAGAGTTGGAATTGCAAATTCCTGCTCTCTGTTTAATACTCAGCTTCGTTGGCTCTATCAGGCTCCATGCCAAGTGAACTGCCAGGCCTCAGTGTTTCATGGACTCGCTGGAGGTCACTTGTCAGTACATCTCGATGAGAGCCTCATTTTGTCCTCGTTCTATTCTTGTTCTGGCTTCACTCTAGCCTTGTACTTACCTTGTTCTCTCATAATTCTGGCCTCTCCTGCCAATCGGCTTGACCTGGCTTTTGTTCTGGCCTCCCTCTGGCCTCATTTTGGCCTCGTTCTGGCCTTGTCCTGGCCTTATCCTGGCCTCATTCCGGTCTCACTCTGGCCTCATCCTGGTCCTGTTCTGGTCTTCTTTCTGACCTTGTTCTAGAATTGTCTTGCTTGTTTTGGCCTTGTTCTGGCCTCATCCTGTCCTCATACTGGACTTGCTCTGACCTCATCTTGGTCTCGTCCTGACCTTGTTCTGGCTCTCATAGAGTTGCATTAACTCTTGTTATGTAACTTCGGACTTCCCGCTATTCAGAAGTTATTGGTGCCACGGGACTGGAGCACCTTTGCTAAAAGGTGGAGCTACCGGACGGTGAGTATATTGCGTTGGACAGGGGGTCTTACATTAAATGCCACACTCCAGCGGTGAAAGTGAAAGAACACTGGAGTGATGTGTTAATCCAAACTGCAGCAATCAGCCCAGTAAGTCATATATCGCTGGAATTACGGTCTCTGCCCTTTCATCATGCAGTTCCCTTTACAGAGCTCAGGTGTGTGGCGTGCCGCTTGGTCCCATCTCCTTTTTATGGAACGTTTGAAGAAATCCCTGCAGCTTTTTTGCAAAACAAGGTAAAAAATTGCTGCAAAGGTCACCGAAAAGTTAAGCATAAGTGAACATGCAAACGGTAAATATGGCACATTAATGGCGGGAAATGGAGATTTAGGAATATCGAATAAAAGAGCAAAATAAGGAAAGAAAGAGACGTTTGTTTCCACATCGTAAACCGCCGAGCCCAATGCTGTTACAGTCACAAAGACAAATGACAGGGTGTCCGCTGTACACCGCCAGCCTCCTGCCTCCAGGATACAGCAACCTGACCTGCGACTGCTAATAATGCCGCCAACAGCTTCTCCACTACATAAAACCTGCAAAGTCAAAAGGCCAGCGTTTCTATCAGCCGAAAAATAATTGACAAGTGCCGTCTGACAATGATTTTCTCGTGCAGGTTACCAGAGGAAGGTGAGAGCAAACATGGGAGAGATGACTGAGAACACAACGCGTTTCAGTGCGGAGGGGCCGACAAGTTGTTAGAGAAATGCCACTTACTGCTTTGTAGAAGAGGTCGAGGTGGACGCTGTGACATTTGGAAAAAAAAACACCTTAGTAACACAGCGCCAAGTACTAACCAATAAACCGGCTGCCCCCGGGGGTCTGGGAACACAATCGTCATTCATTATAGAGCTGGGACAAATTAAAATTGATATTCTAGAACAAGAACAGGCTGGAAATGGAAGAAACAGAAAAACAAGAGCGTGAAAGAGAGAAATAAAGGAGTTTTCAAGAACTCGGTGGAGATTTTGATGTTGGTTTTGCTTTTTATGGACCATTGTTCTGATTATTCCACCTGTGGGGCAAACTGCGATCTGAGAGGGGGTTACAGCAGTCATTTTGTCTATTGTTTGTCTGGTGCATTCTGTAATATTAGATAATTGTGATCCAGGGGCGGACTGGCCCAGGTGGCAGGGGGGCAAGTGCCCCCTGGGCTGGCGGTATAGCCCTCATCTAGGGCCACCCCCCCAAATGGGCCGGCAAAGCACAGGAGACGCGGCGGCACAGTGAGTCTGACAGCAACCCCCCCACCGGACCACCAAGAATTACCCCCCACCCCCCTGGACCTCCAAAAATTTCTGACAGCACCCCCCCCCCGGACCTCCCAAAAATCTCTGACAGCTCCCCTAACCAACCCCCCCTGCCCCCCCCCCCCCCCGCCCAGTCCTCACCTGAGGGCTGGCCATGTAAATCTGCCACCCAGAGTTTGAATCCCCAGCCAGCCCCTGTTGTGATCATTTTTTGGTTATTAAAACCACCAAGAGTCTGTGCCTCGTTAATAACCATCTGTCAGGACTCTGGATCTTCTGTTTATCTTTTGTGCATTCTAACCATTTTTCAAAATGGTGTCTGCTGCTTCGCTCCTGTTCATGTGATCCTCCTTCCCTGACTTTATAAACCCTAGTTTACCTTCTAGCCAATGCTTGAGTATTCAGCTTGAATTTCTGGCTCTTTGCTTCTCAAGATTACTCCTCCTCCAGTAAGACCGGCTCGACTCTTTCTAGTAACTTCCCCTGCTCACAGTAAGTCACCTGTAACTTGCTGCTTGTGTTTTTCAGTGTCTGCCTTACCCTGCCAGCCCTGGTCATGTAAGCCCTGTCTGCTTTTAGCAGCTTATTGTTATGTGTGCAGTAGCAGTTCTCTGGACAGTTTGGACTTCCTAAGGCTCACTGCTCTGCACTAGTTTCTGGACTTATTCTCAGAGACTTACCTAAACCAGGCCCCCTGGGTGTGGACTGTGTTTTGTACTAAACTGCATCTCCCAGTGAGAGCTTCTTCAAGAGACTTTCCACTTTGCTTGGATGAACTATTTCGGGTGACTTCTCTGCTTATTGTGTATTTGATGAACTTTGCTCACTTCCTGCTCTTGACGTTTTTTACAATCATGTGCGTAAAATACTTTCTCACCATAACTTTGTTCAGTTGAGTCATTTGCCTCAAGCTACGAGATTCCTGAGTGTTCTATTATAATTATTACACCGTCAAGCGGACTTTGCATTTTAAAGTGACAGTAACACCAACTTTTTTTGCGTCACTGTCTGTTACAGGACGTGTATAGTAAGAATGTCAGGGGTGTCTCCAGTCCTTGGGAGATCTTTGACGAGTCTGGGACTAGATGGTCACATTACTTTGTGATACTCTGGTTTTTAAATGTATGTTATTTATATTGGTGCTGCAGGGATAAGGACTCTTTCCTTGATGGTAGATCTTTGTTAGTCCTATCTCAGGTGCAGATTTTGTCCACTCCCCTCCACTTTAATCTCTTTACGACACATGACGTAAGTACTGGGTACGTCATGTGTAGGTTCCCTTTGACTGATGTGAGTTCCAGCGTGAACTCACACCATACCCCCCACATATCAGCTGATCTCACAATCATGAAAAAGCATCATAATAAGGGCTAGGGGCCCCTATGAAAAGAGACAGCTGAGTGCTGATAATATCAGGATTGGAAGCTCCATGGTTATTTGGCTTCTCCCAGCCTAAATATACAAGCATGCAGCCCCTGCAGAAATGGAGCATCACATTATATGTGCCAGTTCTGGAGCTTTGCCCCAGCTCTTCTCAGAACAAAGCTCCATAGGATTTGATGGAAAACGTGGGACATTACACTATTGGATTTTGTAGGAACTTCAAGGATTTTTTAAAATTAATAAATTGGTGAATGAGGGAGTGTGGGGGAGGCTTAATTCAAATAAATTACTTTTTTCTTGTTTGTGTCTTTTTTAACTGTACTCTTACCAGGTTAGTAATTGGGGTGTTTTATAGACACCTCTCCATTGCTAACTCCTGGGCTTGATGACAGCTGACATTACACAACTGACATCAACCCCAAAAATATTACCCCGATTGCCACCACATCAGGAAATTCGGGAAGAGTTGGGTAAAGCACCAGAATTGGCACAATTAGTGTAATGCGCCAATTCTGGGATGCCTGTGGGCAGGTATATTGAGGCCGATAATATCAGCCAGCAGCTGTCTGCTTTACCTTGCATAATTATCAAAAATAGGGGGACCCCCAGCTCCATTTTTTAAAATAATTTATTTATTTAGTTAAAGAAGGCTAAAAACAACCTTTGTACCCAAGAAAGTCACCAAAGGGTGCAAGTGTATAATATGTTATGAGGGACTTTGCTTTTGTCAGCTTCCAGAGGAGGGTATGTGCCAAGTAGCTCGTCTCAAGGTTCTTTATAGACCCGATGATGCGATACGATCAGCCAATCACACCATGCCAGTACTCAGCATGGCTGTGATGGGTCTGGAAGTGCCCACAGCTGAAAAGCTTAACTTTCAATAAACTTTATTCATCTGCTGAACACGAACAGTAACACAGACATCCGCTTAGATGTCTGTGTTTGGAGTTCGGCACCAAACACTAGGTGTCCAGTAGGAACCCTGAACTTTATCATTTGGGTTCACTTATCCCCAATGGAGAAGATGTCTGATATGGTGGAGGGCTAGAGAAGTGGCCGAAGGGAGCTCTACAATGGATCAGATGTCGCTGCTGCGGATGTGGGAGAGGTGAGTTGGGAGGCATGTATTATTTTATTATTATTTTATTTTTTATTTATAGTATTTTTTTACTTTTTTGTTACATCTATTTCCTGGTTCAATAAAGATGAGCAAAGGCTGGAGGCATAGCTCAGTGTGTAGAGCAGCCGCCCACTGACGCATTGTCAAGGGGTTTGAGCCCCAGCTCCACCAGAGCTTCAAATTGTAACCCATGAACACAATAAATAAATAAATAAAGATAAGAGAATAAAAAAATATATAAAAATGAGAAAAACAGCAGCCAGCATATTGCTGAATTCCTAACTAGCAATTTCCACCCGAAAAAACCCTAATAAAAATCCAATTCAGAAAAATTCAATTTTTTTTTGCAAAATCTGAATGTATTGATGGATCTGCAGATCTCTGATATTAACCCGCTTTGCCCTTCCTAATATGAAGTTGTGACGTCAGCGATTTGCTCCTAAAAGTAGTAAAATGTGACTGCAAACCATCATTAATCAACTTAAATTAAGCAATAAGCACAATTCCAACTATGAAACAATGTAACAGGAGATAAATAGCGAAACACAAAGTGATAAACATGTAAATAATGAAATATTCAAAGCTCTTAATTAATGTTATTTAAAATTCTGTTTACTTAAAGTGACGATCCCCCGGGAGCAATTAAAAATAGACACAAACCGATATGTAAAGTTAATATACAATATATTCATTATCTGCTGCGCAAACAAGACACTAATTCAACTTTTTATACCAAGGTGTTTAGAGAAAATTAATTATGTATAGAGAGCAGAGTCCGCTCCGTATTCATCCCGAATAACCGCAAATGGGAACATCTGGACCTTTAAGCTTTTTATTTTAATTGAATAAAAAATGAATCTTTCCCGCTGTGGGAAAAAATTACTATATAATAGAAGTGGTCGTGTTTCTTCATCACACAGCACTTAATGTCTGTTCTGTACAATCCACTGGATAAGATGGTAATAACTGCAGTATAATTACACAGGGCATGCTGCTATAACCTGGGCATCTCCTGTATATAATTATATATGTACAGCTGGTATAACCTGGGCATCTCCTGTATATAATTATATATGTACAGCTGGTATAACCTGGGCATCTCCTGTATATAATTATATATGTACAGCCGGTATAACCTGGGCATCTCCTGTATATAATTATATATGTACAGCCGGTATAACCTGGACATCTCCTGTATATAATTATATATGTACAGCCGGTATAACCTGGGCATCTCCTGTATATAATTATATATGTACAGCCGGTATAACCTGGGCATCTCCTGTATATAATTATATATGTACAGCCGGTATAACCTGGACATCTCCTGTATATAATTATATATGTACAGCCGGTATAACCTGGACATCTCCTGTATATAATTATCTATGTACAGCCGGTATAACCTGGACATCTCCTGTATATAATTATATATGTACAGCCGGTATAACCTGGGCATCTCCTGTATATAATTATCTATGTACAGCCGGTATAACCTGGGCATCTCCTGTATATAATTATATATGTACAGCCGGTATAACCTGGACATCTCCTGTATATAATATATATATGTACAGCCGGTATAACCTGGACATCGCCTGTATATAATTATATATGTACAGCCGGTATAACCTGGACATCGCCTGTATATAATTATATATGTACAGCCGGTATAACCTGGACATCTCCTGTATATAATTATATATGTACAGCTGGTATAACCTGGGCATCTCCTGTATATAATTATATATGTACAGCCGGTATAACCTGGGCATCTCCTGTATATAATTGCATATGTACAGCCGGTATAACCTGGGCATCTCCTGTATATAATTATATATGTACAGCCGGTATAACCTGGGCATCTCCTGTATATAATTATATGTGTACAGCCGGTATAACCTGGACATCTCCTGTATATAATTATATATCTACAGCCGGTATAACCTGGACATCTCCTGTATATAATTATATATGTACAGCTGGTATAACCTGGGCATCTCCTGTATATAATTATATATGTACAGCCGGTATAACCTGGGCATCTCCTGTATATAATTATATATCTACAGCCGGTATAACCCAGACATCTCCTGTATATAATTATATATGTACAGCTGGTATAACCTGGGCATCTCCTGTATATAATTATATATGTACAGCTGGTATAACCTGGGCATCTCCTGTATATAATTATATATGTACAGCTGGTATAACCTGGGCATCTCCTGTATATAATTATATATGTACAGCCGGTATAACCTGGGCATCTCCTGTATATAATTATATATGTACAGCCGGTATAACCTGGACATCTCCTGTATATAATTATATATGTACAGCCGGTATAACCTGGGCATCTCCTGTATATAATTATATATGTACAGCTGGTATAACCTGGGCATCTCCTGTATATAATTATATATGTACAGCCAGTATAACCTGGGCATCTTCTGTATATAATTATATATGTACAGCTGGTATAACCTGGGCATCTCCTGTATATAATTGTATATGTACAGCCGGTATAACCTGGGCATCTCCTGTATATAATTATATATGTACAGCCGGTATAACCTGGGCATCTCCTGTATATAATTATATATGTACAGCCGGTATAACCTGGGCATCTCCTGTATATAATTATATATGTATAGCCGGTATAACCTGGACATCTCCTGTATATAATTATATATGTACAGCTGGTATAACCTGGACATCTCCTGTATATAATTATATATGTACAGCCGGTATAAACTGGGCATCTCCTGTATATAATTGTGCCCCTAAGTTACATTGAACAGTGAAGTCAATATGTTTTTTACGCTCCTTAGAGTTGTATAAATGCTTTTTTTGTTAATTTTTATAAATATTGTATTAAACATGAGAATAACAAAGCGAGTGTGTGTCCTCGTCTCGGGGCTTCCTATTCTCAGCCGTCACATTTCTGCTTTAAGACTTTGGTGCACGATCCTCTGCACCGTCCCTAATCACCGGCGGAGGAGAATTGGCTGCAATGTTATTCCGAGGATTTTTCCAGAATCTTTCCAGGTGTGAACGGCGTTTAGATTACACAAATGGGAAAATCTAATGACTCCGACGTTGCCAGTTAACAGTTATTCTTCTTTTGGGATAGTTTTAGTTTACTCCACATTTCCTGACCATAGTAGGAGATTGTAGCATACAACAATTCTAAGAGGAATTTCAGGTTCTTTCTAAATAAGATATTAAAGGGGAACTCCAAGGAGATACATTGTTTGTCCAGTCCCTGCCCTCCTACATGATGAAGCAGAGCTGTACAGTGCAGTTCTAGGATCTATAGATCACTTATACATCAATAAAATCATATCTGCTCCTCAGCTCTCACCCCTCCCTCAGGGGACAGAAAAGTTCAGCCTCATACATAGTGCTAAAGTTTTAGGGGACAGGAATGTACCAAGTTGATATCAGAGAGAGGGGGACCATGATAGTGGTGAGTCAATCAATGCAGTGCTTCGCCTCTGCTCCTAGCCTGATACATGGCAGTACACACTATGCCCTATCTTAACTTGTAAAACAGAAGGTCACAGCATGTATTTTTATCTTCCATGTGACATTATTGCTATTTGAAGTGATAAATTTGCTGTTCTTACATTACATAAGATGTATATCAGGGCAGTACATACAGTGACCAGAGCTGGTGGCCTTGCTCCTGACACACACCCTGTTCATACAGAAGTGTGAGGGGGCAGGAATGTAAGATGATCCTGGAGCCTCCAGGGTCCACACACCCTGTTCATTCAAAAGTATGAGGGGTCAGGAATGTAAGATGAGCATGGAGCCCCAGGTTACACGCCCCCCCCGTTCATACAAAAGTATGAGGGGGCAGGAATGTAAGATGAGCATGGAGCCCCAGGTCCATGCCCCCGTTCATTCAAAAGTATGAGGGGGCAGGAATGTAAGATGATCCTGGAGCCTCCAGGGTCCACACACCCTGTTCATTCAAAAGTATGAGGGGGCAGGAATGTAAGATGAGCATGAAGCCCCAGGGTCCATGCCCCACGTTCATACAAAAGTATGAGGGGGCAGGAATGTAAGATGAGCATGAAGCCCCAGGGTCCATGCCCCACGTTCATACAAAAGTATGAGGGGGCAGGAATGTAAGATGAGCATGAAGCCCCAGAGTCCACGCCCCTGACACATGTCTTGTCACTGCTGCAGCAGGACTTATTCTTCTCTCTATCCCCAAAGGGAGGGGTGAGAGCTGAGAAGCAGATATGATTTTATTGATTTATAGATCCTATAACTGTAGTGTACAGCTCTGCTTCATCATGTAGGAGGGCAGGAACAGTACAAACATATTTTTTTATCTCCCCAACCATTCTTGTTTGTAACTGGAGCCTAATAATCTTCACTGACTTCCACAGCGGTGACTTTGCTACTATTTGATTTGGATTAGGCGATCCTTTGTGAAATGAATACAGTAGTATCACAAATCTCTGTCCTGCAGTTGCTACAATGTATCAGTGCAATAACATTTGTTAAGCCTCCTACAATCACAAGAGGCCGAGCCCGCCAATAATGACAGGTTCATATGACAGCCATTCCTGTATAGGAGCCTGGATAATTCATTGTCAGGGGTGTTAAGGGGCCGGCATGTCCGGATTTTGTACTGAAGATCCTTATGTTCTACCAGAGATGTCTGACAGCAGCTCCCATAAAGAAAACAATGGTTCCTGTGTAGTGTATGGGAGAGATGGCCAAGATAGCTGCCGGCCAAGATATCAGCTGGACCATCATTCGGATGACCACTATCTGATGTGTTCAGGGGGCTTTAGTCTGAGGTCCGGGTTGTTAGACCACTCTGACCCTTGTGTAGAAGGAGAATAATTACCGCGAGCGGTCAGATGTTCTGTTTCTGAACTGTATGAATTTAAACTGAAAGGATCCACTGACTACGCAGACGTTGCGAATGGTAACAATTTCTGTTTATGATAGAAAAGCAGCAGGATCTATATCAAGATCCTGAGTGGTAAAGGGGATAGTGGTAGGGATAAAGTTTGTTTGTGATGCCACTTGGGATAATGAGCCATATGTGGTATGTGGTGATGACAGTGCAGGTGGTTAACCCTTCCTAACCAGGGTTTGCCCCCAGGGAAATGTTAAGGGTAGCGGTGAAAGGTGTCGCGGAGGAAGTAGACAGCCGAAGACAGTCTTTGCTTCACCTTGTTACGGCAAGTTTATGTAGCAGGTTGAGAGTTGCACATCCACCACCAGGCAGGTGGTCTGACCAGTCTGATGAGAACTGTAGTCCACTCTGCTGGGTGAGTATATATTGGCCTCCCTGCTGACTTTCCTGAGCTTTTCTCCCTCTTGGTTACAGTGAGTTACTTGCTGCCAATCTTGCAGTGTAGATCCTGTGGATATTTGTGCCTATAGCAGTTCCCGGCCCCTCTACACTACTGACACCCTGGAGAACTCCACTAATGTTGCTGGTGAGCTTGAAAATCACCAGCATCCAGTTCTGTCCCTAGACCCTCTAAGCCTGGATGACCTAGGGACTGATTACCTGACTGCCAGTGGTCCCTTCAGAGCACCTCCTGCTGGCTCCTCACTTGACCTCTCCACCTCCTACTTTGTCCTAATGCACACAAATTAACCAAACCACTCCCTCCAACCGGAGGCTGAATCACAGCTCAACCAACCCAGGCCTTCAGTGCTCAACTTCCTAGTTGGAGATCAGGCAGTGTTTGTGTTTGCTTCAGATAATCCAGCAGAGGGACCCCAATTCCCATCAGACATGGCATTACTTAAATGATAAAGCAATCCCATTTTGTGGCAGCAAGATGCATGGGTGCCACAAAGGTGGATATGAAGGAAACAAAGTAGCAAAGAGGGATACAATGTAACAAATAGGAAAAAGTAGCAATAAGGAATATCAGCATGTGAACAAAGGAGTGAAAATCAATATGGGGGAGTGGTGATGATGGTCTAGTAGGGGAGAATACTGAGAAGCAGAAATTCCTTCCCTCCTTTCTTCCTACATTCCCTCCATCCTTCCTTTCTTCTTTCCTCCATCCTTCTTTCTTTCATTCCTTCTCTCCACCTTCCTTAGTCCTTTTCATCCATCCTTCTTTCTTTCCTTCCTTCCTTCCATCCTTTCCTTCCTTCCCTCATCCTTCTTTCCTTTTATCAATCCCTCCATCTTTCTTTCCTTCCTTCAATCTTCTTTCCTTCCCTCCATCCTTCTTCCTTTCCCCCCATCCTTACTTCTTCCTTTCCCTCCATCCATCCTGCTTTCCTTCCTTCCCTCATCCTTCTTTCCTTTTTTCCCTCCCTCCATCTTTCTTTCCTTCATTCAATCTTTTCCTTCCCTCCAACCTTCTTCCTTTCCCTCAATCATTACTCCTTCCTTTTCCTCCATCCTGTTTTCCTACTGTCCCTACATCCATCTTTCCTTCCTTCCTTCCTTCCTTCCTTCCTTCCTTCCTTCCTTCCTTCCTTCCTTCCTTCCTTCCTTCCTTCCTTCCTTCCTTCCTTCCTTCCTTTCTTCCTTCTATCCTTCCTTCCTTCCTTCATTCCTTTGTTCCATCCTTCCTTCCTCCTTTCCTTTCTTCCTTCCTTGCTTCATTTGTTCCTTCCTTCCTTCCTTCCTTCCTTCCTTCCATCCTTTCTTCCTTCCTTTCTTCCTTTCCCTCAATTCTTTCATCTTTAAAGCAATAATTTGTGTCTAAATGATGTTTGGATTTCTTACATAATAATGTATGTTTCCTTCAGATTAAATTTCCTCTTATCTAAAACCATCATGATCCCGTTGCACCGGAGCCGGGTGTAGAAGATCCGCAGACACACAGATCAGGCAGATATAATGTATCTCCAGCCGCCCTCCTCCATGATGGTGATTTCACAACAATTCCAGATTTTCTGTTCCTCTTGACTCTAGAAAAGATATTGATTGCATCATGATGCCCTTACATTAGAGTCTGTATATAGCACCAGGAGGTGGCGGGAGCTCTGATATAGATGTATACTCCTGGTCATTTTTGAAAAACAGCGGCAGATCATTTCATTTGATTTCTTCGAATGTCGATAGGCTGAAATTATTACATAAAAGATAAAAACAGGATTCAAAGATACTGAAAACTATGAGAGATGGACGAATAAATGTGTAACATAAGAACAAATCCAGGAATAAAAGTGTAAATATAAACATTCAAATAAATCAACAGGACAATTCTACCAGATATTAGTGTCTAATAAAAGCAAAATTACAGCAATTATTACAATACAAATAAAGCAGTATTATAGTAGTTATATTCTTGTATATAGGAGCAGTATTATAGTAGTTATATTCTTGTATATAGGGGGCAGTATTATAGTAGTTATATTCTTGTATATAGGAGCAGTATTATAGTAGTTATATTCTTGTATACAGGAGCAGTATTATAGTAGTTATATTCTTGTATATAGGAGCAGTATTATAGTAGTTATATTCTTGTATATAGGGGCAGTATTATAGTAGTTATATTCATGTATATAGGGGCAGTATTATAGTAGTTATATTCTTGTATATAGAAGCAGTATTATAGTAGTTATATTCTTGTATATAGGAGCAGTATTATAGTAGTTATATTCTTGTACATAGGAGCAGTATTATAGTAGTTATATTCTTGTATATAGGGGCAGTATTATAGTAGTTATATTCTTGTACATAGGAGCAGTATTATAGCAGTTATATTCTTGTATATAGGGGCAGTATTATAGTAGTTATATTCTTGTATATAGGGGCAGTATTATAGTAGTTATATTCTTGTATATAGGGGCAGTATTATAGTAGTTATATTCTTGTATATAGGAGCAGTATTATAGTAGTTATATTCTTGTATATAGGAGCAGGATTATAGTAGTTATATTCTTGTATATAGGAGCAGTATTATAGTAGTTATATTCTTGTACATAGGAGCAGTATTATAGTAGTTTTATTCTTGTACATAGGAGCAGTATTATAGTAGTTATATTCTTGTATATAGGAGCTGTATTATAGTAGTTATATTCTTGTATATAGGAGCAGTATTATAGTAGTTATATTCTTGTACATAGGGGCAGTATTATAGTAGTTATATTCTTGTATATAGGAGCAGTATTATAGTAGTTATATTCTTGTATATAGGAGCAGTGTTATAGTAGTTATATTCTTGTATATAGGAGCAGTATTATAGTAGTTATATTCTTGTATATAAGAGCAGTATTATAGTAGTTATATTCTTGTATATAGGAGCAGTATTATAGTAGTTATATTCTTGTATATAGGAGCAGTATTATAGAAGTTATATTCTTGTATATAGGAGCAGTATTATAGTAGTTATATTCTTGTATATAAGAGCAGTATTATAGTAGTTATATTCTTGTATATAGGAGCAGTATTATAGTAGTTATATTCTTGTATATAGGAGCAGTATTATAGAAGTTATATTCTTGTATATAGGAGCAGTATTATAGTAGTTATATTCTTGTATATAGGGACAGTATTATAGTAGTTATATTCTTGTATATAGGAGCAGTATTATAGTAGTTATATTCTTGTATATAGGGACAGTATTATAGTAGTTATATTCTTGTATATAGGAGCAGTATTATAGTAGTTATATTCTTGTATATAGGGGCAGTATTATAGTAGTTATATTCTTGTACATAGGAGCAGTATTATAGTAGTTATATTCTTGTATATAGGAGCAGTATTATAGTAGTTATATTCTTGTATATAGGAGCAGTATTATAGTAGTTATATTCTTGTATATAGGAGCAGTATTATAGTAGTTATATTCTTGTATATAGGAGCAGTATTATAGTAGTTATATTCTTGTATATAGGAGCAGTATTATAGTAGTTATATTCTTGTATATAGGGGCAGTATTATAGTAGTTATATTCTTGTATATAGGGCCAGTGTTATAGTAGTTATATTCTTGTATATAGGGGCAGTATTATAGTAGTTATATTCTTGTATATAGGAGCAGTATTATAGTAGTTATATTCTTGTATATAGGAGCAGTATTATAGTAGTTATATTATTATTATTATTATTATTATTATTTATTTATATAGCGCCATTGGTTCCATGGCGCTTTACATAAGAAGTGGGGGTAACAACGACAGGTACAGTACATATGAGCAGACAATGCTTGCTGATACACGACGGGAGAGGATCCTGTCCACGAGGGCTCACAGTCTACGGGGGTGGGGGAGGACACGATAGGGGGAGGGGAAGCGCCAAGGGGGTGGTGGAGCGGCGCTAGGTCTCATCATGGGTTGTAGGCTTGTTGGAATAGATGAGTTTTCAGGTTCTTTTTGAAGCTCTTGAGGGTAGGCGAGTGTCTGACGTGCTGGGGAGGGAGTTCCAGAGTCTAGGGGAGGCGCGGGAGAAGTCTTGTATGCGGTTGTGGGAGGATGAGATGAGGGGGAGGAGAGGAGGAGTTCTTGTGAGGAGCGTAGGTTGCGTGTAGGTTGGTATTGGGAGACCATGTCGGAGATGTAGGGGGGGACAGGTTGTGGATGGCTTTGTAAGTCAGGGTTAGGATTTTAAATTTAGATCTTTGGGGGGTGGGGAGCCAGTGAAGTGCCATGCGGAGAGGGGAGCTAGGGGAGTAGCGAGGAGACAGGTGGATTAGACGGGCGGCTGAGTTCAGGATAGAGTGGAGAGGTGCAAGGGAGGAGGCAGGGAGACCGGTGAGCAGTAGGTTGCAGTAGTCAAGGCGGGAGATGATGAGGGCGTGGATGAGAGTTTTGGCGGTGTCGTGGTTAAGAAACGGGCGGATGCGTGAGATGTTCTTGAGTTGGAATCGGCAGGAGGTGGCAAGGGCTTGGATGTGGGGCTTGAAGGAGAGGGAGGAGTCGATGGTGACACCGAGGCACTTTGCATGGGGGAC
Source organism: Allobates femoralis (assembly GCA_033576535.1). Lineage (NCBI taxonomy): Eukaryota > Metazoa > Chordata > Amphibia > Anura > Aromobatidae > Allobates > Allobates femoralis. The sequence goes on from JARQOC010000008.1 coordinate 186,599,912, forward strand.
TGGGGAGAGAGAGCAGTCGTTGACTCGGATTGACAGGTCTGGCAGAGGGGGAGGGCGGCTGGGGGGGAAGACAATGAACTCTGTTTTGTCCATGTTCAACTTGAGGAAGCGAGCAGAAAAGAAGGCCGAGATGGTGGACAGGCATTGGGGGATTTTAGATAGAAGGGAGGTGATGTCGGGCCCGGAGAGGTAGATCTGGGTGTCGTCGGCGTAGAGATGGTACTGGAGGCCATGGGACTCAATGAGTTGACCTAGGCCGAGGGTGTAGATGGAGAAAAGTAGCGGTCCAAGTACCGATCCCTGGGGGACGCCGACAGTAAGGGGGTAGGACGAGGAAGAGGTGTCGGCGTGCGTGACGCTGAAAGTGCGGTCCGTAAGGTAAGAGGAGATCCAGGAGAGGGCGAGGTAGGTGATGCCAAGGGATTCTAGGATTTGGAGTAGGAGGGAGTGGTCGACTGTGTCAAAGGCGGCGGATAGGTCGAGGAGGAGGAGGACGGAGTAGTGTCTTTTCCTCTTTGCGGTTAGGAGGTCATTGGTGACTTTAGTAAGGGCAGTTTCGGTGGAGTGATGAGGTCGGAAACCAGATTGCAGGCGGTCGAAGAGGGAGCGGGAGGATAGGTAGGATGACAGTTCAGAGTGGACGTGCTGTTCGAGTAGTTTGGAAGCGAAAGGGAGAAGGGATATTGGGCGGTAGTTGGCGACGGATGATGGGTCGAGGGAGGGTTTTTTGAGGATGGGTGAGATCAAGGCGTGTTTGAAGGAAGAGGGAAAGACGCCAGTAGTGAGTGACAGGTTGAAGAGTTGGGTTAGGGCAGGGATGAGGGCGGTGGTGAGGTTTGGGATGAGATGGGTAGGGAGAGGGTCGAGGGCACAGGTGGTGAGGTGAGATCGTGACAGGAGGGTGGAGAGCTGGGCTTCAGTCACGTTGGAGAAGCTTCCTTTGGTCGAGGAGGGTTGGGCGGTAATGGTGGTGTGTTGGGGGGACGTTGGGCCAAAGCTTTCTCTAATTTTGTCAATCTTGTGTTTGAAGAAGGTGGCGAAGTCGTCAGCGGAGATGAGGGGGGAAGGAGGAGGAGCTGGGGGACGGAGAAGGGAGTTGAAGGTTCTGAATAGTTGTTTGGGGTTTCGGGACAATGTGTTGATTAAAGAAGAGCAGTAGGTTTGTTTTGCGGCAGTGAGTGCGTCCTTGAAGTTGGAGAGGGATTGCTTGTAGATTGTGAGGTGGGCCGTGGAGTGGGATTTCTTCCATCTCCGTTCAGCGACCCTGGACGTTCGGCGAAGCTCTTTTGTGAGAGGGGTGAGCCAGGGTTGTCTGTTTGTGCGGGTTTTGGTGTGTGTGAGGGGGGCAGCCTGGTCGAGAGCCGCAGTTAATGTGGAGTTGTACAGGGTGGCGGCAGTGTTGACGTCGGGTGAGGAGGCAAGGTCCGTGAGAGGGAGGAGGGAGTGGGAGAGTGAGTTGAAATCGATGGCTTTTAGGTCTCTGCGTGGGTGACTGAGTTTTCGGAGAGGGGGGGGTGAGGAGGGGGGAAAGAGGGAGGAGAAGGTCAACAGGTTGTGGTCAGATTGGAAGAGGGGTGAGTTTGAGAGGTCGGTGAGGGAACAGAGGCGGGAGAAGATGAGGTCAAGCGTGTGGCCGTCTTTGTGAGTGGCTGAGGAGGACCATTGGGAGAGGCCGAAGGAGGTGGTCAAAGATAGGAGTCGGGAGGTAGGCGGGTCGGGGGTGTCGATGGGGATGTTGAAGTCGCCCATGATGATGGTGGGGATGTCGGAGGAGAGGAAGTGGAGAAGCCAAGTATTGAAGTGGTCAAGGAAGGAGGTGGTGGATCCCGGGGGTCGGTAGATGACCGCGAGTTGGAGGTTGCAGGGGGAGAAAATGCGAATAGAGTGCAGTTCGAAGGAGGGAAAGGAGGCGGAGGGAGGTGGTGTAGTAGGGATGAAGGAGCAGCTGTCGGACAAGAGTATACCCACACCACCCCCACGGGTGTTATTAGGGCGTGGTGTGTGGGAAAGCGTGAGTCCGCCGTAGGAGAGGGCAGCAGGGGAGGCTGTGTCGGCGGGGGTGAGCCAAGTTTCGGTGATGCCGAGGAATTTGAATTTATTGGTGATGAAGAGGTCGTGGATGTAGGAGAGTTTGTTGCACACTGAGCGGGCATTCCAGAGTGCTCCAGACAGGGGGACTGGGGTTGGGTGAATGGGTATGAGGTTGCGGGGGTTGCGAGAGTTTGTGATGGGGGATGGGCGAAAGTTGGAGGTGAGTGGAGGGATGTGGTGGGGGGGTCCAGGGTTGGGGGATATGTCACCTGCAAGTAGGAGAAGTAGCGAGAGAGTTAGGAGGTAGGAGCAGGAGAGTTTGCGTGGGGGCCGTGCGTGTGTGTGGAGAAGAGTGATTGGGTGTGGAGGAACAGTTCGGAGGAGGGGGTGAGATGGGTGGGTAGGAAGGATGGAGAGATCGCTATGGCCTTGGTGGGTGGAGGGATGTGCGGGGTTAGGAGGAAGTGGAGTAGGATGGGGTGGAGGGTGAAGAGGAGGGGAAACATTGTGGGCAGCTGGTTTTGGCGGTGAGAAGTGACGGTGGTGGGATGTGGCAGGTGAGGTGCGTGGATGGAGAAGGGGTGTGGGTGGGGCTAGGGTGTGGCGGAGGACGGGGTGGAGTCGGGGGTGGCGCGCGGTGCGGTGTGGCCAGGGGTAGGGTGCGGTCAGGTGGTGGGGTGCAGCCTGGGGTGGGGTGGAGTCAGGGATAGTAATAGGAGGGGTGGGGTGTAGCTGGGGGTGGAAGACAACTAGGAAAGTGGTACAGCCGGGGATGCAGGAATAGCCCAGGATGCGTAAAAGCCAGGGATGGGGTACAGCGAGGGGGTACCGTCGTGGTCACAAGTGGGGCGCAGTCCGTGGATGGAGTGGTGCAGCTGGAGACGAGATGGTGGAGCCGGAGACGAGATGATGGAGCCGGACTCGAGATGATGCTGTTGGATGATGAGATGGTGCCGTCGGATGGTGAGATGGTGCCGCAGGGGATCGGGCGGTGCAACCGGAGATGAGATGATGGAGCCGGAGACGAGGTGGCGCAGCCGGGTGGTGCTGTCGGATGATGGGATGGTGTCGTCAGATGATGGAGCAGAGACGAGATGATGGAGCCGGAGACGGGATGATGGAGCCGGAGACGAGGTGGCGCAGCCGGAGACGAGGTGGCGCAGCCGGGTGGTGCTGTCGGATGATGGGATGGTGCAGCCGTGGACGGGGTGGTGGAGCCAGGGGGTCCAGGGTAGCAGGAGAGATTGACAGCAGGCAGGTGGTTGATGGTAGCCAGGAGCCAGGCGTAGCCAGGGGGGTCAAGCGTAGCTCAGTGGCAGTCGAGTCGGTGGCAGCCAGGAGGGTCAAAGCGCAGCCAGGAGGGTCAAAGCGCAGCAAGGAGGGTCAAAGCGCAGCCAGGAGGGTCAAAGCGCAGCCAGGAGGGTGTCAAGCGCAGCCAGGAGGGTCAAAGCGCAGCCAGGAGGGTCAAAGCGCAGCCAGGAGGGTCAAAGTGCAGCCAGGAGGGTCAAAGAGCAGCCAGGAGGGGGTCAAGCGCAGCCAGAAGGGTAGGTTTCAGCTGCAGGGCTGGGTGCAGTCAGGGCCAAATGGAGACCGGGCCCAGGTGGAGTCAGGGGCCAGAAAGCAGCCGGGGCCAGGACCGCAGCCGAGGGCCCAGATGCAGCTGATATGGGCCCTCGGGGGGCAGGAGTGGCCTGGGGGCCTTTGCAGCTGGGTGCTGGAGCAGTCAGTGGGTGTCTCGGTGGGGGACCCCTCTACCTCCTCACCTGTGCTGCAGGAGTGCTGGTGCTCCCGTCTCTGAGGAGGGTGGTTGATCGCTGCGGCGGTGAGGTCAGCTGTCCTGGGCACCAGGGCCGTGCTGCCGCTGCAAGCTGGGGGTCAGGCCGGAGGTGCGGGTCCCGCCGGCAGAGCGTGCGGCCGCCGCTGCACTCACGGGGTCCCGGGAGCGGAGCAGGTATCCTGCCTCGGGCAGGAGGTGACGGGCCGTCGGCTGGATGGCGAGGGGGCCGCAGGGTCCCCGATTCAAAGTGGCGTCGGGCGGGAGCCGGGCGCCGCTGGAGGAGGCCGACTTCCACGGTGCAGGCGCCTCCTGGTGAGTGGAGGAGAGCGGCGGGCGCTCAGGCGAGGGGAGCCAGGAGGGGGGAGGTTACCCGAACCGCCGGTGGGGCCAAGGTGGTAGGCCTGGGGAGGACCGACTAGGCCAGGCCGCCGGCTCCCGATCTGGGCGGCCGCTGGTGAAACTCTGGGGTCCCGATGTTAGGTGGGGTGCTCGGGGGTGACAGCGTTGAGGATGGACGTGTAGGGGAGGACAGGCGTGCTTGGATGCGATGGATGGTGTCCAAGTTACCTGGAGCCTCCTTGCATGCGACTGTCACCACCGGCGGCCATCTTTATATAATATATATTCTTGTATATAGGGGCAGTATTATAGTAGTTATATTCTTGTATATAGGGACAGTATTATAGTAGTTATATTCTTGTATATAGGGGCTGTATTATAGTAGTTATATTCTTGTATATAGAGGCAGTATTATAGTAGTTATATTCTTGTACATAGGAGCAGTATTATAGTAGTTATATTCTTGTATATAGGGACAGTATTATAGTAGTTATATTCTTGTATATAAGAGTAGGATTATAGTAGTTATATTCTTGTATATAGGGGCAGTATTATAGTAGTTATTTTCTTGTACATAGGGGCAGTATTATAGTAGTTATATTCTTGTATATAGGGGCAGTATTATAGTAGTTATATTCTTGTACATAGGAGCAGTATTATATTATAGTAGTTATATTCTTGTACATAGGAGCAGTATTATAGTAGTTATATTCTTGTATATAGGAGCAGTATTATAGTAGTTATATTCTTGTATATAGGGGCAGTATTATAGTAGTTATATTCTTGTATATAGGGGCAGTATTATAGTAGTTATATTCTTGTATATAGGTGCAGTATTATAGTAGTTATATTCTTGTATATAGGGGCAGTATTATAGTAGTTATATTCTTGTATATAGGAGCAGTATTATAGTAGTTATATTCTTGTACATAGGAGCAGTATTATAGTAGTTATATTCTTGTATATAGGGGCAGTATTATAGTAGTTATATTCTTGTATATAGGAGCAGTATTATAGTAGTTATATTCTTGTACATAGGGGCAGTATTATAGTAGTTATATTCTTGTATATAGGGGCAGTATTATAGTAGTTATATTCTTGTATATAGGAGCAGTATTATAGTAGTTATATTCTTGTATATAGGGAGCAGTATTATAGTAGTTATATTCTTGTATATAGGAGCAGTATTATAGTAGTTATATTCTTGTATATAGGAGCAGTATTATAGTAGTTATATTCTTGTATATAGGAGCAGTATTATAGTAGTTATATTCCTGTATATAGGAGAAGTATTATAGTAGTTATATTCTTGTATATAGGAGCAGTATTATAGTAGTTATATTCTGTTATATAGGAGCAGTATTATAGTAGTTATATTCTTGTATATAGGAGCAGTATTATAGTAGTTATATTCTTGTATATAGGAGCAGTATTATAGTAGTTATATTCCTGTATATAGGAGCAGTATTATAGTAGTTATATTCTTGTATATAGGAGCAGTATTATATAGTTATATTCTTGTAATAGGAGCAGTATTAAGTAGTTATATTCTTGTATATAGGGCAGTATTATAGTAGTTATATTCTTGTACATAGGAGCAGTATTATAGTAGTTTATATTCTTGTATATAGGGCAGTATTATTAGTAGTTTTATATTCTTTGTATATATGAGAAGTATTATAGTAGTTATATTCTTGTATATAGGGCAGTATTATAGTAGTTTATATTCTTGTATATAGGAGCAGTATTATAGTAGTTATATTCTTGTATATAGGAGCAGTATTATAGTAGTTATATTCCTGTATATAGGAGCAGTATTATAGTAGTTATATTCTTGTATATAGGAGCAGTATTATAGTAGTTATATTCTTGTATATAGGAGCAGTATTATAGTAGTTATATTCCTGTATATAGGAGCAGTATTATAGTAGTTATATTCTTGTATATAGGAGCAGTATTGTAGTAGTTATATTCTTGTATATAGGAGCAGTATTATAGTAGTTATATTCCTGTATTTAGGAGCAGTATTATAGTAGTTATATTCTTGTATATAGGAGCAGTATTATAATAGTTATATTCTTGTACATAGGAGCAGTATTACAGTAGTTATATTCTTGTATATAGGGGCAGTATTATAGTAGTTATATTCTTGTACATAGGAGCAGTATTATAGAAGTTATATTCTTGTATATAGGGGGCAGTATTATAGTATTTATATTCTTGTATATAGGAGCAGTATTATAGTAGTTATATTCTTGTATATAGGAGCAGTATTATAGTAGTTATATTCTTGTACATAGGAGCAGTATTATATTAGTTATATTCTTGTACATAGGAGCAGTATTATAGTAGTTATATTCTTGTATATAGGGGCAGTATTATAGTAGTTATATTCTTGTACATAGGAGCAGTATTATAGTAGTTATATTCTTGTATATAGGAGCAGTATTATAGTAGTTATATTCTTGTATATAGGAGCAGTATTATAGTAGTTATATTCTTGTATATAGGGGCAGTATTATAGTAGTTATATTCTTGTATATAGGAGCAGTATTATAGTAGTTATATTCTTGTATATAGGAGCAGTATTATAGTAGTTATATTCTTGTATATAGGGACAGTATTATAGTAGTTATATTCTTGTATATAGGAGCAGTATTATAGTAGTTATATTCTTGTACATAGGAGCAGTATTATAGTAGTTATATTCTTGCATATAGGAGCAGTATTATAGTAGTTATAGTCTTGTATATAGGAGCAGTATTATAGTAGTTATATTCTTGCATATAGGGCAGTATTATAGTAGTTATATTCTTGTATATAGGAGCAGTATTATAGTAGTTATATTCTTGCATATAGGAGCAGTATTATAGTAGTTATAGTCTTGTATATAGGAGCAGTATTATAGTAGTTATATTCTTGCATATAGGGCAGTATTATAGTAGTTATATTCTTGTATATAGGAGCAGTATTATAGTAGTTATATTCTTGTATATAGGAGCAGTATTATAGTAGTTATATTCTTGTACATAGGGGCAGTATTATAGTAGTTATAGTAGTTATTTTCACGTCACTACCATGTGATCGCTAGCGGCCACCTTGCAATCTGGCCAAACAGGTGGCCGCTAGCGATCACATGGTTGTGACGTGTCACCATTTGATTAGCCAGATCACTACCGGCCATCTGATTGGCTGTTAGTCACAGGTCCTTGTCCAGTGATCGAATGTCTTCTTTACCGTCCCGGTGCAGGCTTCGGACAGGTGAGTATGTAATTTTATTATTTTTAACAACTTTTAATCACTTTTAGGCTACTTTCGCGGTGTATCTGCGAAAGTATTCGTACTCGCTACACTTGCAATGAGTACCGAGTGCCGGTACCTACTCGTTGCGAGTATAGCGAGTACAAATATTACGGTACTCACTCATCCCTAATATAGATATATTTTAGCAAATCTTCTCACATATTCTGCATTTTCTTTGTAATACTTATATGATTGATTCTGATGTTTGTAGCGTCCAAACGTTCTGCTCAATAAAGAAAATACAAAATGAATCCAGAGAACGGCTCCCATACTGCGGATCTCATCTGACGGATCTCCTCAATGTGGCACTGTTGTGCAATTTATTTTCATAAGAGGTAAAACCAGCTTTATATCTGCAATTAAAAGAAGCATTAAATCCAGAAATCTCCTAATCCTCGGTTAATTATTGCAGGATTTCTAATTTAATATTCACATTGGGTGTAAGGACACCTGAGTTAATTTGGGGACTGCAGCGTTACCTGCCTCTGCTCCACGTATCACAGTTTACCAGTTCTAGGATCCATCATCCTATAGATCTGTATTGATGCCTTCACTGCAGTGTTCACAGGCTGCTCATGATGAGAAGTTCTAGGCATTTTTTTTTTTTGATACAATTTGTGCATTTTTATTGCAAACAGATGTGATCCTTAAAGAATAATACATAATGATAAATGACTTTGCACATGACATGACTCCCTGATGCCTGCGAGACTGACATGTAGGGATATGGAGGCAATGGTCATAAAGAGGAAGATGACATAAAAACAATCATTTTATTAGAAATCTTATTCATGTAATAGATTGTAAAATAATCAGCAATTAACATCACCTAATTACAGTTACTACAATAGCTAATTGACTGCCTTATGTAATTATAGTGAACTACAAATGCATCTCAATGAATTAGAATATCATCAAAAAGTGACTTTATTTCATTAATTCAATACATAAAATGAAACACATTATTATATAGAGTCATTACACACAGAGGGATCTATTTCTGTTAATGTTGATGATTATGGCTTAGGCTTGCTTCAATCTACGGCTGGGATCCGATCCGTGGCTGTCTGCTTGAGCCAGACAGCCCGGACCGGATCAGCACACAGAACCGGAGGGCTAATTTGGCCTCGGGTCCGGTGTGCAGCCGCACGCAGCTGCCGCCGCTGATGGGTCAGGATGGCGGCTCGCGGGAGCTAGTGGCGGTCCTGACCTATCAGCGTTGGCAGCTGCGTGCGGCTGCACACCGGACCCGAGGCAAATTAGCCCTCCGTTCTGTGTGCTGATCCGGTTCGGGGCTGTCTGGCTCAAGCGGACAGCCAAGTATCGGATCCAGCCGTAGTGTGAAGCCAGCCTTACAGCCAATGAAAAGCCAAAGGTCATTATCTCATAAAATTGGAATAATTAATGCAAAACACCTGAAAAAGCTTATTAAGTGTTTTAAATGGCCCCTTAATCTGGTTTCAGTAGGCTAGACCTTCCTCATGGTAGAGAACCTGAAGTCTATAACAGGTTCTTATATGGGCAAAAAGTGGCACACGGCCTGTGGGGGGCAGCATTTCAGTGTTTTCTGTTCGGTGGTGTTCTGACAATTATATTAAATTTGTATCGTGGGCTCTTGAGTCTGTAGGAGATTTGTAAAGCAGGAGCAGCTTGGTGGATACAAACTGAACAGGACCTTGGTGGCGTATTTCCGGCTGGGTCGGTCACGTGATCGCGGCTGGAGACGAGAAAGAGTGGGAATAAGGAAGCCGGCGGCCATCATAGCCTGTAAGGAGTGAAGCTCCCCACCATCAACGTGAACACCTGGGTTGTGCAAGGACTGCACAGCCCTGTAAGGTGAGCGCTACCACACTAGTCAGGCTAAAAATACTCTCTGATTTCTATTTTATTACATGTAGGAGATTTGTGACAGCTCTGGGCTGGATTTTAAATGTGTTAGGCCCCCTGGCAGCGCTTCCCAGCTCACCTCCCCGGGTCGGCATCTCCTGCTCCTCTCCGTACCAGGCGTGCTGTGTCTCGGAGCCGTCGCCGGGTTCCCTTCCTGTCAGCTGACCGCCGGGCTCGCACATGAGCACATTACTATGGTCGTATTCATGTGACCAATCAGCGGCGCACTATGTGCACTCCTCTCCTGTGACTCTAGGGGCCGGCACGGTCCAACCTGACACTCCCCTTGACCAATAGCTGCTCTTCCTATGGTATATCAGGCCACCTCCTCTGATGGGAGGTGCCTGATACGTGTTAGTTGAACTGTTGTTTGCTAGCTGTTGGTCAGGCCTTCCTTGTACTCTGTTTCCTGGAACCCTTGCTGTGCTCTTCCCCGATAGCACTATCCCTATTCTCCAGCATTGTGATCTGTTTCCTGGAACCCTTGCTGTGCTCTGCCCCGGTAGCACCATTCCCGTTCTCCTACCTTTGTACCCTTTATCCCGGAATCCTTAGCTGTGCCTTACTATAGCTAACCTTACAGCCGCCCCCCTTGGTAATAGCAGCTGTGGTATTAGACCCCCTGGCTTGCCCCTGACAATCCCTGTATAGGGGTTGAGTAAACTAGGATCAGCGCACCCAGGGGAGTTCGGTACCATGGCCCAGTGGGTCCACTCTGGGGCCTTCCCCCGGAAGCGTGACAAAATGTAGTTAATTTCTTTTGTGCCAGCAAGGGTTAATGCTAGTTTCCCTTGCTGGCAACTCCAGTTAGTGACCGCTTCCCTTTGTGTGGTCACATGAGTCATCACATGTTGCTGGTGATAGAGTTTCGATCTCCTATCCTGTCCTTGGTGGAGTGAGGAGGAGCCTTGTGTCTTGCTGGAGTCCTTAGGAGCGGTGTCCGCTGTTGCTCCTGGTGTTAGGCTACACTTGCTTGTTGGTATCCTTTTGTCTAACCCCTGTCTGTTTTACTTTCCCTGTGTTGGATAACTTAGAGGTGGCGTTTAGAGAACCTACAGGCCTTGATACTAGAAAGGCCTTGAAGAGGGAGCAGTCAATAACTAGTGTGAGGTATACCGGCAATACTGTACATGGCAAGTATGTATCGCCCAGACTGAGGTCTGCTGTGATCTAAATCCAGGATGTTTGCTGGGACTTATTTTTCCACAAACCTTTGAATGTTACGGGCTGGGTTTAGAGTTAGCCAGTAGTGACGGGAGGGTCTGGCTAACCATATACCTCCCATTGGGTTGTCTCTTGTATATAGTGAGACTCCTCCCTGGTCACATGTCTGTGATGTAAGCAACTTCCTGCACTTCCTGTTTGAACCACATGGCAGACAATCATGCCTGAGAGCTGGCTAGAGCTCCTGGAAGTCAAGGAAGCAACCGAGACCCAGAGGATCTGGACTCACGATAGGTGCCGATGCGGAGCAAGTCCAAGGACCTGGTGGGTGGTCCCGGTGAATGTCAGAAGCCAGTCCAAACCCTGATAAGCTGCAAGAGCAGGTAAAACCAGGGTGGGACTTAGTATACTGATGATAGTCAGTGATTAGAACTGTGCAGACATACCCGCGTGTCATAAAGGCCTCTGCTATGTGTGCGGGCATACCCGCTAAAGCTAATGACTGTATGATGTGTTCATGTAATGAGGGCTGTATATCATGGTAATTGGCTACAAAGTCGGAGTAGCAGATTATGCAGTGCCTAAGGCTGGCTTCACACCTCGTTTTTTTTGGATACAGGGCTGTCCGGTGTAAACCAGACAGCCCCGGACCGGTTTTTGGCCCCATAGCAGCCAATGGGGCCGGATGGAGCCAGATGGCAGCTCTCCGTGACACTCCGGGGGAATACGGATTATTCTCTCCGGACACAAAAATGATGCTTGCATCATTTTTTTGTCCAGGGAGAAAAATCTCCCCATTTGCCGGATCTTGGATTCGGCCGGATCCTCCCGTATCCGGTGCAATCCGGCACTCCCTAACATGGGAGCCTATGGGGCAGGATTGCCCCGGTCCGGGAGGATCCGGCAAGCGGACACTGGCGGCTGCACGCCACTGTTCTTTCAGGACCACGGCTAGCCGCGGTCTTAAGAAATCAGCAGTTAGCAGCATCCAGCTGCACACAGGACCGGAGGGCACATTTGGCCCTCCGGCTCTGTGTGCTGATCAGGGTCATCCCGGACAGCCCCGGACCGGATCACACCTTGGTGTGAAGCCAGCCTTAATCGGAAAGGACTATCTTTTATAAGAACTGTTGATGTTTGCTTGAATTGCTCAGTAAGTGATTTTTACCCAAATATAGTAAGTAAGCGCTACCTCACACTAGGCAAGTGATGACGGTGAGGGGAAGGACCCGCATCGGGCTGCTAGGGCAGGGTAAGATGCAAGAGAGTTGCAGGAGGTGTGAAGTTAAAAATTGGGTACTTAGTACACAATTTGAACAATTTGTGATGTGGCCAGATTATGTACCAAGTACTTCATTTTTAACCTAGTTTCTGTGACTGCAATGCGGTTCCAAATTCCTTATAATGAATGGTTGCTTAGTATAGTATTTCATTGTGAAGCTGTATTCACTTTAATTGTGTGGACTCATATAAACAGATGAAAACCTCCAACCTGGAGGATCCGTTTCTCTCATCATGAACTCTTTATTAAGGTCCCTGATTACTGATGTTGCTCTAATGTCTATGGGCGGTTTGGCTTCAGATCATAAGAAGGTGGATGATAAGTTCATGAAAATCATCGGGTTCCGTCTGCTCCTTTATTACCTGTGATTATATGTAAAAGTAACGGAATTGTTCCACGACACTTGTAAACCAAAATACTATTTAAATTCATTTTTCTGTTCCCCTTAATAATCTTACTGTAGAAAACAAGAGTTTCCATTTACTAAAATTACAATATGGAGCGCTGCGAGGCAGGTACTCCACACACGGTATAATTAAGGAATTATAGAAGTATCGGGTTCACCTTTGTTCCTACATCCGGCACAACAGACAGAGGAAGCTGCAGAAAACCTCAGATAAGAACGGTGCAAAAAGGGAATTAGAGAAAGAAAAAGCCATTTTTAATCTATTATATAATTGCCGTAGCGACTTCCGTCGCGTCCGGCGCTACTTCCGGGGCTTTGTTCATGGCTCGGCACTTTCTCCAGGACTCTGTCCGGCCAGTACCAAGCATTGCCCGCGAAGCGGGCATTGCGAGTCAGTCTCTCTCTCTCTCTCTCTCTCTCTCTCTCTCTATCTCTCTCTCTCTCATCTATATATATATATGTGATTATATAGGAATTATCAGTATTATGTATGTGATTATGTATAAATTAGTGAGTCGCGCCTATTCTGCAAGGACTCGCAACGGCCGCTTGGCGGGCATTGCGAGTGAGGCTTTGCGAGTCAGTGGCGCCGGCAATGCTTCACAGGTCGCGTGGGCGCTGCGCGCCTACGCCCACAACGACGCAAACAGCGCCGAAACTTACGGAAGTGCGTTAGGGAAATTATATATTAGATACTGATAATCTATTATATAATTACCGTAGCGACTTCCCTCGCACACGCCGCTACCTCCGTGGCTTTGTTCGTGGGCGCGCATCGCCCACGCGACTCACTCGCAATGCCCGCGAAGGGGGCGTTGCGAGTCGTTGCAGCAGCCCGAGCAATGCCCTATACACAGATTCTAGAATCCCGATGCAATCGCATCGGGCTCACAGCTAGTAAAGAATAATTACAGTGGTGTAACTTGAAGCTCATGGGCCCCAATGCAAAAGCTCTAATAGGACCCCCAATTGTTACAAATCTTTAATAGCATTGGTCTTTCAATATAGGCTAAATGGACTTTTGGGGTCCTCTAGGGCTCCGGGGCTCGAGTGCAAACCTTGCACCGGTTGTAGTTACGTCCCTGTCGCAGACCACATCAAAGTTGAATGTACAAGGAAATGAAGAGCCTGAAAAAGCAAAACTGCAAAATCCCATCGCAAAATGAATTTTAGCTCCAACTCATAAACAAAACAAGATTTACTCATCATCACGGAAGACTCGAATGACAAAGTGGGTCATGGCCAACATGGGACTGTTGTTGGAAACTTTGGACTTGGTCAACAAAACAAGGCTGGAGAAAGATTCATTGACTTCGGTACGACAAGTCAACTGTCCATCATGAACACCTTCTTCCAAACAACACATACAGGAACTCTACATGTGGTCCTAACCGAATGGGGCCTGTAAGAATCAAATGGCTACATCTGTGTTGACCGAAGATGGAAGTTGTTAATCATTCCCGCAAAAACAAGGCCAGGAGCCCACTGTGGAACTGATCATGAACTTTTGACAGCAAAGATTAGAGTCAAGATGTGTTACCAAACAAGACTAGAGGATATTTGCAACTTCGATTTGACCAACATACCTGACGTTTTTGGGAGTGATGTGCACAACCGTTTTATATCATTGTTCATGGATGAAACGAACCCTGAAGAATTATGGACAAATTGATTATTATTACTGAAGAAGCCAGAAAGACAATAAAAAAGGCAGAATAGCCCCCCGCAGCCATGGGTGACAGAAGAGACCCTATAGATGATCGAAGAAAGAAAAAGGTAACAAACAGGATGAAGACAACATCAGTAAAAGACTAAAGAGAGCAATTCAAGCAGACAAGGAACATTTCTATTAGAAAATATGTACAGAGATAGAAAACATCTGAAGAGCAAGACCAAGAAGGCACCAAAAGATCAAAGAAATACGACGATGGTTTTAACCAAGAGTGGGAGTACTAAAAGACGCCAACGGGAACAAACTAACTGATCAAGAACAGATCAAGGAAAGATGGAAAGAATACACGGAGCATCTCTACAAGAGCGAATCAGTGATACGGGAGGAAACTGAGACTGGACATGATAGTGAACCGAACATCTTGAAACGTTAAGTTGTTGCTGCAATAAAGCTTCTGTCAAAAACCAAACCACCTGGATGTGACATTATTCCAATAGAGATAATAAAGTCTTCTGAAGCAGCAGCTGAAGTCATCACACGCCTGTGTCAACAGATATGGACAACTGTTAATTGGCCCAAGGACTGGATAAGATTGGTGTTTATTCCGATTCCGAAGAAGGGAGATACTACTAATTGTGGAAAGTGTCAGACTATTGTGCTCATACCTCATGCCACCAAATACTGCTGAAGATCCTACTAAGGCAGCTAAGGCCTGACTATGACAAAGAGCTGCCAGAGGAACAAGCAGGATTCAGAAAAGGCTGAGGAACAAGAGATGTAATTGGGGACATGAGATGGATAATGGAAAAGGCCATAGAGTATTCATCGAGTACAGCAAAGTCTTTGACTGTTTTGATCACCAGAAACTTTGAAACACCATAAGGGATATGGGTTTTGCCCAACCATGTGACCCTGGTGAACCTATGTAGGCTGAAAAAGATCAGTCTTCCTACAGAGTGTTTATTCATCAAGAAGGTAACATTATATGAAGAGAGCTATCACTGGAGAAAGAGATCATGGTTAGAAGAATAGAAGGAACAAGGCGAAGAGGAAGAACAGTAACCCGATGGCTTGATACTATCAAGATAATGGTGGAGAAGACTCTGGTGGACCTATTTAGGCTTGGAGAAGACCCTGTGGACCTATCCAGATTTGGATAAGACTCTGGTGGACCTATCTAGGTTTGGAGAAGACCCTGAAGGACCTATCTAATCTTGGATAAGACTCTGGTGGACCTATTTAGGCTTGGAGAAGACTCTGCGGACCTATCAAGGCTTGGAGAAGACCCTGTGGACCTATCTAGGCTTGGAGAAGACCCTGTAGACCAATCTAGGCTTGGAGAAGACCCTGGAGGACCTATCTAGGCTTGGAGAAGACCCTGGAGGACCTACCTAGGCTTGGAGAAGACCCTGTGGACCAATCTAGGCTTGGATAAGACTCTGGTGGACCTATCTAGGCTTGGAGAAGACCCTGTGGACCTATCAATGCTGCCAAAAAACAATATTCCTATAGAACATTGATCCATCAAGTCACAATGGCTTGAAATCGAGTCAAAGGTTGTTAATAAATCATTCATTTAGGTGAAAATAAATGTCACTTTTATTATAGATAAATAAAACACTATATTGTCATTTAATCCTTTGTATTCGACCCCTGAACTCTCTATCTGCTTTTCTTCTATCCCTGACCCTCGGGACATGAACGTCCCTCTCCTCGTCCTCTCCTAATTTTAGCATTCTCACTAATACAATATTAAACATATTATTAAAATAAAACCAAATAATAACTGATATCCCCTAGCAGAAAGCAAAAGACATATAGAACAATCACAGCCACAATATTTGGTTGGATGAACCTGGAATTATATCTGCACATAAAGATATTTCTGATCAATTCAAACACAGGAAGGTTTGTTTTGCGGCGCGGCGCTCTCACACCGGAGCTTTGCTGCGCTGCGCTGTCACTCCGGAGCATCGCACATTCTGCCTCCCTTTGAGGCTCCATCTTTTTCCGCCCACCCGTCTACATCTCTTGTCACCATCCACTTTGGTTTAGCTCTGTCGTTCCGCTTTCTTTTGTCAGTTCTCTTTTAGATAAGTGATACAGACAAGAAATCAAGAGACACTTTTAGGAAACTTGCAGATTTCTTTCCATTTTCACACAATAAAAAAAAAAATATCTGCACTGCGGCTTCAGACAAAAAAGTCTAAATTTAAGTAGTTTTGTTCCAAGTTGTAAAGCAAAGTTGTATGTATTGAACCGCGATGTCACACAAGGTCTTCACTCCCGCGTGTCGTAAGAAGTCGTCTTCCTTATCCAGTATGAGAAAAAGCAAATGAGGAAAACAAGTGTAATACAAAGCTGGGAAATAAGAATGAACCGATAAAAAACTTTTTACCCGATTTAGTATCGCATTTGCTTCTTCTTTTTGTCTTGTGCTTGGTTTGTTTCACCTGTTTCCATATGCATCTTATTCTTTTAATTTGCATCTGTGGCGCCCTGCTCACACCGGTAACCACAGACTCACCTACAGCACGGGTGGGCTTCCACAGTGGGTACAAGGAGCAAAGAACACTTTCCACCCTAGCCCAGTAGGGGGAGTCCAACTTGTTGCCCTTAGGCAAGATCCCCTATATATACTGGTGCTGGGGGCGGAGTTAGTTGGAGTGTGCAGACGCTAGGAGAGCAGCGAAGACGTTCTGGTTGTCGGTGCCTCGTTAGACCCGAGCCAGTGACCCTGAACAGCCTTTGAAGTAGTCCGGCAGAGCCCAAGAATTGGGTTGGAAGGCGAGGAGAGAAGAGAGAGCAGAGCGGGGACTGAGGAGCCATCTTTAGGTTCACCCCAAACAGCACCCCGGACACCGAGAGCACCCGGCCTAGATGAGAACACCGGTCTACCGTGGAGACTTCAGTCACCAACCAGGGAGCCTGGCACCGCGGAGAGAGGAATAGCGGTAGTCCATCAAGGGTTTCCCGACGACAGTACAGGTGATAGGAGAGCAGAGGAGGCCAGCCAAGTTTCACACGGGGCAGGGGCACACGGGAAAAGAGACAAAGAGGCCTTATACCCACTGACTGTGGAGACCCAGAAGTACTTCCTGAACACCTGGATGTTTACCTGCAATTCCACCAGTAAAAGGTAAAGAAACAACCAGTGGTGTGTGTGTCGGTTCCTTACCCGCGCCCCTGCTATCCACAGAGAATGTCCCGTTATCCAACAGCCTGGCCAAATCCCTGCTCCATCCCTCATCATCATCACCAAACTCCCCAGGGACCCAGCTCTGCCTGTGGGGAGCGTCAACACCTAGCTGCCCATCCATCATCCCTGGAGACCCCACGCAACGCTGGTGCAGTCACCAGATACCACAGGTGGCGTCACGTGAACTTTGAACTTTATTCCCATTTCAACTACCGCTTTTTTAAAGCAGACCGCCAGGGCCACGGGTCTGGGCCGGCCACCAGTGACATCGCAACCGCAGCCAAGGGCCCAGATACCCGAGTTCCCATACCCTGGGGTGCGTCACATCATTTTCTTAAGTCTATTTTATGTCTTCACCAGTGATGATCAAAGCACTAGCATGCACGAGTGCTCGCTACTCATAATGCACGGACGGACTCGACCCATTGACTGAGTATAATGGACATCAAGGGAAAACTGGAGCGTTCTTATACTCTGTAAACTTGTTAAGAACATCTGAGCATCTAAATGCTCGGAATGAGTACGGAGTACCTCGAGTGGTGCCTGGGTATGCTGGGACAGTGGTAACCATAGGCTAGTGCTGTGATTGGCCAACCCCGGCATGCTGCATTAAACTAAGAGCACCTTCTGTGTGTGGGTGCTGATGATTACACTTTTAACGCCTTCAGGCCAATCTAGTTGCACTCCTCCCCTGATACATAGGAATCAAAGAAAAGGATGACAGACACATTAGATTAGGCTGCTTTCACATCACGTTTTTTTGGGATCCGTGGCTGTCCGTTGTGAAACGGACAGCCACGGATCCGATTTGGCCCCCATGTAAGGCTGGCTTCACACTGCAGTTTTTTCACTGATCAGTGTCCATCCAGTTTGTGTGTCAAAACCAGGAGTGTCTCCAAAACTCAGAACAGGTGTCAGTCTTTCAATTATAGTTTTTCTCTGTAAGTTCCTCTCCGTGTTTTCCTTGACCGGTCTCCCTGAGATCAGTGAGTGCTTTGTGATGTTGGTCTACCAGGCATTGCTGCCACCTAGCCAGAATCCTACTCCTCACTGATGAGGGGCAACACCCCGAAACAGCTGTCTGTGGATGGATACTTGGCCTTGGTATCCCCTTGTCATATCCTTAACTCGTAACTGAGTGGGATATTGAGTAAAAGGGCCACTTAATATGGTGGTTATGGTGGTTTCCGCAAGGAGCCATCCCTTGGCTGGGTCCTTCCCAGAAGGGATATCTGGCTAGTCCCGTGTTTGAGACTCTTAATCGAGGCTCCACTGACTCCATTTGCATAGCCTTAGCCTATGGGCACGGATCGGATTTGCCCTTAGTGGCATCCGATTTTTGTCAGATCCATTTTGGTCCGATTTTTTGATGTACCCAAAATCGGAGACTGCTCCGATTTTGGGCACAGAGGATTAAATCAGACCGAATCGGATCCGACATGATCCATGGCCCATAACATGGGGGCCTATGGAGCACGGGTCCGAGAAAACATCGGATAGTTTCTCAGACCCGATTTTAGTGTACTGAGCATGGTCCGTACACTAAAATTGCTCCTCTCCAGCTAATTTCACTTCCACAATGTATATATACATTGCGGAAGTGAAATTTAAGTAAAAGCAATTGTTAAAAATACAAAAAATTGATTCCCACCTGTCCTGCGATCCACCACCGTCAGCATCTCCGGATGTACAGGACCTAGCATGAAGTCACAGTCACATGACCGATTACTGCGGTAACCGATCATGTGACCAATGACGCTGAGCGGGTAGCCCCGCCCAGCCAGGTCCTTTGGTCATCCGGAAATAGATGCCGCACATCAGGGGATCGCATGACAGGTGAGAATCGATTTTTTTTTATTTTTAACCCTTGGTTTTACTTAAATTTCACTTCCGCAATGTATATAATGAAATTACCCCCACAGCTCTTTTTGTGTCTGGATCCGTGATAATCACGGACCTGGACACAGAAATAGGTCACCTCCTGTGGTGACCGTTCCTGTCCGTGGGATCCTACAAAAAGTAACGTGAAAGCAGCCTTAGTAAGACCAAGGCACACTTTACTGGACACAAATTCAAAGAACATCATACAGCAGGAAATACACTTCTTTATGGTTACTGATGATGGCATGTTAATTATGGACAGTTCTTTGGCTAGACAATTGATTTAGACACACTTCAGTTAAATACACAACTGCACAGGCAGTAATCACTTGCAGGAGGACGCTCACAATGGACCTTTCCTCCCTTTTGTGTATCAGCCTGGCAGCACCCTGTCTTCTTCCAGATCCCCCAAGCCTGACCACCTGTCTGGAACCACTTCCCCTTCTGTCTGTCTCATAAACCCAATCCGGCTTTCCAGCACCTGAGGTTCAGTAACCCACAGGCTACTTACTTGATTCTCACTGTTACTGTTCTCTCAGCTTCCCAAACATCACCAGTCCTGGATTCCTTCACCAGCCTGCAGCATTGGTTTCTCCAAGAGCTGATCTCCTAATCAGGGCTCTCACTGGCTGGAGGTGTGAGCTCAAAAGCTCAAAGTCATCCATTTTTTAATCTATCAGTAACATGTGCCTTATGAGACATCCCCCTTTAAAGAGGTTTTGTTTTACCTGACAAAGAATGAGTCCCCGTCTTTTACACATCTCGTAAAACCTGCCCGACATTATTGTTATTTTGTTTCGTGGAAGTTGCCATCAATTTGTTGCAGTAAATCATCTGCCGCAGATAACAGTGATCTCTTAATTCCGTTGTGTTCAGGTAAAAGCTCCGTCTATCGCTCTGTTTGTCAGCACATTTGTTGCGAGTAAACAGACAGTAAATTACATTGTATTATTGAGATAAGAGTGCGTTCGGGGGGTCCCCTATGTTTGCAGTTGTATTTTATTTTTTTTTTAGTAAAACCCAATTAAAGCAGCACTTTACTCGGAGCCGGGGTTGTTTCGCCTCGCACAGAAGAAGACGGATCTGCGCAGCGAGGAAGATGAATACATTCCTCGGGGTTTGTTTAAATTTGAAAGACATCATTTTCCCGAGATCTATGAGCTGCTATGACAAGAAATATTAATATACGGCTGTGATATCGCCAAGCCCAAAATAAGAGAAAGACTGAAGAAATGAGACGCCAGGCGGGCAGAACGCGCGGCACGAGCCGCTTCCTTGACTTGTCCAAGACTCAATGGTCAAATCTTGCATTAACCCAAGAAGAGCAAAAAAGGTTTTATCACCTATTGACACATTACCATTTTGCATCGCCATGCCCCTCCTGTGGGTGACGCTGGTTACAGCAGAGAAGTCCCTGCAGAGGCGTCTGGTGCGCGCAGGCTTCGTTCCTTTATCAGAAGTGGGGTGGTTGGTACCAGTCGCGCATCACCATCTGGCCTGGTTGTAGGGGCGGTCCGGATGAGGTCATCAGTCTGTGAGCTCCGGCTATGAGAGGGAACCGCACCCCTCATATACCTTTGTCCTGCAAACCGCCAGATATAGTCTTGCTTTTCCCAGCTATCTAGTTTGTGCTATGTTATATTGACTCTGACCTTGGCCTTGATTTTGACCCTTCCACCGCCTGACAATTGTGCACTTCTGCTGCCCTCCCACTTTGACACTGCCTTCTGACTATGCTTTTGGATCCTGATTTTGTCTGTTCCCTGACCTCCTAGTCTTGTCCCTTCCTGGCGACCTCCCTGCTCCGGTCTGCACCTCCCCTATAGTCCGCTACCTCCTGGACTTCGGTGTAATTCCAAATCCCTACACAGTGGTACAGGGTCTTGGAGTTTCTCGGGGTGCTGACTTACCAGCAGCTCAGCCTTTGCAGCAGACGGTCGTCACACTTGGTATGACTGATACTAGCAACTTGTAGACAGTAGGTTCATTGATGTGGTCACCATAGCAATGTTCAGTGACACCTCTAGGTGTAATATCATTATACCCTGGGTCGCAGTGATCTTCCTCATGTGTGGGATCAATGGCTACAAAGGATCATGGTGTGGACTATGTTCCTTGTACTCCTAGGGAACCGTCACACCTGGCGACGGCAGCGCCGATTTCTTAGGCGACGTAGGGGCATGACCTATCAGTGCCGATATCGCTCCTGCGTCGCCTAATGTAAAGGGGTGCTACATATCGCCTCTGAGCGGTCGCCTGGTTTCACATCAGTGCTCTGAAACCAGGCGAGCACTCAGGGGCAATGTGTATACATCAACCCATGTAACAGGGGGACGGCGATCTGACAGGTGATGAGAGCCATAGGCTCCCATGTTACAGCATCGCTGCTGGGGTTTTTAGACACCCCAGCGGCGATGCCGCCTGTCAGATCGCTGGTGCGTCGCTGGAGGTATTGCCACATGTAAACATGCGACGGCGACGCTGGCGAGGTGCCAAAAATGTGTGCGCTCCCGCCCGTCGCCGCCAACATTTCTGGCAACGTCACCTCGTGTGACGGGCCCCAAACAGCATGGTGCAGTATCTCTGCATCCCTATGGCCAGGTTCACACATACAAATCAGTTTTTTAAGCCCTTAGAACGGATCCGTTTTTCTAAGGGTGCCAATAGTGTCCCTTGAGGTCCTGGACGTTTTTGGCAAATTTTGGGACTAAGGCTAGGGTCACACTTGAGGGCTGGATGTGATTTTCCATGTGTTTTTCACACTGGTATTGTGTGAAAAACGCATGCAAAAACGTATCCATAGAACCCAATGCCAAAAACGCATGGCTAAAGTGCCATGCATTTTTGGGATGCGTTTTTGGCTCAGCACCAAAAAACGTCTCTTGAGACATTTTTTGGTGCTTTTCCAAAAATGCATGCGTTTTTGTAACATGGGACCCTATGGGAAACGCATGTGAAAACGCATGGCACTTATTGTACCATGCATTTTCGCATGCGTTTTTTAAGGCTGCTCCACACCTAAGTGCAAAAACGCAGCCCAAAAATGCAGGCTGCAAAAAGCACCCTTAAAGAACGCATGCAAGTGTGACCCTAACCTTAGTCATTTTTTCATCAAAAACGCATATGCGATAACGCAGGTGCCAATATGTGCCATGCGTTAACGCATACGTTTCCCATAGGGCTCCATGGCCTATGAAAGGAAATTCTTTTTGTGGTAAAGAAATATCCAAATAACGTGCTTTCTCCTTTATGACGTGTGATCGTATAGAATAATCCAGTATATGCAGAGTGGATTATGTTGGCTCAGGGTTCAGGTGAGCCGCACATTAGCACCGGAGTGCTCCTGAACACCAGCTACCAGTTGATCCCGCAATACGGACAACCACATACAAGGGGATATCCTGCCAGAACGCCTATGCTAAAGACTGATTTCTCTGTATAAGCACAAATTCTTTTGGATACATTCAAAATCTCAAGCTTCTTTTTCATGCGCTGAAGTTCTACTATTATTATTATTGGACGATGCTTCCTTCTGAGCATTGAGAGTATCATTGAGCCAGGTTCAGATTGAGAATACTAGGCAATAATGACCTTGTAGTGACCCAGAGTATGCAACCAGTTCTGTGATCTGCCATGTGCTGTTCTATAGTGGTGTCCATTGCTTGTAACTCCTGCACATTAGCTCTGAGAATTGTAGCATTTCTAATCTCACACTGCCCTCTGCTGGCCCTTCTCAAAACTACCATTTCTTCATATAGCCAACAAAAGCTAAGCAACAGTGAGTTTTCTGGCAGTTGGGTGTACCCGCTGCAGACGCAGGGGTGAATAGTGATGATGTGAGGACTTCATTTTTGGGAGAGGTGTACAAACACTAGAGCTGGTGAGTCTGCTCTGGATCGTTCCTGTCCTCTAGTGATAACATGCGGTAAAGTGTAGGAAGGATGCACTTTATCCAGAAAACTATCTTTGGAAAGGCAGAGTCCATGTTACCGTGAGCTTCCCAATTCAAGGTAGTCCCGAACATAGGAAACCTGAAAATCAACCAAAGCAAAGCTAAAGATCCCTGCTACTAAGATACTCTCAGAACTAAGAAGAGGAGATAACTAAGTGTCAACTCTGCATTCTATATGATGTTAAAGTTCTTAATCATTGTTAATGAAATCTATGTTGTTGGTGTTTTTTATGGGACTGCAACCACCTCTGCTAATACTCTATGGCTGGAGTAAGAAATCAGCCCCTGCGATCCCTCTAGTTATCTTCACCATTTTAATATTTCCCTCCCATCCTTTGTATTGCTGGAGCCATCGGAGACATTGTGACCGGATTCAGCTCTGATTTCTCAGGTCCTGTAAACC
The DNA here is from genome assembly GCA_033576535.1 of Allobates femoralis. Classification (NCBI taxonomy): domain Eukaryota; kingdom Metazoa; phylum Chordata; class Amphibia; order Anura; family Aromobatidae; genus Allobates; species Allobates femoralis. The sequence continues at coordinate 186,623,208 of JARQOC010000008.1, forward strand.
TGATGGAGGTTACAGCTACCTGACCTGTGAACTCACAGAACGGAGCCGCGCATCCACCGTCCACCACTCAAGGAGTCTGAAACAATAAAGGATGTGTGCATCATGTCTTGATGTGAAGACCTCGTCCAGTGACTTCATTGTTGATTGGTCCACAACTTTTCTCCTATTGACCTCCGGTGTTGTCGCTGCATCTTGAGTGATCATTGATCCCAGTAGGGTGAAGTCTTTAACGCTTCCAGTTCGTCACCATTCATCTCACATGTGTCCCAGTCGTACCTGGCAGTAGTCACATTTGTCCCGGTCGTACCTGGCAGTAGTCACATTTGTCCCGGTCGTACCTGGCAGTAGTCACATGTGTCCCGATTGTACCTGGCAGTAGTTACGTTTCCCGGTTGTACCTGGCAGTAGTCACATGTGTCCCGGTCATACCTGGCAGTAGTCACATATGTCCCGGTCGTACCTGGCAGTAGTCACATTTGTCCCGGTTGTACCTGGCAGTAGTCACATGTGTCCCGATCGTACGTGGCAGTAGTTACGTTTCCCGGTTGTACCTGGCAGTAGTCACATGTGTCTCGGTTGTACCTGGCAGTAGTCACATGTGTCCCAGTCCTACCTGGCAGTAGTCACATTTGTCCCGGTTGTACCTGGCAGTAGTCACATGTGTCCCGATCGTACGTGGCAGTAGTTACGTTTCCCGGTTGTACCTGGCAGTAGTCACATGTGTCTCGGTTGTACCTGGCAGTAGTCACATTTGTCCCGGTCGTACCTGGCAGTAGTTACGTTTCCCGGTTGTACCTGGCAGTAGTCACATGTGTCCCGGTCGTACCTGGCAGTAGTCACATTTGTCCCGGTCGTACCTGGCTGTAGTCACATGTGTTCTGTTTGTACCTGGCAATAGTCACGTGTCCCGGTTGTACCTGGCAGTAGTCACATGTGTCTCGGTTGTACCTGGCAGTAGTCACATGTGTCCCGGTCGTACCTGGCAGTAGTCACATTTGTCCCGGTCGTACCTGGCAGTAGTTACGTTTCCCGGTTGTACCTGGCAGTAGTCACATGTGTCCCGGTCGTACCTGGCAGTAGTCACATTTGTCCCGGTCGTACCTGGCTGTAGTCACATGTGTTCTGTTTGTACCTGGCAATAGTCACGTGTCCCGGTTGTACCTGGCAGTAGTCACATGTGTCCCGTTGTACTTGGCAGTAGTCACATGTGTCCCAGTCCTACCTGGCAGTAGTCACATGTGTCCTGGTTGTACCTGGCAGTAGTCACATGTGGCCCGTTGTACTTGGCAGTAGTCACATGTGTCCCAGTCGTACCTGGCAGTAGTCACATGTGTCTCGGTTGTACCTGGCAGTAGTCACATGTGTCCCGGTCGTACCTGGCAGTAGTCACATTTGTCCCGGTCGTACCTGGCAGTAGTTACGTTTCCCGGTTGTACCTGGCAGTAGTCACATGTGTCCCGGTCGTACCTGGCAGTAGTCACATTTGTCCCGGTCGTACCTGGCTGTAGTCACATGTGTTCTGTTTGTACCTGGCAATAGTCACGTGTCCCGGTTGTACCTGGCAGTAGTCACATGTGTCCCGTTGTACTTGGCAGTAGTCACATGTGTCCCAGTCCTACCTGGCAGTAGTCACATGTGTCCTGGTTGTACCTGGCAGTAGTCACATGTGTCCTGGTTGTACCTGGCAGTAGTCACATGTGTCCTGGTTGTACCTGGCAGTAGTCACATGTGGCCCGTTGTACTTGGCAGTAGTCACATGTGTCCCAGTCGTACCTGGCAGTAGTCACATGTGTCCTGGTTGTACCTGGCAGTAGTCACATGTGTCCCAGTCGTACCTGGCAGTAGTCACATGTGTCCTGGTTGTACCTGGCAGTAGTCACATGTGTCCCGTTGTACTTGACAGTAGTCACGTGTGTCCCAGTCGTACCTGGCCGTGGTCAGTATCTTTGTCTTCTATGTGTTGAGTATCAGTCCTATGTTGGAACTTTCTATCTAGACTCTTCATATTAAAACCTTCATTCCATCTACGCCATCTATGCATAATTTAGCACACATTTCCAGCATCTAATTCTATGGGGAAACTCTGCATACATTTTCTCTTGTGAATTTGCTCAGTTTTAACCTGTTGGGAAGAACAATATGCTCTGCCGGTCAGTATATACTGCCTAATCTCATTCTGTGAACAATATCTGCAATTTAACTAAACGCAAGCTGTGCGTTATAAGATCCACAAGCTGTCATTTATGATGCAGATATAGGGCAGTGGGGAATACATGTGCCGCCTCTCCGCACCTCTTTCACAATGATATCTGCAGAGGGTAATATTACTCAAGTTGGCACTGCAGGACCCATATTGCCGGAGGACTGCAGCAAAGCAGCTCTGTGTGAACAAAGCTGAATGGAAGCACTGATTATTGCTTGTTGTATCTGACATTACAGTCGGTCCAAGCCCAAAACTCAACACATATTATTATAATCTTACACTCATTCCCTTCCAGCAATGCCGGCACCGGGTCTCTCGGCACCAGCATGACATTGTTATGATACATTAGGGCTTCCCAAGAATGAAACTTGGACATCACATGGAAGTGTGACCAACGCTGCCCACGATCAGCCACTGATTGACTGCAGCGCTCACAAGGCATAATAATGTCAACATGCCAACATTGCTGAAACAATGCCTGTGCAAGAGGTGAGTATAGGGTGAGTATAGGGTTTGGTGTTTCTTTACATTGGGGAGTACAGCATTTAAGCAGGGGGTAATGTCTTTCAATCCATAGACAGTGAAGGCAGGTGTAGAGGCCAGGTGTCACAGTCACGTGTTGACTGCTCTGCAGTCCATATGTAAAAGCTTTCTGTAGTTTAAATGAGAGTACGTACATTTTCTTTGCCTCATTCAGAGTTAATGTGTAGATGCTGCTGTGTTTCTGTGAGGCGGCTCTGCATGTGGAAGTTGTGGGTTTGTCAGGTGACCACGCCCTTGGCTTTTAAATAGTTCCCTCTTCCACCAGCAGATGTCGCTTATAGAGTTTAGTCTCTGCAAGACCGGGAGCTAAGTAGACGTGTGTGCTTTTTTTCTAAGCCTTGGTGTTGTCCTTCAGTTGAAAGTTGCTGCGCTTCCAAGTCCGTGGGAAGAAGTAGGGGAATCTTAGCCTAGGACTGATAAGGAGCAAAGGGCAAGGGTGATGACCTGGACATCCTCACCTTCAGAGGTAATACTGGGGACAGCGTGAGTTTGGGACTAGCTCCCCTGATCGCCTTTTGCCTATCTTAACATCTTGCTTCCTTTATCCCATTAACCGTTATACCATCCTGCGTGACTTTGCAAATGAGCAAATGGTGCACGGCGAGATAGAAGGGAAGGAGAATATTGCTACTAAGGATAGACATGCAAAGTAGTAATTAAAGAGCGCTACTGTGTAGGATCTACAATGTGATATAATATGACTCACCTATACAAGTTGTGCTAAATCCAGGCCCAACACTGCAGCAGAGCGTTGGATCAGATGCAGGAACAGCAGGAACGATGCGCTCAATGTCAGCGCTCCACATGTCCATTCAGTCCGGTCAGATGAAACACAGGAGGAACAAAAGCATTATCCACAGCACCTCATGGAAAGAGAACCCACTGGGTTCCAAAACAATAGGCGCAAGTCCAGAGCCAGGGAGATCCACCCGGCCGTGTTAAGATCCAAAAGATTAGAAGAACAGCGCCTTACAAGCTGGAAGTTCAAATCATCAATCCTTTATTCCATCCAACACAGGAGGAGACGTCAGAGAGGAGAAAACTACCGCTGCCTCCCTGTTCAGTTTAGGCGTCGGTGATCCTCTGAAGGCAGCACGCGGGTGTAGACGCTCTCCTACCGCACTTGAACATACATTGGCCTCGTCGCCTGTCCAGTGTTCACAAGCCAAAGTCCTGGATACCGGCTGCAGCACCTACGCCCACTCCCAATTTAGGAAAAAGGAAACATAGGGCAATCCATGGGCATTACCTGTACAGGTAGCTGTGGATCACCCTATTTTTCATTCTTTTTGCTAAGAATCAACAGGAAGGGCAACCCCTGACACTTACACTAGGCGACCCTGACCTCCCTGACATGCCGATATGGATTATATCATCCGGTGTGGTGATCACATGCCTATCCCTCTCTTAGCCCGATCTTGACCCTCACTATTGTGCCGGACAGCAGTGATATGATAAAGACATACAAGGGTAAAATAAACTTCCAGGCAGCGAACTAAAGAAACGAGTCCAAAGTGGCTTTCCTTTCCATGCACACACCTCTGCACCAATACTAAGGTATAGCAAGCTATCATAGGCAATCACCCGAGCTAAGAGGTAGACAAGCTGGTGTATCTCCTGTTGTCAGCTTACCTCGTCAATGCAGGGTGCCTCTCAGATAGCCTGGATGTTTCCCGCACAGATTTGGCTGGAGGGCCGTAGGTAATAAAATCAAACAGAAAAGAATTGATCAGTCGGTAGTCCAGATATGTCTCTTTAAAATTGCAGACTTTTATTTCACATTCTTTAAACGTCAACAAAATTAATCTGAAGGCTTCAAATGTTGCATCAAAGTCGCATAATAAGATGTGAATGAACCTGTCCATTTCGACTAACCATCTATGTGAAGTGTGATCTGATCCTCTAAAGAGAAGAGTATTGTGACAACACAGCCTTTTTCAATGCGTGTCAATAGTTAATGTACTGAACTTGGTCAGACGTGTTGTTCTTTTGTTTGTTAACTCATTGTTTCTTGCCAGTCTGCTTGGAACCCTATTGTCCTAGTTTGTAGATTGCTAACAAAATGTAATTTACGTCAGCCACCTTCTGGCTACATCATTTAGATGAAAATTATGGAGGTGGAATGAAATGCCAACCAATAAGAGAACAGTCTTATTTCACCAATCGTATAAGACTACAATATCCTGAGCCTCAGTCTAGGAGCTTTGGTTCCAACTAGAGGAGCACCAAAACTGGATTAAATTCTGCAAGAATTCAGCCTAGGATTCTAGGATTCGGCTTGAAGAAACCCAGCATGAGACTCTGTTGCCTGTTACATGGTGTGTTCTTACTAAGTTTTTGTTATATCCCTTTGACTGCTGGGGATCTAATAAAGGATTACCATTGTGTGGTTCCCTCACCCTGTGTTGCCTGAGTAGTGTTCTGCCCACAGTGTAGCAGTTTGGGCATACAGTTGGGATGAGCCCTGGTGCATGCGGTCTTTCTATAGGCGGTCAGACCAGCGGATGAGAGCACCCACTGCGCCCTGTGTCTCCACAAGTATTTATACCAGTGGGGAGTGGATAAAACAGAACAGCTGAGATATTCCAGGATGGGAATCCTTAGACCGGCTTCACACCACGGTAGAATCAGGTCCGGGGCTGTCCGGTGTAAACCCGACAGCCCTGGACCCGATTTTGACATTATACAGCCCTATGATGGAAGCGGGTGGCAACTATGTGTCATCCGGTCTCCATCTGTCCGGAAGGATCTGGGTGTATTCGGATTTTCCTCCCGGACACAAAAACGTTGCTTGTAACGTTTTTGTGTCCGGGGCGAAAGATCTGCCCAAATCGGATCCTCCTGGATCCGGGGCGATCCGGCGCTCCCTACCTATGGAGCCGGATTGCCCAGATCTGGGAGGATCCGGGAACCGGACAACGATGGCTGAAGTATAGCACCACCATTTGTCCCCTGCTGTGATTTCAGGACCTCAGCTAACTCCCCGCTAGCCACGATCTTGAAATTGCAGCAGCTGCGGCTGCTATCAGCGGTATCCGGCTGAAAACCGGATCGGAGGGATGCCCTCCGATTCTGTTTGCAAATCGGGTCCGGGGCTGTCCGAATCACACCTGACAGCCCCGGACCTGATCACACCCGGCCTTAGAAGACAAAAGAACAGCTTTAACTCTTGCAGCGCCAGCACAAGGGAAATCTGCACGGTTGCTGGAAAGCAAAGCAGATTCAACCAGCGCAGGCGTGTGTGTAGCCACGTGTTGCGACTTTCTGACCCCTGGCAGAGGAGAAGCCAATCTCTATCATGGTAGCGCTGTCACTGCAGGCTAGGACTCCAATCACACAGGAGATAGCGGACATCCTCACGGGTGATAGTATTTACATTCCCATCAATCTACAATTTATCACCACCCAGAGTAAATAAAAGGATAATAACTCTTATTAGATTATAGATGATAATTAGATCATACACGCAGCTTACACACATGACATCAGGTTTAAAGTGTTTTTTTTTTTCCCACGCTCCAATGATTGACACAATTTATATGGAAGAAATACCATATGCAGATGAGCCGTAACTCGTAGGAAAGTTAATTAAAGCTGTTAATGTGATTCAGGTGTGAATTGGGCTATTTCCAGCAGAACTGTCTCACCTAGTTTTGTGATTATGAACATCTTATAAAGCAGCAGAACCCGACTGCTCAGCTCTTGAATGTTATTGAAGGCGACTGACAAGCAGCAAATAATCATCTCTCCCGCCGATGACAATTCATCAGGAAGCTGAGAGCCGACGCTCGATCCGGACCTCGGTGCACATTTAAAACCTGACGTAATGTTACAATGTATGGCTATAAAAAAGGAGAATAAAACTCATTACAGCAACTTTCCTGGAAAGATACACAAGTCTAATGATCATCATCCTCTAACTGAATGATAACTTTTAGTGCATTGAATGCAGGCAGGATTCCTCTGTGCAGGGCGTCTCGTACCCATTAAATGTTACTGCTGTGTTTGGTATCTGCTGTGCTGAGCTGTCAGTAGTTGATTGACATCGCAGGCTGGGAGGTGCTGGGTTGTTCAGGTGTTCCATCTTTCTTGTGATTGCTCTGCTATTTTACTGAGCAGCCTCTCCCAGAATCCTGCCAGTCGTACATTCTATCTGAAGTACTGTATGGCCCGTGTCTGTTCTAATCTTTCTTATCTGACCCTGGACTGCTGCTTGATTTCCCTTCTGTCTGCACGTGAAAGTGTTATGATCTCCTGGTATTTTGATCCATAGACCATGCCTTAAATACACCCCTGTTGACTCCATAAATCTTCTTTGTGCTTGCCTAGAAACCTGACCGTGGACCATTGCATGACTACATCTGTGTCTACTCCCTGAATACTACAAGCTCTTCTGGAAACCTGAGCCTTGACCATTGCATGACTACATCTCTCTCTACTCCCTGAATACTATGAGCTCTACTGGAACCTGATCCTGAACCATTGCATGACTATGTCTCTGTTTATTCCCTGAATACTATGAGCTCTACTGGAACCTGATCCTGGACCATTGCATGACTATGTCTCTGTCTATTCCCTGAATACTATGAGCTCTACTGGAACCTGATCCTGGACCATTACATGACTATGTCTCTGTCTATTCCCTGAATACTATGAGCTGTACTGGAACCTGATCCTGGACCATTGCATGACTATGTCTCTGTCTATTCCCTGAATACTATGAGCTCTACTGGAACCTGATCCTGGACCATTGCATGACTATGACTCTGTCTATTCCCTGAATACTATGAGCTGTACTGGAACCAGACTCTGGATTATGTGACTTCCCTGCTGTCTATACCTGTAAGTAGTGACTGTGTCCCACTGTAGTTATTAGTAGTGATTAGCATCACACCTCATCAGCACAGACGTCAGCTTCATACCCTAGATCTGTAAGGAGACTTGACCTTTCCACTGTGTTTCTGAGCATATCTTCTTAGGATTCTCAGTTGCTCGGGGGAATGTCTTTATATATTCGTTCTGAAGCAAACCCAGCCAGAGCCGGTGGGTGTAACCAGACACATTCATTTCATTTACTATTGGAAGCTGAGGATATAAATGTTGCAATTAGACTTATCTTAGTAAAAGATTGTAGTGGCTTTAGTTAATAAAGATTCCAGGCAGCTTTGGACTGAATGACAACAATAAAAGAAGAGTCTTCATCAAGCTCGGCTTTCCCTAAATAATGGAATCATTAGACAAACCATCTACATAATGCCTATATGGAGTGGGTTCAACAGAGAGAAAGAAGAAGATACAGAAGTTTTAAGTCCTTAAAGGGGTTGTCCGGGCTTTTGCTATACTTCATGTGTATCTAGGCTGCAAAATGTTGATAGTTTGTAATATACACGTTGTCAACATTTTGCAGGATTACCTAGATATCACATATTTACAGCAGCCAGGAAACATTCAGGGGCATACTTGTATTGGAGCCTGCATGGAAATGGGAAACTGGTCGTTTCCTCCCAGTCTTCTACAAACACGCCCCCCCCAGTCTACACTATGACCAGCCACCCCCAGGATCCTACAGACCCGCCCCCTCCCTAGTCTATGACCGGCCACCCCCGCCCCAGCCCCTAATGACACCACCAACCCCCATTGTACACAGCGGTCCCCACTGCACTGACACACTGTGCCGAATCCGCTGTTGTGAAGTAGATTCGGCACACTGTGTCAACGCAGTGGGTACCGCTGCATGTGTGTGCTCACCCTGTGGGCTCTGTGCAGAGGAGCCAAGGTCGGCACTCTGCTGTAGAGCAGCGCCTGATGCCTCTCTCTCCATTCCTCCAGTACCATAGAGCCGGTGGAGCAGTATAGAGAGGACTGCTCCACCATCTCTGTGCTCTATGGTACTAGAGGTCTGCAGAGAGAAGCATTGGGCTCCACAGTAGAGTCCCGGGCTGCACAGAGCCCACAGGGTGAGCACACACAAATGCAGCGGTCCCCACTGCACTGACACACTGTGCCGAATCTACTTAACAGCAGCATATTCAGCACAGTGTGTCAGTGCAGTGAGAACCACTGTGTACAATGGGGGTAGGTGGTGACAATAGGGCCTGGGTGGGCAGTAGGAGCCCTGAAGGCGGCCGGCCATACTAAGACTGGAGAGGGGGCGGCAGTAGGAGCCCTGGGGGTGGCTGGCCATAGTGTAGAGTGGGGGAGGGGGTGGGCAGTAGGAGCCCTGGGGGTGGCTGACCATACTGAGACTGGGGGGGGGGCATGTTTGTAGGAGACTGGGAGGAAATGACCAGTTTCCCATTTCCATGCAGGCTCCAATACAAAGACGCCCCTGGACTTTCTCTGGCTGCTGTAAATATGTGATATGTAGGTAATCCTTAGTGATGGGCGAATCTACTCATTAGGACTCGTTACTCTGCGAGTTTCCAAGCGATTACTCACAGAGAAAAGAGTCCAATGCAAATCAATGACAATCGTAGTTTTGTCAGAGTTTGCATTCAGTATGTTTCTCAGTCGCTAAACTCGCTATCACATCGCTGTCTATGTAGCTGGATTGTCCCCAAATCGTTTCAACACTCACACCGGTTCATGGATACCCGCTGTCAGCAGCGAGTCTAGGGCTGAGCGAGTCTACGACTCCTGTATACTGTATTCTGGACTCGCTGAATACAGAATATGTTAATGTCCCGAGACAGCCTAGCATGCTAGGTGAGAAAACTGTGGAGATGGACAAGCATGTTAGCCAATCATTTTCAGTAATGCCGCAGCCATGTTGGTTGTGGCAGGACTATGATTGGCTTCTGTCCATCGTGATGCCTATGTCATGTATGACAGGCGAGGCTGTATATAAGGCTTGCCCCCACCATTTTGGGCACATTCCTGTTACGATCTGAGCTAGTGCAGGGTGAGTAGGGAGACTTTGAGCAGATCAGAGATAGGGAGCAGGGTGCACCAAGCCCCACTGCCGCCTGAGCCGCGGCAGTGTTTACCGGGGGGAAGGGGGGGTGCTGGTGGAGCCCAGCGCTGCCGCCCCTTCTACAATGCTCCACCGGCAGGTCGCCGCTTACCTGCGGTGAGCGGGGTTAGCGGCCGGCGCCATGACAGGGGGAGGCTGTGTGCATGAGGCGCCGCCCCCTTCTGCACTGCCGCTCCCCCTGCCTCTTGCCGCCTGAATGACAGGGCTCACACTGTCCAATGGACGGTGCGGCCCTGATAGGGAGTGTCAGTGAGTGTAGGAAAATCACCTCAAGATTCCTCACATATAACCCAAACAGCTCTTCTGAGAGCTACCAGGATGGAGGAGTGCTGTGTACAGCACTGAAGGCAGGGAGACAGGCAGGCAGGAGCAGCCTTGCAGTGTATACAGCACCGACCTCAGAGCTTAGCTTAGTCACTCAACCTTCCTCAGAGCTAAAATCAGAGGCTTAGCTGAGCTAATATTTAATTTTTTGGAAGGGGAGTGCGTTGCTTCTCTACACGTGACGCAGACAGTACCAAACTCCTTATTGGTGATTGATTCTGCCACATAACCAATTTTTTGGAGGGACTTCACTTTCTATTAAATTGTTTAAAGAAAAAAAACACAGTAAAAATTTTTTATTGGTAATTACAAAAAAAAAACCCATTAGGGACTCCATCTTTAATAAAAAAAATCCTCTTCCGTCCGACGTAGTCCCAAACGCGATGTCCTCTCTGCTACATCCTTCTACATAGTAATTTTTTTTTTTTAATATTCTTTAAAAGCCAGCGTCTTTTTGCGCTGTCTTTTAAAGAAGAAAATGGGGAATTGCAGGTTTTTCCTCTGCTGCCAGACCCCTTATAGAGTCCAGCAGCACAGGAATCGCTGAAATACTCGCTTCCCCATTCATTAACATTGGACTCGCAAGACTCGCAACGAATAGCGAGTTTCCGAGCCGGACTCGTTAGAGTCTAGCGATTTCGAAGTATTGAAGGATTCGCCCATCACTAGTAATCCTGCAAAATGTTGACATGTAAATTACAAACTATCAACATTTTGCAGCCTAGATACATATATGAATTATAGCAGAAGCCTGGACAACCCCTTTAACTCTTCTAGATATTTGGTAAATGACAACTTGTAATTAGCCAAATTAAACACAAATCCTGAAGCCTCCACATCTGTCTGTAGCTTCTGCAAAACACATGACGGCTAGTGGGTGTCTACATATGGAGGGATGTAACATAAACATTTGACACATGTAATTGGAAATCCTGTTTTTCCAAAGCTGTCACCTTGTGCAAAAAACGTACAATAAGGCTGGGGTCACACTGTGTCAGAGAATTGCGTTCACCGCATCCAGATGTGGTGAATGCAATTAGCTTCACACATATCTTTCATGAAAGCCGCTATCCGGTAACCAGATTGCTCCGGATGTGTAATCCTGAGCAATCCGGCTACTGTACAGTTTGCTCATCCCTGCTGCCACCGGGATGAGCAAACTGTTAACAGTGTAAGACAAGATTTAATGTTAATAATAATTGTGCCCACCCCCCTAGAGACATGCTACCTACTCAGGTGGGCATGTTATGGGTTAATATTGCTTGTACAGTAAGCCGACTCCAGTCTGCTCTGTACAATTTTGTGAATGAAGCCGCGGCTCCACTGACAGCTGTGCACATGCTATACGTAATGTATGTATAGTATGTGCGGCTGTCCGAGGTCCTGTAGGCTTTTACAGTAGATCTATGGACTGCGCACCGCCATAGATATACTGTAAAAGCCTACAGGACCTCGGACAGCGGCAGATACTATACATACATTACTGATTCTGAGTTACCTCCTGTATTATACTCCAGAGCTGCACTCACTATTCTGCTGGTGCAGTCACTGTGTACATACATTACATTACTGATCCTGAGTTACCTCCTGTATTATACTCCAGAGCTGCACTCACTATTCTGCTGGTGCAGTCACTGTGTACATACATTACATTACTGATCCTGAGTTACCTCCTGTATTATACTCCAGAGCTGCACTCACTATTCTGCTGGTGCAGTCACTGTGCACATACATTACATTACTGATCCTGAGTTACCTCCTGTATTATACTCCAGAGCTGCACTCACTATTCTGCTGGTGCAGTCACTGTGCACATACATTACATTACTGATCCTGAGTTACCTCCTGTATTATACTCCAGAGCTGCACTCACTATTCTGCTGGTGCACTCACTGTGCACATACATTACATTACTGATCCTGAGTTACCTCCTGTATTATACTCCAGAGCTGCACTCACTATTCTGCTGGTGCAGTCACTGTGTACATACATTACATTACTGATCCTGAGTTACCTCCTGTATTATACTCCAGAGCTGCACTCACTATTCTGCTGGTGCAGTCACTGTGTACATACATTACATTACTGATCCTGAGTTACCTCCTGTATTATACTCCAGAGCTGCACTCACTATTCTGCTGGTGCAGTCACTGTGTACATACATTACATTACTGATCCTGAGTTACCTCCTGTATTATACTCCAGAGCTGCACTCACTATTCTGCTGGTGCAGTCACTGTGTACATACATTACATTACTGATCCTGAGTTACCTCCTGTATTATACTCCAGAGCTGCACTCACTATTCTGCTGGTGCAGTCACTGTGTACATACATTACATTACTGATCCTGAGTTACCTCCTGTATTATACTCCAGAGCTGCACTCACTATTCTGCTGGTGCAGTCACTGTGTACATACATTACATTACTGATCCTGAGTTACCTCCTGTATTATACTCCAGAGCTGCACTCACTATTCTGCTGGTGCAGTCACTGTGTACATACATTACATTACTGATCCTGAGTTACCTCCTGTATTATACTCCAGAGCTGCACTCACTATTCTGCTGGTGCAGTCACTGTGTACATACATTACATTACTGATCCTGAGTTACCTCCTGTATTATACTCCAGAGCTGCACTCACTATTCTGCTGGTGCAGCCACTGTGTACATACATTACATTACTGATCCTGAGTTACCTCCTGTATTATACTCCAGAGCTGCACTCACTATTCTGCTGGTGCAGTCACTGTGTACATACATTACATTACTGATCCTGAGTTATCTCCTGCATTATCCTCCAGAGCTGCACTCACTATTCTGCTGGTGCAGTCACTGTGTACATACATTACATTACTGATCCTGAGTTACCTCCTGTATTATACTCCAGAGCTGCACTCACTATTCTGCTGGTGCACTCACTGTGTACATACATTACATTACTGATCCTGAGTTACCTCCTGTATTATCCTCCAGAGCTGCACTCACTATTCTGCTGGTGCAGTCACTGTGTACATACATTACATTACTGATCCTGAGTTACCTCCTGTATTATACTCCAGAGCTGCACTCACTATTCTGCTGGTGCAGTCACTGTGTACATACATTACATTACTGATCCTGAGTTACCTCCTGTATTATACTCCAGAGCTGCACTCACTATTATGCTGGTGCAGTCACTGTGTACATACATTACATTACTGATCCTGAGTTACCTCCTGTATTATACTCCAGAGCTGCACTCACTATTCTGCTGGTGCAGTCACTGTGTACATACATTACATTACTGATCCTGAGTTACCTCCTGTATTATACTCCAGAGCTGCACTCACTATTCTGCTGGTGCAGTCACTGTGTACATACATTACATTACTGATCCTGAGTTACCTCCTGTATTATACTCCAGAGCTGCACTCACTATTCTGCTGGTGCAGTCACTGTGTACATACATTACATTACTGATCCTGAGTTACCTCCTGTATTATCCTCCAGAGCTGCACTCACTATTCTGCTGGTGCAGTCACTGTGTACATACATTACATTACTGATCCTGAGTTACCTCCTGTATTATACTCCAGAGCTGCACTCACTATTCTGCTGGTGCAGTCACTGTGTACATACATTACATTACTGATCCTGAGTTACCTCCTGCATTATACTCCAGAGCTGCACTCACTATTCTGCTGGTGCAGTCACTGTGTACATACATTACATTACTGATCCTGAGTTACCTCCTGTATTATACTCCAGAGCTGCACTCACTATTCTGCTGGTGCAGTCACTGTGTACATACATTACTGATCCTGAGTTACCTCCTGTATTATCCTCCAGAGCTGCACTCACTATTCTGCTGGTGCAGTCACTGTGTACATACATTACATTACTGATCCTGAGTTACCTCCTGTATTATCCTCCAGAGCTGCACTCACTATTCTGCTGGTGCAGTCACTGTGTACATACATTACATTACTGATCCTGAGTTACCTCCTGTATTATACTCCAGAGCTGCACTCACTATTCTGCTGGTGCAGTCACTGTGTACATACATTACATTACTGATCCTGAGTTACCCCTGTATTATACTCCAGAGCTGCACTCACTATTCTGCTGGTGCAGTCACTGTGTACATACATTACATTACTGATCCTGAGTTACCCCCTGTATTATACTCCAGAGCTGCACTCACTATTCTGCTGGTGCAGTCACTGTGTACATACATTACATTACTGATCCTGAGTTACCTCCTGTATTATACTCCAGAGCTCACATCTAATAGTCAAATGGAGTCTACGGAGCCTCATTTAAGAGTCTCAAACACGGGACTAGCAATATCTAATAGTGGAAATGCGTCAATGGTTCCTATGATTCTGACATTTTAAATTGTGCAAAATGAAAGGAGAAAGATTCTGGAAAAAGCCTGAAGTCAATGGGATTTTCATGTTCTGGACTTCTTTGTAATTGCGGAGCTGATGGGCCCCTGGTCAGTCTCGGGCCCCAGCGTGGCTCATCCAGTGATTATGCGGTGAGCGCATCTTTCCTATATGTCCCATACGTCGGCCACGCTGTTATTTTCGGCCGCGCTGTTACTTTCTGCTATGGTCAGCTCACAGAGATTTCATTACGCAATTATAACTTAATGAACACATAAGTGCGTCCTGCCTTTGGCGCCAATTCACCCCGGGGTAAAACCGAAGAGACGTCGTGTTATTATGATCTGATGAGTGAAACCCGCAGGAGGCGAGAGACAAAGAGAAGCGGTCCTCTGTGCAATATGTGGACGACGTAAAAACCCTACAAAAGCAACGCACCAACTCCCTCACTGCATTCATGCAGATCAAGCGGTGACCTTTGTGTCGCCTCTCGGGGTTGGTATTAACAGTAACACCATAATTAGAATTCGGCAAATTAATGCAAAATGAATACCTTTAATATGTTTAGAGCTTAGCTAATTACATATGAAAGACACTGGGTCCCTGCGGTGCGATCCTGCATTAGTCGTAAACAATTGATATTATGCCTATTTATTAAAACATTCTTTACGGATACATTGTAATTCTCTCCCCGGACGGCTTAAGTTGAGGAGGTCTAATGATAACGCGCGTTCAATACCGTGAGATGCCGGCGCCCGTCAATCGCTCCCATCCTGGATCGGATTCGTGGCTTTATTTAAAGATATTAAAAAGGTAAAAACGATTATAATTTGTAACAAAAAAGTATTAATCTAAATAGATTCGCACATGAATATTATCATTAAAAGTTAATGTTTGCATCATGTTTAAAACAAATGTGGCAACGAGTATACAATGTATCATTAACCGCACAACGGCGCCATTGCGGTAACCAACGCCGGGGACGGTGCGAGATTTATTTAACAAAAAGACAGATTTGTATGAACTTTAGTTGCCATGGAAATTGATTGACTTGTGAAAATTGCAAATATGTGAGAAGTTTAATATCTGTGTTTGTAGCATTCACATTCCCCGGATTTCAGCTCTTGGTTTGCAGGAATTTGCAATCTGGTCAAGTAGAGAAGATTTGTAGTAACGACCACATGTAGATTGATTCTCCAGGAATTCTGTGAATAATTAATATCCCAGGAGATAAGGGGCAATCACACAGAATTTATGCTATTATA
Source organism: Allobates femoralis (assembly GCA_033576535.1). NCBI lineage: Eukaryota > Metazoa > Chordata > Amphibia > Anura > Aromobatidae > Allobates > Allobates femoralis. The sequence goes on from JARQOC010000008.1 coordinate 186,638,889, forward strand.
TTAAGGTGAATTCCCAGCACCGCAAAGGATTGATGTTGGTTAAACTGAGATATGGAGCCGAACATAACTTATCTTCACTAGAGATCCCGACTGGACCCGGACACCACAAATCTCAACTGGTCATCGGATAGCAAACAATCGGTTTATCTTTACACCCAATGTTGTGTTTCCATATAGAAATAAGTTACATAAATACATGCTACTTTAGAAATATGTTATATATACTGTATATATGGATCCTGTTAAGCTCCAGAGCTGCACTCACTATTCTGCTGGTATTGTATTATCCTTACAGGACCCCACACAGGGTAATGTTCCTATAGTACCCCCCATACAATATAATACCTGACTGCAACACGTCCTCCTCATTGAGTTCTCCAGCTGACTTTAGCTCATCATCCTCATTGGGGTCTCCATCTGATTGCAAGTGATCATCCTCATCAGGGTCTTCATCTAACTTGAGATCATTGTCTTCATAGGGTCTCCATCTAACTTGAGCTCATTGTCCTCATAGAGGTCTCCATCTAACTTGAGCTCATTGTCCTCATGGGAGTCTACACCTGACTGCAGCTTGTCCTCCTCTTTGGGGTCTACACCTGACTGCAGGTTGTCCTCCTCTTTGGGGTCTACACCTGACTGCAGCTTGTCCTCCTCTTTGGGGTCTACACCTGACTGCAGGTTGTCCTCCTCTTTGGGGTCTACACCTGACTGCAGCTTGTCCTCCTCTTTGGGGTCTACACCTGAATGCGGCTCATCATTTTTATTGCAGCTCCTCATTCTTATTGGTGTCTCCACCTAACTGCATCTTGTCTGGTCGTTCTCATCAGGGACTCCAGCTGACTGTAGCTCGTCATACTCATCGAGGTCTCCACCTGACTGCAGCTCTCCATCATAACTTACTTAAGTCTTCACATCTGATGGTGTCTGGCATGTTACAGAGGTGTTCTCTTCATGGATGATTCTTGGATTTTTCCCCTACAGGGTAGATGGTAGACTGGCAAATGGTGGTCAGGTCATGCCAGATACTGACTGGTTTTCTGAGGCTGGCTTCACACCATGGCATGATCCGATCCGTGGCTGTCCAGTGTAAACCAGACAGCCCCGGACAGGATTTTGGCCCCATAGTATCCTATGGGGCCGAATGGATGCCATCCGGTTTCCATCTCTCTGGAAGAATCAGTGATAAGTGGGAAAAATCTCCCCAAATTGATGTTTTCTGGATCCTCCCGGATTCCCCTGGATCCTCCCAGATCCGGGGCAATCCGGCGCTCCCTAATATGGGAGCCTATGGGGCAATCTGGAGGATCCGGGAACCGGATACCGGTGGCTGCACGCTGCTGTTATTTCAGGACCGCGGCTAGCTCCCTGCGAGCCGCGGTCCTGAATCATCAGCAGCGGCAGCTGCATCCGGCTGCACACACATATTTGGCCCTCCGGTTCTGTGTGCTGATCCGGTCTGGGGCTGTCAGGTTCATCCCTGACAGCTCTGGATCAGATGCTGCCATGGTGTGAAGCCAGCCTGACTCCCTTGGACCCCCGGATATTGTAGAACTCAAATTTTGGCCTTTTACTTTGGCCAGACGAAGGCGCTCCTGTGCAATTATCATGCAGTGTAAGTGATCTGCCACACCTGTGAGGTGGATGAAGTGATCACTAAGGGCTGCTTCACACTGCGGCGTGATCCGATCCGGTTCTGTCCGGGAAGACCCAGACAGCCGTGGACTGGATCAGCACACAGGACTGGGGGGCTAATATGCACTACTATCAGTAGTGGGAACTGCGTGCACTGCACACCGGACCGGAGGGCATATTAGCCCCCCAGTCCTGTGTGCTGATCCGGTCCGTGGCTGTCTGGGTCCTCCCGGACAGAACCGGACCGGATCACGCCGCATTGTGAAGCGGCCCTGACACAGATTTATGCAAATTTGTGAACAATATTGGAGGGAAAAAGGCCTTTTGTGCCCACAGCTCTATGTTTAAATGCCTGGGAGTGAATAGTTTGTTACTCTGTATAAGTGATGCAGTAATTATATCATTAAAGATTAGTATTAGAAAGAGACAGAAGAAGGAGGTAAAATAATGATGAGTAAAGACGCACAAGAAACCACAGCAAGGCTTCAATAAATGTAATCGCTCCGAACCTGTCTCCTCGGAGAATCTTTTCATATGAAAGAGCGAGTTCATTTACGTCTGAAATACATCAAACCAGACAGAATGTTCTTCTTAACACGAGCTCTTTAAATTTTAATAGAACTACAGTAAGTACAACTTGTTAACGTGAAGCGCTGCAGGTGGTGGAACCCTCCCTGTTCTCGCTCGGCCGCTTTGTGGAGCCTTTGTGCATCTTGCAGACTCTTCGCCGGATGCCGCACTTTGATGTGATGAAAAAACAAATTGTTTCCATTCTTAAAAAAATAAAGATAAAGAAATATTTAGAAAAAAAAAATCTGAATTGTTGCATGAGTCAATAGCAGACGCTACATACCGTAATGAGTTTAGGCTGGTGAAGCGCGCCGCCGTGAAACTTCAAATCCTACAAATGATTATTTTGTAATTATTTGACTTTGTGTCATTTCATTATTCCCTGTGCTGATACAGAGAAACGCGTCGGGATCTGGCAATGTCGCATTAGGCGGCTTCACATCTCTCCTCGGAGCGTTGCCGATGACCCGTGCCGGAATTAGTCAAGGGAACATTACATTTGCCTTCAGCAAAATTCTGTTGAAAGAAAAGAACTTACTTAAAGAAGGTGCAAATTAACTCCTTGATTCCTGAGTTATCTCTTTATAAGTGTCACCCAATCCTGTGAATTTAGATGCTAATAGTATAGAGGACGTTGTGACATTTCCATTTACATTTCTCAGCCGTGGCTCCCCAAATTCAAGGGAGCCATATGTGACGACACAGCCTTTTACATTGTGAGGAGTGGGTTAAATATTCTTTATTTGGCCAGACGTATTGTTCATTTATTTGTTATCTCATGTTTGTTAAGTCATTGTTTCTTGCCAGACTATTGGGAGCCTTCATTTTCTAAGTTTGAGCATTGCTAATTTAATGTAAATTACATCACCCCCTCTGTGCAGGTTTTATAAAAAGTGTCATCCATTTACAGTTTAGTCACCCAATCCTGTAAATTTAGACTCTAATAGTGTAGAGGACGTTGTGGCCTTTCCATTTCCAAGCCGTGGTTCCCCAAATTCAAGGAAGGCATATGTGAAAAAACAGCTTTCTATAATGTGTGGTATGGGTTAAATTTTCTTAATTTGGCCAGATGTATTGTTCTTGTGTTTGTTATCTCATGTTTTTTAAGTCATTGCTTCTTGTCAGACTATATGAAGCCTTCATTTTCTGAGTTTGTGTATTGCTAATTTAATGTAAATTACATCACCCCTTCTGTCTACAACACTCGGAGAATTAAGCTTTCAGATTTTCCCTCAACCTGCAGGTTTTATAAAAAAAAAAAGTGTCACCCATTTACAGTTTAGTCACCCAATCCTGTGAATTTAAATGCTAATAGTGTAGAGGACGTTGTGACATTTCCATTTCTCAGCTGTGGTTCCCCAAATTCAAGGGAGGAATATGAGACAACACAGCCTTTTACAATGTGTGGCATGAGTTAAATTTTCTTAATTTGGCCAGATGTATTGCTCTTGTATTTATTATCTCATGTTTGTTAAGTCATTGTTTCTTGCCAGACTATTGGGGGCCTTCATTTTCTGAGTTTGGGTATTGCTAATGTAATATAAATTACCTCACTCCCTCTGTCCACATCACTCAGAAGAGACTTAAGCTCTCTAATTTTCCCACAACATGCAGGTTTTATAAAAAGTGTCATCCATTTACAGTTTAGTCACCCAATCCTGTAAATTTAGACTCTAATAGTGTAGAGGATGTTGTGACTTTTCCATTTCCAAGCCGTGGTTCCCCAAATTCAAGGAAGGCATATGTGAAAACACAGCCTTTTACAATGTGTGGTATGGGTTAAATGTTCTTAATTTGGCCAGATGTATTGTTCTTGTTATCTCATGTTTTTTAAATCATTGCTTCTTGTCAGACTATATGAAGCCTTCATTTTCTGAGTTTGTGTATTGCTAATTTCATGTAAATTACCTCACCCCCTCTATCTACATCATTTAGAGTAGAGCAGCCTTATCTCACCAATCCTGGAAGAACATAATATATCCTAAGGTTTAGGGTTATAAAAAGGACTTTCTTCAGTCACCAGCATTTCATATATTACGGGACTCTGGTCCTGGTTAGAAGACAATAACCTCAGTCTACTAATTTCAGTTCCAGCTACCAGGATAACATCGTGTCATCATACTTTGTAAGTCCAAGATTATAGACGGAAAAAGAAGGGGTCCCAGGACAGAGCCCTGAGGGACCCTAACAGAGAGGGGATGGGACGAGGAGGTAGCTTGGGGGTGGGAGACACTAAATGTGCGGTTGGCAAGGTAGGAGGAGATACAGAAGAGGGCAGGATCAGTGATACCAATGGAAGAGAGGATCTGTAATAGGAGGCAGTGGTTGACTGTGTCAAATGTAGAGGACAGGTCAAGAAGGAGGAGGACGGAGAAGTGTCCGTTAGTTTTGGAGGTAAATAGGTCATTACTAATTTCGGTTAAGGTGGTTTTGGTGGAGTGGTGGAGGTGGAAGCCAGATTGAAGGTTTTCAATGAGAGAGTTAGATGAAAGGTGGGAGGAAAGTACAGTGTGGACATTATTTTCAAAAAGTTTGGAAACGAACAGGAGCAGCAATATTGGGTGGTAGCTGGATGTGGAGGTCGGGTCAAGGGATGGCTTCTTTAAGATAGGTGCAATTGTTGCATGTTTGAAAGCGGAAGAAAAGGTTAGTGATAGGTTGAAGAGGTGGGTTAGGGCTGGGATAAGCGTTGTGGTGAGGTTGGGGAGGAGGTGGGAAGGGATCGGGTCCAAAGCACAAGTGGTGAGGTGCGATCTGGAGAGAAGGGTGCAAGTTCTTCTTCAGTGATGGAGCGGAGAAGGGTTAGTGGGGGAGAGGAGTGATCCAGTATACATGGGGGTTGTGGTGGTTGAGCAGCAAATCTTGTCTGATCTGATTGATCCTGCTGGTGAAGTGTGTTGCAAAGTCTTCTGCAGAGATATGAGAAGTAGGAGGGGCAGTGTGGGGCGGAGGAGGGAGTTAAATGTATTGAATAGCTGCTTGGGGTTGTGGGATAAAGAGGATATGAGGGTTTATAAGTAATTCTGTTTAGTGGTGAGTGCTGACTTGAATTGAGAATTTTGAGTGCTGTGTATCTTCTTGTGTGTTTTCTTCCAGCGCCGCTCTGCAACCCTAGACTCTCGCCACAACTTTTAAGTGGTGCCTGTGTCCCAGGGTTGTCTGTTGATTTGTCATGTTCTGCCGTGAACGAGAGGGACAGCTGCATCAATAGCTGATGTGAGTGTAGAATTGTTGAAAGTGGTGGCGTTATCTGTGTAGTGGAGTGAGGACATGGAGGATAGCGGTAGAGTCAGAGTATGTGAGACTCAACGTGTGTGAGGTTTCTGCGAGGATGTGCGAGTTGGTGGACATTGGGGGCAGGTGAGGAGGACAAGGATGAGAAGGTGAGTAGATGGTGGTCAGGATAGGGAGAGAGGGGAGGTTGTGGGGTTAGTTAGGGAGCAGAGGCGGGTGAAGATGAGGTTTAGTGTATGTCCGTTTGTGGGGGTGGCTGTGGAGGACCACTTGAGAGAGGCCAAAGAATGAAGCAAGGGACAGGAGTCTGGAGGCTGTTGCCTGGTTGGTGTCAATGGGGATGTTGAAGTCACCCATGATTAAGGTGGGAATGTCAAAGAGAGAAAGTGAAGAAGCCAGATGGAGAATTGGTCAAAGAAGGCCGTGGTCGGGCCTGGGGCGGTCGATATATGACAGCCACAAATAAATGTTTTCCATCGGTCAGATTAACCTTAGTCTAAAGTAGTTAAGATTTTGTTTTTTTTTTCTTTTTATTTACTGATTAACACTAGAACCAACAAAAAAGATAGTAGATCCTACAGTCAACTGCTGGACCGTGCGTGGTAAAGTTATTTCTTGTAAAGACAAATTATTATTATTATTATTTTTTTATATAGCGCCATAATATTCCATGGCGCTTTACATGTTAAGAGGGCAGACTAGGACAAGTAACATAGTAACAATACAAGTAACATTGCTGTGGACAATTCTAACATTCTATCATTGTGCAAAGACATGATCTAAAAAAGTAGGATACCCTGTAAGTTTATTCTTTTAACCCTTGTCATGGAAACCCTTTTCTTTAAGGAGAGCTTTTGGGGTAGACACAAAGGGTCTTCACATTGCAGTCATCAATGAATGGAGACAAGACATGAAACACGTATGTCTGCAGATGGAGCCTTGTATGACCCTAGACTCCAAACTGTCAGTATTTATTAGCTTTTAGAAAACATAAACTGCAGACAATTAAAAAAGAGGAAATAAATAAACATGAACAAAGATAACCAAATCAACTGCAGGAAATCTACATAGGAAACCATTGTCCTGGTCAGACTTACTCCATGACGCAGTCTTTAAGCAAATAAAATAGTAAGACATATGGAAATATATACAATTGTTTCTAAATTATAATCAAGCCAGATTATAAACTATTAACCATAACATCATGACGAATATTTCATGATTTTTGATAACTGATGGCCCAAGAAGAGTTTTATAAAACCATTGTCAGCATCGTCTGTGAATGGAAAGCCAAATATGACGCGATTAGCGTCATAGCAGCCTTACCGCCCCTTATATAACGAGCACTGTCCCTGCTCTGTAGCACGCCCATAGGGGCGTGAATAAATAACAAGGAGGCGGGGGAGGCCCAGAAAGGAACGCCTTTTGCGGCTTCTCAAATAATGAAAAGGCGCAGATTATACGGTATCGTAGCAACGTATCTAAAGTTTACTATATCGATTTACAAGCACAAAGGGATGCCTAGAAATCTATTAATCTTTCTTGAAAACTATAATATTACCAGTTATACATACTAGATTCTTTGATAGGGCGTTGATCCAGGGAATTAGTCTGATTGCCGTATCTGGAGTCAGGAAGGAATTTTTTTTCCCCAATGTGGAGCTTAGTGTTGCCACATGGGGTTTTTTTTGCCTTCCTCTGGATCAACATGTTAGGCTATGGGTTGAACTAGATGGACTTAAAGTCTTCCTTCAACCTTAAAAACTATGTTACTATCTTACTATGTAAAGGAAAGGCAAATGAGCAAACGCAGTAAAAACAACATTGGTCTGAAATTCCTTAGAAGAAATACACACAGAAATATAATCAGCAGAGAAGGCTGTTCTCAAGAGAGTATAAATAGTCCCTCCTGAGGTGTGACAGGACAGAGATGATAAGCAAGTAAGAACACCTGACAACCAAAGGTTGTATGTTCCCCTTTAATGATAGTCTTCACATAGAGGCTAAACAGACATCTATCTGGGATGATTTAGTGAATCCTATTTTGAGCAGGTGATTGGACCAGATGAGCCAGGAGATCACACGATGATCAAGGAAGTCCCTTCACAAATTTACTCAGGAGGTCTCTTGATACAATGACCCAGGAGGTCACTTCACACAATAACCCAGAAGATCCTTTCACTTGACCCAGGAGGTCCCTTCACATGATGATCCAGGAGGTCCCATCACATGATGACCCAGGAGGCCCCCTCACATGATGATCCAGAAGGTCCCCTCACACAATGACCCAGGAGGTCTATTCACATGGTGACCCAGGAAATTCCTTCATTTGATGACCCAGGAAGTCCTTGCACTTGATGACCCAGGAGGTCCCTTCACACGATGACCTGGGAGGTTCCACCACATGATGACCCATGAGGTCTCTTCACATGATGACCCAGGACGTCCCATCAAACTGATGACTCAGGATGTCTCTTCACATGATGATCCAGGAGGTCCTTTCACACAATGACCCATGAGGTCCCTTTCACACGATGACCCATGAGGTTCCTTCACACAATGACCCAGGAGTTTCTTTCACATGTTGACCCATGAGGTCCCTTCACATGATGACCCAGGAGATCCCTTCACACGATGACCTAGGAAGTTTCATGACACAATGACTCAGGGAGTCCCTTCATACAATGACCAAGGAGGTCCCTTTATACGATGACCCAGGAGGTCCCTTCATTTGATCACTCAGGAGGTCCTTTCACTTAATAACCCAGGGGGTCCCTTCACATAATAACCCAGGATGTCCCTTCACATGTTGACCCAGGAGGTCCCTTCACACGATGACCCAGGAAGCCTCTTCACATGATGACTCAGGGGGTCTGTTCACACGATGACCCAGGAGGTCCCTTCACACAATGACCCAGTAGGTCCCTTCACACGATGACTGAGGGGGGTCTGTTCACACGATGACCCAGGAGGTCCCTTCACACGATGACCCAGTAAGTCCCTTCACGTGATGACCCAGGAGATCCCTTCACATGATGACCCAGGAGGTCCGTTCACATGTTGACCCAGTAAGTCCCTTCACATGATGACCCAGGAGATCCCTTCACATGATGACCCAGGAGGTCCGTTCACACGATGACCCAGTAGGTCCCTTCACTCAATGACCCAGTAGGTCCCTTCACACGATGACCCAGGAAGTCCCTTCACACAATGACTCATTAGGTCCCTTCATGTGATGACCCAGGAGGGCTCTTCCAACTCCACCATTGTATGATCAAGGTTCACAATCAGTTATAAGGTTCAAGGAATTAAAGAAATATTGTTACATTTAATTCTACAATTAACGGTTCCGCAAGCCCAACCAGAATCCGTCATCGGGTTTAGGTCACCTTATACGATGTCATTTTTAATTTCCCCCAGGTTGTCAGAATTGATGAGCCGCGGCGTCTTTACCTGCTGCTACTGTGTTGCACTTTTCTCGGCAGCTCCGGCTCGATAAACATTCACTCTGCACTTTCAATGCATAAATATTTTAAGTTTGAATTTGTTTAATCAAGTTACAAAAAAACATCACATTTCATTTCTTGGATATTTCAATTGAACATCTTCCAAGCTCTCCGTGTCTGAAATAAACCACACAGGGAAAGCAAATATTCATAAAAGAAATATGATTCTATAAATGTAATTCAGGATCATATTTGAAGTTCAGAGCTGAATAATTATTACTTTCTTATGAGAAGTGTGGTTGGTCGCTATGTTTGAATTATAAAACTGCATGAACAAACATTTAAATCATGTCTGTGCATATCTAAATGTCTCGTTCCAAAGTATTTGCTGAGAACAACAAACAAATAAGAATGCAACTCAGGAAATATTAATTGCCAGGATAATCATATATTGCAAAGTAAAGAGCAGCAGAGTTTGGAGAATTGTTTTTTTTTTTTGTCGTAAAGGACGTTATGGGGAGTCGTGTAATTCGCTGGATATTTTAGAAGTTTGGACGTTGTTAAAGCCCCAGGTGATATCTTGGCTGAATACATTCCGCTGAGAGCTTCTAAAAAGATGTGTCAATATCAAGAATGTTCTTTTTTTATATTAAGATTAATATTTATAAATTGTATAATGTCTATAAAGCTAAAACTATTATATTGGAGAGGGGACAGGGGAAAGACTTGGGTGTAACAATAGACCACAGACTAAACATTAGGTCAACAGAGTGATGCAGCAGTAAAAAAGGCAAACACACTTCTGGGATATAATAATAGAAGTATCCAGTCTAGATCACGTGAAGTCATTATTGCCCTCTACTCCTCTGTGGTCAGACCTCATCTGGATATTGTGTCCAGTTCTGGGCTCCACATTATAAAAAAAAGACATCAACAAACGGGAGGAAGTTCAGAGAAGAGCGACCACAATGGTGACCAGTCTCCAAGCCAAGGTTACAGGATTTGATAATGTTTGGCTTGTAAAAAAGGAGACTGAGTGGAGACTTAATAGCTGTTTACAAATATATCAAGGGCTGTCACACTGTAGAGGTATCAGCTTTATTCTAGGGCTGTCATGCTGTAGAGGGATCAGCTTTATTCTAGGGCTGTCACATTGTAGAGCAGAGGTGGGCAACTCCAGTCCTCAAGGGCCGTACACAGTCCAGGTTTTCAGGATTTCCATTGCATTTGACAGTTGGTAATCAAATGACCAACTGTCAAATTCTAAGGAAATCCTGAAAACCTGGACTGTTTGCGGCCCTCGAGGACTGGAGCTGCCCACCCCTACTGTAAAGAGATCAGCTTTATTCTAGGGCTGTCACGTTGTACAGGGATCAGCTTTATTCTAGGGCTGTCATACTGTAGAGGGATCAGCTTTATTCTAGGGATGTCACACTGTTGGGGACTCAGCTTTATTCGAGGGCTGTCATACTGTAGAGGAATCATGTTTATTCTAGAGCTGTTACACTGTAGAGGGATCAGCTTTATTCTAGGGCTGTCATTCTGTAGAGGGATAAGCTTTATTCTAGGGTTGTCTCACTGTAGAGGGATCAGCTTTAGTCTAGGGCTGTCACACTATAGAGGGATCAGCTTTATTCTTGGGCTGTCATTCTGTAGCGGGATCAGCTTTATTCTAGGGTTGTCACACTGTAGAGGGATAGGCTTTATTCTAGGGTTGTCACACTGTAGAGGGATCAGCTTTATTCTCATTTGCTTAAGGAAATACTAGAATCAATGGGATGAAACTGAATGAGAGGAGACACAGATTAGATATTATAAAAAAATGTTGACAGTAAGGGTGATCAACGAGTGGAACAGGCGGCCATGAGAGGTGATGTCGAGTTGGTGATGGGAGGAGACACAATAGATAATAGGAAGAACTTTTTGACAGGGAGGGTGATGAGCGAGTGGAACAGGCTGCCATGAGAGGTGGTGAGGTCTCCTTCAATGGTAGTCTTCATACAGAGATGATTCAGTGAATCCTGCTTTGAGCAAACATTTAAATCATGTCTGTGCATATCTCAATGTCTGGCTCCAAAGTATCTGCTGAGAACAGCAAACAAATAAGAATGCAACTCAGGAAATATTAATTGCCAGGATAATCATATATTGCAGAGTAAAGAGCAGCAGAGTTTGGAGAATTGTTTTTTGTCGTAAAGGACGTTATGGGAAGTCGTGTAATTCGCTGGATATTTTAGAAGTTTGGAGGCTGCTAAAGCCCCAGGTGATATCTTGGCTGAATACATTCCGCTGAGCGTAAAGTGCCGCTTCTAAAAAGATGTGTCAATATCTAGAATGTTACATTTTTATAATAAGATTAATATTTGTGAATGATAGAATGTCGATAAAGCTAAAACTATTCTATTCCAATACATGGAGAGGGGATAGATATCGCTCCCTTTACTCGAAAAGGCTCCGGAAATGATGACTAGCTTGGGAGGGGCTGTGGTTAGGAAGACAATGGTGACTGCTCACAACAAGGCAATGTTGGGGGGAAACGTGGCTGATGTACAATTGTGCCAAGTTAAAGGGAACCTGTCACCCCAAATAAGCTTTATAACCTATTAATACCTGCCCCTGCAGCTATAGAATACATTGTAACACATCCCTGCCTTATCGTTTGTAGTAATCTATAAGTCCTATAATGTAGTTTGCAAACTTACAAAAATGTTGTCAGAGGGGCTTCCGGTCGCACACAGGCATCACCGGAAGTGATGCGCGAACCCAGCGTCACATGACCGCGTCGCAGCGGTGACGTGGCGGGCGCGATATTGAAATCGTGCCTGCGCTCTGCCTTTGTATAATGACGCCCATTAGGGCAACGAGGCAGGGGTAGCGCGGCACAAGGGGACCCGCCTACCGGTCAAAATGCCTTTAGGAACGCCCCTCTGACAACATTTTTGTAAGTTTGCAAACTACATTATAGTACTTATAGATTACTACAAAAGATGAGGCAGGTATGTGTTACAATGTATTCTAAGGCTGCAGGGGCAGGTATTAGTAGGTTAGAAAGCTTATTTGGGGTGACAGGTTCCCTTTAAAGAGATTATGCAGGATATCAGGAAAAAATGGTATCAAATCCACGCTGCTACCAAATAATCCAGTTCACAGTGATGGTTGTAGCATATGGTGGTTTATTCTACGCGTTTCAAAGTGTAACCCTACGTCTTCATCAGGAAATATACACACACTGGTGTGAAGATGGGAGGATTTGCTTTGAAACGCGTAGAATAGACCACCATATGCTACAACCATCACTGTGAACTGGATTATTTGGCAGCAGCGTGGATTTTTCCTGATATCCTGCATAATTGACTTGTCTTGGTGCAATATCACAAGACAATAAGACAATAAAAAAATATAAATGTTTAATTGAGCCCATAGTACAAATAATGGAGGAACAAGATGAATAACACATGTCATGTGTACTCAATCAGTGTCAGCCTGGGGCGGTAAGGGCCCACCAGAGGATTCCCCATTCACCCGTTGGCCAGTCTGAGCCTGTACTCACTGGTTCAATAACAACCATTTAGCAAAAATTATATTTTTTAATATTTGCTCCCTTTCATTTATTATGCTTTATGGGACCTGAGATCATAATGGTGGGAGAAGTGTTCCTTGTGTTGTCGCAGCCAGTGGTGAGAAGATCACAGACACACAGGAGTCAGGTGGAAGAATAGGCGGCTCTGCAAAAGTCCAGTTACACGAGTTCATATAGTAAAGACATCACACAGCCAATTTATTAATATGCAGAAGCAAAAGTTAAAAAAAATAAGAGATCTTTAATTGTTGAGTCTGCTATTTTAACCATGTCCAGATAATCCCTCACAACCCTCCAGACAAAGCCCAATTAATTTTTGCAGCTGCAGCTATAACCTTGAATATCACCTGTTACTTAGAGGATGTAGAGTCTGTGCGTCACTTCAGTAATACTCTGCTCAATATTACATTGCAACGCTAAGATGAAGTGATTGTGAAATTATTAAAATCGCAAGTTTGATAGGGTCATTACTGTTCTGCAAATGAGTCACAGATGACATTCCCAGACTGCATGTTCCTCGTACTGCTGTGAGCTACTTGCATGGCCTAAACCTGCTCCCATGGCGGCAGCATTTCTGGACTAGTCTCTCATTTTGAAAACAACTCCAGACTTGTCTCCCATAGATGCAGCATCTCTGGACTTGTCTCCCGTGGCTGCAGCATCTCCAGACTTGTCTCTCATTTCTGCAGTGTCTCCAAACTTGTCTCTAATGACTTCAGTGCATACATACTTTTCTCACATGGAGTCAGCATCTCCGAACTTGTCTCCCGTGGCTGCAACATCTCCAGGCTTGCCTCCTGTGGCTGCAGCATCTCCAGACTTGTCTCCCGTGGCTGCAGCATCTCCAGTCTTGTCTTCCTTGGCTGCAGAGTTTCAAAACTAGCCTCCCATTTCTAAAACAAATCTGGACTTTTCTTCCATAGCTATAGTGTATCCGGACTTGTCTCTTATGGCTGAAGCATCTCTGGACTTGTCTCTCATTTCTGAAGTGTCTCCAAACTTGTCTCTAATGGGTTCAGTGCCTACATACTTTTCTCACATAGAGTCAGCATCTCCGAACTTGTCTCCCATGGCTGCTGCGTTTCCGGGCTTGACTCCCGTAGCTGTAGCATCTCTGTTTTTTTCTCTCGTGTTTGCGGCATCTCTAGTCTTGTCTCTTCTAGCTGCAGCATCTCTGGACTTGTATCCTGTGACTGTAGCATTTCTAGACCTACTTCCCATGGCTGCAGTATCTCAAGGCTTGTTTCCCATGATTGCAGCATCTCCGGACTTGTCTCCAGTGGCTGCAGTATCTTAAGGCTTGTCTCCCATGATTACAGCATCTCTGGCCTTGTCTCCCCTGGCTGCAGCGTCTCCAGACTTGTCTCCCATGGCTGCAGCATCTCCAGACTTGTCTCCCATGGCTGCAGCATCTCTGGCCTTGTCTCCCATGGCTGCAGTATCTCCAGACTTGTCTCCACTGGCTGCAGCATCTCCAGACTTGTCTCTCGTGGCTGCACCGTCTCTGCTCTTGTCTTCTCTACCTGCAGCATCTCTGTAATTGTCTCACTTGGAGGCAGCATCTCTGGACTTGCTCCCATGGCTGCAGTGTCTCTGGACTTGTCTCCATCAAGAACATTGGGGACGCCCATGGTCGGTGTTATCACATAGGAACAGCGGATACTGATTTGTAAAAGGGCATTCAGTGACCGAACCTTCCTCAGACGACCATTAATAACCTCAGTGATGGCAGCCCAGGCTGTCAGTGCCGGGATTTCTGCACGAGGCTCAGACCCCTGATGTTATGAAAATGTTGCTTCCATTTTCCATGATTTACACATCAGTAACGTCTCCATCCTGAGATTTTCAGAATTTAATCACTTTTACTTCTTGATGTTACAGTTTTAATGTTGATAAGAGTAAATAAAACTCCATCATTAACTGAAAGCATAAAAAATGGAGTATATATACATACAGTGTGGAGTATACAGACATACAGAATGGAGTATATAGACATACAGAATGGAGTATATAGACATACAGAATGGAGTATATAGACATACAGAATGAAGTATATAGACATACAGAATGGAGTATATAGACATACAGAATGGAGTATATAGACATACAGAATGGAGTATATAGACATACAGAATGGAGTATATAGACATACAGAATGGAGTATATAGACATACAGAATGGAGTACGGTATATAGACATACAGAATGGAGTATATAGACATACAGAATGGAGTATATAGACATACAGAATGGAGTATATAGACATACAGAATAGAGTATATAGACATACAGAATAGAGTATATAGACATACAGAATGGAGTATATAGACATACAGAATGGAGTATATAGACATACAGAATGGAGTATATAGACATACAGAATGGAGTATATAGACATACAGAATAGAGTATATAGACATACAGAATAGAGTATATAGACATACAGAATGGAGTATATAGACATACAGAATGGAGTATATAGACATACAGAATGTAGTATATAGACATATAGAATGGAGTATATAGACATACAGAATGGAGTATATAGACATACAGAATGGAGAATATAGACATACAGAATGGAGTATATAGACATACAGAATGGAGTATATAGACATACAGAATGGGGTATATAGATATACAGAATGTAGTATACAGACATACAGAATGGAGTATACAGACATACAGAATGGAGTATACAGACATACAGAATGGAGTATATAGACATACAGAATGGAGTATATAGACATACAGAATGGAGTATATAGACATACAGAATGGAGTATATAGACATACAGAATGGAGTATATAGACATACAGAATGGAGTATACAGACATACAGAATGGAGTATATAGACATACAGAATGGGGGTATATAGACATACAGAATGGAGTATACAGACATACAGAATGGAGTATACAGACATACAGAATGGAGTATACAGACATACAGAATGGAGTATACAGACATACAGAATGGAGTATATAGACATACAGAACGGAGTATATAGACATACAGAATGGAGTATACAGACATACAGAATGGAGAATATAGACATACAGAATGGAGAATATAGAACAGGGGTCTACAAACTCGGCTGGGTTGGTGGGCCGCACATAGAAAAACATTTACAGCGGGGGGCCGCATCCTTGTAGGATGAAGTGATATTTTTAGTAATACCAGGATTTTTTGCTCAATGTAGTAAAGTACAAATCCTGATCCTCTTCTGTAGTAATGTCTTTTCTATGATGTCCCCATTCTGATCCCCTTTTCTAGTGATGATCCCTATCCTGATACCTGTTTCTTAGTGATGTCCACCATCTGATTCCTTTTTCTAGTGATGTCCCTGATCGATCATGGTCCCCTTTTGTAGTGATGTCCCCATCCTGATCCCCTTTTCTAGTGATGTCCCCATTCCATTCCCCTTTAGTAGTGATGTCCCCCATCTTGATCCCCTTTTATAGTGATGTCCCCCATCCCGATCCCCTTTTATAGTGATGTCCCCCATCCCGATCCCCTTTTATAGTGATGTCCCCCATCCCGATCCCCTTTTATAGTGATGTCCCCCATCTTGATCCCCTTTATAGTGATGATGTCCCATCCCGATCCCCTTTTATAGTGATGTCCCCCATCTTGATCCCCTTTAGTGATGATGTCCCATCCCGATCCCCTTTTATAGTGATGTCCCCATCCTGATCTACTTTTATAGTGATGTCCCCCATCGATCATGGTCCCCTTTAGTGATGATGTCCCATCCGATCCACCTTTTATAGTGATGTCCCCCATCCTGATCTACTTTTATAGTGATGTCCCCCATCCCGATCCCCTTTTATAGTGATGTCCCCCATCCTGATCTACTTTTATAGTGATGTCCCCCATCCTGATCTACTTTTATAGTGATGTCCCCCATCCTGATCTACTTTTATAGTGATGTCCCCCATCCTGATCTACTTTTATAGTGATGTCCCCCATCCTGATCTACTTTTATAGTGATGTCCCCCATCCTGATCTACTTTTATAGTGATGTCCTCCATCCTGATCTACTTTTATAGTGATGTCCCCCATCCTGATCTACTTTTATAGTGATGTCCCCATCCTGATCTACTTTTATAGTGATGTCCCCCATCCTGATCTACTTTTATAGTGATGTTCCCCATCCTGATCTACTTTTATAGTGATGTCCCCCATCCTGATCTACTTTTATAGTGATGTGCCCCATCCTGATCTACTTTTATAGTGATGTCCCCCATCCTGATCTACTTTTATAGTGATGTCCCCATCCTGATTTTTTATTTTCACTAACTTTTATAGTGATGTCCCCCATCCTGATCTACTTTTATAGTGATGTCCCCATCCTGATCTACTTTTATAGTGATGTGCCCCATCCTGATCTACTTTTATAGTGATGTCCCCCATCCTGATCTACTTTTATAGTGATGTCCCCCCCATTCCTGATCTACTTTTATAGTGATGTCCCCCATCCTGATCTACTTTTATAGTGATGTCCCCCTTCCTGATCCCCTTTTATAGTGATGTCCCCCATCCTGATCTACTTTTATAGTGATGTCCCCCATCCTGATCTACTTTTATAGTGATGTCCCCCTTCCTGATCCCCTTTTATAGTGATGTCCCCCATCCTGATCTACTTTTATAGTGATGTCCCCCATCCTGATCTACTTTTATAGTGATGTCCCCCATCCTGATCTACTTTTATAGTGATGTCCCCCATCCTGATCTACTTTTATAGTGATGTCCCCCCATCCTGATCTACTTTTATAGTGATGTTCCCCATCCTGATCTACTTTTATAGTGATGTCCCCTTCCTGATCCCCTTTTATAGTGATGTCCCCCATCCTGATCTACTTTTATAGTGATGTCCCCCATCCTGATCTACTTTTATAGTGATGTCCCCCTTCCTGATCCCCTTTTATAGTGATGTCCCCCATCCTGATCTACTTTTATAGTGATGTCCCCCATCCTGATCTACTTTTATAGTGATGTCCCCCATCCTGATCTACTTTTATAGTGATGTCCCCCATCCTGATCTACTTTTATAGTGATGCCCCCCGTCCTGATTTACCTTCTTTTTACACACTCAAATACACACTCTATAATACTCACACACAAACCTACACACAACCCCCCCCCCCACACACTCACACTCATACACACACTGAAACTCGCACACACTTTCTTATACACACATCCTCACTCACACACCTCACCCTCACACACACCCTCTCTTACACACTCACACTTTTCTCACTTTAATGATGCATCGCTCCAGTGCAGGGGGCCGCCGCAGTCCCCACTGTACTGACTTCCGGCCTCCGCTGTGCTATGACTTCCACCAGCCGCCGCCCAGACAAGCTCTGTTGCTCATCAAGATCAATGCAATCTGCCAGCCAGAGGCCTGCAGGTGATGTCATATTCTGCCGTCAGCTGCGGGCCTCTCATTGGCTGGCAGCTTGCATTTATCTTGCTGAGTGGCAGAGCTTGTTAGTGCTGCGGACAGAAGTCATCACACAGCGGGGACTACAGCGGCCCCCTGCACTGGGGCGATGCATCATTATGTTGTCCAAGGTGCCGCGGGCCGCATAGTGAAGCCCCAGGGGCCGCATGCGGCCCTCGGGCCGCGAGTTTGAGACCCCTGATATAGACATACAGAATGGAGTATACAGACATACAGAATAGAGTATATAGACATACAGAATGGAGTATGTAGTCATACAGAATAGAGTATACAGACATACAGAATGGAGTATATAGACATACAGAATGGAGAATATAGACATACAGAATGGAGAATATAGACATACAGAATGGAGTATATAGACATACAGAATGGAGTATATAGACATACAGAATGGAGTATATAGACATACAGAATGGAGTATATAGACATACAGAATGGAGTATATAGACATACAGAATAGAGTATACAGACATACAGAATAGAGTATACAGACATACAGAATGGAGTATATAGACATACAGAATGGAGTATGTAGACATACAGAATAGAGTATACAGACATACAGAATAGAGTATACAGACATACAGAATGGAATATATAGACATACAGAATGGAGTATGTAGACATACAGAATGGAGAATATAGACATACAGAATGGAGAATATAGACATACAGAATGGAGTATATAGACATACAGAATGGAGTATATAGACATACAGAATAGAGTATACAGACATACAGAATAGAGTATACAGACATACAGAATGGAGTATATAGACATACAGAATAGAGTATATAGACATACAGAATGGAGTATACAGACATACAGAATGGAGTATACAGAATTACAGAATGGAGTATACAGACATACAGAATGGAGTGTATAGACATACAGAATGGAGTATATAGACATACAGAATAGGTATATAGACATACAGAATGGAGTATATAGACATACAGAATGGAGTATATAGACATACAGAATGGAGTATATAGACATACAGAATGGAGTATATAGACATACAGAATGGGTATATAGATATACAGAATGTAGTATACAGACATACAGAATGGAGTATACAGACATACAGAATGGAGTATACAGACATACAGAATGGAGGTATATTTAGACATACAGAATGGAGAATATAGACATACAGAATGGAGTATATAGACATATAGAATGGAGTATATAGACATACAGAATGGAGTATATAGACATACAGAATGGAGATATAGACATACAGAATGGAGTATAGACATACAGAATGGTTATAGACATACGAATGGAGTATATAGACATACAGAATGGAGTATATAGACATACAGAATGGAGTATATAGACATACAGAATGGAGTATATAGACATACAGAATGGAGTATATAGACATACAGAATGGAGTATACAGACATACAGAATGGAGAATATAGACATACAGAATGGAGTATATAGACATACAGAATGGAGAATATAGACATACAGAATGGAGTATATAGACATACAGAATGGAGTATATAGACATACAGAATGGAGTATATAGACATACAGAATGGAGTATATAGACATACAGAATGGAGAATATAGACATACAGAATGGAGTATATAGACATACAGAATGGAGTATATAGACATACAGAATGGAGTATATAGACATACAGAATGGTGATCACTCTAGCAATAATAAAAGGCAATTGGGACACTTAATTTGGATGGACTTTACACAGATCCAGTCAATGTTACGTGATTCCTCCTTATACCCTAGTTCCTGAAATTTTTTTGGGTACACTGAACCTCTCAATCTTTGGGTAACTGAGAGTCACATTCTTTGGAGACATTGGACCTCATATTCATTGGGTACACTGACCCTCTTATTCTTTGGGTACACTGAACCTCTTATTCTTTGGGTACACTGAACCTCTCATTCTTCGGGTACACTGAACCTCTCGTTCTTTGGGTACACTGACTCTCTCATTCTTTGGGTACACTGAGCCTCTTATTCTTTGGGTACACTGAACCTCACATTCTTTGGGTACTCTGAGCCTCTTATTCTTTGGGTACACTGAACCTCACATACTTTGGGCTCTTAACCATAAAGCACCACACATCCCTGTATAACAGAGGGTCGGCCATATTTCATTGGACAGGTCCTTGCGGCTCTGATTGATGAATCTACACGTTGCGGCGCTCACATCGTCAGTAATTCATATTGATTATTTGGTATAATTGCAATAATGGAACCTCCAACATCTTCTATGAATTAAAGCAAGTTCCTTTAATTAAATTTCCCCATCAGATTCATGTTAAATATTTAATCTGCAGGTTTTGTTTTCTATAGATTGGATATCACTTACCGATTCTGTGCATGAATCCTGCGGCGCAGCCATCATTCATCCCATCTGCAATCTCTGCGCCGACGCTCAAACATTTCATTACAGCATTTTCTTCGTCTTCTGGAAACATTGATTTATTTTAATTATTTTTGCTTAATAACA
The DNA here is from genome assembly GCA_033576535.1 of Allobates femoralis. Taxonomy (NCBI): domain Eukaryota; kingdom Metazoa; phylum Chordata; class Amphibia; order Anura; family Aromobatidae; genus Allobates; species Allobates femoralis. The sequence goes on from JARQOC010000008.1 coordinate 186,659,320, forward strand.
AATTTAATTTCCGACTAATGTGTCATATATGTCAGGAGATCTTTTAATTGTGAAGTAATTGCATTTCTTTACACCGAGTCTTTCTTGATTTTTGAAGCTTGTCATCCATCCTTTGGTGATTACTGACCTGATAGAGGAATACATATCCAATTAATCAAGCCTTGTAGGAGTAAAAACCTTTATTTAGATGTACAATAATTGGATAAGGAAAATGCATAAAAAAAAAAGCAAGAAAATGACTCCCAGGGTAGTTACGTCTGCAGCTTCCACTTGGAGGAATCTGTGCAGTTTGCAAAGTTGATTAATTAGTTTTGGGCTGTCTCCATAGACCTGGTATTTAGAGGCATCAGTGATTATGGGGCGAAATGGAGAAAAGTGAAAAGCAAAGTAAAATATGGAAAAAACATGATATAGCAATATATCCTACTCGTATACTGTCAAGGAGGTGGTAGTGGATGAGGGAATGAGCAGCAAGATGAAAGTAAAAGGACAAGGTCACCTGAGAAACTAGTCTGGCCCTGGACTTGGGGTCCCTGACTAGCCCAGTACTCAGGGGTAACCCAGATGGTGTGGAGGTCCAGGCCACCACCCTTTCCCTTCACTTTTCAACAGACCTATGCTACTCCCTTTCACCTGCCACCAAGGAACTCCAGCAAAGGTAAACTTCCACAGACTGCAGCACACGCACCGATGTCCACACAGAGGCTCGGTCATAGGCAAAGTGAAAACTCTAACAGCGACGCCACCTGGTGGAGGAAGAAGCAATTTAAAGGCTAGGGGAGGAGATTCCAGATGACTCACACCCAGCCTTCACTTCAACCAGCACCTGAGCACAGCACACAGCAGAACTGACATTAACTCATGCAGTTCCAGAAGAAAATCACACATTTAATCACAGCAGCCTCCAACATAGACCTCAGATAGTCAGCGTAAATCAGCGCGTGACATATACATAAAGTAGACTGTCAGAAGAGCAAAACTCTCATCAATCTATAACAGCCTTGATGCCCCATCCACCAGCATGTAAAATACTGGAGTCTTCCTACCAGTGGCTTAACTTGAATCTCATGGGCCCTGATACGAAAGCTCCTTCTGGGCCCCAATTTATTGAACATCTTTAATAGCAATAGTCTGTAAAAACTAGTGTGGATATCTCAGGAATCTAATGGTGTGGGGGCAAAGACTGAGACAAGGTATTAAGGTGAAAGTGTGTATTAGCCCACATGGTAAAAGTACGAACGTGAGAGTGCAGCAAATAAAGCAGAGTTCATAAACCTTGCAAATAATTGTTCATTCAGTAATGCCAAATGGAATAGTCTTTAGGAACAGTTCACACTGGAAGTGGTGGATAACAGAACAGTCTATAAGTAACAGTTCACAACCAGGAAGGTCTGGAAATGTCATAGTTTATGAGAACAAGTCCAGAACTGGATGCAGTGCAGTGTAACAATATGCAAAGTCCCGAAAAGTCCTGAGCACTGCAACTGCAACAAAATAAACTAAGAGAAAAGCCACGAAGAGCTTAAAGAGCAAACTGAGCTTAGGCGAAGCGAGGCAGGCTGGCAGGAGCTGAAACAGAAACACACACAAAACAGAGCAGCTTGATTCAGGTGACAAACTGGAAGAAGGTGTAATTAGCTGGACTTCAGACTGCAGGTGGCTGAAAGGAATGGAATCGGAATACTGTGAAGGAGGAGCACAAACTTGAGATGCACAATGGAGCCAGGGATCTAAGCAAAATACTCAAGAAAGGACTGGAAGATGGACTGGAACATATATAGGCAGGGAAGCAGGAACACGTGGACAGGAACAAGGTAGTGGATGTCATCTTGGTAGGTGAGATGACACAAAGGGTAATCTGAAGAGCCGGAGTCCTGACATAGTCTTCTCCTATAGGATGAATGGAGTTTTGGGACCCCCAAGGCCAACCACAGCCCGTCCGCAATTCTGGGAGATACTGATGTACTGCAGCTCATCTGTATCTCCCAGAAGCGATCGGACTGTGCAGCAAGATGCCTCTCTATGGGGCAGTGTAAAAATAAGAATTAATACAAAAATAAAGTTTTTAAAAACCCCAAAAAATATATAAAAGTTCAAATCACCCACTTTTCCCCCAATCACAATAAAAGTATATATAAAAAAAAAATACACACATTTGGTATCGCCGCGTTCAGAATCGCCCGATCTATCATCATATTAAATCCGTTAATGAGAGCCGTAAACTCCGTAACGGAAAAAATGGTTCAAACGCCAAAATTCAGTTTTTTTGGTCGCCGCAACATTGCTATAAAATGCAATAACGGGCGATCAAAACTGCAGATCCCCCCACAAATGGTATCATTAGAGACCTTAGCTCAAGACGCAAAAAATAAGCTGCCACACAGGCCCAGATCCCGAAAATGAGGGCACTACGGGTCGCAGAACATGGCGCAAAAAGTCAATTTTTTTTTTTCCAAACTTCTGAATTTTTTTTCACCACCTAGATACCAGTAAAGCTATACATGTTGGGTGTCTATGATCTTGTACCGATCCGAGGCATCACCCCGTCATGTCGGTTTTACCATATAGTGAACATGGCGACTAAAATACCCAAAAAACAAACGTGTTATTGCACTTTTTTTGCAATTTCACTGCATTTACAATATTTTTGCAATTTCCCTGTACACTATATGGTAAAATAAATGATTGCATATGAAAGTACAACTCGTCCCGCAAAAACCAAGCCATCGCATGTCTATATACTGATGGAAAAATAAAAAAAGTTATGGCTCTTGGAAGCAGGGGAGCAAAAACGAAAATGAGAAATGAAAAATTCCAAGCTCATGAAAGGGTTAAAGTAGGAGGATGGGTAAACACCACGCTGCCTTATTCCACCAGACATCAAAGGGCGAATACACTATTGATTTATTAGTCAACGCATTTCAGGGCAACCAGAAACATGGCGATATGATGTTGATTTTTGATGATATTGTAATTCATTGAGATGCCCTAGTACCTTCTACACACGTAGCGCTCTTATCGGTGTTCTCAGAGGAGCCCGGGGCCCTGGAGCCTAGGGGGCCCCAAAAGTCCCTTTGTCCTATAGAAAAAGACTAATGCTGTTAGAGATTTGCAATAATTGGGGGCCCCGTTGGAGCTTTTGCATCGGGGCCCCTGAGCTTCAAGGTACGCCGCTGCTGACAACCTTCTACGCACGTTGCGCTGTTATCGGTGTTAGTTGTCTGCTAAATGCACGTTTCTGGTCCGGCACACATACATACGCTTTACAGAGATGCATTATTTTCGAGGTTACATCATTTATAACAAGAACGGGTTACACCACCGTAATTAAATCCCTGCTGGTTTTTCTGTTTTAGAAAAGTGCAAAACATATTTGGCCAAATCATTGGCAAAGTGACCCGAAAAGAAAATTACATTAAGCAACAAATTACTGTACACAACGAGGTCATTCTAATGAGCCGCCTCCGAATGCACAAATGGCCTGATTATAAGGGACAAGGGTCTGCAAAGAAAAAGTGCTCTGTGCTACTAAGATATTCAAGATCTGCAGAACACAATATCCCTGATTAATGGGAAGGGTAAAAATATCCAATCAATTGGGTTGAAAATAGCTGTAAAGCAAAGAAATAAATGTATATACAGTGATCCTCCAAAAGATTAAAACCACCCACGGTGAAGTGAATTATATTGATTTACTTGGGGAAGATGGCGCCTCTCTGGGATGGGATACAATAGGCAGCAAGTGAAACACATGTTCATTGAAATTATTTTGTTGGAAACATCAAAATGGTCAAGTATAAGGATCTGAGAGACTAGATGACTGGCTCCCTTCAAAAGAACCAGTTCTATACCATGTTCCCAGTATGTGGTAGGTCTTGGGGGTGTTCCCAGTATGTGGTAGGTCTTGTGGTGGGGTGTTCCCAGTATGTGGTAGGTCTTGGGGTGTTCCCAGTATGTAGTAGGTTTTGTGGGGTGTTCCCAGTATGTGGTAGGTCTTGTGGGGTGTTCCCAGTATGTGGTAGGTCTTGTGGGGTGTTCCAGTATGTGGTAGGTCTTGTGGTGGTGGTTCCCAGTATGTGGTAGGTCTTGCGGGGTGTTCCCAGTATGTGTAGGTTTTGTGGGGTGTTCCAGTATTGGTAGGTCTTGGTATTCCAGTATGTGGTAGGTTTGTGGGTGCTCCAGTATGTGGTAGGTCTTGTGGTGGGTGTTCCCAGTATGTGGTAGGTCTTGCGGGGTGTTCCCAGTATGTGTAGGTCTTGGGGTGTTTCCAGTATGTGGTAGGTTTTGTGGGGTGTTCCAAGTATGTGGTAGGTCTTGTGGGGTGTTCCCCAGTAGTGGTAGGTCTTGTGGGGTGTTCCCAGTATGTGGTAGGTTTTGTGGGGTGTTCCCAGATGTGGTAGGTCTTGGTGAGAGTAGTAGTTTGTCTCCCAGTATGTGGTAGGTTTGTTTTAGTGGGTGGGGGTGTTCCCAGTATGTGGTAGGTCTTGTGGGGTGTTCCCAGTATGTGGTAGGTTTTGTGGGGTGTTCCCAGTATGTGGTAGGTCTTGTGGGGTGTTCCCAGTATTTTTGGGGTGGTAGGTTTGTGGGTGCGAGTGGTAGGTCTTGTGGTGTCCTCAGTATGTGGTAGGTCTTGCGGGGTGTTTCCAGTATGTGGTAGGTTTGCGGGTTGTTCCCAGTATGTGGAAGGTCTTGTGAGGTGTTTCCGGTATATGGCAGATCTTATGGGGTGTTCCTGATATATGCCAGGACTGTGGAGTGTCCTTTGTATATGACAGGTCTTTTGATGTGTTGCTGGTATATGGCAGGACTTGTGGAGTGTCCCCGGTGTATGGCAAGTCTTATGGGGTGTTCCCAGTATAGGTAGGGTTTATGGGGTGTTCCTAGTATAGGCAGGTCTTATAGGGTGTTTCCAGTATATGGCAGGATTTATGGGGAGTTCCTGGTATATGGCAGTTCTTATGGGGTGTTCCTGGTATAGCCAGGTCTTTTGGGGTGTTCCTGGTATACGGTAGGACTTGTGGAGTGTCCCCATTATATGGCACAATTTATGGGGTGTTCCTGGTATAGGCAGGTCTTGAAAAACTAAATTCTTACCTTCAATAAATGTTATTTCAGGACAAGGTGTCAACCTTTGCATGTAAAGTAGAACGTTTCAATTTATGATGATAAACAAAAAATGTTATAAAAAATGTCGTGTGGCTCTGCTGTAGATTGTGCGATGTTCCAGGGGTCAGTGGGTGCTCTCCTCTGTGGAGACACGGTGTCAGGGGGTGCTCTCTCTGTGGAGACACGGTGGTCAGTGGGTGCTCTCCTCTGTGGAGACACGGGGGTCAGTGGGTGCTCTCCTCTGTGGAGACACGGGGGTCAGTGGGTGCCTCCTCTGTGGAGACAGGGGGTAAGTGGGGCTCTCCTCTGTGGAGACAGGGGGTCAGTGGGTGCTCTTCTGGAGACACGGTGGTCAATGGGTGCTCTCTTGTGAAGACACGGGGGTCAGTGGGTGCTCTCCTCTGTGGAGACACAGGGTCAGTGGGTGCTCTCACCATTTGAAGACCGCATGGACAGGGGTTCATCCTAATGAATGCAAACTCCTTTCACTGTGGGCAGAACACGTCAGTGTCAACACAGGGGTCAAGGGGTGCCCAATGGTCAGGGTCTTTATCTGGTTAGACAGTCAAGGTGCTATCTCTGAGGGAAAAACAACAGGTCAGAATTTCTGCTTTTGTGGGACGTTCCATGGCCATTTACTCCAATCCAGCAGCACCCCGCTTTTGGCGGGCACCCACCAGGAAAAAAATAGCAGCCAGCTAAATAAGCTGACCTAGTACAGTAAAGTCTGTAGCCAGGTGACCAAATTATCCCAACCTGGGTTTCTCCCTTACGTAGTCTCTGATATTTCAGCCGAATCCTAGAATCCTAGGTTTAACTCCTGCTGAATATAATCCAGGTCTGGCGGTTCTCTAGTCAAGGCTGAAGTTCCTAGACTGAGGCCACAAAGCATATGACTCCTTAGTGACCGATGCAGGCCCTTTTTATAACCCTAGCTACACCTAAAAGTATATTTATTTTTCAAGGATTGGTGGCATAAGGCTGTTTTCTTATTGATTGGATTTGAAGCTGAATGCTTAATTATCCTTTGAGTAATGGGTGAGATCATTAAATTAGCAATACTCAACCTATGACAACAAAGGCTCCAGATTGCCTGGCATGACACAATAACTTAGCAAACATGAGAGAACAAACAAAAGACTTATACGTCTGGCCAAATTAAGAACGTTAACTCCCGACATGCACTGAAAAAAATGGTGTCTTCGCAACCACAAACAAAATAAACCAAAAGTGAATTTATAACTTTACATAATACAGTAATATATTTCGATACATTTCCATGAAGGGTTTTATTCTTCTGTTGCTCAGTACATGGAACGACGACACTTTCACGTTTTAAAGTCATTAATTAGAAGATTATTTCCAAATTGCCGACAAATCTACAAGCAATGTATTAACTGGGAAAGTGGAAATGTATTCTGCAGCTCGGAAGTCCTCGTTCATTGTAATTTTCCATCTGGCGATTCTCAACTTGACAAAGTAATAAATGATTACAGAACATTCTAAATATTGCAATGAAATGATTATTTGAGCAGCTCCCGGTGGTTCACCTTCACTTTGAAAGTGCTAAACTATTACCTGGCAGGATGCAAATTTCAGTCCACATATACAGGGATGGGAAATTTATGGAAATTAAAACACAGTTATATCACGAGGCAGAAGAAGAGGCAGGAGAAAGCCACTTCATAGATACATTTTTTTGCAATAAGAATCAATAGAGATCCAGAAGAGGAATTTCACATGAATTTATTGAAATCCTTTGTGCTTCTTTTTCAATTCCCGCACACCGTAATCTGCCACGAGGTTTTTGATGGACGATGAAATTGTGTCCATTGTCGGATACAGAAAGGTGAGCATGACACTCGGACGCAACTGTTTCATTATTAAAGAAAGAATAAGTGTTGGCCTTGTGATTGTGCTATGAAGTGTGCTAATGGGCTTAGCCAACTGTGCCGCCGCCGTGTCAACGTAATCCAAGTCCCATCGCAAGGGTGAAAGCTGAAGTCAAGAACCTTTGCGTGGAGAAGAAATGGTGTAAGAACCCTTGAGATTGGCCAAAAAAAGAAAAAAAAGTTTTCTTTTTCTCAAATATCAGTTTGTAGAGTTCACTAAAGTCATTATTTAGTCCAGATACATCAAGAGCAGGTAGCACTCACCGGTCAGTTGACAGCAGATTCTTTATTTCATACAAAACAGGAGGGAAGATGGGGGGGTGAACGACGGCTGTTTCATGCTGCATGAAACAGCTGTCGTTCACCTCCCAACCTCTCTCCTGTTTCCGTACTTGTAAAGGTATGACATTATGAAATAAAGAATCTGCTGTCAACTGACCGGTGAGTGCTACCTGCTCTTGATGTATCTGGATTAATGTGGACTATTTCTTGGAGTGTGTGCCAGAGGTTTGAGTTGTGAGCTTCAGCATAGGTTTAGCCAAGCGGAGCTTGTAGATCCCAGGAGTAGTGAGGCGTAAGGGGGTGCCCGACTCTCATGTAAATATACATGGGTTAAGTCATTATTTAGTCCAAATCAGAAAAGGAAAAGAAGAACTGCACTCACCGGGACTGCAGGTAGCGGTGTCCTTTATTGATGGGGTTGCGGATACAGAGTGCAGGGAGGGGGTACCGGGCGACAACGGCACCGTTTCGGGCACTTGCCCTTCTACGGGTCACAGGCCCGAAACGGTGCCGTTGTCGCCTCGGTACCCCCTCCCTGCACTCTATATCCGCAACCCCATCAATAAAGGACACCGCTACTTGCAGTCCCGGTGAGTGCAGTTCTTCTTTTCCTTTTCTGATTTGGACATTGTTTGTTTGACTGGCACCCCGGGTGAATACTGTGTCTCCGCTCTGTTGTCGCCTCCTGGCCAGGAGTTCCCCTTTTAGGTGGTGCCCCCATTCCTTCTACCTGGATTTATTCATTATTTAGTCCAGATACATTAAGAGCAGGTAGCACTCACCGGTCAGTTGACAGCAGATTCTTTATTTCATAAGGTGATACCTTTACAGGTACAGAAACAGGAGGGAATATGGGGGTGAACGACGGCTGTTTCATGCTGCATGAAACAGCTGTCGTTCACCTCCCAACCTCTCTCCTGTTTCCGTACTTGTAAAGGTATGACCTTATGAAATAAAGAATCTGCTGTGAACTGACCGGTGAGTGCTACTCGCTCTTGATGTATTTGGATTAATGTGGACTATTTCTTGCAGTGTGCGCCAGAGGATTAAGTTGTGAGCTTCAGCATAGGTTTAGCCAAGTGGTGCTCATAGATCCCAGGAGTGGTGAGGCGTAAGGTGGTGCCTGACTCTCATGTAAATACGCATGAGTGAAGTCATTATTTATGTAATATATTGGTCTCATTTGGGTGAAGACTTCCAACCGCTTGCATTGTTTATTCTATCCATCCCCCAAATAGGCAAAACAACTCTTATTTATTAATGTATATTGTCTTCTTTAATGTGACAAATCTGTCTGAACCACAATGTAATCTTATTATTACTAAAACTTTCTGTTGATAACATAAGTTCCTCACTAAACCCTCATCTGCTTAGGTGGAAGTCCACCAGGTCCACCGCTCGCCCCTCTGGCTACTTCTCTAGCGGTAGCTTTCTTTCTTACAGGTTCGGCTATTTTCACACTGACGTTTTTCGGTATCCATGTGATTCCAGTTTAAACTGTATGCACCCACATCTGTTTATGGCCCCATTGGCTTTCAATGGGGTGGCAGGAACTTGCGGGTGCATCCAGTTCTTTACGGCTTCCCCTGATCCGGGTGTCCATGGTTTTTGCACTGAGACCAAAATCGGATTTTGTAGCGATGTTGGTCTCCCTGACAAAACCATGAGCACCCAGATCTGGTGCAATGAGGGTTAAATTAGAATTGAGCCCGGACCTGGCGGAATCCAGATCCCCCCATGTCAATGTTTTTGGTCTGTGCATGCCCAGAACTAAGTTTGAAATGACACATCCACTAGGGGCCGTGTATTCTTCAACAGGTTCCAGCAAAAAAAGGTGCACAACCGGATGCAACTGTCTGCTCCCGCACCGGTATTATCACTGGTCCATGAGACGGAATATACCAGTGCGGGTGCATCCAGTTTGTCAATTGTGGGGGATTCCGGGGAATTCAATTGTGGGGGATTCCGGAGAATTCAGTTGTGGGGGATTCCAGGGAATTCAGTTGTGGGGGATTCTGGGGAACTGGGGGGGTGGATGCAGACTTTACCTGAATCCCCCAGGTTCCAAATAACGGTTGTGTGAAACCTGCCTTCTTCTCCTTCTTTGTCTTCTGCATTTCTACCTTCTTCTTCTCATTCTCCTACCAGTTGTCTTATATTTCCCACTCCTTCTTGCTATCTTCCTTACCTGATCCTTTACCTTCTTTTCCTTCTTTTACCTTTTTTTCTGCCTCATTTATTCACAGTAGAAAAGGCAGAGATGTGAGAAGTTTTCACATTGTTACTGTTGTTTGATTCTCTTAGTTCTATCTCCAGTTTCCTTTAATTTTTCATCTTTTTCTTATTCTCCTTTTCTTGCCCTTTCCTCTTTTTTTCTTCATCTGTTGCTTTCTCTTTTATTTTACTTCTTCTTCTTGTTCTTTCTCTTTTTTTATCATCCTTCTGCTTACTGATCTATCCAGGTTTATACTCCATCCTGAGATATTTCACCTCCTTTCTCCTTCTTTTCTTGCTCTCCTTCATTTTCTTACACTTCTTTCTCTTATTCTATGTATTCCTCCTCTATTACACTTTCTTCTTAATGTTATCATTTTCTTTGTTCCTGCTTTTCACCATCTTCTTCATCTTTTTTTCTCATATTATTAATCTTTTCCTTAATATTGATTTTCTTTTCCTTTTCTTTCTCTTCTCTTACCTTTTTTCTGTCTTTTTTTCTATTTTGCCTGTTTCTACTTTCTCTCTAATTTCCTCTACCTCTTTGTCATTGACATCTCCTTAATCTCCTTTTTCTTCCTTAACTTTCTTCCCATTCCTTCTCTTTCCTTAAGCCCTTTTTCTTTATTCTTATGTTTCTCATTTGCTATTTTACTTTCCTTTATTATTTTCCTCTTCTCATTCTTTCTCTTTCTTCCCTTTTTCCCTTCTGTTTCTTCTCTCTTTTGCAATTTTTACTTTCCTTCATGTTTTCTTCCTCTTCTCATGCTTTTTTTCTCCCTTATGCCCATTTTCTCATTCTTCTGTTTCTCCTCTGTTTAGCCATTTTTCCTTTCCTTCATCTTTTTCTTCCTCCTCTCATTCTTTCTCCTTCTTCCTTATGCCCTTTTCTTCATTCTTTTGTTTCTCTTCTCTTTTGCCATTTATACTTTCCTACATCTTTTTCTTCTTCTCAATCTTTCTCCTTCCTACGCCCTTTCTTTCTCATTCTTTCTCCTTCTTCCCTTTTTCCCTTCTGTTTCTTCTCTCTTTTGCCATTTTTACTTTCCTTCATGTTTTCTTCCTCTTCTCGTCCTTTCTTCTTCTTCTTTATGCCCTTTTCTTCATTCTTCTGTTCCTTTTCTCTTTTGCTATTTTTACTTTCCTTCATGTTTTTCTTCTCATTCTTTCTCCTTCTTCCCTTTTTCCCATTCTTCTGTTTCTTCTCTCTTCTGCCATTTTTACTTTCCTTCATATTTTCTTCATCTTCTTGTCCTTTTTTCTTCCTTTTGCCCATTTTCTCATTCTTCTATTTCTCCTCTGTTTTGCCATTTTTACTTTTCTTCAACTTTTTCTTCTTCTTCTCATTCTTTTTTCTTTATGCCATTTTTCTCATTCTTCTGTTTCTCTTCTTCTTTGCCATTTTTACTTTCCCTCATCTTTTTCTTCCTCATCTCCTTCTTCCTTATGCCCTTTTCTTCATTCTTCTGTTTCTCTTCTCTTTTACAATTTTTACTTTTCTTCAACTTTTTCTTCTTCTCATTCTTTTTTCTTTATGCCCCTTTTCTCATGCTTCTATTTCTCTTCTTTTTAGCCATTTTTATTTTCTTTCTTCTTTTTCTTCCTCCTCTCATTCTTTCTCTTTCTTGCTTATACCATTTTCTTCATTCTTCTATTTCTCCTCTCTTTTGCCATTTTTACTTTCCTTTATCTTTTTCTTCCTCATCTCATCAGTCTTTCTCTTTCCTTAACCCTTTTTCTCATTCTTCTATTCTCTCTTCTTTTTAGCCATTTATACTTTTCTTCATCTTTTTCTTCCTCTTCTCATTCTTTCTACTTCTTCCTTACACTCTTTTTCTCATTCTTCTATTTCTCTTCTTTTTAGCCATTGTTACTTTCTTTCATCTTTTTCTTCCTTCTCTCATTCTTTCTTCTTCTTCCTTACACATTTTTCTCATTCTTCTATTCTGTCTTTTACCATTCTTACTTTCTTTATCTTTTTCTTCCTCATTTCATCAGTCTTTCTCTTTCCTTAACCCTTTTTCTCATTCTTCTATTCTCTTTTCTTCCTCATCTCATCAGTCTTTCTCTTTCCTTAACCCTTTTTCTCATTCTTCTATTCTCTTTTCTTCCTCATCTCATCAGTCTTTCTCTTTCCTTAACCCTTTTTCTCATTCTTCTATTCTCTTTTCTTCCTCATCTCATCAGTCTTTCTCTTTCCTTAACCCTTTTTCTCATTCTTCTATTCTCTTTTCTTCCTCATCTCATTAGTCTTTCTCTTTCCTTAACCCTTTTTCTCATTCTTCTATTCTCTTTTCTTCCTCATCTCATCAGTCTTTCTCTTTCCTTAACCCTTCTCTCATTCTTCTATTCTCTCTTTTGCCATTTTTACTTTCCTTCATCTTTTTCTTCCTTTTCTCAGTCCTTCTCTCATTCTTCTATTCTCTCTTTTGCCAGTTTTACTTTCCTTCATCTTTTTCTTCCTCTTCTTAGTCCTTCTCTCATTCTTCTATTCTCTCTTTTGCCAGTTTTACTTTCCTTCATCTTTTTCTTCCTCTTCTTAGTCCTTCTCTCATTCTTCTATTCTCTCTTTTGCCAGTTTTACTTTCCTTCATCTTTTTCTTCCTCTTCTCAGTCCTTCTTTCATTCTTCTATTCTCTCTTTTGCCAGTTTTACTTTCCTTCATCTTTTTCTTCCTCTTCTCAGTGCTTCTCTCATTCTTCATCATCCTCTTCACCATTTCCCTTCTCACTTTTCCTTTTCTTATTGACCTCTCTCCTTTTTATCATCTTGTCCTTTCCTCTCTTTCTCCTTTTTTCCTTCTGCCATAGAACGTTTGATCATAAACGACCTCTTCTTCTTCTCTGACATTTATAAGCCGATCATCGGAGGATCAGATATGACCATTGTCGCCTCTAATGAATCATTCAATCTTACAAGCTTCATTCACTTTGGAATTAAACGGCAGAAATATCAGCAAACAAAAACAAACCCCAAAAATGAAGATAAAAATCCCCGATAAAGCCGGATCCGCCACAGTATGTACAATATATCTAGACACAGGGAGGTCTGGTCGCAGCCGGGAATCAATAGACTCTTTGCTTTGCTTTCAGTGGACTTGATTAATATTTGCAAATCCACAATACTCCATTTACAGCTTGTTGATTAAGATAAACCTAATAACATAATCATTACTTGAACAGGCGTAATAGCCGAGCAGCCGCTGATGAGCGCACAATCATTGCAGGCATCTGCAGACGACTCCGGGGTGAGTGAGAAATACGGATAATTACCCGGAAAGTTAATAATATTTACAACTGCTGATTCTTACTGCGACCTCTGACCCCGGGTCTGAAGACATTTTAAATGTTTTCGATTTCGTTTAGTTTTTCCTCTGTAATTATTCCTTGTAGACATTGTAGAGTGTTTGTGAAAGACCACTTATCCTAAAAAGACGTGGCCATCGATACAGCCCCCAAAATACTCCTAACCGCTCTACATATCTCAATGGGAAGTACACCTCCTGTCTGCAAAGTATGGCTCACAACTCGTACTAAACTAAACAGAGGATATTATGCTATACGAAGGACTGTAGAGGCTTCATTATACTACATGGAGGACTATAGAGGCTACATTGTAATATATGAAGGACTGTAGAGGATTCATTATAATATATGGAGGACTATAGAGGCTACATTATAATATATGAAGGACTGTAGAGGCTTCATTATAATATATGGAGGATTGTAGAGGCCACATTGTACTATATGAAGAACTATAGAGGCTTCATTATACTACATGAAGGACTATAGAGGCTACATTATAATATATGGAGGATTGCAGAGGCTGCATTATACTACATGGAGGATATGTAGGCTACATTATACTATAAGGAGGACTATAGGGGCTTCATTATAATATATGGAGGATTGTAGAGTCTTCATTATAATATATGGAGGGTTGTAGAGACTACATTGTAATATATGAAGGACTACGGAGGCTACATTATACTAGTAGATAAGAAAAAAATGCGGCACTCACCGAGCAGAGGTTTTGGTTCCTTTTTTATTTCAGAGTCCTCGTTACATGATTTCTCTGCGATGGGGGAGGGAGTGGGGAGACACACAGGTGACGGATTCCGTTTCGGAGCACCTGCCCCTTCTACGGACCTAGTTGTCTTTATACTACATGGAGGACTATAGAGGCTACATTATAATATATGGAGGATTGTAGAGGCTACATTATAATATATGGAGGACTGCAGAGGCTACATTATACTATATGGAGGATATGTAGGCTACATTATACTACATGGAGGACTATAGAGGCTACATTATAAAATATGGAGGATTGCAGAGGCTACATTATAATATATGGAGGATTGCAGAGGCTACATTATACTATATGGAGGACATGGAGGCTACATTATACTATATGGAGGACTATAGGGGCTTCATTATACTATGTGGAGGATTGTAGAGGTTACATTATACTACATGGAGAACTATAGAGGCTACATTATAACAGGAGAACTATAGAGGCTACTGTAAGGTAGCGGTTAGGATTGGCATGACAGAAGGCAGTGACTCAGGTATTTGTTCACACAGCACACGATTTATTTACAAGTTCATGTCAGCACAGCCGGTGTAACGGGTTTTACTCTGACCAGTACGGCTATCAGTCTCTCTCTTAGCCAGGACCCTGGGAAGACCAAGTCCACGCTGCCAAACTGTGTTAACGGCTCACAGCCAACGCTCTCAGGCTGTGTTAAAACTTCACACAGCCCTCCACACACAGCAGCTCCTGCTGCTCTGAGACCTCTCTCCCTTCCCTGGACAGCCCCTTATCACTCCAAGCCACCGCAGGTGGAAACCAGTGTAAAATCAGCACTTCACTCAGATCTAATTACTGTTAACCCTGTGAGTGCTGCCACAGAGCAAAAGATACAATCACCCATGTGCTGTATACCGGTCATGGATATTCAAATAGAGTCTGTGGAGCCTCAATTAGGAGTCTGAAACACAGGACTGGGCACATGCCAGTCACATCACCACACTACATTATAATATAAGGAGAATTATAGAGGCTGCATTACCCTACATGGAGGACTTTAGAGGCTACATTATAATATATGGAGGATTATAGAGGTCACATTATACTAAATGGAGGACTATAGAGTATACATTATGCTATATGGAGGACTATAGAGGCTTCATTATAATATATGGAGGATTGTAGAGGCTGGATTATACTGCCTGGAGAAATATAGAGGCTACATTATGCTATATGGAGGACTATGAGGCTGCACTATACTATATAAAGGACTACAGAGACTATATTATGCTATATGGAGGATTGTAGAAGCTTAATTATACTATATGGAGGACTATGAGGCTGCATTATGTTATATAGAGGACCATAGAGGCTACAGTATGCTATATGGAGGACTATAGAAGATACATTATGCTATATGGAGGACTATAAAGGCTACATTATGCTATATTAAATTATCAACTTCATCGAGATACTAGGCAATAACCTCCCATATGCAGAGGAGTATACACCATGGAGACAGATAAATCGCTAGTTCAATTGGGATACCAAAAATTCAAGCGACCAACATCTGAGTATTAAACAATTTATTTGACAAGATATACAAGGAGGGACATACACAAAGAGAATAGACAACCCATATGAGGTGTCTCCTGTTGTAGGTATTAGTACAAAGTACAGAATATATGATATATATAATCAAAGTAAATAACTGCTGGTACAGCAAGAGTTGACATGCAGGTAGAGCTTTACTGGCCTAAGTAGTCACCACAAAAATCTCAATAGTATAATGTAAAAATCCTATTATCCACATAAATGTAGCTAGTGGACAGTAAAGTGCAAGTGCTTGTAGCTATCCTCATAGCCATTTATAGTTGAGACTATCTTAGTTCAGTAGAGCCACAAATGTTAAGCATCCAAAAAATTAATTGTATCACATTCAATAATGTTTATTTATAGTATAATAGTACCCAAGGTAGGTTCAGATCCAAAATTTGAATCAGAAGTGTCAGATGCAGCACATCAAAAAATCAGCCAGCATGAAAAACATCACATAATTACAATGGTGTACCAATCTCACCAAAGAGAATTCACAGCCAGGAGACACACACCCCGATGGCCATTTCGTGTCCTTCGTCAGGGGGCATTAGTTTCAGGGAAAGTGAAGCTTTAAAAAGGCCGGCCGGCATTGCAATTATCATGATCAGCTGTTGAGCTGACGCGCGGACTCGGCAGTGGAGGCAGGAAGCGGAAGCGTCGGCACGCAATCGTCAGGCGCGGGCGCGTGTGGACCACGCGACCGCAGCTAGCGATTCAGAAGCCGACACGTCACACCGCTTCACCGTTCCCCAGCAACCAGGTCGCGCGTCATAACTGGTCACATGACAAGTTTGTTTATACGAACTGGGCAGTGTTTTTTAGTCAGAGCATTGCGCTCCCAACACAGAGCGATACTCTGCAGCCCTGTGGAGCACGAAAAGTGCACATTTAAGGAGCAAACTTTATACCATTTATATATATATAGAGTCTATGTAAATGTCATGAGCACAAAAGTAGAGCTGTGGTCAAAAACAGTTTTACAGTATACATAACATACTTATTATGCGATGTTCACAACTCTTTATTACAGAATATGTACATATATATTACACTGAGAGAGCTATTATCTCAATATAAGCATGACAAAAGCACAGACATTCAATTCCATAGTCTGCAAAATAGTGGATGAAGTCCGAGTCCACAATAATATAGCAATAGTCCGGCAGGCCTATATAAAAAAGGGGGGAGTAATTAAAAAAGACGTAATCAGTCTATGGTTAAATAATATCGAAACAGAACAATACAGATCAAAGATATGGAGCATAACTGATATTCTCATTCAGTCCATTGGGCTTCAGTGTACCGAGCAACCAGATCCATTTTGTCTCCAACATAGCAACTCGTTTCGCTAGTGGTCCGCCACGGATCCCCAAGTCTACAGAATCTATCCCCCTCACCCTTAGGAGGTCACCACGAGATTGATGACACTCGAAAAGTGCCTTGGTAGGGTCTTTAAAGTCCTCGGATCATCACAACCTTTTGCCGCTTCTATGGCCAAGACATGCTCACGCACACGAACCTTAAAGGCTCGCGTGGTTAGACCCACATAAATTTTTGGACAAGGGCAAGTGGCATAATAAATAACCCCTGTGGTAATACATGAGATCTTCTTCCAAATGCGGTAGGTTTTGGTGCCCGCCGCATTTGAGAAATTATCTATTCTCTCTATGTTTGGGCATGATACACATCTACCACAGGGGCTGCAGCCGAATGTCCGAGGAATATTGTCCAAAAATGTAGTATGGGTGTTTTTTGTATAGTGACTGGGCACTAGATGGTCACGTAGATTGCGAGATCGTCTGGCTGCTACCATAGGTCTCAATGGCAGTATTTTAGATAAAGTACTATCGCTCAGTAATATTGGCCAAGCTTTTTCTAGGCATTTTCTCATCTGGTCAAATTGACCATGATATGTTGTCACGAATCTGACGTGACCATCTCGCGCCCTAGGTCTTGTATTATAAAGAAGGTCGTTACGTGTAGCATGCTTGGCCCTATTAGCGGCAAATTTGACAGCACGATGACTATAGCCTCGTGCCAGGAATCGTGATTTTAACTCCTCAGCACGGAGGGCATAGTCGGTCTCAGTTGAGCAGATCCTCCTAAGTCGGAGGAACTGACCCACGGGGACTGCACGTATCAAATGTGCAGGATGGGACGAGGAGGCATGAAGAAGGGCATTTGAAGAAGTAGGTTTCCTGAAGATGTCGGTGTAGAGCCGGCCACCCTCCCCCCTCGCCACGGAAACATCGAGGAAATCAGCCCTGTTTTTATCCATATGATAAGTGATCTTGATATTGACATCATTGGTATTCAATGAGTCTATCAGAGTATGTAGTTCAAATTCTGAACCATGCCAGATCAAAAAGATGTCGTCGATGTACCGTGCCCACAAGTTGACACGGCACATCGACGGCAGCCGATCCGACATGAAGAGGTCCCTTTCCCACAGCCCCAGGAACAGATTAGCATATGAGGGCGCGAAAGACGCCCCCATCGCTGTTCCCTGGAGCTGTAGGAAGAAGGACCCCTTGAACACAAAGAAATTGTGGGTAAGGCTGAATTCCAAGAGCTCCATGACAAGAGAGGCAATATCAGCCGGCAACACCGACATCTCCAGGAAATATTTGGTGGCTCTCAGGCCATCTGCATGTCTGATACTTGTGTATAGAGATTCTACATCACACGTAGTCAGAATCGCATCATCTTCAATCTGGAGGGAGTCCACCTTTTTTAAGAATTCGTTAGTATCTTTAATAAAGGATGGAAGATAGGCCACTAGCGGCTGTAGTTTGGAATCTATCCACTTGCCGACATTTTCCAAATAATTTCCCGATCCGGATACAATTGGTCTACCCGGTGGTGTCACCGGATCTTTATGAACCTTAGGCAAGAAATATAAAGTGGGAACCACGGGATCTGCCACAATCAAAGCCGACATTAGTTTACCAGTAATGGTGCCACTGTCATTGGCTGTTTTTAATATGACAGATAATTGTTCCGAGAAGGAGGTAGATGGATTATAAGTTAATTTCTTATAACAAGTTTTATTGTTTAAGTGTTTATATGCCTCCCTCTCGTACTTGTCTATTGGCCAAATGACGACACTACCACCTTTGTCGGCTGGTTTTATTAGTATATCGGGCAGATCCCGTAGTTCCCTCAATCTTGCTCGTTCTTTATTGTTCAAATTGTCCTGCCGGATATGTTCAGGAATTTTTTCAAAGAGTTGACTCGCCACCTGCACAAATACCTCGATACTCGGGCAGGTGGAGAGCAAGGGGAAACACTTGGAGCGCTGGCGGATGTTGGGAGGGATCTTACCTCCTTCCGCCATGTTTTCAGTGGCCAAATCTTCCAAATCCTCCAGGGTTACTTCTTCTTTTTCTGTAGGAAAAAGAGAATTCTTAATAGGATCGAAAAAGTGCCTTTTGAACAGCAAAGACCTCGCAAAAAGGTGGAGGTCCTTGATGGCCAAAAACCGGTTGAAACAAGCCACCGGAGCAAAGGAAAGACCCCTCTCCAGGAGCGATAGATCATACGATGACAGCACATATTTACTCAGGTTTATTACCTTAGTCCCTTTCTTGCCTCCCTGTCCTCCATATCGTCGGTTGGGTTTATATGTGGTGTCAGATTTACGTTGCAGAGTCATTCCTGATCTTGTGATCTTTGGTGAGATTGGTACACCATTGTAATTATGTGATGTTTTTCATGCTGGCTGATTTTTTGATGTGCTGCATCTGACACTTCTGATTCAAATTTTGGATCTGAACCTACCTTGGGTACTATTATACTATAAATAAACATTATTGAATGTGATACAATTAATTTTTTGGATGCTTAACATTTGTGGCTCTACTGAACTAAGATAGTCTCAACTATAAATGGCTATGAGGATAGCTACAAGCACTTGCACTTTACTGTCCACTAGCTACATTTATGTGGATAATAGGATTTTTACATTATACTATTGAGATTTTTGTGGTGACTACTTAGGCCAGTAAAGCTCTACCTGCATGTCAACTCTTGCTGTACCAGCAGTTATTTACTTTGATTATATATATCATATATTCTGTACTTTGTACTAATACCTACAACAGGAGACACCTCATATGGGTTGTCTATTCTCTTTGTGTATGTCCCTCCTTGTATATCTTGTCAAATAAATTGTTTAATACTCAGATGTTGGTCGCTTGAATTTTTGGTATCCCAATTGAACTAGCGATTTATCTGTCTCCATGGTGTATACTCCTCTGCATATGGGAGGTTATTGCCTAGTATCTCGATGAAGTTGATAATTTCATATTTTGCTGTGTTTTGCACAGGGTGTTTCTTCATCACCATGGACTTCCGTGCCAAGGAAGTTTCTTGGCTCCACCAGATCGACAAGGTTTTTGGTACTGCACAATCTGAGAGACAGCCCAATGCAGATCTCAATATGGAGGAGACTGCTCTGTTTATTCAACAGATGGTCTTAAAACGCACTAAATTATGGTGGAATAAAATCTTCCTCCAGAAATATCTGATGAACAATCTCATTCCAAGGGGACTACGTGTCCGAGTGATCCCTACGTTTCCGGTGTCCGATGAGTCTTTTATTTCCAAATGGGAAGATGCATGTGGTGCCTGTTCAAGGGTCTTCATGGAGCTGTTGATTGCTTCCAATAATGATATGATTTCCAACATTGACAAAGATCTTGAGGACCTTCAGACCAAATTTCGGTCTGAGTGTCCTGAAGATAAACGTGCTACTATAGATATTCAGCTTGATAAAACTTTGGAAGACTGTGTCAAAAAAATCAAAGACACTCAAACTAAAAAGTATGCACGGGATCTAAAAGACTGGCAATCCGGCTCCATGTACCAGTGGCGGCGCCCCATGCAACAATTTGGACAACCCCAACTACGCCCAAGTACATCTGCAGTGTCTATCTCCTCCTTAAGTGACCAATCCGATGCATCGGTATCTTCCATCGTCACAAGATCAGGAATGACTCTGCAACGTAAATCTGACACCACATATAAACCCAACCGACGATATGGAGGACAGGGAGGCAAGAAAGGGACTAAGGTAATAAACCTGAGTAAATATGTGCTGTCATCGTATGATCTATCGCTCCTGGAGAGGGGTCTTTCCTTTGCTCCGGTGGCTTGTTTCAACCGGTTTTTGGCCATCAAGGACCTCCACCTTTTTGCGAGGTCTTTGCTGTTCAAAAGGCACTTTTTCGATCCTATTAAGAATTCTCTTTTTCCTACAGAAAAAGAAGAAGTAACCCTGGAGGATTTGGAAGATTTGGCCACTGAAAACATGGCGGAAGGAGGTAAGATCCCTCCCAACATCCGCCAGCGCTCCAAGTGTTTCCCCTTGCTCTCCACCTGCCCGAGTATCGAGGTATTTGTGCAGGTGGCGAGTCAACTCTTTGAAAAAATTCCTGAACATATCCGGCAGGACAATTTGAACAATAAAGAACGAGCAAGATTGAGGGAACTACGGGATCTGCCCGATATACTAATAAAACCAGCCGACAAAGGTGGTAGTGTCGTCATTTGGCCAATAGACAAGTACGAGAGGGAGGCATATAAACACTTAAACAATAAAACTTGTTATAAGAAATTAACTTATAATCCATCTACCTCCTTCTCGGAACAATTATCTGTCATATTAAAAACAGCCAATGACAGTGGCACCATTACTGGTAAACTAATGTCGGCTTTGATTGTGGCAGATCCCGTGGTTCCCACTTTATATTTCTTGCCTAAGGTTCATAAAGATCCGGTGACACCACCGGGTAGACCAATTGTATCCGGATCGGGAAATTATTTGGAAAATGTCGGCAAGTGGATAGATTCCAAACTACAGCCGCTAGTGGCCTATCTTCCATCCTTTATTAAAGATACTAACGAATTCTTAAAAAAGGTGGACTCCCTCCAGATTGAAGATGATGCGATTCTGACTACGTGTGATGTAGAATCTCTATACACAAGTATCAGACATGCAGATGGCCTGAGAGCCACCAAATATTTCCTGGAGATGTCGGTGTTGCCGGCTGATATTGCCTCTCTTGTCATGGAGCTCTTGGAATTCAGCCTTACCCACAATTTCTTTGTGTTCAAGGGGTCCTTCTTCCTACAGCTCCAGGGAACAGCGATGGGGGCGTCTTTCGCGCCCTCATATGCTAATCTGTTCCTGGGGCTGTGGGAAAGGGACCTCTTCATGTCGGATCGGCTGCCGTCGATGTGCCGTGTCAACTTGTGGGCACGGTACATCGACGACATCTTTTTGATCTGGCATGGTTCAGAATTTGAACTACATACTCTGATAGACTCATTGAATACCAATGATGTCAATATCAAGATCACTTATCATATGGATAAAAACAGGGCTGATTTCCTCGATGTTTCCGTGGCGAGGGGGGAGGGTGGCCGGCTCTACACCGACATCTTCAGGAAACCTACTTCTTCAAATGCCCTTCTTCATGCCTCCTCGTCCCATCCTGCACATTTGATACGTGCAGTCCCCGTGGGTCAGTTCCTCCGACTTAGGAGGATCTGCTCAACTGAGACCGACTATGCCCTCCGTGCTGAGGAGTTAAAATCACGATTCCTGGCACGAGGCTATAGTCATCGTGCTGTCAAATTTGCCGCTAATAGGGCCAAGCATGCTACACGTAACGACCTTCTTTATAATACAAGACCTAGGGCGCGAGATGGTCACGTCAGATTCGTGACAACATATCATGGTCAATTTGACCAGATGAGAAAATGCCTAGAAAAAGCTTGGCCAATATTACTGAGCGATAGTACTTTATCTAAAATACTGCCATTGAGACCTATGGTAGCAGCCAGACGATCTCGCAATCTACGTGACCATCTAGTGCCCAGTCACTATACAAAAAACACCCATACTACATTTTTGGACAATATTCCTCGGACATTCGGCTGCAGCCCCTGTGGTAGATGTGTATCATGCCCAAACATAGAGAGAATAGATAATTTCTCAAATGCGGCGGGCACCAAAACCTACCGCATTTGGAAGAAGATCTCATGTATTACCACAGGGGTTATTTATTATGCCACTTGCCCTTGTCCAAAAATTTATGTGGGTCTAACCACGCGAGCCTTTAAGGTTCGTGTGCGTGAGCATGTCTTGGCCATAGAAGCGGCAAAAGGTTGTGATGATCCGAGGACTTTAAAGACCCTACCAAGGCACTTTTTCGAGTGTCATCAATCTCGTGGTGACCTCCTAAGGGTGAGGGGGATAGATTCTGTAGACTTGGGGATCCGTGGCGGACCACTAGCGAAACGAGTTGCTATGTTGGAGACAAAATGGATCTGGTTGCTCGGTACACTGAAGCCCAATGGACTGAATGAGAATATCAGTTATGCTCCATATCTTTGATCTGTATTGTTCTGTTTCGATATTATTTAACCATAGACTGATTACGTCTTTTTTAATTACTCCCCCTTTTTTATATAGGCCTGCCGGACTATTGCTATATTATTGTGGACTCGGACTTCATCCACTATTTTGCAGACTATGGAATTGAATGTCTGTGCTTTTGTCATGCTTATATTGAGATAATAGCTCTCTCAGTGTAATATATATGTACATATTCTGTAATAAAGAGTTGTGAACATCGCATAATAAGTATGTTATGTATACTGTAAAACTGTTTTTGACCACAGCTCTACTTTTGTGCTCATGACATTTACATAGACTCTATATATATATAAATGGTATAAAGTTTGCTCCTTAAATGTGCACTTTTCGTGCTCCACAGGGCTGCAGAGTATCGCTCTGTGTTGGGAGCGCAATGCTCTGACTAAAAAACACTGCCCAGTTCGTATAAACAAACTTGTCATGTGACCAGTTATGACGCGCGACCTGGTTGCTGGGGAACGGTGAAGCGGTGTGACGTGTCGGCTTCTGAATCGCTAGCTGCGGTCGCGTGGTCCACACGCGCCCGCGCCTGACGATTGCGTGCCGACGCTTCCGCTTCCTGCCTCCACTGCCGAGTCCGCGCGTCAGCTCAACAGCTGATCATGATAATTGCAATGCCGGCCGGCCTTTTTAAAGCTTCACTTTCCCTGAAACTAATGCCCCCTGACGAAGGACACGAAATGGCCATCGGGGTGTGTGTCTCCTGGCTGTGAATTCTCTTTGGTGAGATTGGTACACCATTGTAATTATGTGATGTTTTTCATGCTGGCTGATTTTTTGATGTGCTGCATCTGACACTTCTGATTCAAATTTTGGATCTGAACCTACCTTGGGTACTATTATACTATAAATAAACATTATTGAATGTGATACAATTAATTTTTTGGATGCTTAACATTTGTGGCTCTACTGAACTAAGATAGTCTCAACTATAAATGGCTATGAGGATAGCTACAAGCACTTGCACTTTACTGTCCACTAGCTACATTTATGTGGATAATAGGATTTTTACATTATACTATTGAGATTTTTGTGGTGACTACTTAGGCCAGTAAAGCTCTACCTGCATGTCAACTCTTGCTGTACCAGCAGTTATTTACTTTGATTATATATATCATATATTCTGTACTTTGTACTAATACCTACAACAGGAGACACCTCATATGGGTTGTCTATTCTCTTTGTGTATGTCCCTCCTTGTATATCTTGTCAAATAAATTGTTTAATACTCAGATGTTGGTCGCTTGAATTTTTGGTATCCCATTATGCTATATTGAGGATAAGGGAGGCTACATAATGCTATATGCAGGACTATAAAAGCTACATTATCCAGTGTGGAGGACTATAGAGGCTGCATTAGGCTATATGGAGGATTATAGAAGCTACGCTATGCTATTTGGAGGACTATGAGGCTGCATTATACTATATGGGGGAATATAGAGGCTATGGTATGCAATATGGAGAACTATAGATGCTTCATAATGCTATATGGATAACTACTACTAATATATAAAGGATTATAGAGGTTACATTACTCTATATGGAGGAATATAGAGGCTACATTATACTACATGCAAGACTATAGAGGCTTCATTATGCTATATTGAGGATTATAGAGACTTATACTATATGGAGGATTATATAGGCTACATTATTCTATATGGAGGATTATATAGGCTGCATTATGTTATATCAAAGATTATAGAGGCTGCATTATGCTATATGGAGGACTATAGAGGCTACATTATGCTATACAGAGGATTATAGAGGCTCATACTATATGGAGGATTACAGAAGCTACATTATTCTATAGATTATAGAGTCTACATTATACTATATCGATGATTATAGAGGCTGCATTATGCTATATGGATGATGATAGAGTGTACATTATGCTATATGGAGGGCTATAGAGGCTGCATTATGCTATATGGAGGATTATATAGGCTACATTATGCTATATGGAGGATTATATAGGCTACATTATGCTATATGGAGGATTATAGAGGTCACATCAGGAATCTAGAATTCCAGGCCTCAAGAGTCACAAACAGGTCATGCTTTCAGAATTTCCTCAGCATTACACAGAGGCTGAAATCATCACCAGTGCAGATGATTATATTATCACCTGTGCAACACTAAGGAAATCCTGGATACAGGCACTGTATGCAGCACTGAGACCTGGAGTTTCAAATCTGTGCATTAAGGTATTTTCATCCACATAGAATAACCTAGGCAGCAGTGGTATCAATGCCATTATTAGAGTCTGATGGGTCCCAGTGCAAAACTTGGACCTGCCCCCCTGCACATTGGTTAGATGAATAAGCCCTTGTAGCTTTCCAAATCCTATACCCCCCCCCCCCCCTTCATCACTACTTTCAGTTTTGTCAGGCTCCCAGCGGCTGGAGTATAGTGACAGTGCGCAGGAGCCAGAAACTGAAAGTAGAGACGAGAAGGAGGAGCTGAGGGTGTGGCTTACAGCTGAAAGGCATGCCCACAGAGGAGGAAAAAAAATCAACCCCACATAGTGATGCAGTGCTGCACATATCGATCATCTGCTGCCCTGATTTCCAGGAGTTTTATGACACTTTTCTCTGCGATCAAACCTGGAATCATTCAAGTAAAGGTATGCTTGCTTTTACACCTTTCATTCCTTTACAGCAGATGATTGATATGTGCAGCACTTTCAGTTTTGTCAGGCACCCTGTGGCTGGAGAATAATGACAGTGTGCAGGAGCCAGAACAATAAGGGGAGGGGAGGGAGGTTTGGTTTACAGCCATAAGCCATGCTCACAGGAGGAGAAATAACACAAACCAAAATAGTGATGCAGTGCTGCACACATCGATCATCTGCTGCCCTGTTCTCCAGGAGTTTTATGACACTTTTCTCTGCAATCAAACCTGGAATCATTCAAGTAAAGGTCTGATTGCACTCAGTATCCCAGAGCCTTTAAGGCACCGTCTTCACTTCTTTATAGCCCTAAATCCTCCTGGTTGGTTCCCTTTCAGGATAGAATATCTCCTTTTTTAAACAGCTTTATCTCATTATTTTTTACAAAATGTACAATAAATATGGCCAAAAAAAATGAGCAGCGGAAAAACTGAGAAAATACCAAATACTAGAAGATGTTGTCATATTGTGACCACTATATTGCTGAATTTCTACGCCAAACTGTGTATAAAATACCGGCGCCATCTGCTTCATCCATTGTTGAAAAGTCCAATGATAAAACTTTCTTATATCAAGTTAGTTAAAATACTTAAACTTAGAAAAATGTGTAGTTTTATGTACAGATTATAATTCATAACTTCAGTTGGTCTTTCAACTCCTCTTCTTTGTAAACTTATTCAACTCGTTCCATTGAAATCATCATTTTCTGCACTTTTGCACCTATTCTATCTGCCGTTAATTGATTACTGGATAAGTGATTTTTAGGTATTAATTAAAAAAAAGTAAACTAATTAGAACATTATTAACATCAATATGACCTCATCACACACTGCTGGGAGTCAGGTGCACTTTGCCTTAAAATCATTGTAGGTCTTGGCCCGGGCGGCAAATGCACTCTTGCCCCCCGGCCCAGCCTGCCCATGAATACCGATATAATCAACTCAGAAATTCAAATGAAAAATCATTTTAATATTTAATCATTTACTTTGATGTATTCTCTCACTAAAAGTGTTCTTAACAAGAAATATAATATAGGAAATATCTAAAATATTTTTTAACATTTATTATTTTTTAGTAAAATATTATTTTTATCTTTACTTAATATATTTATATTTTTATTCGAATTTTAATGCAATTTTCTTTCTTTTTTGCAACTGTGATGTCATCACCAGACGGACAATATTTGATGTATTTCACCTCGCTGGAGGTATTTTTGTAATTAGCAAATCTGTTGCTGAGCGAAACATTAAGGGATCAGACATCTCTCTTCAGGTGTAAATTTTAAAATGAGAAAGCGGATGTGTTAGGGCAGCCACGTATTAATTTGTAATGCATTGTAATAACAAAGTGTACCCATGTGAATGATTGAAGCGGGTTAATTTGCTTGAAAAAATTCATACGAAGGACATTCCATGCAGAAAAGTGAGTTTCTTCCCATTCTGCTCTGTTGCTAATTAAACATGGCCACTTGGCACAAATTCAATATATATATTTTTTTGTGAAATAAATTAATTTTGTATAAATCGGATAAAAAACATTAACTTGTAGGATGTGTGATACTTTGTATGCAGGTGAGAATACTTAACTCTATTGACTGTGCAGACGCGCTTTTGCTCTTTGATGAAGTTCGGTCTCTGGTTATTGCAGGTTCACGAGAGACGTTGGAGCTAAACAGATGTCGCTGCTCATCTGGGCTGGTTGTGTGACGCACAACCAGTTTGCAACACATGCAACGGATGCTGCGGGATCTGCAATCCATGTGCGCTGCGTGGTAGTAAGAGCAAATCCAAAGGAAATATGTGTACAAGATCCGCAAGGAACTACATAGATTTATCAAGGACTGGTGGATTTATTCAACGCGTTTCGGAGTGTTGTCCTCTCTCCTTCTTCAGGAAACCAACCTGTGTCAAACACGTTGTCAGAAAACATGCAAACTCAATTGTGAGAGAATCTAGTTGGTTTCCTGAAGAAGAAGCGAGGACAATCCTGGCCTGACTATGTACCTCTGATGGTGAGGAGGTCTGTGTTGCCATCCTTGCCCTCAACTCCTCAACCCGCCCTATGCTTGAACCCTCACCTCCACCCACGACAGACTGGGGTCAGCAGCCACTCCAGCAAAAGGAAAACTTTCAGAGACTACAGCACAAGCACTGACATCTACACTGAAGCTCAGTCAAAAGCAGAATGAAAACTCTAACTGTGCCACCACCTGGTGGAGGAAGAAGCTATTTAAAGGCCAGGGGCAGGGACATGGGGAACCTGAGAAACTAGCCCCAGGGGTCCCTGACTAGACCGCTACCCAGAGGTAACCCAGATGGCGTGGAGGTCCGGGCCACCACCCTTACCCTCAACTCCCCACCAGCCCTAGGCTTCTCCTTCTTACCTCCCACCACAGACTGGGGTCAGAAGCAACTCCAGCAAAAGGAAAACTTCCAGAGACTACAGCAGAAGCATTGATGTCCACACAGAAGCTCGGTCAAAGGCAGAGTGAAAACTCTAACAGCAAGACCCCCTGGTGGAGGGAGAGGCTATTTAAAAGCAGGGGTGGAGACTCCGGATGACTCAAACTTTAACCTCACTTCATCCAGCACCTGAGCATAGCACACGGCAGAACCGACATTAACTCATGCAGTTCCCGAACAAATTCACACACATTTAATCAACAGTTCCAAAGTAGACTGCAATAGTCAACGTATATCAGCATGTGACAACCAGCCCCCAGCTGTCTACTTTATCTTGGTTAGTTATCAAAAATAGGGGGGAGCCCATGCATTTTTTAAAATAATTTATCTATTTATAAGTTAAACAAGGTTAATCTCCCGTAGTCCCGGTTTCCTCACAGCAGCGTGGTATTTTAACCCCTTCTTTCCCCATTCTGCGATCTTCTTCCACTTATGGAGTTTTTTTTGCATTTTCCACACTTAGGATAATATTATCACAAAGTAATTTCTCAAGACTTCTGTTTCTACTAAACAACTTAATATTCAATCTTCATAAAGCGTTGTAATGCTATTAATTAGGAGTTAGTATAATTAGATCACACAATTAATTGTTTGCACTTATGATTACAGTAAGACGAGGAATGGGCTCGTTTTTACATTTTAATTTCATCTGGGCTAAAAGGTGAATGTATCACTTACTCTTATTAACAAGAAGAGCAAATCATTATCCATCATACGGAGACATAATTACATTCCGGGGTCCGTTACCACCATGGAGCATGAGAAGTCCAGGCCTGCGGCTGCTACGTGTGAAGGGGGGGGTGCAGGTCTTGGACGTCTTACGGGTTGCATCATGCCGATACGTCTCTCCCCCAAATATCAGCTCATTATCGCATTTTGCTCTTTGGGTTGGGAGAAGTATAAGATATGGGGTTGATTCTTCTTAAAGGGAACCTTACAGTATGGTAAACTGGCTGGATAATAATGAGCATAAGTATGATATAAATCAGCTGTAAACTGACTAAAATAAAAGGATAAATCCATGGTGCACAGAGACCTCCAGACCGGCTGTGCTGGATGAAATGCAATGACGAGGAGAGTTTGGCATCTAGCAATGAAAAAATACTTGTAAATGATAAAAATCACATATATGCTGACGTATCCTGGTTAAAAAGTACAAAAAAGTGCCAAAAAAAGTAAAACTCAAAAAATGTCTGAGACCAGCCTGACACTGAGTGTTCATCAAACCACATTGGAATATAGCCAGCAGTGAAGACCAGCAAGGGGAAGGTATGAATAAAGGCTCACCATATGCAGCCACAAAAACCAAATGCGCTCAGCAGGATGCAGTCAGACCCCATTAAATAAAGGTAAAGACATCTGCACAATACTGACAAGATATTACTGTCACGCCTGGACTAAGGGGAATGTCCGACTACCGTGCATGACAGTGAGCACGGACCTACAATGTCCGCCAGGAAGACAACAGAGGGATAAATACAGAGGATGGCCCTGCTCATAAGGAGAAAGGAAGAGGTGACCTCCTGCACTCACCTGCAGCTGTGCCCTGATCTCCCTACCGTCCCTATACGAATTCTTTGAACTCATCGCCGAGCAAGATACCTAGTCCCTCCGCTGGCCCTGATGTTAGCCCTCAATAGGGAATGGCTGGCAGGAGAACTAGTCCACAACCACTGCAGTACAGGAGACAAGAGGGAAGGGGAAGACAGACAAAGAACAGCAGGGCAGCAACTTCACGTCTGCTGTCACTTCTCCAGACATCAGATGGCTTGGCAACAAGAGGTTCTCCAAAGAGCTTCCTTCACCTCAGGAGCTTGGCTAGGAATGAGGTTCAATCTCCAGCAGAGCATGCGGGGACTATGGGATATATAAAGGGGAAGGAGTAATTACAGAAAGGCCACACCTGAACAAGACCTGACTAGCTTGCTGGCAGCAGACGGACATTAACTCTTCAAGTGCCAAAGGAAAAAAGCAAGTTTAATATAAAGTCTCAATGTAGACATGAGAGAGAGGGCTCAAACCCGTCACAAGTCTCCCAGGTAAGAGACCATCGTGACAATTACATGGGGGAGGTGACTGGCAGGATCTATTATGCACACAATGTTTGCACAGGGCGCCATTCACACTGATACAAATGATGCAGAGTGTCTGTATGCTACCCACTGATCCTGTCCCAGCTACTATACCAAGCGGGCAGCCCAGAATGTTGCAGCTGCACCACTAGATGAATGACGCCCCTATAGGTCCAGCCTCATCCTATAAAAATAATTTTAAAAAGTTCAAAAAACATTTTTGATATTAATTTTTTTGGACTGCATCCTGCTAAGTGAATTAGTTTTTTTGTGGCTGCATTTGATGAATCTTCTTTGATTATTGTCCTTTTAGTAATTTTTCTATGAATAACAGCTCCCACAATGTGATAGGGCAAACTACATGACAAATGTAAACACCCGCTTATCGAAAAGAATGAAACAAGGGTAAAAGATATTTAGCACTGGAACAGAGACTGAACCTGCCGTGGTGCAGCGGAGAAGGAATCCGATCACACAGCACAGATCAAAAATAAAGGTATTGTTACATGTTAATGGCTGCAGTCTATGTGTAAAGCTCTCTGTAGTTTTAATGGGAGTTAATTTCCTTAGGCATATTAAGAGTTAATGTGTAAATTCTGCTTTGTTGCTGTCTATGGATTTACGAATCTCCAGGCGCATGTGAGGTGCTGCTCTTGGATGTGTCAGCTGAGGTCGTTGCCCACTCCTCCAGCCTTTAAATAATTCCCTCTTCCACCAGCAGATGTCGCTGATAGAGTTTCAGTCTCTTCAAAGCTGTATTGAATTACTGAAATATATTAACTTTTTGATGATATTTTAATTCATTGAGATATACCTGCATGTACCCCATCCTGATATATATGTCCCCCTTCCTGGTATATATGTTTCCCATTTTGGTACATATGTCCCCATCCTGATATATATGGTCCCCATCATGGTTATATATGTTCCCCCATCCTGGTATACATGCTCCCCATCATGGTGTGTATGTCCCCATCCTGGTATATATGGTCCCCATCATGGTATATATGCTCCCCCATCCTGTTATACATGCTCCCCATCATGGTGTGTATGTCCCCATCTGGTTATATGTCCCATCCTGGTATATATTGGTCTCCCATCCTGGTGTCATTATATGTCCCATGTCCTGGTGCATATGTCTCCCATCCTGTCTACATGGTCCCCATCTTGGTGTATATGTCCCCATCCTGGTACATATATTTACTATCCTAGTAGTATGGTCACATGGTTTTCATCCTGGTATATATGTCCCCCTTCCTGGTATACTGTATATGGTCTCCATTTGGGTACATCCTTGTATATTTGTATCCATTCTGTCCCTAACACATAATTAAAAACAAAACATTCTACTCCCCTCTCCTCGGTTGCCACATCACCAGGTGTCCACTGTAGGCAGTGCGCAGTGGCCGGCAGCTGACAATGGAGGGCGCGCCATGGCACGTGACATCCCTGTCATCTACCGCCCTCTGTTGTGGCACCTCTAACCTCAGTTGGCAGACACTGCTTGGCCGGCAGCGTGTATCGCAGTGTGGTGACCTGACGGGTCCCTGCGCCGTGATTCATTTCAACTGGATGTGCATCCTTTGATTGGACACACGTCCAGCTGAAGAATGCGCTGGGGCGGCGCGTGGACCCCTGTACCCCTGTACCCTGTGCCTGGTTACAGTTGCAACAAAGCTCGATACACCTTTGAATGTAATGTGTATACACAGAGACGCTATTGTTTTGAATCTATACATACACGGTGATCAGAGTTTCTTTTCTATAAATCTATTTCCAATCTTTGCTTTTCTATATAATACATGGAGGCGGCTGCGCCTCTGTCTACAGTGCGGGGTTGTGCCTGCGCGGCAGTTTCAGCTCCTCGTGTGCCGCCTCGCCTGCGTTGCTCACTTTCGGTGACTGTGCCGCCAATTAACTATATATCAGTTGACTAATGACAGAAAAGGTTACATTTTCACACATATTATATTCTCTACACTGGAAGGTGTTCATAAACACGGTGACATTTTGCTGTTCAGTCACCTTTATTAATAGATACATCGAGCAGCATAAAATATCTCCCGATTAATGAAGTTAGCAGGAATAGCGTTCAATCATCTCCTGCAGGCGGCGGAGCCACCGAGGACGGAACCTGCACCGGATCACCACCAGACACATTGTTACATTTAATTACACGTCCTTCAGTGATTCAGAATTAACACAATTAAAAGTCAAAGGAGATTAAAAGAGAGAATTGAGCTATAATCACTATAGTAGTGAACATTTACCATTTATTAGATATCTGTCTATCATCCATCTCTTCTATCCATTCTACCAATCTTTTTCATTCTTCCCTCCTTCCTTCCTTAAGGTACCGTCACACGCCGCAATCTCACCTGGAGATCATAAAGGCGATGTGTCGCTCCGGCGCAGTTGCGGCGTGTGATTGGGGGATGAATCGCCCATCTCCCGTCGCCTGATTCCTGAACACCGCTCAGTAATCACTGGCAATCGGTAAGGGGATATTTTCGGGTTTTGGCGTATGATAGGGTGATGGTAATGGAAAGAGCACTTTCTATGATTTCCCGTAGGCGTGCCTCAAGTATTCTGTAGTCCGCACCCCGTCTGTGATGATTGGTGGGGGCTACTGTGTTCCCATTTGATATCAGTTGACACCGCGCCATATTTGAAGCGCTGTCCGTTCAGCACCACACACATCATCAGCTACACAACCGTCCGCAAACTCAGTGCAATTACGCGCGCCATAGAATAGCGCAAGCTATGTTGTCCGCGTGTATTAAGTTGCGCTGTGTGGAGTATAGTGCCGCACATGACAGCTCAGATGTTGGCCTACACATCGTAGATGGGTGCCATGGGCCACGCACTGCAATCACCCTGTGTGTGGGAATTGGTGACGCTGCTAGGTACATTATACTGTTCTCACTCCGCGGACGTCTACCTTGACGACACGAGCGTGTATTTGTGACAAACGCCGATAGACAATGGCGTCATGTATTAGGCAGCCTTCCAGAGCAGGCCGACCAATCGTAACGCTGTTGCATTGTCCCATGAGCGTGTATGGGGCGCGGTGTAAACCACTGTGGCACACCTATGTCCTCGCCGCGCTGAACATGTACACCCACATTGCCTTTGAGATTGCGGCGTGTGAAGCGGTGATGGAATGAGGCAAGATTGTTTTGCTGTAGGTGAGGCGATTTCCGGAGCGACACATCGCCTTAGCTTCAGGGCGATATTGCGGCGTGTGATGCCACCATCAGCGATCTAAGGTAGGCACGAAAAACATGAGCGCACACACTGTATCGCCACATATCGCCAGGCGAGATTGCAGCGTGTGACGGTACCATTACAGATACGTACAGTGGGTAATATTGCCGATATATGGTAATAGGACTGTGTGTCCCTCATAGTTATATTCTGCAAGAGATCGCACACAGCCCCCAGCATGTGCGGGTTGGGGGCATTTTTTGGGGGAGGGGACAGGGGTGGGGTTGGGCAATT
This sequence comes from Allobates femoralis, assembly GCA_033576535.1. Taxonomy (NCBI): domain Eukaryota; kingdom Metazoa; phylum Chordata; class Amphibia; order Anura; family Aromobatidae; genus Allobates; species Allobates femoralis. The sequence continues at coordinate 186,692,595 of JARQOC010000008.1, forward strand.
TTTAGTGGGAGATGGGGTGTGTGTTTGTAGGGGTGCAGATCTGGGTGGGTGCAGGTTTGGGGGGGTGGAGGTGCTGGTTTTATGGGGGGTGCAGATTTCGGAGAGGGCAAGTGTGGAGCTGCAGGTTTGGGAGGCTGCAGTTGGGGGAGGGAGAGAGTGCAAGTGTGGGGGCGAAATTTTTCTTTGGGGTGGGACTGCCGGTTTGGGGAAGTGGTTTGGAGGGGGCGGAGAAGGGGGCTGGCCTTCACCGTTCCTCTATATACAGTCTATAGCTTGCAATAAAAACCCTTTATATGAAAATACTCAGAGTCTACTTATTCCTCTTAAAGGCATAGATGCTAGATATACAGTACAATACAGGATAATACAGGATACAAGCACATCGGTAAATCTTTGGATTTTTTCATATATGATATCTATGACACTTAGTCCTAGCCAGAAATTTTTAATGGAAAATTAAAAAGATGAATAATGAAGGGGTAAGGATGTAAGAAAGGTTACGCCACACGTAGCAATATCACCCCATATGGCTGGCAATTTGACGTGAGCGCACACGTTCCTGGCACCTTTTTGCACATCGCCGTCGCCCTGTCGCGTGCGATGTTCGGCATCCTGCGTTTCGGAAATCGCCTGGCGCAGACCGGAAGTAATTTGACATTCCACGTCGCCGCCAAATTGCCGCGTCACACGCCACCACCACATCAGCCATGTAGGCGTAGAGTGTGAGTATGGCGAGGAGACAGGCGTGTCAGAGTGTTTACACTGCGCCCCTACCTCTCGATTGACCGACACAACTGCGTAACATTGGTCAGCCTTGTCAGGAAGTCACTCGATTGGCCAACACAACGGTACATTGTCAACTGTCAGAGTCTCACTCGATTGGCCAACACAACTGCATACCCATTGGTCAGCCTTGTCAGGAAGACTGCGCACTACATGACGCATGTGTCCTTTCTACTATATCGCTATTCAAATATGGCGCCATGGCCAGCCAATGGGAACGCAGGAGCGACCACCAATCGTGGCAGATGGGGCGCGCCAAACAGAATGCTCAGGCACGCCTCTGGAATTGCTTCCTTTTGGTCTGAGCGCGCTTTCTACATCACTATCACCCAGTCACGCGCCATGATGCGCAGAAATCACCTGGTGGAAATCGCCTGATTTCACTGCAGTGCAGGGCGGTCAGGCAACGCTCCTGTCTCACGCCACTACGCACAGGCGATGTGGTTTCCACATCGCCGATATACACAAATTTACGGCGGTATGGAAGCCATATTGCCACGTGTGACGGTACCTTAAGACATAAAGCATAATCCAGATATCGCCCTTAGTGCGGTGTGTGATGTTGACTGTAATCCTCCGTATCTCGATGGCTCTAACCCGCCTACGTCTCTCTGTATCCCGGTGCCGGTTTGTCTCCGGTCCGGCACTGATTACAGACGACCACAACATGCAGAGAGCAGCAATTTGTGATCCGGCAGCAGCTTGTTCTCTCTGAACGTGTTTCAGGCACCTTGTGAGAATACACAATGCTCCGAGCCTCCATATTGTGCGTCGTTACATTGTTACAAGGCTCGCGGGAATTCACTTATTGGATTTCTCAGTCCCTCCGGATGGGCAGGAATGGCAGATGTAAGATGTAAAGCTCTGGGTCAGCACATAACCACTTTTCTATAACTTCAATGAGGTCATTCAGCGTCCCCATCTCCATAAATCTCAGCTTCCATCTTGAAGGATGAAAAAAAGTAACAAGTCGCAGAAGTTTAGTTGCTAATTTAATGGCATATTGTAATAGGCGGAATGATGTCCTTACAGTGACACGTGCGGTAAGAATGGAATAATGGGATTATGACGCTGTTTTTATTAACAATAAATGTGTTTTTTTTAGAACATCAAGGTTACAAGAAGAACATTTTTAGCAAATTCTTAAATCCAAAACCATCTGCATTAAAATGGAGCTTTATGTCAATCTTTTTACAAGTGATTGTAATCAGAGTCACTACAAAATTCTGCAAAGGTTTATCCAACCCGCAAAGTTCGTCAGCCTCGCTCGCCAGTGATGGGTTCTGGAGATTAACACATAAATTCTAACTTCTCAGCATACTCGTAGCCTCTGCTCCCTGCACGATCCTTCCACCGGCTCCTCTACGGTCTTCTCTTCCTTTGGGGCGCAGCCATTGATGAGCCCTAATATCATGATGATCTCTCTTACTTATGACACCTGTGACAAGTATGGGACCTCATTCTTTATTGAAACTTTATTAAACATGTTTCTTTAGTTTGGCAGTGCAGAAGTTAATGTCCATTTCTGCTGCTAGTGAAGCTACTAGGTGTTCTACCCAGAAGACGCTACTTTGTGACCACTCCCATCTCCTTTATATAGTCACATGATTCAGCATTCTATACTGGTGATTGAACTTCATTACTAGACAAGCTGATTGGGTGGAAGGAGATATTTTTGAGAGCTGACCCTTGCCAAGCTGTCTTCTGCCTAGGAGAGTGGCAGTAGTTGTAAAGTTGTGTTGGTGTTTCCCTATCTGTCTTTCCTACCTTCTTGTTGCTTTTTGTGCAGTCGGTTGGACTAGTGCTCCAGCAGGCCATCTCATCAGTGAGGGTTAACGTGAGGGCCAACTAGGCACTATGTATCCTGCTCAGCGACAGGCTGAAAGAACCCATATAGGGAGAACAGGGCACAACCTCCAGTGAGTGCAGAAGGGTTACCTTTTCCCCATCCCCTAAGAGCAGGTCCCTCACCTTTGTGTTTGTCCCCCTCATGTTCCCCCTGTTTTGTAGTTTTGTCTTGCGTTCCAGACACCATTTATCTGGGTGTCTGGACGCACCCTTGTCCGTGGCATGACAGATGGCAAGATTAATGGTGAGCTGAATCCTATGCCTGAGTCCATCAGAAGGCCAAAAAATCCCTGGAACATTGAGTTCATTCTCAAAAGTAGAGATAACCAAAAGCCTTTTGATTTTGCCTAAAGTTTCACAAATAATTTGGATTTCCACATTTTGAGCTTGAACTTGCATTTCGGTATCTGGGTGCCAATTCAGGTTAAAATGGCCCAAGCAACGATTTATAAAAAATATATACGTATATATATTTTCTTAGCTTTAACTGGAGAGTAGATGGTCTGAGGATTTGGGCTCTCGCACGGATCAGAGAAAAAAAAATTCACCAAATGGCCTCTTACAAATATCATTGCATTTAGCAGATCGCAGATGCCACAATCGCCCCCGTTTGTCAGGGTTGTATGGGGATGGAGCATCGGTGTTGAGAGATATGGGTTGCCTCTGAGGCGGCTGATAGTATCCTGCTAAATGCAATGATATTTGTAAGAGGCCATTTGGTGAGTTGTTTTTTTTTTTTTTTCTTTTTTTTTTTCTTTTTTTCTCTTTTTTTTTTTCTCTTTTCTATATTATGTACCAATTCGGTGATTTCTCTGCACAGATCAGTACGAAGCAGGCAAAGATTCCAAGAAGGTGGGAGACAGTTCATAAAAAAGTCTAAAAAAGTAAATTTTATTAAAATAGTTACAATTTGCAGATCCAAACTGGATGATAGAAATTCCAATATATGTAAAAGGGTACATCACCAAATCTACACATTTCGGCTACACTGCCTTGATAATGGACCATGAGTAGCCGAAACACGTAGGTTTGTTAACATAGCCATGAAGCCGTGGCAGCCGCACCTCAATGACTGAAGGCCTGAGGTTGTCAGGAGGAATAAAATGAATGTCCTCCCATTCTCCCAGTGCAGCGGCTGCACGGCTTCAGAGCACCATTGACCTGGAGATTTACCCCATATCTGCAGGTTAATAGTATTTTTTTACATTACATGTTCCCTTTAAGCTTCTTACATGTTCTCTTTAAGCTTCTTATATGTTCTCTTTAAGCTTCTTACATGTTCCATTTAAGCTTCTTACATGTTCTCTTTAAGCTTCTTACATGTTCTATTTAAGCTTCTTACATGTTCTATTTAAGCTTCTTACATGTTCTATTTAAGCTTCTTACATGTTCTCTTTAAGCTTCTTACATGTTCCATTTAAGCTTCTTACATGTTCTATTTAAGCTTCTTACATGTTCTATTAAAGCTTCTTACATGTTCTATTTAAGCTTCTTACATGTTCTATTTAAGCTTCTTACATGTTCTATTTAAGCTTCTTACATGTTCTATTGAAGCTTCTTACATGTTCTATTAAGCTTCTTACATGTTCTCTTTAAGCTTCTTACATGTTCTCTTTAAGCTTCTTACATGTTCTCTTTAAGCTTCTTACATGTTCTCTTTAAGCTTCTTACATGTTCTATTTAAGCTTCTTACATGTTCTCTTTAAGCTTCTTACATGTTCTATTAAAGCTTCTTACATGTTCTCTTTAAGCTTCTTACATGTTCTATTAAAGCTTCTTACATGTTCTCTTTAAGCTTCTTACATGTTCTCTTTAAGCTTCTTACATGTTCTATTTAAGCTTCTTACATGTTCTCTTTAAGCTTCTTACATGTTCTCCTTAAGCTTCCGACCAATAAAACTCTTGCTGGTCACATATATATCAGAAAAATAGCCACATGTATGACAATGCTCCTTGTCCCGTCTAAGCTCAAGATGGTCCTACACAATGAGACCTTATCTTTGGGTCAAGCTGTAGCTCAAAAATATACAGGAATTGGTCGAAAACAAGAAGGTCAGAGGAGCAACCAGCTGATATTTCTCCTTTAATTTCGATAATATGTGTAAAGACTTCATTGAGGATCCTGAAGAACCGGATACAAGAAATGATGTTGTTTGTAAGCCGGGAGTTTTGACGTCAGGAATAGTGTAGTGAAAATATGTATTTTGCAGGGGAATGGAGACCACATCAGTTAATTACCATGTGTTAAATTCTGTGTCCCTGCCCAGAGGTCATAACTGTAATGTAGTCTTCCAGGACACAGGATGAAAGTCATGGGAGGACATCCTGAGATCACACACAGGGTGGAAGCTTTCTCACCTCTGATGGGCTTCAAAGGAATCAACAAATGGTCTTTCCTTCCACATTTGTTGTGGGAAACAAGGGCATTTGAAATGTAACGTATGCATTACTAAATTAGCCATGGTCCAGTCACAAACCCAGGATTAGTATATTAAAATGAAAGGTTGTTCTAGAAGTTCGAATCCAAAAGGGGACAGTGTTTATCTGATCCGCTATGCCATACAGTGAAAAGGCCACAATTGTCTTGTCAAGTAATGATGACTTTATGTGACACGTTTCAGAGCGATATCCCTGCTCCTTCCTCAGGAAACCAACCTAACGATGGTCTAACGGACAAAGAGAGTTGTTGACAGATAAGGCAGTTGAAATACTGCTGTGATCCATATTTCACCCATCCTTCCCCAAGCATACAGAAATAAACATTAGACTGGAACATTTAGGTATTTCTGTAAGTTTCTTGCTTCTATCTCATAACTGTTTTGCATATCTGTATGTCCATTTTATGTTTATTTTTTTGAATAATAATATAATATTTATTTATTTATATGGTGCTATTAATTCCATAGCACATTATATACATTTGCAACACTGTCCCCATTGGGGCTTGCTTAAAACTTTGATAACTTTGACTCTTGTATGCTCTAACAGAATCCATAGCCTAGGAAGTATGTGATCTTGTTGACTGGCAGATAGTAATAGTTCAGGGACTCATCACCCTGTATGTTTAGTGAGTGGTGGCAGCCTTTTCTGAAGCTTGGGGGTGTGTGGTCTGTGTCAGGGTGTGATTGATGCTCACCTTTCAGCCTAGACCAGAGGTTGAGTGTAGGATTGAGTGAGAGGAGATAAATTAACCCTCGCAGGCGCACAACAAGCCACGTGCTGAGAAGTGGGTACTTGACAAATAGTAACGATAAATGAATCTATTCAGAGTGAGTTACAATTGTATCTATGATTAGAGTTATCTAGGATACATTATTTCTGCATTTCATTTTGGACCCCTATAATATTGAAGGCTTCTCTGACGACCATTTACATTATTCTTACACCATCCAAACCAATTGCCTCTGATATGCAGCCATCCATGAATATACCACTTTACTAACAGGTAGAAGATGAAATATGACTTGTTGGATTTGGGTGTTCCGAGAAATGATTTCATTGCCTTCACATTAAAAGCCATTTCGATTGCTGGTTTTAATCCTCGGCGCTGTCTTTTATAGATACAAGCCAGCTGAAATCAGTTAAGGCTCATTGACAGCGAAATCCATCCAGGGAGGCAGGAAAGGTAGAAGCTTTGGAACATTAACTTTTACAGCCGGGTCCCACTTTACCGTGGGCAGGTGGAGAACATGACCCTGATCAGGTCATTAATTCTGCTAAATTCTCATCAAATGATCACTAGGAAATTACAGAAAGAGCAAATCTACATTGATCACATGGAAAAGAAACAATCACCAGAAAAACTGTAAAATCAAATATTCTTAATAATTTTTTGCCATGCAAAAAAAAATTAAATCTTGCATTTTTCACATTGGCCACTAAGGGTTTTTAAAGACTCCAAGGTGTTATCAGTCATTGTACAGGAGGAGGAGAAGGTGAGCTGTGATATCATCTATTGTGAATGGTGGATCCTGCGTTATCTACTGTATATAGAGGTGTTATCAGTCATTGTACAGGAGGAGGTGAGCTGTGATATCATCTATTGTGAATGGTGGATCCTGTGTTATCTACTGTATATAAAGGTGTTATCAGTCATTGTACAGGAGGATTTGAGCTGTGATATCACCTATTGTGAATGGTGGATCCTGTGTTATCTACTGTATATAGAGGAGTTATCAGTCATTGTACAGGAGGAGGAGGTGAGCTGTGATATCACCTATTGTGAATGGTGGATCCTGTGTTATCTACTGTATATAGAGGTGTTATCAGTCATTGTAAAGGAGGAGGAGGTGAGCTGTGATATCATCTATTGTGAATGGTGGATCCTGTGTTATCTACTGTATATAGAGGTGTTATCAGTCATTGTACAGGAGGAGGAGGTGAGCTGTGATATCACCTATTGTGAATGGTGGATCCTGTGTTATCTACTGTATATAGAGGTGTTATCAGTCATTGTAAAGGAGGAGGAGGTGAGCTGTGATATCATCTATTGTGAATGGTGGATCCTGTGTTATCTACTGTATATAGAGGTGTTATCAGTCATTGTACAGGAGGAGGTGAGCTGTGATATCACCTATTGTGAATGGTGGATCCTGTGTTATCTACTGTATATAGAGGTGTTATCAGTCATTGTACAGGAGGAGGTGAGCTGTGATATCACCTATTGTGAATGGTGGGTCCTGTGTTATCTACTGTATATAGAGGTGTTATCAGTCATTGTACAGGAGGAGGAGGTGAGCTATGATATCACCTATTGTGAATGGTAGATCCTGTGTTATCTACTGTATATAGAGGTGTTATCAGTCATTGTACAGGAGGAGGAGGTGAGCTGTGATATCATCTATTGTGAATGATGGATCCTGTGTTATCTACTGTATATAGAGGTGTCATCAGTCATTGTACAGGAGGAGGTGAGTTGTGATATCACCTATTGTGAATGGTGGATCCTGTGTTATCTGCTGTATATAGAGGTGTTATCGGTCATTGTACAGGAGGAGGAGGTGAGCTGTGATATCACCTATTGTGAATGGTGGATCCTGTGTTATCTACTGTATATAGAGGTGTTATCAGTCATTATACAGGAGGAGGTGAGCTGTGATATCACCTATTGTGAATGGTGGATCATGTGTTATCTACTGTATATAGAGGTGTTATCAGTCATTGTACAGGAGGAGAAGGTGAGCTGTGATATCACCTATTGTGAATGGTGGATCCTGTGTTATCTACTGTATATAGAGGTGTTATCAGTCATTGGACAGGAGGAGGAGGTGAGCTGTGATATCACCTATTGTGAATGGTGGATCCTGCGTTATCTGTCTCAATCTGACCTTGTTCTGGTCTCATATACTTCCTTTGAGATCTTGTGATGTAAGTTTTGACTTCCGGACAGTTACAGGATTTTTGCACCGGGCGCCACTTAGCGGGGGGCGCCGGTGGCACTTCCGCTTCCACACCAGTCTGGGGCCGTGGGAGCCACTGGGAGACTTGGTGCGGGGTGACCGCAGGAGATCCCGCAAACTGCATCACTGATGGCGGTGCCGCCAGTGTGTGATCGGAGGATGGAGGAGAGACGGCCTGGACGGGACGGGAGACAGCAGGGGTGAGTGACCGAGGAGCCGGGGGAGGAGGGGTGGGGGCAGCAGGGGTGACTGACCGAGGAATGCTCCATCCCCCCGGTCCTCAATCAAGGCTGCAGGGGCGGCGATCTCACAACACCCCCCCCCCTGGGGTCCTCACCCCTCACCTCCCTTGGGTGGGGGGGGGGCGCCAAAATAGATCTGTGCCCCGGGCGCCATCAATCCTAGTTACACCACTGATAAATGCATTAGAATAACAAATATTTCAATATGTTTTCCCCTTTTAACCATTAGATCTGCAAAAATAAATGCTCCTGTTCTCTTTAAGTTTTCTATATGACAGTTTACAGATCCCTCAGAATTGTGGAAGCGAAATGATTTCCATTTCTTCATACTTCACATTTACATTTAATGTCCCTTTAAGGCAAAAATATTCTAAAATGTGTAATAAATCCCCGGCGGCTCATCTGCAATAAGTTGGAGAAAGTTGTTGACTTTGGGCCAGTTCTAACTTTTAAGCACAATTTATGTGAAACAATGTATCTCTCGGATTCTCATCCCGGGGAGTATTAGTGAAGAGTAAAAAATTAAAATCATTAATCGGCACCTTTCTAATAAAACCATCAGAGTGGCGATTCTCTTGGGAGATCAAGTAATTAGAATTTTCCATCCCACATGGCAGATCTTCCATAAAGACACAGCTAAATGGCTTCTCGTGCAGTTCACCAATAAATTATGGGCCATTAATCAGGACGCTGAAATACAAATGCCAAAAAGAGCAGGTTAAATGGCTCTACCTTCCCGATCCTTTACACTCAGCCATAGAATCATAATTACACATCAAAAATTCAATATTCCACCATGGCGGAATGGATGGAAAATCTATCTATAGTGCACCGAGGAAGCAAGACATCCATCAAAATGCTCCGATTTGGGAAGAAAGTGGTAGAAAATACGGAAATGACCCTTAAGCAAACGAACGGTGCGGAGTTAAAGGGGAAATGTGCGATTTATTCAGTATCTTTACATTGACCTGACCGGACATCGGCTACAAAATGTGAAAAATGGAGCCGTATTCTAACATTCTCTCTGCTTGGATGATCTCCCTCCTGAATACAAAAGCTTTATAGCAAGAGATGGAGAGACATGCTGGAGCTTGTAGTTCTTGATTAACTACTTAGGTGTTAAGGATTGTTTTGAGCATAAAATAATGTTTGCTTTTTTTTTATTAAACTCTTTGCAGAGTTTAAAGGGGAACTCCGGGGAGATAGTGTTTTGGTACTGTCCCTACCCTCCTACATGATGAAGCAGAGCTGAGCTCTACAGTTCTATAGATCACTTATACATCAATAAAATCATATCTGCCCCTCAGCTCTCAGGGGACAGAGAAATTCAGCCTTATGCTGCAACAGTGACAAGAGGTGTCGGGGTGTGGACCCAGGGGGCGACTCCAGGATCCTAACAGTGAAGAAAGCAAAGCTTTAATCAGTGGCAGCTGACACCTTCGTTAACATTAGTATTATTACTGTCTCCCTGTATAATTCTCCCACCAGAGTTAGAGGTCGATGATGGAAGCTGCTAATCAGACGACGCATTGAGAGCCTACAATGGCTGTAACTCATCGCTGGTTTTCATGTGAAGCGTCTATTGTACCCCGCGGCGCAGTGCGGTCGTCTCTGACCCAGCATCAAGACTCAATTCTTCTGCTGCCGCTCAGAACAGTACATCTCATGGGATGAAGCTTTCATTAATTGCTGCGACACCTCGGCATTAACACTAATAAGAATCGTCTTATTTCATGGACCAGAAAAGAGAACTCCAAGATATGATTATTATTAGCAGAAAATCTGCACAATTCGCTCATTAATCCCTGTAATCACATACCATCGTTCAGGTGCTAGAACAGGTCGAGTGTGAAAGCAGCGTCTGGATTGTAGGGCTGTGTGCACACTGGATTGTAGGGCTGTGTGCACACTGGATTGTAGGGCTGTGTGCACACTGGATTGTAGGGCTGTGTGCACACTGGATTGTAGGGCTGTGTGCACACTGGATTGTAGGGCTGTGTGCACACTGGATTGTAGTGCTGTGTGCACACTGGATTGTAGGGCTGTGTGCACACTGGATTGTAGGGCTGTGTGCACACTGGATTGTAGGGCTGTGTGCACACTGTGTGTTGGAGACAGTCATTAAGTTTTCAAGTAAAAATGACTTCAGTTAAATGTTCCTATTGGGGGAGTCTTTGGAGGAGATTTTGAAGAGTTTTTTTCTGAAGCATTATTTACAGCCTTCTGATTGGGCACTGACTAATTTACAGCATTCTCCATCAGGAACCGCTTTAAAGAAGGAACTTACACTTTAATTTTTCTTATCCTTCAAGTCTTCCTTCAAGCTCTGCCACTGATTATTCCTCCTGGCGTTCTGTCTTCTCCTGGCCTTGGTCTTCTCCTTTGTCTTCAGTTTTCTTCTCTCTCCGACACCTCATGATGTCCCTCAAGGTCTGGTCAGTAGGGATGAGCGTACACTACCATCTTTAGTACTCCAAACTAGCAGGTTGGTGTCACGGGGTGGTATAGTGGTGGGGAATTAGGAAACAGGATGTTAAGGTGGGCTAAATGGGAGCTAGTCTGACCCTTAGACTAGGGTCCCTAGATTACCCTGCTGCCAGAAGTACCTCTAAAGGTGAGGAGGTCTGGGTCACCACCCTTACCATATGCTCCTAATCAGCCTTAGGCTAAAAGCCCCTACCTCCACCCATGGACTGGGAAACAGCAACTCCTATAGAGTAAGGAAACAGCAGGAAGCACTAGCACGAACGTCTTCACTACATAGAGTCCCTGTAGAGAATAAATTTTATCAGCGATACCTAGTGGAATGAAATGGAACAACTCCCACCTGTAGAGACACCCAAACATAGACCACAGCAGCTTCCAGCATTAACTCTAAATGTGCCAAAGGAAATTTACTCTCATATAAACTAAAGCAGCAACCCACATGGACTGCAAAGCAGTCAACACGTGACAGTCGCATACTTGGTCGGGTGCAACTCGAGTTGCCAAGTATAATAATGCAAGTCAATGGCTAACTCAAAGATTTTTTTTGGAAGACATTTCCCCATTCACTTCCATTATACTCGATACTCGAGTCGCACCCTCCTAGCATCTGACCTGCTAGTCTAGAGTACTGAACTACTAGTCAATACTGGAAGAACTGAAGTGAGAACCGGAAGGGCCAGCGGGCCAGAGGAGGAGCTAAAAACAAAAACACATGAATTATACATGTTCAGACATTAAGGAGTTAATTATATATTAGATAATGACTGTCATCACCTGCATGTTAAAGGTGCAAGCAAAAAATACATCCACTAAGAGAATATTTGCTGCGGCACTAACATGATGAGTGTGAACTAGCTACATAGCTATGAACCAGGGCTATGTACAACTAAGATAATGCATATATGACAAAGAAACACAGTAAACACTGCTCTGGATTATAGAGAAAATAGAGAGACTTATCGTTCAACAATGGCCACTGCGGAAGAGCCCAGGAACCGCGACAAGGTGCTCTCATCTTACCGGGTTCTTAGTCATATATGCATTATCTTAGTTGTACATAGCCCTGGTTCATAGCTATGTAGCTAGTTCACACTAATCATGTTTAATGTCGCAGCAAATATTATCTTGGGGTATTTTGGTTGCACCTTTACATTCAGGTGATGCCGGTCATAATCTAATATATAGTATGACTATTTTTTGACCGAGCTCTGTAGCCTCGCCTATCCCTCCATCTTGCTGTAGCCCAGGTCCAGAGACATACCAAACCAGCAGGTTTTAATTGCATTCACAGGCATAAAAACCCATACAGCAATTGTATACCGCATGTAGTGACATAGTGTTAGGACTTGGTAAGATGGAGCACCTTGTCGCGGTTCCAGGGCTCTTCGCAGTGGCCATTGTTGAAGCTAAGTCTCTCTATTTTCTGTGTTACTTTGTCAATATGCATTATCTTAGTTGTACATATCCTGGTTCATAGCCATGTAGCTAGTGCACATTCATCATGTTTAGTGTCAAAGCAAATATTTTTAATTAAGGAGTAATTAGCTTGGAAAATCCAGAAAGCAATGTTGTGACTTATGATAGTTGACATATTGGTGAATATTCCAGGTGTAAATATGACGGTATCTTTCGTCGTAAAAGGTACAAGGAACATTTACCTCTTTAGTTGAATCACAAACTCCAAAAATGGTGTTATCTGGGTGTTACATAGGACTGCAGGTGACCTCTACTACATTATCTGTGCTCAGAGATATCACTGTGTTATCTGTGGTGTTACATAGGACTGCAGGTGACATCATACTACATTATCTGTACTCAGAGATATCACTGTGTTATCTGTGGTGTTACATAGGACTGCAGGTGACATCTAGCTCATTTCTGTACTCAATGATATCTCTAGTGTTATCTGGTTCATAGCACTGAGGTGACATCATCATTATTGTTCAGAGAATATGTTTACTTGGGTTACATAGCTGCAGGTGACATCTACTACATTATCTGTACTCAGAGATATCACTGTGTTATCTGTGGTGTTAATAGGACTGCAAGGTGACATCTACTACTTTATCTGTACTCAGAGATATCTCTGTGTTATCTGTGGTGTTACATAGGACTGCAGGTGACATCTACTACATTATCTGTACTCAGAGAATATCACTGTGTTATCTGTGGTGTTACATAGGACTGCAGGTGACATCTACTACATTATCTGTACTCAGAGATATCACTGTGTTATCTGTGGTGTTACATAGGACTGCAGGTGACATCTACTACATTATCTGTACTCAGAGATATCACTGTGTTATCTGTGGTGTTACATAGGACTGCAGGTGACATCTACTACATTATCTGTACTCAGAGATATCACTGTGTTATCTGTGGTGTTACATAGGACTGCAGGTGACATCTACTACATTATCTGTACTCAGAGATATCACTGTGTTATCTGTGGTGTTACATAGGACTGCAGGTGACATCTACTACATTATCTGTACTCAGAGATATCACTGTGTTATCTGTGGTGTTACATAGGACTGCAGGTGACATCTACTACATTATCTGTACTCAGAGATATCACTGTGTTATCTGGTGGTGTTACATAGGACTGCAGGTGATCATCTACTACATTATCTGTACTCAGAGATATCACTGTGTTATCTGTGGTGTTACATGGACTGCAGGTGACATCTACTACATTATCTGTACTCAGAGATATCACTGTGTTATCTGTGGTGTTACATAGGACTGCAGGTGACATCTACTACATTATCTGTACTCAGAGATATCACTGTGTTATCTGTGGTGTTACTAGGACTGCAGGTGACATCTACTACATTATCTGTACTCAGAGATATCACTGTGTTAATTGTGTTACTATAGGTGGACATCTACTACATTTCTGTACTCAGAGATATCACTGTGTTATCTGTGGTGTTCATAGGACTGCAGGTGAATCTACTACTTATCTGTACTCAGATATCACTGTGTTACATAGGACTGCAGATAACCCACATCGCCTTTATTTCACTCTTCTGCCCACAACACACTTATCCCTGGCACTATTATGAGTGTGATTATCTGTCTTGTTAATAGGATATGGGACATTCTTCATTATTTGCCCCACTACATTTTATGTGGAATGTTCCTTTATTGGACACAATGTAGCAGTGTGAATTTGTGCTGTTCGGCATTAGTTCAGGATTTGTCCCCAAATTCAACAAATCAGTTATTTCCTTTTCACATCATTGAAGCGAACATGTGAAAAACTCACAACAATTCAGCAGCCAAAGTAAAGCCCGAGAATCAATACCCCACATAGAAGACAAGAGCCGTAGAGAATGGTCAATTACACCGAGGTCTTAGATGTATTGTATCACATGGGCTGAGCTGCACTGAATGTCTGACTGAAGTGACCACATCATATTCAGAAAAGTGGAAAGATAGTAAAAAGTATTCCTACAAATACAGAAGAACCTGAAGCTTCCCCAATTGCTTCGTGTTGGATCGTTACCATTAAATGGGTTTCCTCATCTTATTAAATGGGGACAATTGCAAACATAAGGAATCACCATTACAATGCACGCTTTATGATAAATCCTATTTATTCTCAAAAACTGGGAGATTTAGCGTCAGGTGTCAGTGGAATTTTAGTCTTCTACCAAGTGAGAAGACGAAGACATCTGAATTCATCAGCACAGGTTTCTTTATTCTTGCAAGCAAGGAGACAGTTGTATTCTTAACACGATGTATGACATTAATAGATTTTGGTCAACCTTATATAAAAAAGTTTAGGCGTTCCTCTATGTCAAATATATAAAGCAGGTAAAACTGGTTCTTTCTACTTGTGAAGGTTTTTTTTAACCCAACATAAATGGAAATATTGATTATATGCATAGATATTATGAATAAATTATATACTTATACTGTACTTAAGTTTAGTCAAGCAACTGTAGTGTCCATGAAGGTTAAATTGCCTCTTCTAGCAGCATGGGAGGACACACAGTTTGGGTTTGTGGCTTAGCCCAAACTTTCAATCATCAGAAACAAGTAGGAAGCCAGGAGGAGAACAAAGGTTAGTAGAAAAATGAATGTAATCCATGCTTTCAAAAATTCAATGAAGCTCAAGGTGTCAGAAGTAAAAATGTGATTTATTGAAGTCAACAGATTTTGAAACTCACCAGTTTCTTCATTGGGACAAACCCTGCTTTATTGAAGATGATACATTTTGAAACCCATTGGTTTCTTCAGGACAACCCCGATTTTAAGGAAGTCAACACATTTCAAAATCCATCGGTTTCTTCACCAGGACAAACCTTGATTTATTGAAGTCAATGCATTCCGAAATCCACTGGTTTCTTTATCAAGACAAACCCGAGTTTGTTGAAGTCAATGTGTTCGAAAAACCACCAGTTTCTTCATCAGGACATACCCCAGTTTATTGAAGTTAATGTATTTTCAAGCTCACCGTTTCTACATCAAGAAGAATCCGGTTTATTGAAGACAGTGTGTTTCGAAACCCACCGGTTTCTTCATCAGGACATTCTATTCGGGATAGATCTGGCTCAAGTACCAAATGCAAAAAGGGGGGAGACAAGAGGCGCAATAGTGCCCTACCACTAGTGACACTGTCTGTGTGAGTTTATCTATAGGTGTGCACTCACCTGGTCCAGTTCTGTGCCCCACAACTGGTTTATGAGCATTTGGTTTTTTAGGTGCTGCAGGACCTCCACCAGCCACTCGCACGTGGAAAAACGTCTAGATCTTGGGAAGATGGTGTACCCTGATGAAGGTGCCAGGAGAGGTGCCGAAACGCGTTGGTGGATTAAAGGAGATTGATACCTTTGGAACCTTGCATTCCTTGTGACTTCTTGGAATCTTACATTCCTTGTGATTCCATTGAGGCAGCAGCGTGGACCGTGGTACACCATCTTCCCAAGATCTGGAAATTTAGTCAAGTCAACACGTTTCGGAACCCACCAGTTCCTTAGTTGGGACAAACCCCGGTTTATTGAAGTCAATGTGTTTCGAAACCCTCTGTCCTGGAAGCGCAAAAAATGGAGTTTCCAGAGTTAATGGATCCATTGCTTACTACCTGGGCCAACAAAATAGTCGCGATCAATTCCAGGACTTCTCGGAGGCACCGGTTGATACTTTATATCATTTACTATAATAAATGCTTATTTACTGGATACAAGCCTCACATTAGAAGCTGTCAGTACATAGAGATCTATGGAGACTGCAGCGATTCTGCTGCAAAGTTTAATACGGAACAGGGAGAAATTCTCTGCTCAACAGGAAAAAATGTCAAACATCCAACTTCTAATGCGGCTTATTAAAGTGTTTACTTTTTATTTCGGTGTCGTGTAAATCTAGAGAATCAGCGGGAAATGTTCGGAAAGCTGCGCGGTGTTATGTGAATGTTAAATATGTTTAAAGAGACGCATATGTCGGCTTTGACACATTCAATGATATTTGATTGACATCCGGTAAAAAGAAACTTAGCTGAGAAACCTGTGCGATACAAATGTTGCTTTCTGTAAACATTCCCCGGCTGGATATTGGTCTTTAGATACGAGCAAAGTATCTGCAAGAACGGTATTCTAACTTTCCCGAATATTCCTAGAAAGGTGCAAACTTCAAATTAGGAAAAATACGGTGAAAAGTATGAAAAAAAAAACCCTAGAGGTCAAAAACGTGTGTTTATCAACAGAAGGTTCTTCAGACGTCTGCGCTTCTATTCTGGTTCTATTTAGCGGCTTTAAGCTTTTACCGCTTTTTGCAGCCTTTTGACCTTCTGTGGTTTTTTTGAATGTTTTTCCAACATTTTTGGGATGTTATTTGCGCTGGTATTTTCTGTATTTTCTGGATGTTTTTTAACTTCTGAAACTAAAAATACTGAAAACTTAAAAAGCCGCCGGAGTGTCTTCTGAGCTTCTCCTCGCTTTTCTATTGAGCGACTCAAAAAGGAAGAAAAACCTAAAGAATTGATCACTTTTTTTTTTTAACATTTTGGCGTCTGTGTCAACTTGATGCAGTTAAAAGACTCTCAGAAGACGGAGAGCAGAGGAGCGTGTGATGCATTTCTTGGAGTGTTTTATTAGCATTTTTCAGACTAGAAGGTTACAACCAACCTTTAAGGCTGTCATGGGAACACACTTTTTGGGATAACTTCATACTGACTTTTTTAATAAGCACAAACTCTTCCATTCTCCAATCAACACTCAGAGGCCTTGAACGTCTTGTGGTTTGTTGAAAAGCTTCTGTTCCAAAAATGACTGAAAAAAACTTAGTGTGAATATTCCCTTGGGGTATTTTGAGGATTTAGACAGAGAGCTGCTCCACTCACACCAGGCTCTGTATGTACAATGTCTATAGATACAGAGCTTCCCCTACCCACACCAGGCTCTGAATATACAATGTCTACAGACAGAGAGCTGCCCCCGCCCACACCAGGCTCTGTATGTACAATGTCTATAGACAGAGAGCTACCCCTGCCCACTCCAGGCTCTGTATATATAATGACTATGTGAAGCCCCACGGGACAGGGGTACTCGGTACCGGACCGGACGGTACTGGGGAAGTCACGGGTGGCTTGGTCCGGACCGTGTCCCTGGCTCGACAATAAAGGGGAATTATTTACAGGGAAATGTCACGTGTGACGCCACCCACTTGGTGCGGCCAGTGATGGGGCCGCCACTGCTGCAGAACCTCCGGGGTTGATGGAGTGGCAGCGGAGATGTTATAGTTCCAGTGGGGAGAACTGTATCCCCGGGGCAGTAAGGGTTAAGTCTCTGGTGCAGGTGTAACACACTTACTTGCAGGCTGCAGGGATCTCTCCTCCTGGCTGGTGCTGACAGGCTGTGTCCTGTATGGGGGAGAATGGTGTGCAGATAGAGGTAGACAAGAGAGGCAATTCAGGGTTTTCCAAAGCTTTACTCTTCGTTCTTTCCAAGTAGTTTACAAGTCATTTGCAGTTCTTTACAAGTTTGAGCACAGTTTCAACACACGGGTGCATTCTCCCTCTCCGGGTTCCCTTTTGCTCTGCAGCCAGGCCTCTCTCTCTGTGACCCCTCACACAGTCTGTAGTGTCCCTTTCCGGGCTGTTTACGGTCTCCGTCTATACGGGTGGTGTGTGGTACGCCGGACAGTATGGCGGTGACTCGGGCTTCTGTGAGTCCTAGTGCGTCACTTAGCTGCCTGTCCTTTAGGGTAGGGATCCCAACATGAAGCTATGGTCCCCCGTTGGTGTTTGGGAATGCCGGGTGAACTACGGTTCCCTCTAGAGCCGACACTCTACTCAGCCCAGCCTCCAGCAGTCCTCAGCACTAGGATACCAGGCTCCTTCTCTCTGTTCCTCTCGGTATCATTGGAGGGACTTCTCTGCCTGCAGTCAGTGGCTTTAGCTGCTGTCTAGGGCACGGGTTACACCGTCCCTTCTCTGTTCTCTCACACTCCTGGTGGCATCAGCATCGGACGGGCTTTCTCTCCCCTCTGGCTCACACTGGCTCAGTACGGATGCTGCGCTCCTAGCCTTGCACTCACAGAAGTGTGATTGTCCTTCAGTCTTTACAGCTCAGCTCACATCGGCCTACTAACTTCCTTCACTCCTCCCCCTCACTATATACTGTCAGTCACCTGACTACGGGTTTGCCCAACCCACTCCTCTGAATCCACCACCCCTCGATCTCATAGAGTATCTAATCTCAGGGCTGGATGTAAACCTCTTCTGACACGTGGGTTGTGTGGGCTGTGAGGGTGTTGTTGTGCAACAATGTCCTACCTGCCTGGCTGCAGTTCCTTTTGTGGCCTCCTGGACGCAGGGGCGCCACATCTATAGGCAGAGAGCTGCCCCCACCCACACCAGGCTCTGTATATACAATGTCTATAGATAGAGATGTGCCTCCACCCACAACAGGCTCTGTATATACAATGTCTATAGACAGAGAGCTGCCCCCATCCACACCAGGCTCTCAATAGAGATTGCACACTTAGAGGGAGGTGTCAGTCACTGCAGGGGGCATGTCGGACTGCCGTGCATGTGACTTTTGTAGCCCTGCAATGTTAATCACAGAGTATTAGAGCCTCTGGTTTCACACGATACACGATAGCACACACACAGATAAGAGAGGCAAAGTTGCTTTTTGTTTTCTATCCCTTACACCATGCTGTCCTCAACTTAATCTGCTACAAATTCCTTTTAAATTACTCAGGATTTCAAAAGAAAAGAAGTAACTCTACTTTAAGTAGTGTGAAACTTTTTTATTGGTTTTCAATTAGAAGTCGCTCAATTATTTAGAATACAAGTATATGGGAAGGAAGGTGAGAATGCATTGGAAATGCCCAGGTGTCCTCATGAGAGTGTTTTTCAGTTTTCCACTTCAGAAACTCCAGTATTTTCATATTTAAAAAACAAAACAAAAAAAGCAGGAAAAAACACCTGAGAAATGTGCAAAAAAGACCAGCAAAATAAGTGCCAAAAAAGATTAATAGGATTACAGATAAGCTTGATTATAGAATACTTCGCAGTGCAAATTCTAGTAATGTTTGCTGTTTGCAAATTTCCTGTCTCTAGAAGGAATCAGTGAACTAATGTCACACCAATGTCACCCCAAGAGAAGAAATAATGGGATGGGGGTCTAAATGGACCTAAACGTAGGGAGAGGGGAGACAGTCACCTCCTGACACAGGTCTATGTATCCTGAGCCACCTAATGTCCCTAAGTGGGTCCTTCCTCCCTCCCCATCGCCATCATGTGCCTAGTCCTTGAGTAGTCCCTCCACTCACCCTGGATAGTGCAGAGGCCGGTGGGTGCATAGACTCTACCACTGCAATAATAGGACAGAGTGGAAGGAAGACAGACAATGGAACATAAACCATTTATTCCACCACCTGTTGCGACGTTTTGACCCCTCAGGATCTACCTGCGATTTTCGATCTCTCAGGATCTTTCTCAAGTCAAAAATTCTGAGGGATCGAAACGATGCAACAGGTGGTGGAATAAATGAAGTTTGATGCATTCACCAACTTGTCCTTTTTCACATTTGATGGTTTATGTTATCCAAGAAGGAGTCCTTGGGCAGACGTGCGCCCCACCATGGGGTACATATGCCAACCTCTTTGTTCCATGAGGTGCTGTAAGCCATTTCACATGCTCGTTAGACAACGGAACATTGAGACAAAAAGATACACAAACTCCAAAGCTGCAGCTAAATACCAGGGCTGACATAAATCTGAGCAACTTCTCAAGGCTACAGTTCACACGGGACGTTAGCTGTCCGCTAGTGTCCCACTTTGTATGGATCCACTATTTGCAGTGGAATACAGTGACGTTCTGTCCCAGCCAAGTCAATGCATTTCACAACTCTGCATTCAGACACTGCGCTTTTTACCGATCTGTTTTTGGGCTCAAGAATGATTCCATAAAATGAATAAGCATGTCAATTATTGAGCCTTTTTGGCTGTGGTTTTTACTCCTCTTGCCGCTCAACCCAGCAAATGTCCCCTCATACCGACACCACAGGACCTGCGGGAGGATCTGGCACTGCATCATGTGACTAGTGACATCACCGGTCACCTGGCAGGCTGCAGGATCTGCCGAGGGCCTGGCACTGCACATGTGACTGAGTGACATCACCAGGTCACATGGCAGGCTGCAGGACTGCGGGAGGACCTGGCACTGCATCATGTACTGTTAATCACCTGGTCACATGGCGGCTGCAGGACTTGCGGGAGGACCTGGACTGACATCATGTGACTGAGTGACATCACCAGTCACATGGCAGGCTGCAGGACTTGCGGGAGAACCTGGCACTGCACCATGTGACTGTGTGACATCACCGGTCATGGCAGGCTGCAGGATTTGCAGGAGGCCTGGTCTGCACCATGTGCCCAAGTGACATCACCCGGTCATGGCAGGCTGCAGGATCCTGCAGTAGGACCTTGGCACTGCACACTGTACTGAATGACATCACCTGGTCACATGGCAGGCTGCAGGACCTGCGGGGGACTGGCACTCACCATGTGACGTAGTGACATCCTGGTGACTGGCAGGACTGCAGGATTTGCTGGGAGGACATGGTACTGCACCATGTGGCGAGTGACATCCCCTGGTCACATGGCAGGCTGCAGGACCTGCGGAGGACCTTGCACTGCACCATCTGACTGAAGGACATCACCAGGTCACATAGCAGGCTGCAGGACCTGCGGGAGGACCTGGCACTGCATCATGTGACTGGTGACATCACCGGCACTGGCGCAGGCTGCAGGTTCCTGAAGGCGAGTGACACTGCACCTCCGGGGAGGGCTGGATGTCATAGGCGAGTGGAGTACAGTAGCTGAGTGCATTTCACGCACAGGCGGCTGCGCTTGCGGGAGGATCCTGCAGTCTGCACCATGAACTGGATACTTCAAAATGGGCTGCTAGGACGGGTCATTCATGTCTTTTATTGACATATAATTGGCAGGCTGCAGGACCTACAGGAGGACCTGGCACTGCACCATGTGACCAATTGACATCACCCGGTCGCATGGAAGGCTGCAGGATCTGCAGGAAGACCTGGCACTGCACCATGGGACTGAATGACATCACCTGGTCACATGGCAGGCTGCAGAACCTGCAGGAGGACCTGGCACTGCACCATGGGACTGAATGACATCACCTGGCCGCATGGCAGGCTGCAGGATCTGCAGGAGGACCTGGCACTGCACCATGGGACTGAATGACATCACCAGGTCACAAAGTAGGCTGCAGGACCTGCGGGAGAACCTGGCACTGCACCATGTGACCGAGTGACATCACCCGGCAACATGACAAGGCTGCAGGTTCCTAGAGGCAGTGACACTGCGGCCTCCGGGGAGAGGCTGGATGTCACTAGGCGAGTGGAGTAAATAGCGCAGCTGCATTTACACACAGAACGGCGCGCTTTGTGAGGATCCTGCAGTTTCTGCACCAAGACGGATTTTCACAAAATAGCTGCTATACAGTCATTTTATCTTTTTTTTTACATATAATGTACATACTTTTATATAGTGTAAAAATATATATTTGAAAAACATATGACAGATAGCAAAACAGGGTTTGCGTTTTTATTCCTAATTTTTTCCTCCTTTTCTTGAAGTTTCCACGTCAGTCTTTCCTCAGCCTCAGGTTACCTACACCATTGTGAATGTCGGTCAAAACAGATCCAAATTAGCCAATATTTATTATTAGCAGCACAAGATTTGATACTTTTCCTAATTAAATCCATTGTGATTATTCGGCAGAAATGATTGTTTCTGCTCCGCAGATTTATGATGCCCCTTGAGGGACAAGAGCCATTGGGAGAAATTTATGAAAGAGCATTACCTAAGCTTTCTCAAGGTTATGTGAATTCTAAAAGGTAGAAAAATGTTACAAAATAACACCTGGACCTCGGGTGAGACAATGAAGTCAGAAGATTTGTTACAAATACATTTATTTTTATTTAAAGTGTGAATGTCATTTAATTGAAAAAAAAAACACAATACTGCACTGGTTATTAATGATGGGTCACAAGCAGCTAAGATAATCCTTTTTTGTGCCAAATGACTTATTTTCTCACATTTTTCTGCGTTTTTTTAATAATGCATTTTATGGCTATGTGGGCGTGGGCAGAAGTTGATAGGGAGCAGTGCAATGTGACAGCATAGAAGGGGTTAACAGAGATTGTGACTGAGCATTGTGATGTGCACCAGACAAGGGGTTAACAGAGATTGTGACTGAGGTGTGTGGAGCCAGATGACAGCTTGTGCCAAGGAAAGAGAGTTTGCACTGATGACCGCTGACATTGCTTAGCAACTGTGCTGTAATCTGATACATTGCTTCCTCGTCAGCTGCAGTCAGCAGTGTAGGCCCCGCCTCCTTTCCCTTATATGGTTACATGCCTGTATTCAGTGTGAAGACGGATCTGACTGAGAATGAACATTTATCTGCTTACACACAGTTAGTGGGACACCCTTGTGGAAGGTTTATGAATGGTTTTCAACCAGAATTTTCTGATGAATTATATTTTAAAGTTTATTATAATCACTTGCTCTACATTATTATTAAATAACAATGTAAACGTTTAAAAAAATGTTTCCTTTACAAAAAGACTATTGTGAATGAAACTAACTTTATTAAACATGTAGTGCCGACAAATGATACCAAAACGTAGCAAACAAATGCAGCAAAAGTAGCAGCAAAATCTGCTTTTTTGGAAGTGGGTGTGAACAAAGTGTAACAGTAAAATGCAAATAGAAATAAATAAATAAATAAAAAACAAAAGTAATCATTCCCTCTACAAAGTACAAGAACCCGCTTCACAGCTTGACACAGTCCCTGTGCGTCTCTGTTAGGATTCTGCGTTCCATCAATATATTAGCTCCTATTTACGAGTGTTTCCATCATTCTGCGGTGATAGATGACTCTTTCCACCACGTCCACTGTAAAGCCAAATTAAAGGCATTCACGTATCTGCCTACATCCGCTAAGTAACGTCACGCTCCATTTACTTTATGACACAAGATGTATTTTAAATGCAAATCCCGTCCGGGCGTCGTCTCTCCTCATCCACCATATTTTACAGATAATAGCAGGTTAACATAATCAATTATTTGATAAATGTGTAACATATGAATCGGAGGCTTCCAGCGCGTTCTGGGGAAGACATTAATCACATAGATAAAGGTTAAACAGCCATAATGATAACAATAATAATAATAATTTACCTAATGTCTTCTCTCAATGACCACATCTATTTCACACCTGTCTGGGGCTTCATCCGGTTATTATTAGCATCTTCTAGAAATAATTAACTTTTGTTACTTTTTGTTTTCAATCAAATCACATCTAACATGTAAAACTATTCCATTAATGCATTTTTTGAGACATGTTCCCTTTATTATTCTTCGTCTTCTTCTTATTATTATTATTATCCTTCTTATATAATAATAAGTTATTTATTGGAGGGATTGTCTTACAGAACACTCAATCATGCAGTCATGCTATTATGTTACTTTTTTATATTTAACCTTGTAATAATAATGGTAATAATACCATGTATTTTTAATGTTTAACCTTGTAATAATAACAATAACAATAATAATAATTATAATTATTATTATTTATAATAAGAAGGATAACTATAAAAAAATACACATAGTACCATGATTGATACTATTATTATTATTATTATTACTTCACAGTGCATTCAATGATACAATCATGTACTATGTTTATTATGATTTTTATGTTTATTACATTGTTATTCTAGTCAATTATTATTAATATTATTGTTATTATTATTTATTGGTCCCCTTTTATTTCTAACCCTAGACCTCCATAGATATTTTTTTACTTCTGTGCTAATAGACACAACTGCTGAGAAAATAAAAGACAGAAAATAGAGGAGCTCTGGGTCAGGTACTAACAAGGGACAAGAAGAGGTGAGTATATGATGAGAGGACCAAGAAGAGGTGAGTATGTAATGAGAGGGACAAGGAGAGGTGAGTATATAAAGAGAGGGACAAAGAAAGGTGAGTATATGATGAGAGGACCAAGAAGAGGTGAGTATATGATGAGAGGACCAAGAAGAGGTGAGTATGTAATGAGAGGGAAAAGGAGAGGTGAGTATATAAAGAGAGGGACAAAGAAAGGTGAGTATATGATGAGAGGACCAAGGAGCAGTGCATATCTGATGAGAGGCCCGAGAAGAGGTGAGTATATTATGAGAGGGAAAGGAGAGGTGAGTATATAATGAGAGGGACAAGGAGAGGTGAGTATATGATGAGAGGGACAAGGAGAGGTGAGCATATGATGAGAGGACCAAGAAGTGGTGAGTATATGATGAGAGGGACAAGGAGAGGTGAGTATATGATGAGAGGGACAAGGAGAGGTGAGCATATGATGAGAGGACCAAGAAGAGGTGAGTATATGATGAAAGGGACAAGGAGAGGTGAGTATATGATGAGAGGACCAAGGAGAGGTGAGTATATGATGAGAGGACTAAGGAGAGGTGAGTATATGATGAGAGGGCCAAGGAGAGGTGAGTATATGATGAGAATACCAAGAAGAGGTTAGTATAGATGAGAGGGACAAGGAGAGGTGAGTATATAAAGAGAGGGCCAAAGAGAGGTGAGTAAATGATGAGAGGACCAAGAAGAGGTGATTATATAATGAGAGGGACAAGGAGAGGTGAGTATATAAAGAGAGGGACAAAGAAAGGTGAGTATATTATGAGAGGAGCAAGGAGCAGTTCATATCTGATGAGAGGCCCAAGAAGAGGTGAGTATATGATGAGAGGGCCAAGGCGAGGTGAGTATATGATGAGAGGACCAAGAAGAGGTGAATATATGATGTGAAGGACAAGGAGAGGTGAGTATATGATGAGAGGAGCAAGGAGCAGTTCATATCTGATGAGAGGCCCAAGAAGAGGTGAGTATATGATGAGAGGGCCAAGGAGAGGTGAGTATATGATGAGAGGACCAAGAAGAGGTGAATATATGATGTGAAGGACAAGGCGAGGTGAGTAAATGATGAGAGGACCAAGAAGAGGTGAGTATATAAAGAGAGGGACAAAGAAAGGTGAGTATATGATGAGCGGATCAAGAAGAGGTGAGTATGTTATGAGAGGGACAAGGAGAGGTGAGTACATGATGAGAGGGACAAGGAAAGGTGAGTATATGTTGAGAGGACCAAGAAGAGGTGAGTATATGATGAGAGGACAAAGAAGAGGTGAGTATGTTATGAGAGGGACAAGGAGAGGTGAGTACATGATGAGAGGGACAAGGAAAGGTGAGTATATGTTAAGAGGACCAAGAAGAGGTGAGTATATGATGAGAGGACCAATAAGAGGTGAGTATGTAATGAGAGGGACAAGGAGAGGTGAGTATATAAAGACAGGGACAAAGAAAGTTGAGTATATGATGAGAGGACCAAGGAGCAGTGCATATCTGATGAGAGGCCCGAGAAGAGGTGAGTATATGATGAGGGGGCCAAGGCGAGGTGAGTATGTAATGAGAGGACCAAGAAGAGGTGAGTATATAAAGAGAGGGACAAGGAGAGGTGAGTATATGATGAGAGGACCAAGAAGAGGTGAGTATATGATGAGAGGACCAAGAAGAGATGAGTATATGATGAGAGGACAAGGAGAGGTGAGTATATGATGAGAGGACCAAGAAGAGGTGAGTATATGATGTGAAGGACAAGGAGAGGTGCGTATATGATGAGAGGGACAGGGAGAGTTGAGTATATGATGAAAGGACCAAGGAGAGGTCAGTATAAGATCTCTTTAATTCCTTCTTAAGGCTGGTATCTGTAATAACCATTCCTATTAGGGGGTTTGCATTTAACAAAATAGATTCCTTTATTTGAGACTTTTCTTATTATCCTGAGTGGAATAACGGCTCTCATTCTGTTAGACTTGGCAGGAACATGATCTTTGTGTTCCAGTCACCAGAAAGGCTCCAGGATTAAAGGGTACCTGTCAGCACTTTTAGCCCCCCTAAACTATCACTACCTGTCCCTGCAGTGTCCTACTACTTCACTAACCATTCCTGTTTAACCTAATAGGGATTTATTAAAGTTGAATAGATCAGTTTATAAAGTTACAAACTCTGTGATGAGTGGGCGTTCCGACAAGGTTTGTGACGGGCAGGCGGTGTCTCCAGGGCCGCTCTCTCCCCGCCTCGCTGCTGTAATTACTCCTCGATGGGCGGCATCATTCTTCAGGATCGATATACTGATTTAAATTTCCCACCTCCCTCATCCAGGTTTATGACGCCACGTCATATCCGGCCATGCGCAGTGTGCCCGGGTGCAGAAGACGCATAGGCCGCCTTCAACATGAGATCTGCCTGATGGTGGCCTTGTGCAACAATCCCAAGCGTTGACGGACAGGTGAGTATCATACCCCCCGAATACTCGCCTATGCGTTATGAGTAGCGAGTCCAATGCAGGTCAATGGGAAATGCGAGTAATGCGAGTACCATTCTGCTGAACCCTACAAGGTGGTTTGGGGGCCTGAGGAATAGGATGAAATGGATGCATGATTGTTTAAAAGTCGTGCAGTAAAAAGCCGTTGTCTTATTTAAACAATCAGCTGGCCGGCTTTTTACACTCAAGTTCCCAACTTTTGCACACACTGTCTTGTTTATTTGTCCAATGCTTTAGGGCTTTTGCTTCTTCTCTCTATTGCTGAGCTGTGAGCTCTGTCATCCTCTCACAATTCTACAAACACCCAAAAATGACTGCTGCATTCCCTGCCTCAGCTTTTATACAGGCTATGTATAATTCCTCTGATTGGCTGCGTTATACCATGTGATGTGAGAGCTGCAAGGCATTATGAAGAAACCCATATAGTTTTCCGGATACAATCTTCTGCAATATGTTTGGACACTTTTTGGTGGCTTACGTGAGTCAAATCACAAATTGTAATGGTTCACCAGGACCTGAAAATATAATTATTAATTAATATTATTATAGGACCATTTATTCCATGGTGTTTAATATGTCAAAAGGGGCATAAATAAACAAGTACAATAATTATGAACAATACAAAGCACACAAGGTACCTGAGACAAGAGGACCCTGCCCATGAGGGCTCACAGTCTACAAGGGATGGATGAGGATACACCGGGGGAGGAGAGAGGACCCTGCACACGAGGTCTCACAGTCTACAAGGATGGGTGAGGATACAGTAGGTGAGGAGAGAAACCTGCCATGAGGGCTTACAGTCTACAAGGGATGGATGAGGATACACCGAGGGAGGAAAGAGGACCCAGCCCACGAGGGCTCACAGTCTACAGGGGATGGTGAGGATACAGTAGGTGAAGAGAGAGGACCCTGCCCATGAGGGCTCACAGTCCTTAGGGATGGTAAGGATACAGTAAGTGAGGGGAGGACCCTGCCCATGAGGGCTCACAGTCAACAAGAGATGGATGACAACACACCGAGGGAGGAGAGAGGACCCTGCCCATGAGGGCTCACAGTCTACAAGGGAGGGGTGAGGATACAGTAGGTAAGTAGAGAAGACCCTGCCCATAAGGGCTCACAGTCTACAAGGGATGGATGAGGATACACTAGGGGAGGAGAGAGGACCCTGCCCACGAGGGCTCACAGTCTACAAGGGATGGGTAAGGATACACTGGGGGAGGAGAGGGCTCTGCCCAGAAGGGCTCAAACTCTAGAATGGATGGGTGAGGATACACTGGGGGAGAGGGAGAAGACCCTGCCCACAAGGGCTCACAGTCTACAATGCATGGGTGAGGATACAGTAGGTGAGTAGAGAAGATCCTGCCCATGAGAGCTCACAGTCTACAAGGGATGGGTGAGGATACAGTAGGTGAGGAGAGAGGACCCTGCCCACGAGGGCTCACAGTCTACAAGGGAAGGGTGAGGATACAGTAGATGAGGAGAGAGGACCCTGCCCACGAGGGCTCACAGTCTACAAGGGATGGGTGAGGATACAGTAGGTGAGGAGAGGACCCTGCCAATGAGGGCTCACAGTCTACAAGGGATGGGTGAGGATACAGTGGTAGGTAGAGAGATGACCCTGCCACGAGGGCTCACAGTCTACAAGGGATGGGTGAGGATACAGTAGGTGAGGAGAGAGGACCCTGCCCACGAGGTTCACAGTCTACAAGGGATGGGTGAGGATACAAGTAGGTGAGGAGAGAGGACCCTGCCATGAGGGCTCACAGTCTACAAGGGATGGGTGAGGATACAGTAGGAGAGGAGAGAGGACCCTGCCCATGAGGGCTCACAGTCTACAAGGGATGGATGAGGATACACCGGGGAGGAGAGAGGACCTGCACACGAGGTCTCACAGTCTACAAGGATGGGTGAGGATACAGTAGGTGAGGAGAGAAACCTGCCCATGAGGGCTTACAGTCTACAAGGGATGGATGAGGATACACCGAGGGAGGAAAGAGGACCCAGCCCACGAGGGCTCACAGTCTACAGGGGATGGGTGAGGATACAGTAGGTGAAGAGAGAGGACCCTGCCCATGAGGGCTCACAGTCCTTAGGGGATGGTAAGGATACAGTAAGTGAGGGAGGACCCTGCCCATGAGGCTCACAGTCAACAAGAGATGGATGACAACACACCGAGGGAGGAGAGAGGACCCTGCCCATGAGGGCTCACAGTCTACAAGGGAGAGGTGAGGATACAGTAGTAAGTAGAGAAGACCCTGCCCATAAGGGCTCACAGTCTACAAGGGATGGATGAGGATACACTAGGGGAGGAGAGAGGACCCTGCCCACGAGGGCTCAAGTCTACAAGGATGGGTAAGGATACACTGGGGAGGGGAGAGGGCTCTGCCCAGAAGGCCTCAAACTCTAGAATGGATGGGTGAGGATACACTGGGGGAGGGGAGAAGACCCTGCCCACAAGGGCTCACAGTCTACAATGCATGGGTGAGGATACAGTAGGTGAGTAGAGAAGACCCTGCCCATGAGAGCTCACAGTCTACAAGGGATGGGTGAGGATACAGTAGGTGAGGAGAGAGGACCCTGCCCACGAGGGCTCACAGTCTACAAGGGAAGGGTGAGGATACAGTAGATGAGGAGAGAGGACCCTGCCCACGAGGGCTCACAGTCTACAAGGGATGGGTGAGGATACAGTAGGTGAGGAGAGAGGACCCTGCCCACGAGGGCTCACAGTCTACAAGGGATGGGTGAGGATACAGTAGGTGAGGAGAGATGACCCTGCCCACGAGGGCTCACAGTCTACAAGGGATGGGTGAGGATACAGTAGGTGAGGAGAGAGGACCCTGCCCACGAGGGTTCACAGTCTACAAGGGATGGGTGAGGATACAGTAGGTGAGGAGAGAGGACCCTGCCCATGAGGGCTCACAGTCTACAAGGGATGGGTGAGGATACAGTAGGAGAGGAGAGAGGACCCTGCCCACGAGGGCTCACAGTCTACAAGGGATGGGTGAGGATACAGTAGGAGAGGAGAGAGGACCCTGCCCATGAGGGCTCACAGTCTACAAGGGATGGGTGAGGATACAGTAGGTGAGGAGAGAGGACCCTGCCCATGAGGGCTCACAGTCTACAAGGGATGAGTGAGGATACACTATCTGAGTTCGATTTGCATTTAATCAATCAGCTCCAGTTAGAAATAACTTTTTTATTGTTTGTGGTAAAATAAAGACCAGGATAAACGTTGGATAAAAAGAAACAACAGAGTAATGAGATGAAGACATAACAACCTTGATACATTGTTTCTATGAACATAAACAAAACTTTTTTCAAATAAACATTTCTCTTTGTTACATTTGGATTCGGAACATTCTTGTAACCTTGTACTATTACGACGCCTTTGTTTAAACATCCTCATTTGAGAAGCAGCGGGGTCAGTGCCTCATTAAAATCCATAATTCCTGGGTTACTTTGTCGATGCCACAAACATCTTAACTCCCCAAAGACATAAAACACGACACGTTTAACATAAAAAAAGTGTTTTCCTGTTTATCTTTTTGGTGAACACAGAGAAAAACATCTTCAATATGAGATAATTACAGCTTGGCCTTCTTTTTGCTACTTAACAATAAAAGCTGCTGAAAAGCCGTTCTCCTCTGTGTTCTGTTTTACCCTCATTTATACGTACAATTTTTTTTGCATTTGCCATTAAATTGTGGGAGGCAAAATAATGGGCTTCTAATGATGCAATTAATTGTAGGACATTTATATATTTATATATTTAAATAAACATAAACAAGTGAGACAGAACAATGGCGAATATAGCGATGGAACGAGCTGGAATATAAATTACACGGGGAAGGATACTATGTCATTTATTGTTGTTATTTATATATTAGTTATTATTATTACATGGTTTTTATTATTGTGTTACAACAAATCATTCCTAAATTAATCATAGTTATTTAGAATATCCAAAACTGCAGATTTTATCACATCCAACGTTTTGGGGACATCAAATTCACACAAATGCAGCATGGGCTGATGCCTGAAATGTTGTCGAAGAACAAAACGAGGACTACAATGGAAGGAGTGTAGGAATCACAGGTGAGTGACAAGGTGGGTATGATAACACAGGTCTACAAGGGTATAGAATCATAGAATGATAGAATGGTAGAGTTGGAAGGGACCTCCTGGGTCATCATGTGAAGGGACCTCCTGGGTCATCATGTGAAGGAACCTCCTGGGTCATCATGTGAAGGAACCTCCTGGGTCATCATGTGAAGGAACCTCCTGGGCCATCATGTGAAGGGACCTCCTGGGTCATCATGTGAAGGAACCTCCTGGGTCATCATGTGAAGGAACCTCCTGGGCCATCATGTGAAGGGACCTCCTGGGTCATCATGTGAAGGAACCTCCTGGGTCATCATGTGAAGGAACCTCCTGGGTCATCATGTGAAGGGACCTCCTGGGTCAACTTGTGAAGGGACCTCCTGGGTCATCATGTGAAGGGACCTCCTGGGTCATCATGTGAAAGGACCACTTGGGTCAACTTGTGAAGGGACCTCCTGGGTCATCATGTGAATGGACCTCCTGGGTCAACGTGTGAAGGGATCTCCAGGGTCACCGTGTGAAGGGACCTCCAGGGTCATCGTGTGAAGGGACCTCCTGTGTCATCATGTGAAGGGACCTCCTGGGTCATCATGTGAAGTGATCTCCTGGGTCATTGTGTGAAGGGACCTCCTAGGTCAACAGTGTGAAGGGACCTCCTGGGTCAATGTGTGAAGGGACCTCCTGGGTCATCATGTGAAGGGACCTCCTGGGTCACGTGTGAAGGGACCTCATGGGTCATCATGTGAAGGAACCATTTGGGTCATCATGTGAAGCGACCTCCTGGGTCATCGTATGAAAGGACCTCCTGGGTCATCGTATGAAAGGACCTCCTGGGTCATTATGTGAAGGGACCTCCTTGGTCATCGTGTGAAGGAACGTCCTGGGTCATTGTGTGAAGGAACCTCCTGGGTCATCTGTAAAGGAACCTCCTGGGTCATCTGGTCCAACCCCTTCACAGTGAAGATCTGCAGCTTCATAAGACAAACATGGAAAGTGAACATGATGGAGGGCGATTGCTGGAGGATTCACATAGAAGATCCCCATCCTTCTGTAAGAGTAAAGGGATCAAGAAAAAAGGAAAAGGTGCAAGAATTAATTTCCAATAAAGTTGCAGAATGAGTTCTCAACACAGTTTTATACGGAGGTTGTAACTAGGTTTGCCGATGCCCGGGGCAAAGATCTGTTTTGGCGCCCCCCCCCCCCGCCCCCCAAGGTAGGTGAGGACCGGGGAGGGAAGGGTGCTGTCAGATTCCAGCCCCATGGTGTCTGTACACAGTGAGGGATGGTACAGTCCACAGGCAGGGTCTGGGTACAGGACGCCAGTGGAGCCGCAGAGCAAAGCTTAGGATATAGGATAGTGGCGGCCCTGTGTGTGCGCTCCCGCAACCTCTGTGCACCCGCCTCCGTAGGACGCGCTTTTTCCTCCCATCTGCTGGGATCCCCGCTCTCCTCCCGGCCATACACGGTGCAGTATCCTGTCAGCAGGGGCGTATCTAGGGGGGGGTGCCGCCGGCACCCCCCACTGAGTTGTGCCTGGGGCAAAAGGTCCGGCTGCACCCCCCTAGATACGCCCCTGGTTTTATATATAACATTGTGAACATTTTTGGATACAATAAAGATTTTTCTTGTTCATTTCACTTTTATGTGATTTCATGTGCGATTTGTGTAAAATCCATAATGATGGTTAAAAATGGAAGTTTTTTTTTAAAATCAGGACATAAGAATCAATCATTAGATTTGAAACAAATTTTAATAATCCCAAATCCTCCATACCCGTGTTATTTCACCTTCATTCCTTGCACTCTCTGTCTCACACTCACTTAATTTCTTTCTTTCTTTCTTTTTCCTTCTTTCTTTCTTTCTTTCTTTCTTTCTTTCTTTCTTTCTTTTTTTCTTTCTCTTTCTTTCTTTGTTCCTTCTTCCCTTCCTTTCTTTCTTTTTTCTGTATTACAGCTTATTTCCCTCCTTTCTTCCTTTCTGTGTCTCTCCCTCTTTTCTTTCTGTCTTTCTTTCTTTCTTTCTTTCTTTCTTTCTTTCATTCTTTCCTTCTTTCTTTCTTTGTTTCTTTCCTCTTCTCCTTACTTTTTACCTTTTTTCCTTTCTCACACCTTATTTCCCTCCTTCCTTTCTCTGTCTCTCTTTCTTTCTTTCCTTCCTCCTCTTCTTCCTTCCTTTGTTCTTTCATCCACCTTACTTCCTTCCCTCTTCCTTCCCTTCTTTCCTCTTTTCTTTCATCACAATATTGTCATTTAGAGTTGATCAGTCAGAACTATTCTTTTTTCTTAATGATTTCCCCTGGCCAGTAGTGATGTCCAGACTCTGAGTTGCCGTGTAGCAGACACCAGGTGGGCCCAGCCTTTCTCTAATCCAAAATGACTGATTCTATCACAATCAGATTATATTCTGTATTTAGTGTCCTGTGGATCCTCCATTCAGCGGTCAGATCCTACACACAAGAACAGAGATAATGTAGTGAAATATGTAAATGCTCGTGTAAGAAAATTTACAACATACTGTAACAAAGTTGCAGAGACTGGTGTGTATGAGGACGGCGGATGGGGACTCTGTACAGGGATTAGGGCTGATGCCGGTGGCCGGGATTATTTATGTGGATCCTGCTTTTCTTCACACTGTTGTCTCCGGGCTGCTCAGGTGCACAAGAGAGATAAAAAGTGCCAATATCTATACGAAAAAGGCAACAAAGCCCCCTGGGGTAACCGGCAACTGTAGATTATAAACCGCAGGGAGGAAGACGGAATCATCCGGAGTGAAGGGACGGGATCAGGACGACGGCTATCGATGTCATTACCGACGTACACAGGAGCTCCACATACAAAATATCTGAGCAGAAGAAGAAAATCCAGCTCCGAGTGCAAAGATTCCCCGGGATCATAAATGCTTAGTTCCAAATCCTGAGATCAAAACTTTATGTGTAAATGTGAAGTCAAAAGAAAAAATAGGACAAAAATTATTTTAACCAACAGAATGCAAAATTATACAGAAAGAAAATAGGACAAAAAATTATTTTAACCAACTGAATCAAATTATACAGAACATGGAATGTTACGAAAAATGTATTTTAATTTTTGACTAACCTAATTACCTCTGTATTATCCTCAGAGCTGCACTCACTATTCTGCTGGTGCAAATCACTGTGTACATACATTACATTACTGATCCTGAGTTACCTCCTGTATTATACTCCAGAGCTGCACTCACTATTCTGCTGGTGCAGTCACTGTGTACATACATTACATTACTGATCCTGAGTTACCTCCTGTATTATACTCCAGAGCTGCACTCATATTCTGCTGGTGCAGTCACTGTGTACATACATTACATTACGGATCCTGAGTTACCTCCTGTACTATACTCCAGAGCTGCACTCATTATTCTGCTGGTGCAGTCACTGTGTACATACATTACATTACTGATCCTGAGTTACCTCCTGTATTATACTCCAGAGCTGCACTCACTATTCTGCTGGTGCAGTCACTGTGTACATACATTACATTACTGATCCTGAGTTACCTCCTGTATTATACTCCAGAGCTAGCACTCACTATTCTGCTGGTGGAGTCACTGTGTACATACATTACATTACTGATCCTGAGTTACCTCCTGTATTATACTCCAGAGCTGCACTCACTATTCTGCTGGTGCAGTCACTGTGTACATACATTACATTACTGATCCTGAGTTACCTCCTGTATTATACTCTAGAGCTGCACTCACTATTCTGCTGGTGCAGTCACTGTGTACATACATTACATTACGGATCCTGAGTTACCTCCTGTATTATACTCCAGAGCTGCACTCCTATTCTGCTGGTGCAGTCACTGTGTACATACATTACATTACTGATCTAGTTACTCCTGTATTATACCCAGAGCTGCACTCACTATTCTGCTGGTGCAGTCACTGTGTACATACATTACATTACTATCTGATCCTGTATTATACCCAGAGCTGCACTCACTATTCTGCTGGTGCAGTCACTGTGTACATACATTACATTACTGATCCTGAGTTACCTCCTGTATTATACCCAGAGCTGCACTCACTATTCTGCTGGTGCAGTCACTGTGTACTATACATTACATTACTGATCCTGAGTTACCTCCTGTATTATACTCCAGAGCTGCACTCACTATTCTGCTGGTGCAGTCACTGTGTACGTATATTTACATTACTGATCCTGAGTTACCTCCTTATTATACTCCAGAGCTGCACTCACTATTCTGCTGGTGCAGTCACTGTGTACATACGTTACATTACTGATCCTGAGTTACCTCCTGTATTATACTCCAGAGCTGCACTCACTATTCTGCTGGTGCAGTCACTGTGTACATACATTACATTACTGATCCTGAGTTATCTCCTGTATTATACTCCAGAGCTGCACTCACTATTCTGCTGGTGCAGTCACTGTGTACATACATTACATTACTGATCCTGAGTTACCTCCTGTATTATACTCCAGAGCTGCACTCACTATTCTGCTGGTGCAGTCACTGTGTACATACATTACATTACTGATCCTGAGTTACCTCCTGTATTATACTCCAGAGCTGCACTCACTTATTCTGCTGGTGCAGTCACTGTGTACATACATTACATTACGGATCCTGAGTTACCTCCTGTACTATACTCCAGAGCTGCACTCATTATTCTGCTGGTGCAGTCACTGTGTACATACATTACATTACTGATCCTGAGTTACCTCCTGTATTATACTCCAGAGCATGCACTCACTATTCTGCTGGTGCAGTCACTGTGTACATACATTACATTACTGATCCTGAGTTACCTCCTGTATTATACTCCAGAGCAGCACTCACTATTCTGCTGGTGCAGTCACTGTGTACATACATTACATTACTGATCCTGAGTTACCTCCTGTATTATACTCCAGAGCTGCACTCACTATTCTGCTGGTGCAGTCACTGTGTACATACATTACATTACTGATCCTAGTTACTCCTGTATTATACTCCAGAGCTGCACTCATATTCTGCTGGTGCAGTCACTGTGTACATACATTACATTACTGATCCTGAGTTACTCCTGTATTACTCCAGAGCTGCACTCACTATTCTGCTGGTGCAGTCACTGTGTACATACATTACATTACTGATCTGGTTA
Organism: Allobates femoralis; assembly: GCA_033576535.1. Lineage (NCBI taxonomy): Eukaryota > Metazoa > Chordata > Amphibia > Anura > Aromobatidae > Allobates > Allobates femoralis. Next base: position 186,728,531 of record JARQOC010000008.1, read on the forward strand.
CTCCTGTATTATCTCCAGAGCTGCACTCACTATTCTGCTGGTGCAGTCACTGTGTACATACATTACATACTGATCCTGAGTTACCTCCTGTATTATACTCCAGAGCTGCACTCACTATTCTGCTGGTGCAGTCACTGTGTACATACATTACATTACTGATCCTGAGTTACCTCTGTATTATACTCCAGAGCTGCACTCACTATTCTGCTGGTGAGTCATGTGTACATACATTACATTACTGATCCTGAGTACTCCTGTATTATCTCCAGAGCTGCACTCACTATTCTGCTGGGCAGTCACTGTGTACATACTTACATTACTGATCCTGAGTTACTCTGTATTATACCCAGAGCTGCACTCACTATTCTGCTGGTGCAGTCACTGTGTACATACATTACATTATGATCCTGAGTTACTCCTGTATTATACTCCAGAGCTGCACTCATATTCTGCTGGTGCAGTCACTGTGTACATACATTACATTACTGATCCTGAGTTACCTCCTGTATTATACTCCAGAGCTGCACTCACTATTCTGCTGGTGCAGTCACTGTGTACATACATTACATTACTGATCCTGAGTTACCTCCTGTATTATACTCCAGAGCTGCACTCACTATTCTGCTGGTGCAGTCACTGTGTACATACATTACATTATGATCCTGAGTTACTCTGTATTATACTCCAGAGCTGCATCACTATTCTGCTGGTGCAGTCACTGTGTACATACATTACATTACTGATCTGAGTTACCTCCTGTATTATACTCCAGAGCTGCACTCACTATTCTGCTGGTGCAGTCATGTGTACATACATTACATTACTGATCCTGAGTTACCTCCTGTATCTATACTCCAGAGCTGCACTCATATTCTGCTGGTGCAGTCACTGTGTACATACATTACATTACTGATCCTGAGTTACCTCCTGTATTATACTCAGAGCTGCACTCACTATTCTGCTGGTGCAGTCACTGTGTACATACATTACATTACTGATCTGAGTTACCTCCTGTATTATACTCCAGAGCTGCACTCACTATTCTGCTGGTGAGTCACTGTGTACATACATTACATTACTGATCCTGAGTTACCTCCTGTATTATACTCAGAGCTGCACTCACTATTCTGCTGGTGCAGTCACTGTGTACATACATTACATTACTGATCCTGAGTTACCTCTGTATTATACTCCAGAGCTGCACTCATATTCTGCTGGTGCAGTCACTGTGTACATCATTACATTACGGATCCTGGTTACCTCCTGTATTATCTCCAGAGCTGCACTCTCTATTCTGCTGGTGCAGTCACTGTGTACATACATTACATTACTGATCCTAGTTACCTCCTGTATTATACCCAGAGCTGCACTCATATTCTGCTGGTGCAGTCACTGTGTACATACATTACTTACTGATCCTGTATAATCAGAGTCATCACATGCTGGTGCAGTATTGTATACATTACTTACTGATCCTGAGTACTCCGATTTCCACGGATCACTATTCTGCTGGTGCTAGTCACTGTGTACATACATTACATTAGATCCTGAGTTACCTCCTGTATTATCTCCAGAGCTGCACTCACTATTCTGTGGTGCAGTCACTGTGTACGTAATTCATTACTGATCTGAGTTACTCTTTATACCCAGAGCTGACTCACTATTTGTGGTGCAGTCATGTGTACATATTACATTACTGATCTGTTACCTCCTGTATTTACTCCAGAGCTGCACTCACTATTCTGCTGGTGCAGTCACTGTGTACATACATTACATTACTGATCCTGAGTTATCTCCTGTATTATACTCAGAGCTGCACTCACTATTCTGCTGGTGCAGTCACTGTTCTTACATTCATTACTGATCCTGAGTTACTCCTGTATTATACTCAGAGCTGCACTCACTATTCTGCTGGTGCAGTCACTGTGTACATACTTACATTACTGATCCTGAGTTACCTCCTGTATTATACTCCAGAGCTGCACTCACTATTCTGCTAGTGCAGTCATAACCTTTAAATGCTCTTGAGTCTGCTTTTTGTTCAGCAATGGAGTTTTGTGTGATGAGTGTGCATACAGGAGCGTGCATACAGGAGCGTGCATACAGGAGTGTGCATACAGGAGCGTGCATACAGGAGCGTGCATACAGGAGCATGCATACAGGAGCATTCATACAAGAGCGTGCATACAGGAGTGTGCATACAGGAGCGTGCATACAGGAGTGTGCATACAGGAGCGTGCATACAGGAGCGTGCATACAGGAGCATGCATACAGGAGCATTCATACAGGAGTGTGCATACAGGAGTGTGCATACAGGGGTGTGTTTTCTGTGAAACAATTGCTCCTGCTGATTCCAGGTCTCTCTTTCGCTCTCCTCCTGTGTCTTTTGCTCTTGGACGTCTCTTCTGATAATTCTTTTCATCTTTTAGTGTGAAATCTCGCACACCTCCTGCTTGTGGCCTATTTAGGGTGAAATGATGTTCTTTACACTTCCAGATTATGGCCCCGGCAGAACTCACTGGGACCTTCAGTAAGTTAGACATTCTTCTGTAACCAATGCCATCAGTATGTTTTGTAACAATAAGGTTGTGCAGGTCTTGAGGCGGCTCACTGGTTTTACCCTTCATGAGATGTTTCTTGTGTAGCTCCTTGGTAATGAGACTCCTTTTGGTCATCAGCTGAGTGTCAGGATGGCTTTCTAATTCCTGATAGATATCAGCTGGAGTCCGGACTTTCCAGAGCTTTTTGCACCTTTTTCTTCTTGTGTCCTTTCTCATTATTGCACACCACTTCATCTCTGGTTACTTTGTCTCTTCTATTGTTATTGTCTGGAGCACGGAACGCTATCAGAGCAGAGGAATACACATGTGATGCAGAATCCTACCTCGCGTTGTCCCTGCAGAGTGCCGCGTCTGCCGGTTCTCTGATCACTAATCCCGTGTGATGTTTGGGATTTCAGCTCTCGGACGACTCCTCATCTCGGGTTATTGCAGCGATCTCATTACCGCTGGACTGTGGGGGGTCACTAATATTGGGGGAGTCACAATCCGGCGGCTCCTAAATGCTTACAAGCCTGATTCAATTCCTTTCACTAACAGGTGAATGTTGCCAGGTTCTGATGTCGCCCGAGGCAAAATGACAGAACGAATCACTGAAGCGCGATCATTGTCTTGGCTTTTTTTGTGTTACTCTACAGCTACAATCCTCATGAATTATTAATTATATCCAGGTTGCAGCTGAGGCTGCGGTTCGGTATTATATTTGCAGATTTTCAAAGTTTTTAGGAATCACAGCCCTGTACATGTTATTTACGCGTTGACTGCTGCAGTCTACGTGCTCTCTGTCGTTTTAATTGGGGTTAATTTCCTCTGGCACATTTGGAGTTAATGTTTGGATGCTGCTGGGAGGCGGCTCTGTAAGTGGGAAGTTTTGGGTTTGTCAGGTGACCACTCCCTTGGCCTTTCAATAGTTCCCTCTTCCACCAGCAGATGTCGCTGATATAGTTATAGTCTCTTCTAGACCACAGGCTGAGAAGACGTTTACTTTGTGCTGAAGGAGTTGCTGTGAATCCCAGACCGTGGGTGGAGGTGAGAGGGTGTTAGCACAGGGCTAATAGAGGAGCAGGGAAAGGGTGGTGGCCCAGACCTCCTCACTTTCAGAGATACCTCTGGGTACAATATCAAGCTAGGGACCCCAGTCTATAGGGTCAGGCTAGCTGCCCAGTTTACCTTACTTGTTATTGCCATCCTGCTTCCCATTCTCTCGTCCGCTATATCACTTTTGTGAAACCTAGTGATCCTTGCAAGTAAAAGTGAAAAATTAGGAAAGGTTTTGGAATATCACAAAGATTGGAGAATGGAGTGGATGAAATTGAGATGTGCTCAGCCAGATACAACTTAATAGACACTTCTCCTTCTAGGGAAACACACTTGCAATGCCAGGTGTGGCCACATGGTGCGCTGTTGGGTAAAATCAAAGCTAAAAGGACATCATCATGTATGTGTAGTGTCTACTGCACAGGGCTCTGCAGCACCACCTGGTGGTCAATCTAAGTCATGCAGCAGTGCACTCTGCACCAAGTTGCACAATATTAAAGGGAACCATACCAGTTTATGCCCCCCCCTAGCTATCACTATCTGCACCTGCAGCTTCATAGTACTATCCTACTCATCCCTTTCTAAGCTCATAGTGTAATGTTAAAGGTGAAAGAAAGCCTTTATACACATTTTTTAACATATTTTGTTAGGCAGTGTCTACTCTACTCCTTGGGGGGTGTAGTCACTCTGGCAGGTTTATAGTTAATATCTCAGCCGAATTTCATAAGAATGATGTGGGGCCTGTGTGATGTCACGATCACGTGAGTATAATAGGTGCAGCTAAGTGTCCATAGACCGTAATGATTTGGCTTGCTTAGCTCAGCACTATATAGTCACATGATCGTGACATCACCCAGGTCCTTTAGACAGAGAAGTTAACAGGGAGTTACCTATTAACCTGCCACATTAACATTACACTATGAGCTCAGACAGTAGTACTATGAAGCTGCAGGTACACACAGTGATAGCTGGGGGGGCATAAAGCACCTGGCAGGGTCCCTTTAATGACTAGATGGATGGTGACATCACAAGGAATGCGCCAGCATCTCTGTCTGCTGACTGCACCCAATATATGTAAATAAGTGTATTTTTACTTAAAAAACAATTTCTTTTTTTTTTACTAATAAAGTATTTAAATTCCTGGTAACAAAAAATGTGTAGGGCTTTGCTGTATTTTCTATTGCCAGCTCAGGTAAACCAAGCAGCTACTGGCTGCCAACCCCCCCTGCCTGGTGTTACCTTCACTGGCAATGAAAGATACAGGGTCGACCTTTTTTTAGTTATTTATATAAATAATTAAAAAATGGTCGTGGGCTCTACAGTATTTTCTATTGCCTGCCAAGGTAACTAAGGCAGCTGAGAATTGTAATTCTCAGCATGGTGAGGCCCAAGTGTTTTGGGTCCCCCACACTGTTATAGCATTTAGCAGCCGCCCTAAAATTGGCGCCTCCATGAGAGACACCAAAACTGGTAGTTACCCCGCTCTTCCAGCTGACGTGTAGCGGTGACAGACTGGATAATAAAGGGGTTGATGTCAGCTTTTTTTGGCAGCTGACATCAAGCCGTATTGCTAATGTCAGCCATCAGTATGACAGCCGGCCTTTAGCAATACTTTCAGTAAGGAGACAAAATAAACACAAAACCAAGATTAATATTTTATTACATACAAAATAAACATAGACGTCTCATTATCCACTTTATATCTGCCCTTCCAATGTAATCCTGTAATTGCTGCAATCTTGCAGAGGATGTGGTAGGGCAGTGTGCATCACGTGGTCACCATCTCTGTATACCCAAGTGTCCAAAGATGGCAGCCGCGAGAGTAAGTGTGCATGCGCCCTCTCTGGCCCTCCTGCAAACTCTTTCTGCCACCCCCTGTGTGCTCTCTGCTCCCCCTGTGCTGTGTCTCACATGTGCTGTGTCTCTGGTCCTCCCTGTAGTTGCACTGTGCCCTCCCCTGTGCTGTGTCTCTGGCCCCCTGTGGTCACTTTGTGCCCCCCTGTGTATGCTCTCTCTGCCCCCCTACATGCTCTCTGCCTCACCTGTGCATGCTTTTTGCCCCCTGTGCATGCTCTCTGCCCCATGTGTGCGCTCTCTGCCTCACCTGTGCAAGCTTTTGCCCCCTGTGCATGCTCTTTGCCCCACATGTGAGTGCTCTGTGCCCCATGTGCACAGTTTCTGCCCCCTGTGGATGCTCTCTGCCCCTCACCATGCTGTTTCCCTTGTGCTGTCTTTACCTGTCCTGTCTTTTGGCCCCCCTCTGTGCATGCTCTCCTGTCCTCTCTTTGGTTACTGTCTTCCCCTGTGCTCACTCTCCTGCCCTCCCTTTTGTTGCTGTCTTCCCCCCATGCTCGCTCTATGCCCCCTGTGCTGCCACTCTGCCCCCTCCCCTGGTGTCTCTCTGCTCCTCTGAATGTTGGTTACACCTACTGCGATCTACACTGTATTACGTAGGACTGCTGGTAATTTGTTATGTATTCTTGGCGACAGTACATAGGACTGCTGGCCACACCTGCAGTTATATGTCTTGTTACATAGGACTGCTTATTACACCTCCTGTGTTGTCTGTGATATTACACAGATTCGATCGTCCCTTTACCGGACAGCCACTTTAGGTTCATTCCTGCCTTCGCACAATGTAATATCTTCTTCCCCAATATTGCACTTTTCAGACAAACCTAATTGGGGTCGCGAAGAAACGAAATCAATGTTTTCCAAAACAGCCAGTTTGAGATGAATCCGGCAGCGATGAGATCATTCCGCACTTTCCATTATTATCTGCAATTTTGGGACCGGTGGAAATAATAAAACACAAAAGAAGAATTAAGAGGAGAAAACCATAAGCCGCACTTATAAATCAAAGCCTTAATTTACCGCCTGCGCCCGGCGCAGTGAACATCTGTGGAGCAGCAGGTTGCTCGTTCCTTCAGGAGCCGCGGTTGCTACATTCGCCGCCTGCCCACAAATACTCGATCTGCACAACTCGGTCATAGAAAGAATTTTCTGCAATGTTGAAATTTTCCTTTGCTCACAAAGAAAGTAATTTGTACATAGCTGTTGTCTATCACCTTGGGAGAGAGGTCGACGCTTGTAATAACAGCACTCGGAGAATGACACAATGTCTCCACTAATGTGACGGAACGTTCTAAAGTACAAGTCCTATACGGCTAAGTATAGTTCTGTGAAGAGACTCGGTGCCACAAGGTTTACATTGATCCCGAGGTTTACAAGAAACGGTGCACAACATGTGGTCCACATATCTGCCTGGAGGGGCAAAAATAGCTCTGAAAGGAGCAGAACTTGATGGAGTTTCATTCTTGTATATAGGCTCTTTCCAGACTAAATTGTCTAAACTACAAAAGTAAAGATGTTTCAGTTCCAAAAGAAGAAAAGAGAGAGAAAAATAAGAGTTTTCATTGTTGAAACATGTTCTTCACCCCGGGCAAGTATTCGTTACGTTTCCACCATCCCCAATGCTCCATCTACAAATGCAAAAAAGTCTACCAAAGTATGCCGCCACCGTAAATGCAAAATACCATACTGTACATACCGATACATCGACGACACCATTTACACCATCCCAATGCTCCATCTACAAACGCAACAAAAGTCTACCAAAGTATGCCGCCATCGTAAACGCAAAATACCATACTGTACATACCGATACATCGACGACACCAATATACTGCAAACACATGCTATCCTTACTGGAATACATAACACAAACTGAAAAGACAAAAGTGTGCAAAATACCATACTGTACATACCGATACATCGACGACACCATTTACACCATCCCCAATGCTCCATCTACAAACGCAACAAAAGTCTACCAAAGTATGCCGCCATCGTAAACGCAAAATACCATACTGTACATACCGATACGTCGACGACACCATTTTTCTGTAAACGCATACTACCCTTACTATACTATCCTTAGTGTGCAAAATAGTGTACTATTCGTAGCCACGGGGAAAAAAATACAATGGGGGCTCATCTGTGAGGGTTGTAGGAGCAACAACCACTATGTAGACTTGGAACCACGGCAGCAGCAGTAATCCCGAGGAAAAGACAACGATCCGGTAGTAGAAAGGAGAACGAAGCAAGAATAACCACCATCAGATGAATAAATGAAGAAAGTCGTTTGTACATAGCTGTTGTCTATCACCTTGAGAGAGAGGTCAAGACTTGTAATACTGTGAAGGCACTCGGAGAATGACACAATGTCTCCACTAATGTGACGGAACGTTCTAAAGTACAAGTCCTATACGGCTAAGTATAGTTCTGTGAAGAGACTCGGTGCCACAAGGTTTACATTGATCCGAGGTTTACAAGAAACGGTGCACAACATGTGGTCCACATATCTGCCTGGAGGGGCAAAAATAGCTCTGAAAGGAGCAGAACTTGATGGAGTTTCATTCTTGTATAGAGGCTCTTTCCAGACTAAATTGCCTAAACTACAAGAGTAAAGATGTGTCAGTTCCAAAAGAAGAAAAGAGAGAGAGAAAAATAAGATTTTTCATTGTTGAAACATGTTCTTCACCCTGGGCAAGAATTCGTCATGCCCCCACCGTAAATGCAAAATACCATACTGTACATACCGCTACATCGACGACACCAATATACTGCAAACACATGCTATCCTTACTGGAATACATAAAACAAACTGGAAAGGCAAAAGAGCTCAAAATAGTGTCTTGTTTGAAGCCACGGGGTAAATATAGAATGGGGGCTCATCTAAGAGGGTTGTAGGAACAACAACCACTATGAAGACTTGTAACCACAGCGGCAGCAGTCACCACGGGGAAAAGACAACGATCCCGTAGTAGAAAGGTGAAGGAAGCCACGCCATTGGGAATATCCACCATCAGATGGATAAATGAAGAAAGTGATTTTACTCAATGCGTTTCACAGCTCAAACTTGCTCCTTCTTCACAGTGGCGTAGCTAGCCTGCTTCGGGCCCCGGGGCGAGATCACCACCCAGGCCCCCCATGTGAGGACCGGGGGGGGGTTGGGGGGGTGCTGGTGGAGAGATGTGAGTACCGGGGAGGGGGGGTGGGGGGTTAGAGAGGTGTGAGGAACGGGGGAGAGGAGGGTGCTGACACCGTGCGTCTGCTGTAGGATGGGAGAAGGGGCGGGCGTCCTCCCTCCTCTCCGGCTGCGCGGCGGCTGGCTGCCAGCACGAGGCCCCCAGGGGGTGCGGGTCCCCCACAGGGAGTGCGGGGCCCCCCCAGGGGGCGAGCAATGGGCCCCTCAAACCGGGGGGGCCCGGGGCAATCGCCCCCCCTGATCCCCCGCTAGCTACGCTACTGCTTTTTCAAGAAAAGCACATATACCATGCACAGTACCATGGACAAGTCTCTAGTGCATCATATATCATATGTGATGTCCCTCCTGAATAAGGACCAAGTTTGCACTCCGAATCGCATTGAGTAAAATTCACTTTCTTCATTTATCCATCTGATGGTGGTTATTCATGCATGCAGTGTATCGGCACTACTATGTATAGCAAAATCACTGTCTCCTATGAATGCCTGCCACAGTCCCACATTCATCGTAATGCCCAGCACAGGGTTCATCAGCAGACCCCTAGGTGTCATGACAACCCATCAGCACCCCACAATTACATCACAGGCACACCGATGAGCAGGAGGAATGATTCTGCTAGTGTTAAATGCCGCTGTCTGAGATTTACAGTGGCATTTAACAGGTTAATAGCCAAGAATGCAGCACGGCTTCACTTGTGACTGTTAGAGGCACATGATGACTGATTAAGTCAGGGATCATGTGCTGGGACAGAAGCGGGCTCAGTCTGTGAGCCTGCATCAAAGTCATGGAGGGGGTGTATGACGTACCAGCATGTCATGTGTCGGTATCTAATTAGGAGTTAAACCCAAAAAATCAAGTTACTCCCTCACTGGAGCTCTGACTGCTGCATACATCAGCAATTGCTAGACCAGGGCTGTGCAGTCCTGACCTGAATGGAGCAGATGTGTGCATGCCTGGGAGCTCGGACCGGATGGGAGCTCTTACAGTTTCTTACCGGTTTTGGGGTCTTTCTTTATCTTTTACCTTGTCCTCTTCCACCAATACTGTGATAATATACACAAACACATCACACACGTAACGCACACACTGTGTGTAACACTCTGAGGTCCCCTATGACCGTATCCAACCCCTTTCAACACAACCTTAGGGTTGTCGGAGTTATGGGAACATTTATGGCTATAGGTAACCATACCATCTTAGTGTACCTTTACACGTCGCAACATTGCATGCAATTTCATTTGCAACTTACTGGTTGCAGTGAAATCATGGACACATTGTTACATTTGTGCATAGAAATGAAAGCCGGGCACTGACCTGTTAACAGCGTTACTTGTATTCTCTGTAGCGAGATTGGATTGTTACATTTGTACACAGCCACAAAATGTAACAATGTGTCCATGATTTCACTGCAACCAGTAAGTTGCAAGTGAACGTGCATGCAATGTTGCAACGTGTAAAGGTACCCCTACATGTTTTGGGGTCTTTATCTTTTCCCTTGTCCTCTTCCACCAAACACTGTGAGGTTATTTCTGGACATCTTGAGTACATGAGTCCCAGCCGTCTTCCTATGTATCAGATTTAATCCTGCAGTTTTCTAGCTGGGCTGAGCAGATTTGATACCTGAGATTATTATAATAATTAGTCCCCTTGTATCGGTTTATAGACGATGTGTCCTGACAGCTCCGGCCGCCCAGGAATCTTTCTTACACTTTATGTCTCACATTTATAAATGACTGGTAATGCAGACAGTAGGGAGAGGATAAATCTGCCCTCCGGGGTTGTGCCAGCTGTGGGCACATAAAGTGGTGATAACAAAAAACCTATTAAATGATACCATGGCTCACTGCTAAAAAACTGCAATTATCATGTAATGTAGAGAAGGATCTGGACGTTTCTCCATCTTTACACATGGAGGCAGGAAGGATTCGGTGTGTTGACTCGTTGTTCACCTCGGGTCTTACATCATTACAATCTCACTCCAATATTAAAAAGAAAAAAATTGTGCTCTGCATTATTAGTCTTCTTTTGTTTTAGCAAAGCAAACAGTGCCGATATTATGTGGCAATAATAATCCAGGAAAGTAATAAAGAGAAGGTCCTCGAGGTTCTCGTTCCTGCAGCAACTATTAGTTGTAATGTAGCACAGACCATCTCGTCAGGTTATTTCCTTATGTCTCTTTGCAAAAGAATCTGGTTCCGTACATAGGACATCATTATATTAGTACAGTAACATGGGCAGCGCTGGGGTAAATAAGTAACACGGACCGTGCTGGAGTTTGGTGCCATTGGCAGAACTATAGCAGATGAGCACCATGGACGGCATTATAGTAAATCAGCATGATGGACAGTATCATAACAGTCAGTATATAAAGTGCTGCAGTAGATCAGCACCATGGACAGCATTATAGTAAATCAGCACCATGGACAGGTCTCTAGTGCATCACTGCATCAGCACCATGGACAGGTATCTAGTGCATCAGCACCATGGACAGGTCTCCAGTGAATCAGCACCATGGACAGGTATCTAGTGCATCAGCACCATGGACAGATCTCTAGTGCATCAGCACCATGGACAGGTGTCTAGTGCATCAGCACCATGGACAGATCTCTAGTGCATCAGTGCCATGGACAGGTATCTAGTGCATCAGCACCATGGACAGGTCTCCAGTGAATCAGCACCATGGACAGGTGTCTAGTGCATCAGCACCATGCACAGATCTCTAGTGCATCAGTGCCATGGACAGGTATCTAGTGCATCAGCACCATGGACAGATCTCTAGTGCATCAGCACCATGGACAGGTGTCTAGTGCATCAGCACCATGGACAGATCTCTAGTGCATCAGTGCCATGGACAGGTCTCTAGTGCATCAGCACCATGGACAGGTATCTAGTGCATCAGCACCATGGACAGATATCTAGTGCATCAGTGCCATGGACAGGTCTCTAGTGCATCAGCACCATGGACAGATCTCTAGTGCATCAGCACCATGGACAGGTGTCTAGTGCATCAGCACCATGGACAGATCTCTAGTGCATCAGTGCCATGGACAGGTATCTAGTGCATCAGCACCATGGACAGATCTCTAGTGCATCAGCACCATGGACAGGTGTCTAGTGCATCAGCACCATGGACAGATATCTAGTGCATCAGTGCCATGGACAGGTATCTAGTGCATCAGCACCATGGACAGATCTCTAGTGCATCAGCACCATGGACAGGTGTCTAGTGCATCAGCACCATGGACAGATCTCTAGTGCATCAGTGCCATGGACAGGTCTCTAGTGCATCAGCACCATGGACAGGTGTCTAGTGCATCAGCACCATGGACAGGTCTCTAGTGCATCAGCACCGTGGACAGGTCTCTAGTGCATCAATACCGTGGACAGGTCTCTACTGCATCAGCACCATGGACAGGTATCTAGTGCATCAATGCCATGGACAGGTCTCTAGTACATCAGTACCATGGAGAGATCTCTAGTACATCAGTACCATGGAAAGGTCTCTAGTGCATCAGCAACATGGACAGGTCTCTAGTGCATCAGTGCCATGGACAGGTCTCTAGTGCATCAGTACCATGGAAAGTTCTCTAGTGCATCAGTACCATGGACAGGTCTCTAGTGCATCAGTACCATTAACAGATCTCTAGTGCATGAGCACCATGGACAGGTTTCTAGTGCATCAGCACCATGGACAGGTCTCTGGTGCATCAACACCATGGACAGGTTTCTAGTACATCAGCACCATGGACAGGTCTCTAGTACATCAGTACCATGGACAGGTCTCTAGTGCATCAGTACCATGGAAAGATCTCTAGTGCATCAATACCATGGACAGGTATCTAGTGCATCAGTACCATGGACAGATCTTTAGTGAATCAGCACCATGGACAGGTCTCTAGTGCCTCAGCACCATGGACAGGTATTAGTGCATCAGTACCATGGAAAGATCTCTAGTGCATCAGCACCATGGTCATGTATCTAGTGCATCAGCACCATGGACCACACTGCAGTAGTTAAGCACCGTGAACAGCGCTACAGTAGATTAGCACCATAGACGGCACTGCAGTAGATCAGCACCATGGACAAGTCTGTAGTAGATCAGCACCATGGACAGCATTATAGCAAATCAGCACCATGGACAGTATATACATCATTGCAGTAGATCAGCACCATGGACCACGCTGCAGTAGATAAGCACGATGGATGGCACTCCAGTAGATAAGCACCATGGACAGTATTATAACAGTCAGCATATACAGCACTGGAAAAGATCAGCACCATGGACAGCGTTATAGTAGATCAGCTCCATGGGCAGCATTATAAAGCGGATATGTGGATAGTACTTTAGTAGATCAGTAATATAGCCCATAATGCAGTCTTGATGGCTGTGAAACATTATTTACATTCCTGGGGAACATACTTGGTACCCCATAATAAATGTATTATTGAACTCTTGGAATTTGTATTAAATCATAATTACTTACTGTTTCACTGAAGATTGGGCCACCAGCTCAGAGGTACAGCAATGGGGAGCCCATTGTGCCCTCACTTATGCTAAATTGCTTTTGGGCTATCAGGAGGATACCCACTTTTTCAAGGATGGGAATGTCGCATGATGCCCCCACATTCAGTTTTTGGGGCGATATATTGATGACAACCTTGTCCTCTGGTTGGGTCGAACTTACATCATTTATGTCCTTTGTTCAGTATCTTAACTCTAATGCAGTAGGTCTTTCTTTGACGTATAAATTGGAGGAAAGCAATGCTTTCTAGATGTTACCATCTCAACTGAAGAGGATGGATCCTTCCAAACATCCATTTTTCAAAAATAAACAACTAGAAAGCTTGTTAACATGAGGAAGCTGCCATCCCATTCCTCCAAAGAAAGGCTTCACCAAGAGACCATTGCTATGACTGAGTAAAATTACTCATCCTTAGTGGATTTCCAAAGGTAAGCTATGGACTTAAAAAAAGAGATTTAGAAACCAGGTTCAGTAGATCAGCCCCATGACTGCTGCAGTAGATCAGCACCATGAACAGTGCTGCAGTAGATCAGCACCATGGACTGTGCTGCATAGATCAGCCCATGGACTGTCTGTCAGTAGATCAGCACATGGACAGTGCTGCAGTAGATCAGCACCATGGACAGTGCTGCATAGATCAGCACCATGGACAGTCTGCAGTAGATCAGCACCATGGACAGTGCTGCAGTAGATCAGCACCATGGACAGTGCTGCAGTAGATCAGCACCAAGGACAGTGCTGTAATAGATCACACCATTGACTGGCTGCAGTAGATCAGCACATGGACAGGTCTGTAATAGATCAGCACTTTGGACTGGCTGCAGTAGATCAGCACATACTGCATGCTGTAGATCAGCACATGCATGCACTGCAGTAGATCAACACCATTGACTGCGCTGTAGTAGATCAGCACCATGGACAGGTCTGTAATAGATCAGCACCATGGACAGGTCTGTAGTAGATCAGCACCATGGACAGGTCTGTAGTAGATCAGCACCATGGACAGGTCTGTAATAGATCAGCACCATGGACAGGTCTGTAGTAGATCAGCACCATGGACAGGTCTGTAGTAGATCAGCACCATGGACAGGTCTGTATAGATCAGCACCATGGACAGGTCTGTAGTAGATCAGCACCATGGACAGGTCTGTAATAGATCAGCACCATGGACAGGTCTGTAGTAGATCAGCACCATGGACAGGTCTGTAGTAGATCAGCACCATGGACAGGTCTGTAGTAGATCAGCACCATGGACAGGTCTGTAGTACATCAGCACCATAGACAGGTCTGTAGTAGATCAGCACCATGGACTGGTCTGTAGTAGATCGGCATCATAGACAGCGCTGCAGAAGATCAGCACCATGGACAGGTCTGTAGTAGATCAGCACCATGGACTGGTCTGTAGTAGATCGGCATCATAGACAGGCTGCAGAGATCAGCACCATGGACAGGTCTGTAGTAGATCAGCACCATGGACAGGTCTGTAGTAGATCAGCACCATGGAGGCTGAGAAGATCAGCACCATGGACAGGTCTGTAGTAGATCAGCACCATTGACAGGTCTGTAGTAGATCAGCACCATGGACAGGTCTGTAATAGATCAGCACCATGACAGGTCTGTAATAGATCAGCACCATGGACTGGTCTGTAGTAGATCAGCACCATGGACAGGTCTGAAATAGATCAGCACCATGGACAGGTCTGTAGTAGATCAGCACCATGGACAGGTCTGTAGTAGATCAGCACCATGGACAGGTCTGTAGTAGATCAGCACCATGGACAGGTCTGTAGTACATCAGCACCATGGACAGGTCTGTAGTAGATCAGCACCATGGACTGGTCTGTAGTAGATCGCACCATGGACAGGTCTGAGTAGATCAGCACCATGGACTGGTCTGTAGTAGATCAGCACCATGGACTGGTCTGTAGTAGATCGGCATCATAGACAGGCTGCAGAAGATCAGCACCATGGACAGGTCTGTAATAGATCAGCACCATGGACTGGTCTGTAGTAGATCAGCACATGGAAGCGCTGCAGAAGATCAGCACCATGGACAGGTCTGTAGTAGATCAGACATTGACAGGTCTGTATAGATCAGCACCATAGACAGGTCTGTAATAGATCAGCACCATGGACAGGTCTGTAGTAGATCAGCACCATGGACAGGTCTGTAGTAGATCAGCACCATGGACAGGTCTGTAGTAGATCAGCACCATGGACAGGTCTGTAGTAGATCAGCACCATGGACAGGTCTGTAGTAGATCAGCACCATGGACAGGTCTGTAGTACATCAGCACCATGGACAGGTCTGTAGTAGATCAGCACCATGGACTGGTCTGTAGTAGATCGGCATCATAGACAGCGCTGCAGAAGATCAGCACATGGACAGGTCTGTAATAGATCAGCACCATGGACAGGTCTGTAATAGATCAGCATTATAGACTGGTCTGTAGTACATCAGCATCATAGACAGCGCTGCAGTACATCAGTACCATTAATGTTCCTTTTAAGCAAAATATGGGTGAGGTGGAGAAAAAGATAACATTGTTGTAAGATTTGCAAAGTCAGAGGGAGTGAGATTCCTTTTCTGGGTCAGTTGATGTGTCTGTTTAATGACATGTAACGATAAGCAGATCTGCCGAAAGTCGAATATGACATTTTGCTTAAATTTGGTCATGACATTTCATTGAATCAAAGTTCTCTTATTGTGAATGGAACGTTCCTCATTGTGATTTCTACACGCCCCAGAGCATTATACATTTAAGATAACTAAAAATAATACTCATTTTGATGCTCACCTTTTCAGCTTCCCATCTCGTCAGGTCCTTCATACCAGGGTTTCCAAGTTGTATGAATGAAAGGTGTGAAAATATACAGCACAACTCATCTTTATATGCGGCTGCATAACTGCAGACCGTCAGATCTCCCATCCCAATCCCTGTCCGCCACCAACATCACCAATGGTTATGTCTGTATTAGACCTGGACCACAAATTGATGGACACAGATAACCAAAACATTGATAATTTAAGTTTACCTAAATGTGGACTGCTTATAGAATCATAGAATGGTGGATTGGAAGGGACCTAATGGGTCATTGTGTGAAGGGACCTCCTGGGTCATCATTGAGGGACCTCCTGGGTCATCATGTGAAGGGACCTAATGGGTCATGTGTGAAGGGACCTCCTGGGTCATCATTGAAGGGTCCTCCTGGGTCATCGTGTCAAGGACCTCCTGGGTCATCATATGAAGGACCTCCTGGGTCATCGGGTGAAGAGACCTCCTGGGTCATTATGTGAAAGGACCTCCTGGGTCATCATGTGAAGGGACCTACTGGGTCATCATGTGAATGGACCTCCTGGGTCATCATGTGAAGAGACCTCCTGGGTCATCATGTGAAGAGACCTCCAGGGTCATCATGTGAAGGGACCTCCTTGGTCATCATGTGAAGAGACCTCCTGGGTCAACATGTGAAGGGACCTCCTGGGTCATCATGTGAAGGGACCTCCTGGGTCAACATGTGAAGTGACCTCCTGAGTCATCGTGTGAAGGGACCTCCTGGGTCATCATGTAAAGGGACCTCCTGGGTCATTGTGTCAAGGGACCTCCTGGGTCATCATATGAAGGGACCTCCTGGGTCATCGGGTGAAGAGACCTCCTGGGTCATTATGTGAAAGGACCTCCTGGGTCATCATATGAAGGGACCTCCTGGGTCATCGGGTGAAGAGACCTCCTGGATCATTATGTGAAAGGACTTCCTGGGTCATCATGTGAAGGGACCTACTGGGTCATCATGTGAAGGGACCTCCTGGGTCATCATGTGAAGAGACCTCCTGGGTCATCATGTGAAGAGACCTCCAGGGTCATCATGTGAAGGACGTCCTGGGTTATCATGTGAAGAGAACTCTGGAGGTCAACATTATGAAGGGACCTCGTGGGTCATCGGTGTGAAGAGACCTCCTGGGTCATTATGTGAAGGACCTCCTGGGTCATCATGTGAAGGGACCTCTGGGTCATATGTGAAGGACCTCCTGGGTCATCATGTGAAGAGACCCTCCTGGGTCATCATGTGAAGAGACCTCCTGGGTCACATGTGAAGGGACCTCCTGAGTCATGTGTGAAGGGACCTCCTGGGTCATCGTGTGAAGGGACCTACTGGGTCATCTGTGAAGGACCTCCTGGTCATCGTGTGAAGAGGGAGATAATGACTGGACACAGTATACAGATGAGGTCTGACTACAGAGGACTAGAGGGGATAATGACTGGACACAGTATACAGATGAGGTCTGACCACAGAGGAGTAGAGGAGGATAATGACTTCACATGATCTAGACTGTTGTTTGTGTTAATACTGCCCAGCATTGTGTTTGCCTTTTTTGCTGCTGCATCACTCTGGTAACTCCTGTGAGCCTGTGATCTATTATATACACAAGTCTCATCACACCTGCTGTTGCTTAGTTCTATTCTTCCCATTCTGTAGATGTTATTTTGTTTTGTTTTTTACCCAGATGTAGAATTTGGTATTTTTCCCAATTAAATATCGTTCTGTTTGTCTTTGTCCATTGTTTGTGGGACCCAGAAAGATGCACTAAGGATGCAGCGAGTCAGAGGCGGTGTGAGGCTTTGCACCTTGCGCTGTTTGCCTGATGGTTTCTGAAATGTTTAGGAAATATTCAGGATCATGGAGAACCCAACACTCAGGACTATAAGAACCTGCTGTGGTCACCTTGGTGCCGATTCGCAGGACCTCTCCATTGTGGAGTCTCAGTGTCCCTAGATCAACAGCAGTTCAGATTTCACAAAGTATCCACACAATAATAGACAGGTGGTTTTATTGTTATGGCTGATCATTGTATACTATAATATAATTATGGCCATAAAAGAAAATATTAATAATAAAACTGCCAGGATTGCTGATAGTACGATTAAAATAACACCAGAGATGGAAACAATAAACCAGTAAATGTACAGTATATGTGATGAATGCCGGTAATAATGATCACAGATCACAAGGCTCCCTATGAAGACATCACAGAAAGCGACTCACAGACAAAGCTGCGCTCAAGGACGCTCCGGATTCATCTCCGCGCCCGCAGTGAACGGCTCACGATGGTGTCCGTGCTCCGTACAGAGGGTCATTATGGCTCCGTGCTCTGTACAGAGGGTCATATGTCATGCCGTACGAGGGTCATTATGCTCATGCCCGTACAGAGGGTATTAATGCGTCAGGTCTATAAGGGGCATGATGGCATCCGCGTGTGAACAGCTCTCTATTGCATCTGTGCCCTGTACAGAGTGTCACTATGGTGTCCGCGCTCCGTTCAGAGGATCATTATGGCATCGCGCTCCATAAATAGGGCAGGGCCACCATCAAGGCCTGGCTAGTCTGACAACTGTCAGGGGCCCAGCGGTGATTGACAGGAAAGGGGTTCCCTTGCAAGATATGAGCTGGCAGGCTCCGATCTCCTCTGGCCCCACCCCCACACATATTGTACGGGCCCCTCTCCTGTCAATCACTCATGGGCCCCGCACCCTCACCTCTTGTGTGGGCCCTGTCTCCTGTCCATACCGCTGCTGCGGCCCACAAACCAGAGGTCACGCAAGCCTGGAGGAGAGGTGAGGGGGCGGGCCCTGATCTCCTCACCTCTTGAGCAGCCCAAGGTCTCTTGTCCATCACTCCTGTGGAACTGTGGCCCACAAACGGACCTCAGTGGGCACCAGCAAGATGAAAACGCCTGGAGTCAGGACGGAGCTGCTGCTGCCGCCACTGCTCCTGGTGAGTATGTGCGACTGTATGACTGTCTCCCTGTCTGTCTGTCTCTCTCTGTCTTTCTCTCTCTGTTTGTCTATCTCTCTGACTCTGTCTGTGTGTCTGTCTATACACAGCACTATACTCTATATACAGGTCCACACTACATGCTTTATCTGTGTACCAGTAGTTGGTATTCAGTATGTTCATACAGTCTACGCAGCAGTCTCTCATCCACAGATGTATAGTCCTCACAGTCCACTGGTCTCCTCCATTGTGCATTTGGTCCGCAAGGCCATCTCCAGTCATAGTGCATTATTTGTCCTGTAGCCTTTTCCATTGTGTTTGTAGCCAGCAGCAGTCTCTATTTGTTGTCTACAGCCAGCAGCAGTGTCTTATTGTGTATTCTCTACTGTGTCTATAGCCAGCAGCCGTCTCCATTGTTTATACGGCCTGCAGCCATCTCTATTGTGTATTCTCTATTGTGTGTGGCCAGCAGCAGTCTATTGTGTATTCTGAATTATGTGTATAGCCAACAGCAGTCTCCATTGTGTATATGGCCTGCAGCCATCTCTATTGTGTATACAGCTAGCAGCCATCTCCATTGCGTATTCTCTATTGTATATACATCTATTGTGCATTCAGCCCACAGAAGTGTCAAGTGTGTGTGTGTGTAATATATAATAGAGAGAGAGAGTGTGAAATAAAGGAAAAAGAGCACAAAAATATAGAAAAAAAGAGGAAAATCCTAGTGGCAGCCCTGACAGAGGGTCACTATGGCGTCCGCGGTGAATGGCTCACTATTGCATCTGCGCCCCGTACAGAGGGTCACTATAGTGTCTGCGCTGCGTACAGAGGGTCACTATGGTGTCCACGTTGAGCTTCTCGCTACAGTGTCTGCTTTCCATACAGAGGGTCATTATGGCGTCCGTGCTCAGTACAGAGGGTCACTATGTGTCCATGCTCTGTGCAGAGGTTCATTATGGCATCCGCGTTCTGTACAGAGAGTCACAATGGTGTCCGTGCTCAGTACAGAGGGTCACTATGGCATTCACGCTTCGTACTGAGGGTCACTATGGTGTCCATGCTCCATACAGAGGGTCACTATGGTATCCGCGCTCAGTACAGAGGGTCACTATGGTGTCCACGTTGAGCTTCTCGCTACAGTGTCTGCTTTCCATACAGAGGGTCATTATGGCGTCTGTGCTCACTACATAGGGTCACTATGTGTCCATGCTCCATACAGAGGGTCACTATGGTATCCGCGCTCAGTACAGAGGGTCACTATGGTGTCCGTGCTCCATACAGAGGGTCACTATGGTGTCCATGCTCCATACAGAGGGTCACTATGGCATCCATGCCCCGTACAGAGGGTCACTATGGCATCCATGCCCCGTACAGAGGGTCACTATGGCATCCATGCCCCGTACAGAGGGTCACTATGGTGTCCGTGCTCAGTACAGAGGGTCACTATGGCATTCACGCTTCGTACTGAGGGTCACTATGGTGTCCATGCTCCATACAGAGGGTCACTATGGTATCCGCGCTCAGTACAGAGGGTCACTATGGTGTCCGTGCTCCATACAGAGGGTCACTATGGTGTCCATGCTCCATACAGAGGGTCACTATGGCATCCATGCCCCGTACAGAGGGTCACTATGGCATCCACGCCCCGTACAGAGGGTCACTATGGTGTCCACGCCCCGTACAGAGGGTCACTATGGTGTCCGTGCTCTGTACAGAGGGTCACTATGGCATCCACGCCCCGTACAGAGGGTCACTATGGCGTCCGCGGTGAATGGCTCACTATTGCATCTGCGCCCCGTACCGAGGGTCACTATAGTGTCCACGCTCTGTACAGAGGGTCACTATGGTGTCCACGTTGAGCTTCTCGCTACAGTGTCTGCTTTCCATACAGAGGGTCATTATGGCGTCTGTGCTCACTACATAGGGTCACTATGTGTCCATGCTCCATACAGAGGGTCACTATGGTATCCGCGCTCAGTACAGAGGGTCACTATGGTGTCCGTGCTCCATACAGAGGGTCACTATGGTGTCCGCTCTCTTTACAGAGGGTCACTATGGCGTCCACGCCCCGTACAGAGGGTCACTACGGTGTCCGTGCTCTGTACAGAGGGTCACTATGGCGTCCACGCCCCGTACAGAGGGTCACTATGGCGTCCATGCCCCATACACAGGGTCACTATGGCGTCCACGCCCCGTACAGGGGGTCACTATGGCGTCCACGCCCCGTACAGAGGGTCACTATGGCGTCCATGCCCCATACACAGGGTCACTATGGCGTCCACGCCCCGTACAGGGGGTCACTATGGCGTCCACGCCCCGTACAGAGGGTCACTATGGCGTCCACGCCCCGTACAGGGGGTCACTATGGCGTCCACGCCCCGTACAGAGGGTCACTATGGCGTCCATTGCCCCATACACAGGGTCACTATGGCGTCCACCACCCCGTACACAGGGTCACTATGGCGTCCACGCCCCGTACAGGGGGTCACTATGGCATACACGCCCTGTACAGAGGGTCACTATGGCGTCCATGCCCCATACACAGGGTCACTATGGCGTCCACGCCCCGTACAGGGGGTCACTATGGCGTCCACGCCCGTACAGAGGGTCACTATGGCGTCCACGCCCCGTACAGGGGGTCACTATGGCGTCACACGCCCCGTACAGAGGGTCACTATGGCGTCCATGCCCCATACACAGGGTCACTATGGCGTCCACACCCCGTACACAGGGTCACTATGGCGTCCACGCCCCGTACAGGGGGTCACTATGGCATACACGCCCTGTACAGAGGGTCACTATGGCGTCCATGCCCCATACACAGGGTCACTATGGCATCCACGCCCCGTACAGAGGGTCACTATGGCGTCCATGCCCCATACACAGGGTCACTATGGCATCCACGCCCCGTACAGAGGGTCACTATGGCGTCAACGCCCCGTACAGGGGGTCACTATGGCATACACGCCCTGTACAGAGGGTCACTATGGCGTCCATGCCCCATACACAGGGTCACTATGGCATACACGCCCTGTACAGAGGGTCACTATGGCGTCCACACCCCGTACACAGGGTCACTATGGCGTCCACGCCCCGTACAGGGGGTCACTATGGCATACACGCCCTGTACAGAGGGTCACTATGGCGTCCATGCCCCATACACAGGGTCACTATGGCATCCACGCCCCGTACAGAGGGTCACTATGGCGTCCATGCCCCATACACAGGGTCACTATGGCATCCACGCCCCGTACAGAGGGTCACTATGGCGTCCACGCCCCGTACAGGGGGTCACTATGGCATACACGCCCTGTACAGAGGGTCACTATGGCGTCCATGCCCCATACACAGGGTCACTATGGCATACACGCCCTGTACAGAGGGTCACTATGGCGTCCACACCCCGTACACAGGGTCACTATGGCGTCCACGCCCCATACAGGGGGTCACTATGGCGTCCACGCCCCATACAGGGGGTCACTATGGCGTCCACACCCCGTACACAGGGTCACTATGGCGTCCACGCCCCATACAGGGGGTCACTATGGCATCCACGCCCCGTACAGAGGGTCACTATGGCGTCCACGCCCCGTACAGGGGGTCACTATGGCGTCCATGCCCCATACACAGGGTCACTATGGCATACACGCCCTGTACAGAGGGTCACTATGGCGTCCACACCCCGTACACAGGGTCACTATGGCGTCCACGCCCCATACAGGGGGTCACTATGGCGTCCACGCCCCGTACAGAGGGTCACTATGGCATACACGCCCCGTACAGAGGGTCACTATGGCGTCCACGCCCCGTACAGAGGGTCACTATGGCATACACGCCCCGTACAGAGGGTCACTCACATCATGCCAAAATGTTGATCCCGGAACATAAATTTGCAGTTTGAGTTGTGGTGTCCGCCCGCACATCAGGTGTCTGCAGGCTTCTATCTGCAGGTTTACACTTCTCAGGACTCGTCAAGGACCATTCAAAACAGCAAGAAAGAAATGAAGGTGAAATAACACAAAATATACAGAGGAAGCCGTTATTATAGTGTATCACTGCGGTGTAGATGTGTCTCACCCTCCATGGAGGATACAAAGGAAGCAAAGTGCAGAAAACAGGAGGAGCAGAACTCTGCTGTATATCGGGGATTATGGGGATACATAATATAGAGATATCTAACCCCGGACATCAATGATTAGTTATATTGATCCCAATTGATCTGTTCAGGTAGAGTCATAATAATAATCCGGAGACCTCAATGATATCTTCCATGTGGTGTTGTAGCTTGAATCTCATGGGCCCCGATGTGAAAGCTCTAACGGGCCCCCAATTATTGCAAATCTTTATAAGTATTAGTCTTTTTCTATAGGCCAAAGGGAGCTTTGGGGCCCCCTAGGCTCCAGGGCCCCGGGTGCGATTGAAACCCCTGCACCTGTTGTAGTTACGCGGTGCCCCTGCTTCCACGGAACACAGTATGAAATATAGATAGAAAGATTCAAAGGCATAATTCATTTGCATTCTATTGCAAGAAAAAAGTATGTGATTACCAACCAGCAATGATTCTGCTCTCACAGACCTGTTAGTTTTTCTCCCTCTTAAGGCCCCATTACATGCAACAATAGCGCTAACGATATCGTTGCAACGTCACCGGTTTTGTGAAGCCGCTACGTGTGACATGTACCAATGACCAGCGATTAGCTCGCTGATTGTTGGTAAATGGCCATTTTTCGATCATTGGTCTCCCACTGGGTGGCCAGCATCGGCGTGTGTGACAACGGGAGACCAATGGTCAACGACCTCCCGGCCGATGCCCAGAGCCGCACAGACAAGCTGGGACACTGGTGACCAGGGTAAACATCGGGTAACTAAGCACAGCGCTAAGCTTAGTTACCTGCTGTTTACCCTGGTTACCAGCGTTCTCGTTGATCGCTGGTGAGTCTGCCTGTGTGACAGCTCACCAGCGATCAGATAGCGATGTCCCAGCAATCCAGATCGTTGGTGGCATCGCTGGGACATCGGAGCGTGTAACGGGGCCTTTACTCTGCAGTTATTACCTGTACTAATTGCACCTGTGTGACCTTCTTACCTGAATAACTGCCACCTGTCGATACACTCAATCAATCACACTCCAACCTCTCCAACATGGTCAAGACCAAAGAGCTGTCTATGGACACCAGGGATACAATGGTAGACTTGGGATGGGCAACACGACAATAGAAGCAACAACTGTTGACGCAATTGTTAGAAAATGGAAGAAACACAGGATAACGTCAATCTCCCTCGGTCGGGAGCTCCATGAAAGATCTCACCTCGTGGATTAAAGATGATTCTGAGAAGGGAATCAGCCCAGAACTACACAGGAGAACCTGGCCAATCACCTGAAGAGATCTGGGGACACATTCTCAAAGATTACCATTTGGAACACGCTATGACATCATGGATTAAAATCCTCCCGGGCCCGCAAGGTCCTCCTACTCATGCCATCACATGTCCAGCTCTGTGTGATGTTCACCAATGACTATCTAGATGATCCAGAGGAGGCATGGTAGAAGATCATGTGGTCAGAGGAGGCATGAGAGAAGGTCATGTGGTCATAGGAGGCATGAGAGAAGGTCATGTGGTCAGAGGAGGCATGAGAGAAGGTCATGTGGTCAGAGGAGGCATGGGAGAAGGCCATGTGGTCAGAGGAGGCATGGGAGGAGGTCCTGTGGTTAGAGGAGGCATGGGAGAAGGTCATATGGTCAGAGGAGGCATGGGAGAAGGTCATGTGGTCAGAGGAGGCATGGGAGAAGCTCAAGTGGTCAGAGGAGGCATGGGAGAAGCTCAAGTGGTCAGAGGAGGCATGGGAGAAGGTCATATGGTCAGAGGAGGCATGGGAGAAGTTCAAGTGGTCAGAGGAGGCATGGGAGAAGCTCAAGTGGTCAGAGGAGGCATGGGAGAAGCTCAAGTGGTCAGAGGATGCATGGAAGAAGCTCAAGTGGTCAGAGGAGGCATGGGAGAAGCTCAAGTGGTCAGAGGAGGCATGGGAGAAGGTCATATGGTCAGAGGAAGCATGGGAGAAGGTCATGTGGTCAGAGGAGGCATGAGAGAAGGTCCTGTGGTCAGAGGAGGCATGGGAGAAGCTCAAGTGGTCAGAGGAGGCATGGGAGAAGCTCAAGTGGTCAGAGGAGGCATGGGAGAAGCTCAAGTGGTCAGAGGAGGCATGGGAGAAGCTCAAGTGGTCAGAGGGGGCTTGGGAGAAGGTCATATGGTCAGAGGAGGCATGGGAGAAGGTCATGTGGTCAGAGGAGGCATGAGAGAAGGTCCTGTGGTCAGAGGAGGCATGGGAGAAGGTCATATGGTCAGAGGAGGCATGGGAGAAGGTCATGTGGTCAGAGGAGGCATGAGAGAAGGTCCTGTGGTCAGAGGAGGCATTGGAGAAGGTCATGTGGTTAGAGGAGGCATGGGAGAAGGTCATGTGGTCAGAGGAGGCATGGGAGAAGGTCATGTGGTCAGAGGAGGCATGGGAGAAGGTCATGTGGTCAGAGGAGGCATGGGAGAAGGTCATGTGGTCAGAGGAAGCATGGGAGAAGCTCAAGTGGTCAGAGGAGGCATGGGAGAAGCTCAAGTGGTCAGAGGAGGCATGGGTGCTAGTCATGTGGTTAGATGAGACCAAAATAGAATTGTTTGTGATCAACTTCGCTTGACTTGTTTGAAGGAAGAAGAACACCATCCCAACTGAGCAGCATGGGGGTGGACACATCATACTTTGGGGTTGCTTTTCTACAAAGTAGACACTATGACTGCACCCAGTTGAAGGGAGGATGGATGGGGTCATGCATCTTCAGATTTTGGCAAACAACTGCTTTCACTTAGTGAAATAATTAAAGATGGGTCGTGACTGGATTTTCCAGAATGACAATGTCCAAAAACACACAGCCAGACCAACTAAGGAGAGGCTCTGTAAGAAGCATTTGAAGGTCCTGGAGTGGTTTAGTCAGTCTCCAGACCTGAACCCAATAGAAAATCTTTGGAGGAAGCTGAAAGTTAATGTTGCCCAGCAAGAACCCCGTACCTGATAGATCTGGAGAAGATAGGTATGGAGGAGTGGGCCAAAATCCCTGCTGTGGTGAGTGCAAACAAGAACTATATGAAACATATGATCTCTGTAACTGCTAACTAAGGTTTCTGGACCAAATTTTAATTTCTGTTTTTCTATTGTATCAAATACTTAATTCATGCAAAAAAAAAAACAAATTAATTTAGTAAAAATCATACAATGTGATTTTCTTTTTAGATTTTGTCTCTCACAGTTAAAGGAATCTGCAATAAAAAAATGTACAACCTCTCCACTCCTTTTAGATGAAAAACTTGCAAAATCAGCAGAATATCACAATGTCCCCACTGTATCCATCTATTCTATAATGGAGAGTATGAGCTCGGCCTCCCCCCAACATCATACACACCTCACAAATGGTCTTCTGGGTGAATGGGCAAAAATTCCCTCAGACAAATTCAAAAATCTTGTAGAAATTTTTCCAAGGAGCCTTTATATCTGCAGAAGAGGTGACTCCATATTAATGTTTATGGATGTAGATGAGGACAGAGAAGCCCTCGGGGGTGGATGTGGGGGGCACATACTTTCCTCCATATTAATGTCTATGGATATAGATGGAGGACAGATATGCCACTGGAGGTGGATGTGGGGGGGCACATACATCTCTCTATATTAATGCCTATGGATGTAGATGAGGTCAGAGAAGCCTCCGGAGGTGGATGTGGGGGGGGGCACATACTTTCTTCTATATTAATGTCTATGGATGTAGATGAGGACAGGGGAGCCTCCGGAGGTGGATGTGGCGGGCACATACTTTTCTCCATATTAATGTCTATGGATGTAGATGGAGGACAGAGATGCCTCTGGAGGTGGATGTGGGGGGCACATACTTTCCTCTATATATATTAATTTCTATGGATGTAGATGAGGACAGAGAAGCCTCCAGAGGTGGATGTGGGGGGCACATACTTTCCTCTATATTAATGTCTATGGATGTAGATGAGGACAGAGAAGCTCCTGGAGGTGGATATGGGGGGCACATACTTTTCTTCATATTAATGTGTAAGGATGTAGATGAGGACAGAGAAGCCTCCGGAGGTGGATGTGGGGGGCACATACTTTCCTCTATATTAATGTCTAAGGATGTAGATGAGGACAGAGAAGCCTCCGGAGGTGGATATGGGGGGCACATACTTTTCTTCATATTAATGTGTAAGGATGTAGATGAGGACAGAGGAGCCTCCGGAGGTGGATGTGGGGGGCACATACTTTCCTCTATATTAATGTCTATAGATGTAGATGGAGGACAGAGGAGCCCCCGGAGGTGGATGTGGGGGGCACATACATCTCTCTATATTGATGTCTATGGATGTAGATGGAGGACAGAGAAGCTCCCAAAGGTGGATCTGGGTGGGATGGGGGGGGCACATATTTTCCTCCATATTAATGTCTATGGATGTAGATGGAGGACAGATAAGCCCCCGAGGAGGACGTGCAGTATTTTAGCTTTTTAGGTAGACTATTTTGCAGCCCCCACCCCTGACTGACTGCACAGAATCCATCCTTCCTGCTGTAGATAGTTGTGTGTTTTCAGCTTCTATCACTCTGTAGATAATATCTGCCCTCGAGGTCTCGGTTTCCCCGTATTAAACCCTATCATCTATTGGTATATATGGGGTAGAGCGATGATAGACTGCGGCGTCGGTGTCTTATATGTGTCCTATTAATAATTGAGTGGCGCGGACCCCCCTGTACATCCGTAATGTAATAGAGGATAATAAAGGATATAGTCCATGGTTCGGCTTCTTTCTCGGCCCCTCGATCTATACATTATGAATGACTCCGAACACCACAAAGACGTTTCTTAGAAACCCAAAAATGTGTTCTATGATTTATGTATCTATATGTAGAAGCAATAAGATTACTATGGAAATAAGAGATATATATATGTAGCGTAGGCTGATTCTGATCTTACAGATGGCGTTTGCCTATGAAAGGTCAATGAAGGTTTTCCATAGAAACGAGGCGACCGTGGAAGAATCCGAGACTCCGAGGAGAGGAAGCATATGCCGGTCAAATGCCGCCATGATAATTAATAAACATTCACTTGACTACGAGAGTAAATATAAGATGTAGGAGCTGCGACGTGCGGAGGAAATCTCCAAACTTTTCACGAAGATGTGTGACGCAGCGGCTTGCTGCATTGCAAATGTTCGATATATGTCGCAGAAGGAGGCTGTGACTGCGATATAAACCCACAATGGTCACTGCGGGACTTGTGGTGCCGTAAAGGTTAATGCATTGCAAGTGATAGGTTGGCAAATAGACATGGGTGTGTCTGGCTAACCTGAAACCTCTCATAGGTGTGTCTCATGTGGAGCAGATGGGATATAGTCCAACTTCCTGTTTGGTCACATGTTCCTCTGGGCTGGCCAGAAGCACATGATTAGGAAACCGTATGTGTGCAGAGCCTGAGATTGCTCTGGCAGATTCTATGAAGACCGGGTCTCGCTCAGTGTTTGGAGCCGCCATTGTCCTGGGACGCAACTGGTGAGGTATGCGTGTAAATGGCCAGCGTCCTGCAAGGCACACAGTCAGTAGATCATGGATGTCTGTAGATCCTGGGATAGCTCTCTGAATTCAAGAAGCTACAGTCCTGCTGAGGGTCTGGAACAGACAGGAGTTGGTGATTCCAAAAAGGCAGACTCTTGAATGATGGACTGACAGGTGTGAGAGTGGGGGTTGTGATGTCTTCACTGAGACAATAATAATAATAATAATAATAATAATAGTAATAATAATTTGAATTTATATAGCACCAACATATTCTGCAGCACTTTACAATTCAGAGGGTACAAGATACAATACAATACTATATAACAATAAAAAATACAATACAATAATATATAACAATAAAAAATACAATAATATATAATAATACAATACAATATAGTATAATACAATACAATAATATGATAAAATACAATACAGACAATATGAGACAAATAAATCCATCACTGAGCCCATGAGGAGTGAGGATCCTGCTCGCAAGCTACAATCTATAAGGAAATAGGAAAGACACAAAAGGTAATAGTAACAAATGCCGTCATTATATGGTCCAGCCATCAATATAATATATAGGGAATTCACATAACGCAGCCAGGATCTGTACAGTACAGATAAAGTGCTATATAATGCATGGGGAGGGTGTAGAAAGAGGATACAAGAGGCCAGATTTGGAGAAGGACAGAATGGGAATAATTACATAGATGAGATGAGGTGGTAGGCTAGTCTAAAGAGATATATTTTTGACGCTCGCTTAAAGCTATGGATATTTGGAATTAATTGAATAGTTCTTGGTAATCCGTTCCAGAGAATTGGTGCAGCTCGTGAGACGTCTTGGATACGGGAGTGGGAGGTTCGGATTGTAGCTGATGTCAGTCTTAGGTGGCTTGCGGAGCGGAGAGCACGTGTAGGACTATAGACAGAGATTAGGGAGGAGATGTAGGGCGGTGCAGAACTGTGGAGAGGATGGGTAGGTGATAGACAGAGATGAGGAGATGTAGGGCGGTGCAGAACTGTGGAGAGGATGGGTAGGTAATAGACAGAGATGAGGGAGGAGATGTAGGGAGGTGCAGAACTGTGGAGGGCTTTGTGGGTCAGAGTGATAATTTTATATTGTACTCTATAGTGGATTGGCAACCAGTGCAAAGACTGGCATACGATAACGATAAGAGTGACAGTGTGTTTTTGCAGTTTAACAAGTAAGAAAAGGTTGGATTCTGAAGCTGATTTGTAACATGGAGGTAACATGATGGAGAGAGTGATTGGACATGGAGAATGAAGGAAAAGTGTCTGGGACTCTATTCTGCACATCACATACTTGTGGTCACATGATGAATATTATTAGAACCAGCAACTGGAGACAAATTGTTTCACCTTTAGGATTCAACAACCCCTTCATAATATCAGAAATGATCCTGGAAGACGTCGCTCCACCACACCCTATTCATTGTGTAGCTTCACTCCTATGTCACACACTCACTCCACCGGACCCTATTCATTGTGTAGCTTCACCCCTATGTCACACACTCGCTCCACCGGACCCTATTCATTGTGTAGCTTCACCCCTATGTCACACCTTCGCTCCACCACACCCTATTCATTGTGTAGCTTCACCCCTATGTCACACCTTCGCTCCACCGGACCCTATTCATTGTGTAGCTTCACCCCTATGTCACACACTCGCTCCACCACACCCTATTCATTGTGTAGCTTCACCCCTATGTCACACACTCACTCCACCGAACCCTATTCATTGTGTAGCTTCACCCCTATGTCACACACTCGCTCCACCGGACCCTATTCATTGTGTAGCTTCACCCCTATGTCACACACTCGCTCCACCGGACCCTATTCATTGTGTAGCTTCACCCCTATGTCACACACTCGCTCCACCACACCCTATTCATTGTGTAGCTTCACCCCTATGTCACACACTCGCTCCACACTATTCGAGATTGAACCTCCTCACACTCATTGTGTAGCTTCACCCCTATGATAACACTCGCCTCCACCGGACCCTATTCATTGTGTAGCTTCACCCCTATGTCCACACACGCACTCCACCGGACCCTATTCATTGTGTAGCTTCACCCCTATGTCACACACTACGACTCCACACACCCTATTCATTGTGTAGCTTCACCCCTATGTCACACACTCGCTCCACCGGACCCTATTCATTGTGTAGCTTCACCCCTATGTCACACACTCGCTCCACCGGACCCTATTCATTGTGTAGCTTCACCCCTATGTCACACACTCGCTCCACCGGACCCTATTCATTGTGTAGCATTCACCCCTATGTCACACACTCGTCCCACCACACCCTATTCATTGTGTAGCTTCACCCCTATGTCACACACTCACTCCACCGAACCCTATTCATTGTGTAGCTTCACCCCTATGTCACACACTCGCTCCACCGGACCCTATTCATTGTGTAGCTTCACCCCTATGTCACACCCATCTCGCTTCCACCCTACCCTATTCATTGTGTAGCTTCACCCCTATGTCACACACTCGCTCCACCGGACCCTATTCATTGTGTAGCTTCACCCCTATGTCAAACACTCGCTCCACCGGACCCTATTCATTGTGTAGCTTCACCCCTATGTCACACACTCCTCCACCGGACCCTATTCATTGTGTAGCTTCCACCCTATGTCACACACGCACTCCACCAACCCTATTCATTGTGTAGCTTCACCCCTATGTCACACACTCGCTCCACCGACCCTATTCATTGTGTAGCTTCACCCCTATGTCACACACTCGCTCCACCGGACCCTATTCATTGTGTAGCTTCACCCCTATGTCACACACTCGCTCCACCACACCCTATTCATTGTGTAGCTTCACCCCTATGTCACACACTCACTCCACCGAACCCTATTCATTGTGTAGCTTCACCCCTATGTCACACACACTCGCTCCACCGGACCCTATTCATTGTGTAGCTTCACCCCTATGTCACACACTCGCTCCACCGGACCCTATTCATTTGTGTAGCTTCACCCCTATGTCACACACTCGCTCCACCAACCCTATTCATTGTGTAGCTTCACCCCTATGTCCACACACTCGCTCCACCGGACCCTATTCATTGTGTAGCTTCACCCCTATGTGCAACACTCGCTCCACCGGACCCTATTCATTGTGTAGCTTCACCCCTATGTCACACACACCGCTCCACCGGACCCTATTCATTGTGTAGCTTCACCCCTATGTCACACACCACTCCACCACACCCTATTCATTGTGTAGCTTCACCCCTATGTCACACACTCGCTCCACCGGACCCTATTCATTGTGTAGCTTCACCCCTATGTCACACACTCGCTCCACCACGGACCCTATTCATTGTGTAGCTTCACCCTATGTCACACACTCGCTCCACCGGACCCTATTCATTGTGTAGCTTCACCCCTATGTCACACACTCGCTCCACGGACCCTATTCATTGTGTAGCTTCACCCCTATGTCACACACTCGCTCCACCGGACCCTATTCATTGTGTAGCTTCACCCCTATGTCACACACTCGCTCCACCGGACCCTATTCATTGTGTAGCTTCACCCCTATGTCACACACTTCCACCGGACCCTATTCATTGTGTAGCTTCACCCCTATGTCACACACTCGCTCCACCGGACCCTATTCATTGTGTAGCTTCACCCCTATGTCACACACTCGCTCCACCGGACCCTATTCATTGTGTAGCTTCACCCCTATGTCACACACTCGCTCCACCGGACCCTATTCATTGTGTAGCTTCACCCCTATGTCACACACTCGCTCCACCGGACCCTATTCATTGTGTAGCTTCACCCCTATGTCACACACTCGCTCCACCAACCCTATTCATTGTGTAGCTTCACCCCTATGTCCACACTCGCTCCACCGCACCCTATTCATTGTGTAGCTTCACCCCTATGTCACACACTCACTCCACCACACCCTATTCATTGTGTAGCTTCACTCCCTATGTCACACACTCGCTCCACCACACCCTATTCATTGTGTAGCTTCACCCCTATGTCACACACTCACTCCACCACACCCTATTCATTGTGTAGCTTCACCCCTATGTCACACCTTCGCTCCACCACACCCTATTCATTGTGTAGCTTCACCCTATGTCACACACTCACTCCACCACACCCTATTCATTGTGTAGCTTCACCCCTATGTCACACACTCACTCCACCGGAACCCTATTCACTGTGTAATTTCACCACCCTATGGTATACCTTCGCTCACTACAACCCTATTCATTGTGTAGCTTCACCCCTATGTCACACACTTCCACCGGACCCTATTCATTGTGTAGCTTCACCCCTATGTCACACACGCGCTCCACCGGACCCTATTCATTGTGTAGCTTCACCCCTATGTCACACACTCGCTCCACCGGACCCTATTAATTGTGTAGCTTCACCCCTATGTCACACACTCGCTCCACCGGACCCTATTCATTGTGTAGCTTCACCCCTATGTCACACACTCACTCCACCGGACCCTATTAATTGTGTAATTTCACCCCTATGGTAACACCTTCGCTCCACTACACCTATTCATTGTGTATAAGCTTCACCCCTATGTCACAACACTCGGCTCCACACCGGACCCTATTCATTGTGTAGCTTCACCCCTATGTCACACCTTCGCTCCACCAAACCCTATTCATTGTGTAGCTTCACCCCTATGTCACACACTCGCTCCACCGGACCCTATTCATTGTGTAGCTTCACCCCTATGTCACACACTCGCTCCACCGGACCCTATTCATTGTGTAGCTTCACCCCTATGTCACACACTCACTCCACCGGACCCTATACATTGTGTAATTTCACCCCTATGGTACACCTTCGCTCCACTACACCCTATTCATTGTGTAGCTTCACCCCTATGTCACACACGCGCTCCACCACACCCTATTCATTGTGTAGCTTCACCCCTATGTCACACCTTCGCTCCACCACACCCTATTCATTGTGTAGCTTCACCCCTATGTCACACACTCGCTCCACCGGACCCTATTCATTGTGTAGCTTCACCCCTATGTCACACACTCGCTCCACCGGACCCTATTCATTGTGTAGCTTCACCCCTATGTCACACACTCACTCCACCGGACCCTATTCATTGTGTAATTTCACCCCTATGGTACACCTTCGCTCCACTACACCCTATTCATTGTGTAGCTTCACCCCTATGTCACACCTTCGCTCCACCACACCCTATTCATTGTGTAGCTTCACCCCTATGTCACACACTCGCTCCACCGGACCCTATTCATTGTGTAGCTTCACCCCTATGTCACACCTTCGCTCCACCGGACCCTATTCATTGTGTAGCTTCACCCCTATGTCACACACGCGCCTCCTCTGCAAATAAGGTTAACGTTTTCCCATTTGCCCCATTTATCCTTCGCCCTTAATATTTGTTATAACTTGTTCTGGCCGCTTCAACCTGAGTTACATTTAGTACAAGTCTTCTGTGTCATGTCGGAGCCACTGCACAATATCGCACAGATGAAGCCTCGTCTCCTGCTCCTGCACCGGCTTTGTAACATGTCACATCGGATTTCTCATGCACCACGTACATCTCCTCAGTGTGTTTGGTGTGTGGAGGCATGTCTGCAAACGCGTGGAAACATTTATTTGATGGAATTGAGCGTAGCTGTCGCCCTTTATTGTAAGGCACAATGCACAGACCAGACGTGATAATTCTTGGGCTCAGTGCAAAAAGTGTAATAGGGATCCCACTTATTTTGTGCCATTTAGACCGCTAGTAGGAATCATGGACCTTAAAGGGGAACGCCAGGAAATAAAAATATGTTATACTGTCCCTTCCCTCCTACATGATGAAGAAGAGCTAAATCAATAAAATTGTATCTGTTCCTCAGCTCTCGAAATGAGAACGGTGCAGGTCACGGAAAATGGGGCAAAACTGCAATTCTTTTTTTTTAAAAATAATTCTGATTTTTTTTCACCACTTAGATAACAGTAAAAGTAACTTGTTTGGTATCTATGAACTCATACTGACTCAACACGTCATATTGACACCTCAGTGTTACCATATAGTACTGACTCAACACGTCATATTGACACCTCAGTGTTACCATATAGTACTGACCGGAGGCATCATATCGGCACGTCAGTGTTGCCATATAGTACTGACCCCAGACATCATACCGACACCTCAGTGTTACCATATAGTACTGACTGGAGGCATCATACCGACACCTCAGTGTTACCATATAGTACTGACTGGAGGCATCATACCGACACCTCAGTGTTACCATATAGTACTGACCCCAGACATCATACCGACACCTCAGTGTTACCATATAGTACTGACTGGAGGCATCATACCGACACCTCAGTGTTACCATATAGTACTGACCCCAGACATCATACCGTCACCTCAGTGTTACCATATAGCACTGACCCCAGACATCATACCGACACCTCAGTGTTACCATATAGTACTGACCCCAGGCATCATACCGACACGTCAGTGTTACCATATAGTACTGACCCCAGACATCATACCGACACCTCAGTCTTACCATATAGTACTGACCCCAGGCATCATACCGACTAGTCAGTGTTACCATACAGTACTGACCCCAGACATTATACCGACACCTCAGTGTTACCATATAGCACTGACCCCAGACATCATACCGACACATCAGTGTTACCATATAGTACTGACTGGAGGCATCATACCGAGACCTCAGTGTTACCATATAGTGCTGACCCCAGACATCATACCGACACCTCAGTATTACCATATAGTACTGACCCCAGACATCATACCGACACCTCAGTGTTACCATATAGTACTGACCCCAGACATCATACCGACACCTCAGTGTTACCATATAGTACTGACCCCAGACATCACACCGACACCTCAGTGTTACCATATAGTACTGACCCCAGACATCATACCGACACCTCAGTGTTACCATATAGTACTGACCCCAGACATCATGCCGACACCTCAGTGTTACCATATAGTACTGACCCCAGACATCATACCGACACCTCAGTGTTACCATATAGTGCTGACCCCAGACATCATACCGACACCTCAGTGTTACCATATAGTACTGACCCCAGACATCATACCGACACCTCAGTGTTACCATATAGTACTGACCCCAGACATCATACCGACACCTCAGTGTTACCATATAGTACTGACCCCAGACATCATACCGACACCTCAGTGTTACCATATAGTACTGACCCCAGACATCATACCGACACCTCAGTGTTACCATATAGCACTGACCCCAGACATCATACCGACACCTCAGTGTTACCATATAGTACTGACCCCAGACATCATACCGACATCTCAGTGTTACCATATAGTACTGACCCCAGACATCATACTGACACCTCAGTGTTACCATATAGTACTGACCCCAGACATCATACCGACACTAGGGATGGGCGAATCTACTCGCTAGGACTCGTTACTCGGCGAGTAGTAAGGGACTCGCAGGACTCGGTACTCGGCGAGTTTCCCAGTGATGACTCGCACGAGTCCAATGCAAATCAATATCAATCCTAGTTTTGTCAGAAACGCTGACAAAACTAGGATTGCCATTGTTTGCATTAGACTCGTGCGAGTCATCACTGGCTACTGTGCCAGTGATAGCAGGGAAACTCGCAGATAACTGCTGTTTCTTTGCGAGCCGAGTCCAGCTGTCTTCTCTGTGCAGCTCCAGGGTCCTAGAACCTGCCTGCTCACAGACATGATGTAGCAGTGCTGAGATTGTTCTCAGTCTGCTCATTCCCTGTGCATGTAGCAGAGAGGACATCGCGTTTTGGACTACGTCGGACGGAAGAAGATTTTTTTAATTAAAGATGGA
The DNA here is from genome assembly GCA_033576535.1 of Allobates femoralis. NCBI lineage: Eukaryota > Metazoa > Chordata > Amphibia > Anura > Aromobatidae > Allobates > Allobates femoralis. Next base: position 186,764,970 of record JARQOC010000008.1, read on the forward strand.
GTCCCTAATGGCTTTTTTTTTTATTTCAAATAAAAAATTTTCTCTGTGTTTTTTTAACCCTTTATTGGAGATTCTTAGTGGCTGGGTCAAACGTGGCCTGACATTAAGAATCTCGGGCTTAATACCAGCTTGTATAACAAAGCTGGTATTAACCCCTTTATTACCCAGCGTGCTACCGCCACCAGGGCCGCTGGAAGAGCGGGGTTCAGCGCCAGAGGATGGCGCTTCAATGAACGCGCCATCTTCTGGGGCGGCTGCGGGCTGCAATTTGCAGTGGGGGGTGCCCAGAAAGCTTGGGCATCCCTGCGCTGCGGATTCCAGCCCTCAGCTGCTTAGCTGTACCTGGCTAGACATAGAAATTGCGCGGAGCCCCACGCATTTTTTTAAAATTATTTAATGAATTTCAGAGTCAGAGTCTCAGAGTCAGAATCTCAGAATTTCATGAAATAATTTAAAAAAAATGCGTGGGGCTCCGCGCAATTTCTATGTCTAGCCAGGTACAGCTAAGCAGCTGGGGGCTGGAATCCGCAGCGCAGGGAGGCCCAAGCTTTCTGGGCACCCCCGCTGCAAATTGCAGCCCGCAGCCGCCCCAGAAGATGGCGCGTTCATTGAAGCCCCATCCTCTGACGCTGAACCCCGCTCTTCCAGCGGCCCTGGTAGCGGTGGCACGCTGGGTAATAAAGAGGTTAGGGCCAGCTTTGTATTATCAGCTGGCCCTAAGCCCGAAATTTATGGCGGTCACGCCAATATTAGACATGACCGCCATGAATTTCTATTAAATTGTTTTAAAAAAAACACAACACAAAGAAAATTTTTTATTAGAAATAAAAAAAAAAGCCATTAGGGACTCCATCTTTAATTAAAAAAATCCTCTTCTGTCCGACGCAGTCCAAAACGCGATGTCCTCTCTGCTACATCCCCTGTGTACAGATATAGATCTCTATGCACAGGGAATGAGCAGACTGAGAACAATCTCAGCTCTGCTACATCATCTCTGTGCACAGACATTCATGTCTGTACACAGGGAATGAGCAGACTGAGAACAATCTCAGCACTGCTACATCAGGCAGCAGGCAGGCTCTAGGACCCTGGAGCTGGCAGCCAGCACAGAGGAGACAGGACTCTTATCTGTGCGAGTCAGCGATTACTTACAAAGTAAACGAGCAATGCAAATAAATGACAAAACTAGGATTGCTTCAGGCTGAAGCTTCTGAGACACATCTGCGAGTTGTAAATCTCACACTACTCGCTATTACTCGCTTCCCCATTCATTAACATTGGACTCGCTAGACTCGCAACGAGTAGCGAGTCTTGTGCTCGGACTCGCTAGAGTCAAGCGATTCCGAGTAATTTAGGATTCGCCCATCACTAACCGACACCTCAGTGTTACCATATAGCACTGACCCCAGACATCATACTGACACCTCAGTGTTACCATATAGTACTGACCCCAGACATCATACCGACACCTCAGTGTTACCATATAGTACTGACCCCAGACATCATACCGACACCTCAGTGTTACCATATAGTACTGACCCCAGACATCATACCGACACCTCAGTGTTACCATATAGTAATGACCCCAGACATCATACTGACACCTCAGTGTTACCATATAGTACTGACCCCAGACATCATACTGACACCTCAGTGTTACCATATAGTACTGACCCCAGACATCATACTGACACCTCAGTGTTACCATATAGTACTGACCCCAGACATCATACCGACACCTCAGTGTTACCATATAGTACTGACCCCAGACATCATACCGACACCTCAGTGTTACCATATAGTACTGACCCCAGACATCATACCGACACCTCAGTGTTACCATATAGTAATGACCCCAGACATCATACTGACACCTCAGTGTTACCATATAGTACTAACCCGAGGCATCATACTGACACATCAGTGTTACCATATAGTAATGACCATCATACCAATACCAATACGTCATATAGTGATCAGGGTGAATAAAAAAACAAAAAATAAAAGTGTAATTGCACTTTTTTTTGCAATTTCCTCGCTCTTGGAATCTTTTTTCCATTTCCCTGTACACTATATGGTAAAACAAATGATTTAATCTGAAATTACAACTCATCCTGCAAAAAACAACAACAAGCCTCATATATCTATACTGATGAAAAAAAAAAGTTATGTCTCCTAGAAGAAGGGGAGGGAAAACCATAAACCAAAAAAGAGATAATGGCCCGGGGGTGAAGGGGTTAAGTGATGTCTCATGTGTTTGATTGGTATGTTGTTGTGTTGGGGATATGCAGCCTATATTCTCCAGGACAATATCCTCCACCTCAGAGCAGCATTGAGCTGACGGCTCCTGTACCCCGCTGGCTGCGGCTGCACAATTTCAGCTGGCTCATGAATAGTTTTGGCTTCAGACGCATTAGACACCAGCGGAGACACAATATGGGGCGAAATCTTATTAGTCAGACAAGGCTTCATGATAACAATTAATTTGAAATAATAAAAACAACAAAAAAAGATTCCGCAATGTAAATTGTGGAGGCGACATCGTGCCGCCTCTCGTGCACGTCTGATGCCCACGTCCTGCAGGCGACGGAGGAAACAAAGCAGCGCCGGGCTCCGTCCCTTTATGGAACAATTAATGTCGATCTCTCCTGCAATTGAGCAGCCAGTCTGTGCGTTAATTGGACGACGTTCATTTACCGCCTGACGCTCGGCCGCCCTTGCCCCCGGATACAGATGCCTCACAGCAGAAGACGCGCACATCTCATCCTGCCTCACGGAATGTTCAGTGTTTATTGTTTCTTTGTATCACTTCTGCATTCTATTGTATACATGTATGTTTCTACTTCCTACAAATATTCTGACGATAATTTACAGACAATGTGTTTGTTGTGCTTGTGCTTGTTGTGCTTGTGCTTGTTGTGCTTGTGCTTGTTGTGCTTGTGCTTGTTGTGCAGCTCTTTCCCGCCAGATGCTCCCTGCGGAATAGTAAACATATGGGCAGGTTAATGGGCTTTATAGGACACTGGATGAAGCCGCCGGGGATCAATCTATGAAACGTGATAACTACAGTATTATAATATGCAATAAAAATGGTCAAAAATAACAAATATTCGATCGGACGTTACATAGATTTTTACTTTTGATATTAGGATTTATTATTTTGTCTTTGTAATTTTTGACAAATAGCACATGGCTCAGTGGTTAGCACTGTAATATATAGAGGGCAGCACGGTGGCTCAGTGGTCAGCATTGTACTATCTATAGAGCAGCACGATGGCTCAGTGGTCAGCATTGTACTATCTATAGAGCAGCACGGTGGCTCAGTGGTTAGCACTGTACTGTATATAGGGCAGCATGGGGGCTCAGTGGTTAGCACTGTACTATATATAGAGCAGCACGGTGGCTCAGTGGTTAGCACTGTACTATATATAGAGCAGCACGGTGGCTCAGTGGTTAGCATTGTACTGTCTATAGGGCAGCACGGTGGCTCAGTGGCTAGCACTGTACTATATATAGAGCAGCATGGTGGCTCAGTGGTTAGCACTGTACTATATATAGAGCAGCACAGTGGCTCAGTGGTTAGCACTGTACTATATATAGAGCAGCACGGTGGCTCAGTGGTTAGCATTGTACTGTCTATAGGGCAGCACGGTGGCTCAGTGGTTAGCACTGTACTATATATTAGAGCAGCACGGTGGCTCAGTGCTTAGCACTGTACTATATATAGAGCAGCACGGTGGCTCAGTGCTTAGCACTGTACTATATATAGAGCAGCACGGTGGCTCAGTGCTTAGCACTGTACTATATATAGAGCAGCACGGTGGCTCAGTGGTTAACATTGTACTGTCTATAGGGCAGCATGGTGGCTCAGTGATTAGCACTGTACTATATATAGGGCAGCACGGTGGCTCAGTGGTTAGCACTGTACTATATATAGGGCAGCACGGTGGATCAGTGGTTAGCACTGTACTATATATAGAGCAGCACGATGGCTCAGTGGTTAGCACTGTACTAAATATAGAGCAGCACAGTGGCTCAGTGGTTAGCACTGTACTATATATAGAGCAGCACGGTGGCTCAGTGGTTAGCACTGTACTATATATAGAGCAGCACGGTGGCTCAGTGGTTAGCACTGTACTATATATAGAGCAGCATGGTGGCTCAGTGGTTAGCACTGTACTATATATAGAGCAGCACAGTGGCTCAGTGGTTAGCACTGTACTATATATAGAGCAGTACGGTGGCTCAGTGGTTAGCATTGTACTGTCTATAGGGCAGCACGGTGGCTCAGTGGTTAGCACTGTACTATATATAGAGCAGCACGGTGGCTCAGTGCTTAGCACTGTACTATATATAGAGCAGCACGGTGGCTCAGTGCTTAGCACTGTACTATATATAGAGCAGCACGGTGGCTCAGTGCTTAGCACTGTACTATATATAGAGCAGCACGGTGGCTCAGTGGTTAACACTATACACAGTGGCTCATTGGTTAGCACTGTACTATATATAGGGCAGCAGGGTGGCTCAGTGGTTAGCACTGTACTATATATAGGGCAGCACAGTGGCTCAGTGGTTAGCACTGTAATATATATAGGGCAGCACGGTGGATCAGTAATATATATAGGGCAGCATGGTGGCTCAGTGTTTAGCACTGTAATATATATAGGGCAGCACGGTGGATCAGTGGTTAGCACTGTACTGTATATAGGGCAGCACAGTGGCTCAGTGGTTAGCACTGTACTGTATATAGAGCAGCACAGTGGCTCAGTGGTTAGCACTGTACTGTATATAGAGCAACACAGTGGCTCAGTGGTTAGCACTGTACTGTATATAGAGCAGCATGGTGGCTCAGTGGTCAGCACTGTACTATATATAGAGCAGCACGGTGGCTCAGTGGTTAGCACTGTACTATATATAGGGCAGCACGGTGGCTCAGTGGTCAGCACTGTACTATATATAGAGCAGCACGGTGGCTCAGTGGTTAGCACTGTACTATATATAGGGCAGCACGGTGGCTCAGTGGTCAGCACTGTACTATATATAGAGCAGCATGGTGGCTCAGTGGTCAGCACTGTACTATATATAGAGCAGCACGGTGGCTCAGTGGTTAGCACTGTACTATATATAGGGCAGCACAGTGGCTCAGTGGTTAGCACTGTACTATATATAGAGCAGCACGGTGGCTAAGTGGTTAGCACTGTACTATAGATAGGGCAGTACAGTGGCTCATTGGTTAGCACTGTACTATATATAGGGCAGCACAGTGGATCAGTGGTCAGCACTGTACTATATATAGAGCAGCACGGTGGCTCAGTGGTTAGCACTGTACTATATATAGGGCAGCACAGTGGCTCAGTGGTTAGCACTGTACTATATATAGAGCAGCACGGTGGCTAAGTGGTTAGCACTGTACTATAGATAGGGCAGTACAGTGGCTCATTGGTTAGCACTGTACTGTATATAGGGCAGCACGGTGGCTCAGTGGTTAGCACTGTAATATATATAGAGCAGCATGGTGGATCAGTGGTTAGCACTGTACTATATATAGAGCAGCACGGTGGCTCAGTGGTTAGCACTGTACTATATATAGAGCAGCACGGTGGTGGCTCAGTGGTTAGCACTGTATTATATATAGGGCAGCACCGTAGCTCAGTGGTCAGCACTGTACTATATATAGAGCAGCACGGTGTCTCAGTGGTCAGCACTGTACTATATATAGAGCAGCACGGTGTCTCAGTGGTTAGCACTGTACTATATATAGGGCAGCACTGTGACTCAGTGGTTAGCACTGTATTATATATAGGGCAGCACAGTGGCTTATTGGTTAGCACTGTACTATATATAGGGCAGCACGGATTTTCTCACACCCATAGACTTTCATTGAACGCGATTTCCCGACGCGAGGGGATAATCAAAGCATGCTGCGATTGAACACACATTTCCCTTCCAATGCGAGTGTAATGCGAGGAACTCACACTAATATGACCAGTATCACTTAACGATACTGGTTCGAGTGCAATGCGAGTCCCCCTTGCATTACACTAACACGAGGCACATGGACAGTGCGCCTTCAGCCTTACGGACACTCACAAAAATGAAAAATAAATAAATACATTTTGCATAAACTGCATATTCCTGTACTCCTGTGTCCTGGAATAAATCTTCATATGATTAATCCCACAGAAGAACTAGCACAGTACCTTCCTTGGGTAAAGTTTCTTATTGAGGAGAGCAGACTTGGGAGATTTACTGGTGGGCAACGTCTCCTGGTGAAAAAATGTCAAATGCTCTACTTCCAAGATGACAATAATTGGAAGTAGCCACCCTATAAGTCGATGTTGACAACAAGGTTTTGTATAGGGTCCACATTTCCCCTCTAATAGGGGACACAACTACAATAGAGAGTGAAGAGGCCACCGCCGGCCATGTAGCCCAGAATCGATGGAGCCCAGGGATGGAACTACCGTGGTGCAGCTGGTTCAGCTGCACCAGGGCCCCTGACCGGCTAGGGGGCCCCTTCAAGCCTGAAGGGGGGCCCCCAGCCGACCCTGTAACCCGACGTCAGAGGAGATGAGGCTCAGGCAAGGAAGCAGAAAGCTTCCTGCTTCCCTTGCCTGATCCCGCCCCTCCTCTCCTCTGCTCCTCCGGCTCCCGGAAACGGTGCGGCTCAGCAGGTAGGACAGCTGCCGCAAGCACAAGCACTGCGCCGCCGGCCGCCAGCACCAAACCCCCCCTAACATGGCTGCACCACACCAGGGAATCCCCAAGGACCGCGCCGGCAGCATCCACCATCCCTTCCCCCCTGGACCGTGCCGCCGGCCGTCAGCAACCCCTCTCCCCCGGTCCTTAACATGGCTGCTGCACCAGGGTCAAGGTCCGCCACTGATGGAGCCGTTGGGTTGGAGCTGACCAGTGATTTCCTTTCAGACCAGGGGTGTAACTACAACAGGTGCAGGGGCTGCAATCATACCCGCGCCCCAAAAGTCCCTTTGTCCTATTGTAATAATTGGGGGTCCCGTTGGAGCTTTCACATCGGGGCCCATCAGCTTCAAGTTACTCCACTGGGGACACCAGGATGATATTCTTCTTCCTTTGCATTCCAGTCTATATTTCTAGTGTTGCCTATCGGGTCACGTCCGAGTCGATAACGAGCCTTGCCCCAATAACGAGCCCCGATCACTGGGGAGAGGAAAGGGTCAGACATTGTCATTAATAACATTCCGTAGATGATTGCAGAAAATAACAAGAAATTGTAACATAATTACAGAATGGTATTGGCCGCCTTCTCCTCTATCCTTTATACTGCGGAGATTTCCTTTATTGTGGATGAAAAATGTCAAGACCCTTTGGCATTTTGAAAAGTTTGTGTGAACGTTCCCCCGGGCGGCGACCTTCACAGGATGGAACACTGGGCTTTCTTGAAGTATCCTTGCCTTGAAGGATTTACGTGTTCAGATGTCCTTTGACCCATGAATTAATGCTCAATGGCCGGTCTAAAGGGGGAGAAAAAGCTTTTCACATCCGTCCTGTTAGTGCCAGATGCTGAACAAAGAGGGCACCGGGGAATAGTGTGACAACTAGAAAGACACTCACGTACCCACAGATACCGCACAACCCGCTCGCTTTGGACAATCGGATTTTAAAGGTTATTTTTACTGCAAAGACAAAAATTAAGAAAACAGTAGATATTTCACAGTATTATTAACATTTATAGGAAAATATTGTGGTATTATTTCTAGGGATAAATCTCAATGGAAGCATCATATAAGAAAATAAAATATATAAAAATAATAATAATAATAATAATAATAATAATATTAATATTATTATTATTATAAATAATAATAATAATAATCTACTTATATAATCCGCAGTTGGGATTTCGGGCGTTGTCGCCGAATCCCAACATGCTTTGCGGGACTGCGAGTGATGACGCGCAGCGTCATCACGAGCCGCAGACCTGCACTACACTTGAAAAAAAAAAAAAATATGCTCACCTCTCCCCGAGCCCCCGCCGTCTCCCTCCAGGCTTCCTCCAGGATTCCGGTCGCTGCCGGTGGCTGCCGCAGGCTCCGAGTGTCTGCAGACCTCTTCTACTGCACTCCAGGACCTGTGGTGATGTCACAGTCACGTGACACCAGCTTACTCCATGGTGACCTGGTGTCACGTGACTGTGACATCACCACAGGTCCTGAACTCCACTAGGACAGTGCGATCCCTCAGGCACAAGTGACAACAGCCAGGGGAGCGCCAGGAGAAAACCGGCCGCCGCCACCATCACCCGATGCCTTCCTCAATGACTCGGCCCGCCGCGGCCGCCGCCACCATCACCCGACGCCTTCCTCAATGACGCAGCCTGCCGCAGCGGATCACAGTAGGATGGCGCCGCCGCCGCACTAGCATTGTATCCTGCACGCCCCCCCATGCCCTGCAGACTCATAACAACCCGCTCCTCCACCCTCCGCTCCTCAAGTAAGGTTACAGGTGCGCCGGCCCGCACCTCTGCCCCCACATCTGCCCCTGCTTTACCCACACTCAACCACACTCCTCACTCCTCTTAACCCCCTATCTCCTCACTCACCCACACTGCCCCTCCTCACTCCTCTTACCCCCCCACTATCTCCTCACTCCCCCCCCCCATGCCCTCAGTCCCCACACTGCCCCTGCTCACTCCTCTTACCCCCCCCCCATGCCCTCACTCCCCACACTGCCCCTGTTCACTCCTCTTACCCCCCCTATCTCCTCACTCCCCACACTATGCCCTCAGTCCCCACACTGCCCCTGCTCACTCCTCTTACCCCCCTATCTCCTCACTCCCCACACTGCCCCTGCTTCCCCCCCCCAATCACCCACACTGCCCCTGCTCATGCCCCCACTCTGTACCTGCTTACCCCTCTCTACCTCCCCCACATGCCCCCACTCACCCACACCTCACTCACTCTGCTGCCCACAGCGCCGCCTCTGGACTCTGCTGCCCACAGCGCCGCCTCTGGACTCTGCTGCCCACAGCGCCGCCTCTGGACTCTGCTGCCCACAGCGCCGCCTCTGGACTCTGCTGACCACAGCGCCGCCTCTGGACTCTGCTGACCACAGCGCCGCCTCTGGACTCTGCTGCCCACAGCGCCGCCTCTGGACTCTGCTGCCCACAGCGCCGCCTCTGGACTCTGCTGCCCACAGCGCCGCCTCTGGACTCTGCTGCCCACATCGCCGCCTCTGGACTCTGCTGCCCACAGCGCCGCCTCTGGACTCTGCTGCCCACAGCGCCGCCTCTGGACTCTTCTGCCCACAGCGCCGCCTCTGGACTCTGCTGCCCACAGCGCCGCCTCTGGACTCTGCTGCCCACAGAGCCGCCTCTATACTCTGCTACCCACAGCGCCGCCTCTATACTCTGCTACCCACACAGCCGCCTCTATACTCTGCTACCCACTGACCCACCTGTATACACACAATTCATTTCACCGCGCTACCGATGCAATTGCATCGGGCCTTTTTACTAGTCTATATATAAAGCTGAGTGTATGCGTGTGTGTATGTACAGTACAGACCAAATGTTTGGACACCTCCTGTTTCAAAGAGTTTTCTGTATTTTCATGACTATGAATATTGTAGATTCACACTGAAGGCATCAAAACTATGAATTAACACATGTGGAATTATATACTGAACAAAAAAGTGTGAAACAGCTGAAGATATGTCTTATATTCTAGGTTCTTCCTTTTGCTGTGATTACTGCTTTGCACACTCTTGGCATTCTCCTGATGAGCTTCAAGAGGTAGTCACCGGAAATGGTCATCACTTCACAGGTGCCCTGTCAGGTTTAATAAGGGGGATTTCTTGCCTTATAAATGGGGTTGGGACCATCAGTTGTGTTGTGCAGACGTCTGGTGGATACACAGCTGATCGTCCTACTGAATAGACTGTTAGAATTTGTATTATGGCAAGAAAAAAGCAGCTAAGTAAAGAAAAATGAGTGGCCATCATTACTATAAGAAATGAAGGTCAGTCAGTCTGAAAAATGGGGAAAACTCTGAAAGTGTCCCCAAGGGCAGTTACAAATACCATCAAGTGCTACAAAGAAACTGGCTCACATGAGGACGCCCCAGGAAAGGAAGACTAAGAGTCAGCTCTGCTGCGGAGGATAAGTTCATCCGAGTCACCAGCCTCAGAAATCGCAGGTTAACAGCAGCTCAGATTAGAGACCAGGTCATTGCCACACAGAGTTCTAGCAGCAGACACATCTCTACAACAACTGTTAAGAGGAGACTCTGTGCAGCAGGCCTTCATGGTAAAATAGCTACTAGGAAACCACTGCTAAGGACAGGCAACAAGCAGGAGAGACTTGTTTGGGCTAAAGAACACAATGAATGGACATTAGACCAGTGGAAATCTGTGCTTTGGTCTGATGAGTCCAAATCTGAGATCTTTGGTTCCAACCACCGTGTCTTTGTGCGACGCAGAAAAGGTGACCGGATGGACTCTACATGCCTGGTTCCCACCGTGAAGCATGAGGAGGAGGTGTGATGGTGATGGGGTGTGGAGGAGGAGGTGTGATGGTGATGGGGTGCTACGCCAGATGACCTGGCCTCCACAGTCACCAGACCTGAACTTAATCCAGATGGTTTGGGGTGAGCTGGACACGCAGAGTGAAGGAAAAGGGCCAACAAGTGCTAAGCATCTCTGGGAACTCCTTCAAGACTGTTGGAAGACCATTTCCGGTGACTACCTCTTGAAGCTCATCAAGAGAATGCCAAGAGTGTGCAAAGCAGTAATCACAGCAAAAGGTGGCTACTGTGAAGAACCTAGAATATAAGACATATCTTCAGTAGTTTAACACTTTTGTGTTCAGTCTATAATTCCACATGTGTTAATTCAGAGTTTTGCTGCCTTCAGTGGGAACCTACAATTTTCATAGTCATGAAAATAAAGAAAACTCTTAGAATGAGAAGGTCCAAACTTTTGATCTGTACTGTATGTATGTAGATCCACTAAAAGAATCTGCATCGTTGCATCTACACACCCTATTTGACTCAGGGAATGTCTATCACTATGTTTTGAGAAACATTTGGAGGGTTGGGGGACATATTTTTGGGAGTGGGCGGAGGTGTAGTTTGGGGATTTTTTTTTGGGGGGGCAGGGGGACGGGTTAGTGGGGGAGTGGATTTTGGGGGTGTGGGTTTGGGGAACATTTTTTTTGGGGAGGTGGGGTTGCGGGATTAGGGGCAGGATTTTTTAGGGTAGTCTTGCTAGTTTGGGGAGAGTGCAGGGGGTTGAGGGGTAGGTTTGGGGGGAGAAGGGGTGGGTGGGGCGGTTTTGGGTGGGGGGCCAGGTTTGATGCATACAGTGGACATACGCTCGACTCTGGTAAATAATAATAATAATAATAATAATATAATAATAATAATAATAAAAAGATAATGTGGAAGTACAAAATAATTATAAATAGATGCACAAAAATGTTGTGTTATTATTTCTAGGAAAAAATCTCAATGGAAGTATCATATAAATAACAGAATAAAATATATACAAATAATAATAATAATAATAATACAAGATATTGTGGAAATAAAATAATAACTATAAACAGATACATAATAATATTCTGTTATTATTTCTAGGAAAAAATCTCAATGAAAATAACATATAAATAAGAAAAATAAATAGATACAAATAATAATAATGATAATAATAATACAATAATACAAGATATTCTAGAAATACAACTATAATAACATTAAACAGTTACTTACAAATATTGTGTTATTATTTTTTGGAAAAAATCTCAATGGAAGTATCATATAAATAAAAATATAAGATAGATACAAATAATAATAATACGAAAGAAGATAAAATGGAAATACAAAGCTGATAAATAAAAATATAAAAATGATTAACCGTGTTATCGTTTGCTATTATTGTCATTGAACAGCACAGGTTACATTTATCTCTGATCCAACAATAAAACCACTAAAAGGTATTATTAACCCCTTTATTAATTTGTGACAAGAGTTTACCTTGGACAAAGAGTTAACAATCAGATCTTAAAATGAAAGTATTGGTTTATCGTTAAAAAGTATCCTTCGTTTTCATTTTTAATTCATAATAAATCAATAGACTTGTCTATATCGCCCCTTTTCACAAGTGCAGAGTCATAGAATAAATGGCGCTATAATAATAAATAATAATAATAATAATAATAATAGTACGGTAGATGATATGAAAATAAGCAACTTTCTAATATAATCTATAAAAAAATCTGCTTCTTTCTGGACTGATCTTTCTTTCTCAGCTCTGGGGTAAAATGTTTCTTCAGTGAAGACAGATTCTCCCATTAATGAGAGAGAAGATAACAGTTTGTGCTTATCAGACTCAGACTTATCAGAAAAAAGGGGTGTACCAAAGTATTGGCACTGTTAGAAAAATCATGTGATGCTTCTGTAATTTGTGTAATTAACAGCACCTGTAACTTACCTGTGGCACCTAACAGGTGTTGGCAATAACTAAATCACACTTGCAGCCAGTTGACATGGATTAAAGTTGACTCAACCTCTGTCCTGTGTCCTTGTGTGTACCACATTGAGCATGGAGAAAAGAAAGAAGACCAAAGAACTGTCTGAGGACTGGAGAAACCAAATTGTGAGGAAGCATGAGCAATCTCAAGGCTACAAGTCCATCTCCAAAGACCTGAATGTTCCTGTGTCTACCGTGCGCAGTGTCATCAAGAAGTGTAAAGCCCATGGCACTGTGGCTAACCTCCCTAGATGTGGACGGAAAAGAAAAATTGATGAGAGATTTCAACGCAAGATTGTGCCAGGCTGGAGTTTGCCAAAACTTACCTGAGAAAGCCTACAACGTTCTAGAAGAATGTTCTCTGGTCAGATGAGACAAAAGTAGAGATTTATGGGCAAAGGCATCAACATAGAGTTTACAGGAGAAAAAAGAGGCATTCGAAGAAAAGAACACGCTCCCTACAGTCAGACATGGCGGAGGCTCCCTGATGTTTTGGGGTTGCTTTGCTGCCTCTGGCACTGGACTGCTTGACCGTGTGCATGGCATTATGAAGGCTGAAGACTACCAACACATTGTGCAGCATAATGTAGGGCCCAGTGTGAGAAAGCTGGGTCTCCCTCAGAGGTCATGGGTCTTCCAGCAGGACAATGACCCAAAACACACTTCAAAAAGCACTAGAAAATGGTTTGAGAGAAAGCACTGGAGACTTCTAAGGTGGCAGCAATGAGTCCAGACCTGAATCCCATAGACACCTGTGGAGAGATCTAACAATGGCAGTTTGGAGAAGGCAGCCTTCACATATCAGGGACCTGGAGCAGTTTGCCAAAGAAGAATGGTGTAAAATTCCAGCAGAGCATTGTAAGAAACTCATTGATGGTTACCGGAAGCGGTTGATCGCAGTTATTTTGGCTAAAGGTTGTGCAGCCAAGTATTAGGCTGAGGGTGCCAATACTTTTGTCCGGCCCATTTTTGGAGTTTTGTGTGAAATGATCAATGTTTTGCTTTTTGCTTCATTCTCTTTTGTGTTTTTTTCATTGAAGACAAATTAAATGAAGATAATAATAGCAAAGAATTTGTGATTGCAATCATTTTCAGGAAGAAACTGAGGATTATCTGACAGAATTGCAGGGTGTCAATACTTTTGGCCAACACTGTATGTGAATGGGGGTGGGTGGTCATATTGGGCACTAAGGGGATGGGCTTGTTGGAGTCTGGAGGGGCCTGGCATGCTGGAGACTGGGGTCTTGTAGGAGACTGGGTGTAAATGACAAGTTGTGAAGCTTACACACAAACTCCGCAACAGACACGCCTCTGGCCGGGGGCTGAGCTGCTCCTCCACACGTAGAAAGGTGACATCTAGGTAACAATGCAGAATGCTAAGGTAAAAGAATCCAGGGCCACTTGTCCATGGAAGTGAAGTAACTTTATTTGCACATAATTAAAAACAGCAGCATCCCACTCACAAATGCAGAATGCTGACATGGTGTAAATTACAAACTGTCAGCATTCTGCATCCTAGATATAAATTATACAAATAGCCCGGACAAGCCTTTCAACAACAGCCTGATTTAGAGGTGACAATACAAAGCAGGGCAGAAGTAGAACACACAGCAGCAAACTATGAAGCCAATTGTAACCCATCAATGAGGGATAAAACATCAAAACGTTCTGATAAGGAGACCTGGGAAATAAAGGAAAATGTTTGGAAATATCCATAATAGACCGTCCATCCGATATATACACAGGAGCACGGAAGAGGAAACCCTCCTGTTCCGCTCTAATGAGCTGTAATATGTACATGTTCATGTAGGATTATATATATACGGTATATGATTTTGCCCACATCATGGGAGCACTTCTTCCCGCGCTTCTTCTTCTATGCAGCGTTGTGTTAATATCTCACCTCAGAAGTCCCACAGCTAAAATAAAGTGAACTATTTCTGCAGACAAGATGTTCCTATAAGTAATATTGCGCTCCCCAGCCCTCGCTGTACTGATCATTAATATAGCAGAAGATCCATCTGTAGATCCGTCCCGTCACACACCAGAATATGGAGATACTGACAACACGTAATCTGTGACTTTATAAGTATAAACCGGATTTGCAACAATGTATCTAATAGAATAAAAAGTGGAAATTAGAAGGTGGCGGAAGAGTCAACAAGAAGAAATTGCTCCTTTTCATCCAGATGAAAGGGTCAAAACACAGACGGGTAAGTTAATTGTCTGCCCACGAGTCCGACCTCCGCCTGGAAGCAGCTTGGCAAAGGAATAATGCTGGATAGTCACTGATACAACAATCATCGGGCAGGAAATAATAATATAACTAATAATACGCTAATACAGGCGCTGTGTGTGCGCGACGTCAGCACTGGGGTATACATGGGAGATGCAGAGGGAAGTATCAATATTGAGTAAATGTTTATCTTTATCATCTAATGACTTGTATGTTTGTGTATAGAGATGATAAAGGTGGTAAATTGATGATCGCTGCGGTGTTGGAGAGCTTGGAACCCCATAAATCCGAACAAGGTGTGCAGGGAGATGTTAGCAGCACACAGTATTTAAGCAGAGAAGAGTAAAAAGACTGGTGTCATGCAGAATGGTGTAGCATTTAGGGAATCAGGTATCAGGTTGATAAGATGGGCTAAGGCATTCAGCTAGTCTGACCCTTAGACTGGGGGTGTCTGGCTCACTCTGCTCCCAGACGTATCTATGAAGGTGAGGAGGTCTGGGTCATCACCCTTGCCCTATGCTAAGCCCTAGGCTAACAGCCCTCATCTCCACCCATGGAGTGGAAAAAAAAGCAACTCCTAAGGAAGGAAACAGCAGCAGTACCAGTACAAACGTCTTCACTGCACAAGGTTCTAGTAGAGACTAACCTCTCTCAACAACACCTGGTAAAAGGGAGTGGAACTACATAAAGATTGAGGGAGTGGAGAACTGAATGAACTGAAACACCCTTCCCCCACCTGCACCTGCAGAGCCACACACAGAAAAAAGCAGACTCCAGCATTAACTCCACATGAACAAAAAGGAACTTTACTCTGATATAAATGACAGCAGTCTGACACATGGACTGCAAACAGTAAACACAAGACAACTGCCAGCTCTATAGAAGGAGCAGAGGTGACTATTAGCCATACGTGCAACCATTCATTGTGTATGGGGCTGTGGAGTACACTGCCGGCACAGTCCTATAGACAATGAATAGAGCAATTTTATGTCTGCACCATACGTTTCAGTGCCCTGACCCCTAACTATAAGTTACTGACTATTACCATTTAATTCTACCACTAACATTTTTTTATTATAAGCATTGAACACATCACCACATTTCTAGTAATCATATTTCTAAAGCTGATATTGACATGAACTTCTCGCCAGATGTCAGTGACGCGCCCAGGGTATGGGGACTTGGGTATCTGGGCCCTCTGCTTCGGTAGGGATGTCACTGGTGGCCTGCCCAGACCCGTGGCCCTGGGGTCCTACTTTAAAAAGGGGTTATTAATATAGGAGAAATAAAAGTTTATAAAGTTTATCGTGACGCCACCCGCAGATCCTGGTGAGAGGGCACCAGCGCTGCTTCCTCTGGAGGGTGACGGTACTGCAGCCGAGAAGGTATAGCTCCCTGCAGGTGGAACTGACCCTCCGGGGCAGGGGTGCACCTGTACGGATGGAGGTGCAGATGATGGAGGTCGTAGTTGCAGCACCGCAGTGAGTAAGCACATGGAGACTCAATCACTCTACCCGGGTACTTTACTTGCAAACTGGTCAAGGTGATGATACAGCGTACAGCTCTCTAGCAGGCCGGCCGGGTAGTCGCAGCCGAATGCAGAATCTGTGGAAGTCTCTGGTCCTGTTCCTTCTCTTCTCAATGCCTGCTTAGTAAGCACATACATCTATTATATAGAGTCATTACACACAGAGGGATCTATTTCATGGGTTTATTTCTGTTAATGTTGATGATTAATGAAAACCCAAAGGTCATTATCTAATAAAATTAAAGTCGGGAGGATGAAGGGTCTGAGAGATAAAATATGACCTAAATAGGTATCAGAGGCTTCACCTTGTGTGGTTGTGAGAGTCACAACCACTATAAAAGCAGATCACGGCTGCTGCAGTCCCCAGCGTGGTACATATAGAGTAGGGGCATGAAGGGTTATTAAACACCACGCTGCCGCATTCCACCAGACATCACAGGGTGAATATAATATTGATTTATTAGTCAGGGCTCCCTCAGGACAAATCAATATGATATTGCCATGTTTCAGGGCTACAACAGGTGCAGGGGTTGCAATTGCATTGGGCCCTGGAGCCTAGGGGGCCCCAAAAGTCTATTTGGCCTATAGAAAAAGAATAATGCTGTTAAAGATTTGCAATAATTGGGGGCCCGGTTGGACCTTTCGTATCAGGGCCCCTGACTCTAATACTTCCCAGTCATTTATAAATCATCTCAATGCGGCCAGAAATGATACATTGTATGGAGGAGGTAAAAGTTTTATAAAGTTTTATTTGAAGGAAACGGACACTTTAGGGTTAAAGAAAGACGGGAACAGGAATAGAGGAAAAATCTAGAATGAGGTCAGGACGAGTGAACCAAAGAAAAGACCCAATTAAATGGACAAGACGAATCCACGGAGCCGGAGGAGGATTTCATGTACGGGAAAGAGGACAAACAGCGGCAGCAAAATTGCAGGTGACCGGAGCCCGAGCTCATCCCCGAGCACAAGCGCCGCCATTCACAGCCACATTGTTCTTCGTTTCCGCTCAAACACATTTGCTCATTTTAAAAAGCCGAGGTCATGGGCGAGCGGAGGACGGGAACCTCCAATAACATCATTACTAGTGGGAAAGGTCGGAAAGGAATTAAAATCAATCAAAGGAAATCACAGCGGTAAAGTCTGATATTTCACTGGGTCCAGAAGACAATGCTCCGGTCTGTGCACAATGATGATGGCGTCTGCTGGATTCAACCTGTGTACAAGTCCCCGGCCAGGGCTGGGGCTGAATCCTAATTTACTCCATAGATGACCTTGGCTGGATTCTTGGTGTATTAGGGCACACGATCCTGAGGCTGTGCTCTGAAACCAGGCGGCCGATCTGGGGCGATGTTCACACATCGCCCCATGTAAACGGCCGCCGGCGACCTGACAGGCGATGGGAGCCATAAGCTCCCATTGTCTTGCATTGCCGCTGGGGTTTTGAGACACCCCAGCGGTGATGCCGCCTGTCTGATCACCGACACGGCGCTGGAGGTGTCGCCCCATGTAAATGGGGATGGCGACGCTAGCGGGGCGCCAAAAACGTGCGCGCTCCAGCCAGTTGCCGCCGTCATCTCCAGCCCCGTCGCCTTGTGTGACGGTACCTTTAGGGTACCTTTACACGCTGCAACTTTTGGCGGCGATAGGAGGCGATCTAACGTGCACGTGCACATTTTTCATGGTGGCCTCAGAACTCCGAAGGCGCTTTTACATGCCGCAATTTCGCCCTCAACCGAAGGCGATGTGTTGCCCCGGAAGTTGCCACGCCAACAGCGGAACCAATCCGGTGGAGTTCGATCGCCGCTTCCCACGCCGCAATCCCCAAAGGAATGTGGGCGTACCTGTGCAGCGACACAAGAACAGAGGCGTGACAGACTGGTGTATTCCGCGCCCCAAACACGCTGATTAGACAACGCAATAGCGTTATGATTGCTCAGCCTGCGCAGGAAGGCTGGATAATACATGACACCATTGCCATTGTGTGGTGGTGAATGATCAGCTGTTCAAATATGGCACCCGGTGAAGGGACAGCCAATGGAAACACAGTAGCCCCCACCAATCATCACTGATGGGGCGCGGTATCCAGCACATTGTGGCACGCCTCTGGGAAATCACTAGGCGACGCTGATTCCATCCCTATCGCCCCTTCACACGCCAAAACCGGGGAATGTCGCCTTCATGATTGCCTCTGATTTTGGAGCAGTGCTGTGAAATCGGAACCA
Organism: Allobates femoralis; assembly: GCA_033576535.1. Taxonomy (NCBI): domain Eukaryota; kingdom Metazoa; phylum Chordata; class Amphibia; order Anura; family Aromobatidae; genus Allobates; species Allobates femoralis. Next base: position 186,783,463 of record JARQOC010000008.1, read on the forward strand.
GGCGACAACTTCTTTATCGCCACCAAATTCCCCAATTACACGCTGCAACTGGGAGGCAATTTCACGGCGATGGTGACGGGGCTACAGATTGCCGGTCACATTTCTCGCCGCGGTTGCGGGGTGTAAAGGTACCTTTAGGACTCCGCAGCATGAAAATAATAAGCTGCAGAGCTGTGGAAGTCCGGAGACCGGCTGAAATAACACTGCAGCCGCAAGAAGCAAAGTGGACATGGGATTCCTAGAAATCATCCATGATAATGCCTAGGCAGCAGGCTCGCTGTCTGGGTGTTATGTTTGACACCGATCTCTCCTTCGCCCCTATATACAATCTCTCGCCCGCTCTTGCCGCCTGCACCTGAATAACATCTCTAGAATTCGCCCTTTTCTCACCATGGAAACAACAAAAACCCTCACTGTGACCCTGATTCACTCCCGCCTTGACTACTGCAATTCTCTATTAAGCGGCCTCCCCCTAACTAAACTTTTCCCTCTCCAGTCCATCCTTAATGCAGCGGCCAGGATCACCTATCTGTGATCATATATTGTGAGCATATACTGTAGCTTTAGGGTCGCACGTTGAAGATGTGGTGATTTTTTTTTCTTCTGAAAATACCATAAAACCTCAAAGCAAAGATTATGTAATTTATGGTATTTGCAGCCGGATCCAGGTTCCACAGAGCACCATTGTAATTTAACCCACATTGCCCTGGATCCGGGTGTTCTCGGACACCAAAATTGCTGCAAACTGCGTTTTTTGCCTCAGTGGAGACCCGGATCATGGGGAACCAAAAAGAACTGAATGCACCCACAAGTTCCTGCGGACACATTGAGACACAGTGGGACCAAAACGGATGCAGGTGCATCTAGTCCCAGCCGGACTCACATGGGTATTGTATTGACCGGCGGTGTGACGCCAGCCTTACCAGGTTGTGTTACTGTAGACTGTAGAGTACAGACGTTGTACGTTGCTGCTCCTTCTTGGTGCCGGTTGTGGTGACTGACTGCTAATTGGGAAACAAAAACAAGGATTGGAGTTGAGACTTGCACCAATCTGCATGTCCTCAATGTGGAATCTTTCCCAAAAATCCTGCTCTGGTTCCCAATCTTTGTCCATTTGCCAATAATAGAATCAATTAATAGTTTTGACTCCAAGTATCAACTTGGAAAGAAACTAACAAAATCCCTGTGGCGTAAGTTGAAGTTCATGTGAAGGTTCCAATGGGGCCCCCAATTATTGGAAATCATTAATAACAATAGTCTTTTTCTATAGATTAAAGGGACTTTTGGGGCCCCCTAGACTCCAGGGCCCGGGTGTGATTACACCTGCACCTGTTGTAGTTACTACCCTGTTCATCCCAGCTATTACCATATACCATACATATATACCAGGATGGGGACATATATACCAAGATGGGAAATCATATGTCAGGGTGGGAGATCATATATACCAGTATGGGGACATATATACCAGGATGGAGGACATATATACCAGGATGAGAGATCATATATATCAGGGTGGGAAATCATATATAGCAGTTTGGGGACATATATACCAGGATGGGGACATATATACCAAGATGGGACATCATTTATACCAGTATGGGGACATATATACAAGGATGGAGGGCATATACCCGGATGGGGGAATCATATACTAGGAGGAGGAACATATACCAGGATGGGGACATATATCCAAGGATGGGTGACCATATATACCAGGATGGGAGATCACATATATCAGTATGGGGACATATATATCAGGATGGGAGATCATATATACCAGTATGGGGACATAAACACCAGGATGGAGGACATATATACCAGGATGGAGATCATATATACCAGTAGGGGGACATATATACCAGGATGGGAGATCACATATACCAGGATGGATCATATATACCATGATGGGAGATTATATATCAGGGTAGGAGATCATATATCAGTATGGGGACATATATACCAGGATGGGGACATATATACCAAGATGGGAAATCATATGTCAGAGTGGGAGATCATATATACCAGTATGGGGACATATATACCAGGATGTGGACATATAAAGCAGGATGAGAGATCATATATATCAGGGTGGGAAATCATACATAGCATTATGGGGACATATATACCAGGATGGAGGACATATATACCAGGATGAGGACATATATATACCAAGATGGGACATCATTTATACCAGTATGGGGACATATATACAAGGATGGAGGACATATACTCAGATGGGGGAATCATATACTAGGATGAGGAACATATACCAGAATAGGGACATATATACCAGGATGGGTGAATATGTATACCAGGATGGGAGGTCACATATACCAGTATGGGTACATATATATTAGGATGGAGGGCATATATACCAGAATGGGAGATCATATATACCAGGATGGGGACATATATACCAGGATGGAGGACATATATACCAAGAAGGGAGATAATATATACCAGTATGGGGACATATATACCAGGATGGAGGACATATATACCATGATGGAGGACATATATACCAGGATGGGGACATATATACCAGGATGGAGGACATATATACCAGGAAGGGTGATCATGTGTGTACCAGGATGGGGAACATTAGTACAGAATTTGGGGGCATTTCCCCCATAACAGTGTTAGAAGCAGTCTCCTTCACCCATAACAGTGACCAAAGCGACAAAGAGACCAAAGTGACAATGGGTGGAATCAATGGAAATAATGTGAATAAATGTGAACAAATCTACTTGGAATTTCTATTTGAGCGTTTAGAGATAGATCTCCGAGGTTTGATGTTTCTCAGCCGGAATGTAAAAGTTTTCCGGAAGTGAAATGCAATCGTAACTTTGAAACGAGTCTCCGCTTTGCACTTTTGTAATCCCGCACTGAGAGGTCATAAAGAGCGAGCGCCCGGCGCCCACGTCCTAATTGGCTACATAGATCTCTGATTGTTCTCCTGGAAATCCTCATATGACTTAGGTTTCTGCTTTGCAGACCATGTCAGACGAGAGAAGACAAGGCTAATAAAGGAAGTTTTCCTTAATTAATCCAAATTATTTTCCTTCTGGTCAGCCACAGTTCGCTCGTAAAATGGAGGTAATTTAAATTGTAATGATAAAACGGGAGGCGATGAAATCAGAAAAGACCCCCGAGCAGATATTTTATCACAACCACTTTAATTACTGTTTTACTAATCATCTCTGTCTGAAGAAATCCTGATGTGATGGAAGAGAAGAAAACGTCCAGATGAAGAATAAATGGGAATTAACTGTTTCCTATGAAAAGCTGCAGCCAGGTTATGTCCTTTCTACAGGAGCAGAGTTTGTATCCATCATTCACCATAGTAGATGCTTATTTACTACAAGATTTGTCCTTAGCTCACATACTTTTATATATACCATTTTTCTAGACTTTTCCAGTGTATTCTTTATCATTTGTTTTTACAGAAACAAACATTGCATCTGGATATAAGATGCACCCAGGAGGCTGGAGTGTCGCTGATCACAGGGTGGGGCTGATTGAAGGACAGGGCAGAGCAGCGACAGGTTAGGGGAGATGAGTAGAATGGTCTATTTACACTACATTTTTTTGGTAGAAATCAAATCCTTCTGTGATGATAGTCACTAATGCGAGTCATGGGTAGAGGTAGTCAAGTGTTCTTGGGTCAGGTACTGAGAGCACGTCAAAGACTAAGGGGATAAACAGCAGTATAGTCAGGTTACAGTTTGGAGTCATAATACCTCGAGGCTAACCAATTGGATGGTCAGAATGATGTCCAAGGTCAGGCAGCAATAGACCAATCAAACAGAGCACAGGAATACAGGCCAACAAGCACCACTGAACAGAATGCTACAACCGGCAGAGTTCTGGGTAAAACTGCTCAGCTAAGTAACTGCAAAGAATTTGGAGTGGCCTTGTTAGAAGCGCTGGGGAAATGGGAACAATTAAAACACTCCAGAGATCGTAAACTGAGTTTGAGGACCTGTCTGACGTCACCCGAAGTTGCGATTATGTGACCGCGAACCCGAGAAGTGACGCGGGGGATCCCACCACCTGGCTGAGAAGAGACGCTCAAATCCCGCTATTAGGAAGCCTTTACTGGTATTGTGCAGAGTGTGCTACCCCAATAGGTGAGTGGCCTCGGCCCCCTAATTACATATATTTAAAATTACTAGGAGCTTCACAGTGCACCTTTTCTTTTTCTTGTTTCTTAACAGCTAAGTAGCTGGACAATCACTGTGAACAGGGAACACCTGAAAAAGCCCAGCACCATTCAAATCAGATTGGATGACTGAGATGTCACTCAATACACTGACAACTCAGCACAGCTAACAGTACACTCATCACATCCAAATACACCGAGTGGAGGAATCGTGACTCCTTGCTCCCTCAATTTGTGCAAATTTGCCAAAATTTGATTTCCAGAGATTCACTCAACTCTAACCCAGCGTACAGCAGACTTTGTGTATATAGTACAAGATAAAGTATCAAACAGGAATAAATCTAGGTGTTTCCATTGCACCTTGATAAGGTCAGGCAGCAATAGATCAATCAAACAGAGCACAGGAATACAGGCCAACAAGCACCACTGAACGGAATGCTACAACTGGCAGAGTTCTGAGAGGAACTGCTCAAGTAAGTAGCTCGCCTATCAACGGGGAACAGGGAACACCTGAATAACCTAGTACCTTTCAGAATCAGAAAGGACAACTGAGCTGTCACTCAACACACGGACAGCTCAGCAACACCCTGAATCCACAGGAGTCATTCATTGTGTCCTAAGTACACTGAGTGGAGGAATTGTGACACCTTCCTCCTTTAAGTTGTGCTCTTTTGCCAGAATTGTATTTCGAGAGATTTGCTCAACTTTAACCCCAGCGCACAGTAGACTTTCTGAATACGTTACAAGGTAACATCCTACAACCAATGATACAGCCTGAGATCAGATTAGAGATTGATCCGGAGAACATTCCGCTGTTATTGTAACCTCCGTGTTTCCGTTACTTCTATCGCTTTGGCTTTTTGTGTCCTCCGGAATCTCTCACTTCCCTTTCCCGTGTGATAAATTTCGAGTCCGGCCTCCGATTCTTCATGTGAGCGGCTCGGCCCGCGCGGCCGTCAATAACCATCAAACATTAATGAGGGGAATGTGCTACATTGTATCCAGATAATGATATTGTTGTCTAATGATGGTGTTTCTAAACATTAATTAAGAGTTCACGAGGTGAATGTCGCCGACTATTAATTTACACTGAATCATTGCTAATTGTCCAGGGCGCCTTGTGGAATGAATATTGTCAAAGATTTTGTAATTAGCGCCATCGAGGTAATTAATGCAATAATTGAAGTATTTTTAGATTTTAGTGTGCAAAATCTGGAATGAAACTTCACAGATCGTGTATGTGATATCAAGCCGTCGACATAAGGCCATGGCTATAACGTCATGTTAAAGGAGTTGTACAGGAATAGAAAAACGTGGCAAATTGCTCTAAAAACAGCGCCACTCCTTCATACAGGTTGTGTTTGGTATTACAGCTCATTTCCATTCACCTTCATATGACTGAGCTGCAATACCAGACAAGACCTGTCGCTATTAGTGGCACTGCTGCTAGAAGCATTGACAGGTTTATCTAAATAATACATCCCATTGAATTGCCCAAGAACACTAGGAAAAAGCCAAGAAAAAGTCTAACTATTTTTACTATGTGTGCTCTTAAAGAGCAACTTTCACCAAATTTTTCATGTTAACTTTATATGAGGTTTTTTTCTTGGGGGCGTTTCCTTATTCTCCCTGTATAATGCTGACCAATCATAAGCAGGCAGCAACAATCAGAGGAAAGTAGGCCATACCCCCACCATAGAGCCAGTTTCTCAGTATGTGAGATGTAAGGACACAGCTCTGACCTCCTTGTCTATCCTCCGATACAAGTTAGTGCAGGGGACAGGTGGTGCAGCTGAGTTTATCTGTGCCACATTACTAACCCTTCTACCAGCTCTCATCCTCTCCCAGCAAAAGTAGACCTTGCCCCAGCACAGGACCAGTTTCTCAGTGTGTGAGATGTAAGGACACAGGTCTGACCTCCTGGTCTATCCTCCAGTAAACATTAGTGTAGGGGAGGGGTGGTGCAGCCGAGCTTATCTGTGCCACATTACAAACCCTTCTACCAGCTCTCATCCTCTCCTAGCAAAAGTAGGCCATACCCCCACCATAGAGCCAGTTTCTCAGTATGTGAGATGTAAGCACACAGCTCTGACCTCCTGGTCTATCCTCCAGTAAATGTTAGTGTAGGGGAGAGGTGGTGCAGCTGAGCTTATCTGTGCCACATTACTAACCATTGTACCAACTCTCATCCTCTCCTAGCAAATATAGGCCATACCCCCACCATAGAGCCATTTTCTCAGTGTGTGAGATGTAAGGACACAGGTCTGACCTCCTTGTCTATCCTCCGATATAAGCTAGTGTAGGGGAGAGGTGGTGCAGCTGAGTTTATCTATGCCACATTACTAACCATTCTACCAGCTTTCATCCTCTCCTAGCAAAAGTAGACCATACCCCCACCATAGAGCCAGTTTCTCAGTGTGTGAGATGTAAGGACACAGCTCTGACCTCCTGGACTATCCTCCGATATAAGTTAGTATAGGGGAGAGGTGGTGCAGCTGAGTTTATCTGTGCCACATTACAAACCCTTCTACCAGCTCTCATCCTCTCCTAGCAAAAGTAGACCATACACCCACCATAAGGCCATTTTCTCAGTGTGTGAGATGTAAGGACACAGCTCCGACCTCCTCGTTTATCCTCTGATATAAGCTAGTGTAGGGGAGAGGTGGTGCAGCTGAGTTTATCTATGCCACATTACTAACCATTCTACCAGCTCTCATCCTCTCCTAGCAAAAGTAGGCCATACCCCCACCATAGAGCCAGTTTCTCAGTATGTGAGATGTAAGCACACAGCTCTGACCTCCTGGTCTATCCTCAAGTAAACGTTAGTGTAGTGGAGGGGTGGTGCAGCTGAGCTTATATGTGCCACATTACTAACCATTGTACCAACTCTCATCCTCTCCTAGCAAATGTAGGCCATACCCCCACCATAGAGCCATTTTCTCAGTGTGTGAGATGTAAGGACACAGGTCTGACCTCCTCGTCTATCCTCCGATATAAGCTAGTGTAGGGGAGTGGTGGTGCAGCTGAGTTTATCTATGCCACATTACTAACCATTCTACCAGCTCTCATCCTCTCCTAGCAAAAGTAGACCATACCCCCACCATAGAGCCAGTTTCTCAGTGTGTGAGATGTAAGGACACAGGTATCCTTTGGTACTAGTTAGTATAATGGAGGGGTGGTGCAGTTGAGCTTATCTGTGTCACATTACAAACCCTTCTACCAGCTCTTCTAGCACTTTCAGCTGTACTGTACTGTCTCTATACCGCACACGGCAGGTTGAGAGAAGTGTCAGCAACAGCAGGGAGGAGGGACCCTGAGGGGCTGTCAATTAGGCTAGGAAGGAGATTGAATACAAAAAATCCTGAGCCAGAGCGAGCTTGTGTGAACAGGCCTGTATAGCATGTTCACAATAAACACCAAATTGCATAAAACAACTAGAATAAAAGTATGTGCACGGTATGACCAAACACCTAGCATTTCATCATAACATGCACACTCTTTTTCCAATTGTTTTGAAGAGGAGATTAAGTTTAAAGTTTTATAAAAGATTTTAAAAAGTGATGAAGGGATCTGCAAAAAAAGCTGAATTAAGAGATCCCGAAACTATTTCCAGAAAATTCAATGTAGGGTCTAGAAAGACCAAAAAAGCATCATAATGATAGGGGTGGAAAAATTACTATGGAAATAGTATACTCACATCCCAGCTGTACAAGCATCACCTGAGGCCTCCAAAATAGAGGGAAGAGGCCAATACCGGCCACGAAGACCGGAATGGAAGGAGCCATTACAGGACCGGGCCGGTGCTGACCGGTGACCCCTGTTCTGTCCAGGGGTGTAGCTACAACAGGTGCAGGGAATGCACCCGGGCCCTGGAGCCTAGGGGGGCCCAAAAGACCCTTTGGTCTATGGAAAAAGACTAATGCTATTAAAGATTTGCAATAATTGGGGGCCCCGTTGGAGCTTTTTGCATTGGGGACCAGGAACTTGACATTACACCACTGGCTCTGGTCCTTAACAATACAGATAAAGGGAAGCTAGATTGTGGCCATTTTGCTCGATTTGTACAAACCAAATCACATAGAATTTGGATTCAAGTAGATCTGATTATTTTGTAAAAGTTTTCATACATTTGACTTTTTTGGAACAATTCACACATCTCTAACTACAAAGCCTTTCTGAGATGGATTTTCAAAGTATGTTCACCTGCATCCATCACATCACATGGTGTAGCACTGTCAATCATGAGGGACTATCATAGCCTGTATAAAAGCTAAGGCAGGGAATAAAGCAGCCACTTCAGGGTGAATCTGGATAGTGGGAGGACGTCACAGCTCAGACAAAGGAAAAGGGAGAGAAAGCCATAAAACACTGAATAAACAGTTCACAGAGTGTGTGACAGCATAGTAGTTAGAATTAATTAGATCACTTTGACCTTTTGAAGACGGTGGTGGTATTGAAGAGCTTTACCGGGGCCACATATGGTCCTAGGAGACTGTTGAGTGTTATTGGGCAACTAGAAACCCTGCAGGACTTATGAATTAGAGCAAATTGCTTTTCTGCCACGTGGGTTTCCCATAATGCCTTTCAGCTATCACATCACATGGTGTAGCAAAGCCAAAACGGGGATCTATCATAGCATGTATAAAAGCCGAAGCAGGGAATTCAGCAGCCATATTATGGCAAATCTGGATAGTAGGAGGACATCACAGCTCAGCAATAGAGACAGAGGGAGTGAAAGTCATAAAACACTGAGCAAGCAGTACACATAGTGTATAACAGCACAGTAGTTAAAATTGATGAGATCACTTTGAAATTTTGAAGACTGTGGTGGTGTTGAAGAGCTTCAGCGGGGCTGGATATGGTCCAAGGACTCCTCTGAATGTTATTGGGCAACTAGAAGCCTGGTGGGACTTACTATTTGTGGCAAATTGATTTCCTGCAATGCGGGTTTCCCCATATCACATGGTGTAGCACTGCCAATTTTGAGGGACTATCATAGCCAGTATAAAAGCCGAAGCAGGGAACGCAGTGTCACGAACGTAGTCAGGATCTGCAGCTCTCTGGTGCCCTCTTATCCTGCTGGCCAAACACGGTATTGACAGAGGATAAGCAGCTGCTCTAATTTATGTTGTTTATTGGGGTACATGATGTGACGGGATGTATATATACCACCAGTTCCTGCCAGTAACATATATATATATCTCAATCCAGCCACCTTGAAGCCACAATTTCACATAAATACAAAAACTTTACTGCCACGAGCGATCTTTCAGGTGGATCGGTAACCTGTTTGTTAACCTGAATTTGGGGAGGAACGTATTCAGCTCGCTCATAGGGCAACAAAAACAAAACTAGTAAACTAGTTTTTACTCCAAAGTGATGGCAGTGTTTACAAAAAGATACAAAAATATATTATGAAAGAGACAATTTACATATATGCATAGAAAAGTTATTAAAATAGGAAAGACTAAACCTGTGCCACGCGGTGACAGTCACAGATTTAGGGGGGAAGGCACCCCGGAAATGGGTTAGGATTCCGGCCGCACAGCCATAGTGTGGTGCTATGTCCTTCATTAAGCTGGAATGAAGCACCAAAATGGTCGTTCTGGTTTTATGCATTGAACTCCCATTTTGCTGATCTCATATATGGGCTGTTTTCTTGGAGAAACACCCATCTCCACAATTCTCAAAAACTCAATTTTTCCATATCTTTGACCAGGACGCTCTCAGGACAAAGATAATGAACTCATGTTTTCCCTCGTGATTTTACATGCTGTTTGAGACCAAATATGATATGTCTGTGATGTGTTGCTGGGCAGATTTCATTTCCCAGGTTTCTGATAGTCCCCCTGACATATAAAAGGTACTATTAGATGTACAAAAATGTAAGTATTCTAAAAAAATGATTTAAGTAAGAGTGGCATTGATGTGTGTTATGAAATTTGACAGAGTGTTGGTAACTGCAAACAAAGGGATTCTTGGAGGGAAGAAGACCATTTAGTTGTGCTGCTGGACAGGGTAATAAAGTTGCATTCTTTCAGATCGTAAAACCTGCCTTCCACTGCTAGTACTGCCATATGAGGAATTGCTTCTCTGTCCAGAAGAGGATGGGGTCATTTGCAAAGACACAGATTCTGAAACTGAGGTTTGGGTGTCAGCTCTGAGCCAAGATGGAAGACAGCTAAAAATGAAAGATATTTCCATATTTTCCTGACATCGAGCAACCACAACATTTTCTGTATCACACAATATAGCACAGCCAATCAACAAGGACTATCATAGCCTGAATAAAGATAAGGCAAGGAATACAGCAGCCTTATGTCAAATCATGATAGTGAGAGAACGTTACAGCTCAGCCACAGAGATAGGGAGTGAAAGCCATAAAACACTGAATAAACCGTACACATAGTGTTTGACAGCAGAATAGTTAGAATTTACTAAATTATGCTGAAATTTTGCAGACTGTGGTGGTATTGAAGAGCTTCACTGGGGCCGAATATGGTCCTAGGAGACCTCAGTGTTATTAGTCAACTAGAAGCCTAGACCAGGGGTGGATATTATACGGCGAGACCTCAGAGTGTCATTGGGAAAGGAGAACCCTAGACCAGAGCTGGATATTATACTGTCAGACCTCACAGTGTCATTGGGAAACTAGGAGCCTAGACCAGGGGTGGATATTATACTAGGAGACCTCAGAGTGTCATTAGGAAACTAGAAGCCTAGACCAGGGGTGGATATTATACTGTCAGACCTCAGAGTGTCATTGGGAAAGGAGAAGCCTAGACCAGGGGTGGATATTATACTAGGAGACCTCTGAGTGCCATTGGGAAACTAGAAGCCTTGCAGGGATTTACCGATTTTGGCAAATTGATTTCCTCCAACGTGAGTTTCCCCATAATGCTTTGCAGCTATCACATCACATGGTGTAGCATTTCCAATCAGGAGGAACTATCATAGAATGTACAAAAGCCAAGGCAGGGAATGCAGCAGCCATATTATGGTGAATCTGGATAGTGGGAGAATGTCACAGCTCAGCAATAGAGATAGAGAGGAAAGCCATAACACACTGAATACACAGTACACATAGTGTGTGACAGCAAAGCAGTTAGAACTTATGAGATCATTTTAAAATTTCGAAGACTGTGGTGGTATTGAACAGCTTCACCGGTGCCGGATATGGTCCTAGGAAACCTCAGAATGTTATTGGACAACTAGAAGATTGTTTTCTTGCTAAATACATTTTTCTCGAAGATTTGGCAAAGCAAAGTAATAAAGATTCATTCATCTGGAGTATTTGTTCATTAAAATATGCTGACGTATCCGGCCGCACTCTGCACATTGTATCCACTCGGGTATCTGTGCCACGTCGAGGGTTCGGAGACTGCCACTGTATGTAGGACACTGATACAAAGTGTTTCCTGTTATCATTAGGATGCACAATGATGTCTTCAGGTGAGTTTCTCCATCTGAAATGACTTTGCCGTCTCACTCCATGGCGGCGGCACTTTATGTGTATATATATTTCTTTTTTCTTTCTCATCTTTGTTCTTTTCCTTTTTCACATGTGAATAAAAGGCTTTGCTGATTCCTGTGTGATGATCTGAGTGAGAAGCCATTGATAGAAATAAACAAACCGAGATGAGACAGAAGCGGCGGCGGAGGGAAGGCACCTTCACATATCACCATGCATCTTTTATCAGCCGCAGACCCAGGTAGACGAGGATTTAATGCTTTCATTCTTCCCTAAAAACAAAGGAAATGTTTCACCCCATAAATTATACAACGTTCCGAATCGCAAATTCCTGAGAGGGGGGGGGGCGTTATTATCGGGGACCACAACCCTGATACAAGCCGCCATTAGAACACATCAGGAACGTTTCATCTATTCCTGAAAAGTCTATAACGTAATTGATTCGCTTTAATTAATGATATTTATGTGTTTTCTGTTGTCACCTCATTTATCTTCCAGCCTGTAGATCCATAGATAAATGGAGCAATGATGCTTGTCATTAATATCTATAGAAAAATAGAAAATATCTCAGCAAAAGAACATAATTCATAGATGGAAAATATCCTTTAATCTATGAGATCTGAAAGGTGCCAAGTAACAAGATGTATGGGGCGTAGAAAGAATCCCGTGGGTTTAATGTCATGAAAGCTGGAGGAATAGAAACCAGAAGAGCAGAAATAAACTCTACTAGTGTGACTGCAACGGACTAAATATTATGATACTGATCCTCAGGGGCGGGCCTAGCACAGCAGGGACCTATCAGGGGAGCCCAATGTGAAGTCACACCTTTTTTTCAGTGCCAACATTCTTAATGTTGCCAGATGTATTGACCTTTTGCTTATTATCTCATGTAAACTAAGTCATTGTTCTTGCCAGTTTGTCCAAGTTTGTGTATTGCTAATTTATTTATCTCACCCCCCTCATCCTCCCTCACTACATACTCAAAAGGTAGTCTTCTCCACACCTGATATTTGTGGATCAGGACAGCATTTGCTGGCTTGGCTGAGTAGCGTATTACACAGAATGCTTCTGTGTCTTCTCACATCAGAGTAGATCCTTCTCTAAAGATGCAGGACAGTTGGGAGAGAGGATGTGACTGCACAGTCTTTCTAAATGCTTGTTGTGGATTAATGTTCTTAATTTGGCCAGATGTGTTGTTCTCTTGTTTGTTAACTCATGTTTGTTAAATCATTGTTTCTTGCCAGACTACTCAGGGTCCCATGGTATTGGTTTAAGGATTCCTAATTGGATGTAAATTACCTCACCCTCTCTGTCTACAGGTACCGGCACTGCAAGAGGTGATGGTTGGGGCAGCAGAGTGTGGTACAGCTCCCTACAGGTGGAGCTTTTACCTCAGGGCAGCGGTGATGGAGGATGATGAGGGGGAGATGAGGGGAGTAGTTGTTGCTGTTCTTACCCCTCTGATGCAACGTTGGTGTTGGTGCTGCAGCCCTCCGGGCACTGGCGAGAAGAATCACAGAGACCAGTTTCAACTCCAACTCTTGTTTACAGACTAGTATCACTAGCTGCACAGTCCCTAGTCACTTTTGCATTGGCTGTAATATACTTAGCCGCAACAGTAGAAGACCACAACTCGGACCTGGCTGCCTAAAAGGTCATCAAGTTGTACCTTGTTCCTCTTTAGGAACCAAAGGGAAGATTGCTGTAGACTATAACCCAGGATAGGGAAAGAGTGAAGAGATGGGCATAAAACCAAGGTGTGAAAACATTAAACTCATACACAAGTGGAAACAGAATAAGCAGCCACTGCAAGATTAGGAAAGCCTCCTACAACCTAACTACCAACAGGAGAATGGATTAGCTAAGATAAGTGGGACAGCAAAGAGCAAATATCAAGCTGGACTCTGACAGGCAGTTGGGCTGTAACTCCTTAGCAGGATCCCCATAGGAAGAAGGCAAGCATCAGGGTGGTGTAAATAGCCAAAACTGAAAGGTGATAGGACAGGAGGAAGATTTCTAGTCACTATAACCCAGGATAGGGAAAATGTACAGAGAGATAGGCTAGGATCCACGGTGGCAGAACATTAAACACATGCACAAGTGGAAACGAGCAGTAGCAACTGCAAGATAGGAAAGTCTCCTACAACCTAGCTACCAACAACCAAGGAGTAGGTAAGATAAGTGAGACAGCAAGGCGCAAATACCAAGTTGAACGCTGTATAACTTAGCAGGATCCACATAAGAATATAGCCAGCAGAGATGGCCAGTGTCACGCACTTAGATGGCGCTGACATTGCTGGCTGCTGCTGTGTATGTGTTTGTCATTAAGAGCTGCATGGTTGATAGTTGTGTAGGTCCTGGCCTACTGTGTTGTGCTCCAGAACTGCATTCACTATTAGGTTCAACTGCTGGTTGAGGGATTAATATGTGACTCACCTGAACTCCCCTCCCCCTAGCCTATAAGTAGCCTCTCCTTCCACCAGGTGGTGCTGCTGATAGAGTCTCACTCTATGCCTGGAAACCGCGCTGTGCTGACCTGTGTGTTTGTGTTGCTGAAGTCCTTTCATTTGGAGTTGCTGTATCCCAGTTCTGTGAAGGGAGGTGAGGGGGGGAGTAGCACAGGACTGGTGGAGGAGTTTTAGGGAGAGGCTGGAGGCTCGAACCTTCTCACCTTCAGAGATAACTTTGGGATCAGGGTCATTCATGGTTCCTAGACTAGGGTCAGACTAGTCTTCCCTGGTCACCCTGCCCATAACTGCCATTCCCTCATCAGCATTCTCACTACACTGTGACAGCTTCAGGAGGGTATAAATAGCCAAAGCCGAAAGGTGATAGGACAGAGATAACTTTGGGATCAGGGTCATTCATGGTTCCTAGACTATGGTCAGACTAGTCTTCCCTGGTCACCCTGCCCATAACTGCCATTCCCTCATCAGCATTCTCACTACACTGTGACAGCTTCAGGGGGTATAAATAGCCAAAGCCAAAAGGTGATAGGAGAGAGTAAACAAGCAAAAGAAAACACCTATTGAATGCAAACCAAAATGAGAGAAGACAGGGAATGACCATCTTGTTGCTCAGTAGAGAAGGAATCTGACCGCATAGCCCAAGGTCACCGGATCAAATCCTGAGATCAATTACAACACTGTGAAACATTGTTATTTTAGATATTTTTACGTTGAGCTTCACATAAAAACGTCCGACCCAAAGACCAAAGTTTATAAAAAAAAAAAGTGACGAGGGAGTGAAACTTGAAAAACATGTCACCTTCGCCGTATGAAGAAACGTGTGTGTTGTTGCAGAGGAGTCTTTGTAGTGCCTTATAGCTTGATCAGCATGCAGAAGGGTGCAGATTACAATTGATCAATGCTAGTTTTGCTTTTGTACATGTGAGATATTCGGTGGCTTGTCATTGTTTGAACCGTAGGTAAGAACTAATTAAAAATGTTGATGGCGTGAAAAAAAAAAATTCACAGGAAACGTCAATCCAGAGAGCACTTCAAAGGCCGTAAACACATGTGGACAAGTAGATTACAGAAGGAGCCGGAGCTCAACCTATTAATCAAACGGGGAACATGTTGCATTAGTGAGTCATCTCGCTGTGCATTAATGGATACATTGAATCATATTTGTTATGAATTGTATATTTTTATCCAGTAAAACATCTGAAGGGTGTCGGTGACAAATGATTTCATCAAGGGTAATCCGAGTAAAGAACGACAAAGTTAGAACTTTCTGAACGTCGAGGGAACATATGTACGTCTGATACAAAGTGTCAACGAGCCATCATGACAACCGAGTCCTGGCCTCACACGGGCTCTCATCACTGTCTCACAGGTGGGAATGTCTATCATGATCATGGTCATTCAAATGAAACTTGATTTTTTTCAAGGGCCACATCAGATCATGACCTGTTATCATAATGATAAAGATTATAATTACACTGCCATTGTCATGGGGTGGCTCAGCGGTAAGGGAATCAGGAAGCAGGGTGGGAAGATGGGTTAAGGCATTCAGGGGAGCTAGTCTGACTCTTAGACGTGGGGTCTCTGGTTCACCCTGCTCCCAGAGGTACCTCTGAAGGTGAGGAGGTCTGGGTCACCACCCTTGCCCTATGCTCCTGTTAATCCCTAGACTAAAAGCCCTTACTTTCACCCATGGAATCACAGCAACTACTACAGGTAAAAGAGGAAAAAGACCATGGAAGCTTTAGCACAAAGTACACACACGTCTTTCTTGGCTTGTGGTCTTGAAGAGACAGAAACTCTATCAGCGACAACTAGTGGAAGGAGCTGGAAGTTCTTAAAGGCTGAGGAAGTGGAGAACTGAATGATCTGACCCCTCCTCCCCCACCTGCAGAGCCACACTAACATGCGAGACCTATGGACAGAGGAGGCAGTCACCTGACTGTATGGAGGCCTTTACAACTCTTGAATTTGCAAAATCTATTAAGATGTCACTTATTTAGTTCTTCTTATCTCACTGTCATGATTCGATCTTAGGACTCGATCCGCTGGCCTCCCAGTGGTTTGTCCCTCTCCAAATGCTGATGCTTCCGTAATCTTTTTCCTTTTCTTTGCTGCTAGTCATACTCTACCGTTCAAAGGTTTGGGGTCAGTAAGAAATTTCCTTATTTGTGAAAGAAAAGCACATTTTTTTTCAATGAAGCTAACATTAATGAATCAGAAATACACTCTATACATTGTTAATGTGGTAAATGACTATTCTAGCTGCAAACGTCTGGTTTTTAATGCAATATCTACATAGGTGTATAGAGGCCCATTTCCAACAACCACCACCCCTGTGTTTTAATGGTACATTGTGTTTTCTAACTGTTTTAGAATTCTAATGGATGTTTAGAAAACCCTTGCACAAGTATGTTAGCACAGCTGAAAACGGTTAGGCTGATTAGAGAAGCTATAAAACTGACCTTCCTTTGAGCTAGTTGAGAATCTGGAGCATTACATTTGTTTGTTCTATGAAACTCTCAAAATGGCCAGAAAAAGAGAACTTTCATCTGAAACTTGACAGTCTATTCTTGTTCTTAGAAATGAAGGCTATTCCATGCAAGAAGTTGCCAAGAAACTGAAGATTTCCTACAACAGTGTGTACTACTCCCTTCAGAGGAAACACAAACAGTCTCTAACCAGAGTAGAAAGAGAAATGGAAGGCCCCGCTGAACAACTGAGCAACAAGACATGTACATTAGAGTCTCTAGTTTGGGAAATCGACGCCTCACAGCTCCTCATCTGGCAGCTTCATTACATAGTACCCACAAAATGCAACGTCTACAGTGAAGAGGTGACTCCGGGTGCTGGCCTTCAGGACAGAGTGGCAAAGAAAAAGCCATATCTGAGACTGGCTAATAAAAGGAAAAGATTAATATGGGCAAAAGAACACAGACATTGGACAGAGGAAGATTGGAACAAAGTGTTAATGACAGATGATTTAAAGTTTGAGGTGTTAGGATCACACAGAAGAACATTTCTGAGATGCAGAACAACTGAAAAGTTGCTGGAAGAGCCTGACGCCATCTGTCAAGCATGGTGGAGGTCATGTGATGGTCTGGGGCTGCTTTGGTGCTGGTAAAGTGGGAGATTTGTACAAGATAAAAGGGATTTTGAATAAGGAAGGCTATCACTCCATTTTGCAACGCCATACCCTGTGGACAGCGCTTGATTGGAGCCAATTTTATCATACAACAGGACAAAAACCCAAAGTAAAGCACACCTCCGAATTATGCATGATGTATGTAGGGAAGAAGCAGCAGCTGGTATTCTATCGTGGAGTGGCTACAAAATTGTCTGGGTGACCCCAATCTTTGACCGGTAGTGTATATTTCTGAATTTCCTATTTTATCTTTGTCCTATCACATCCTGGGTGGGGCTACTTACACCCACTTTGCGCCAGCCTTCTCTGCTGGCTATATTTTCTAGGTGGAGATCAAGCCCTGCTGCTAACGGATTTTGCCAGGTAGGCTGAGACCAGTGTGGCTTTTCTCTGGGTTTTCTCATTTGCTTTCCTACGCCTTCCTCTGTCATCTGTTAGATTGGAAAAAGAGTTTCCTTGCTTTTTTTATTATTATCCCCCCTTCACCTTGTGCATATGCTTTTAGTTTCCCTTCTACCTCTGCTTAATTTCTCTATTTAGTTAGTTGTGTATAGTGACATCCCCTCTGGTTCTTCAGTAGAACAGAGAGACCACCTGATGGCCTTTAGGGAGCCAGGTTCAAGTTGTGGCTTCTAGTTGTGTGGCTGGAGATCTTCTAGTCTGTACAGGAACCAGCAGAGTGTGGGTGCAGCGGGTGCACGGTTTAGGATTTATTTCTCCTAGTACTCATGTTTGAGTTGATACGTGCATGAAACTTATATTAGACTAATGGAGAACACCAAAGCCTGAAGTCAATTCTCAGACACTCTACTATTGTGAGGACCAATGAGAAGACAATTGTTGAGTAAGGTGATAAATATCATTAGAATGTTACCATTGACTCTTGTAGGGCTGTATCTTGAGATAATGTAAATCATATAGATAGATACCTTTGACCAACTACCCTGAAAATTGCTCAGCTTCTTTGCTCGGCTCATTGTGCCACTCCTGGTCAGTCACCCATCAATTAAGGTCTCATCCTTTTAGGACACAAGTTCTCTCCCTTTAACTTACAGGTCCAGAAAGTGTCTTCCAGGTTCTCCATCCTCAGCCATGAACACCCTTCTTCCATATTCCTTGGCTAAACAAGAAGTCTCCTTCATTTTCTAAAGAATTGGGATTAGCGTAGACGGCTGTTTTTGACCAAACCTGCACTCTTGACCTTGAATATTTTGTTCTGCCAACCCAACCCTACTCCTATCTCACCATATTGAATGTCCATTGACTGCTGCAGAATGAGACTGACCACACTTACAGGGTCATGATTTTGATTTATTCAGTAGACTACTCATTGTCAACCTTTTGCTTGTGGATCTGAATCAGGTCAAGTCTTCATCTACCCTGCCAGGTCATGGCACTGACTAGAAGTCATTTACTCCTCGGTATGACTAAAGTAGTTACATACTTGACCCTTCCTCGGTTAATCTTATTATTATTTATTGGCCATCAGTTCGATTTTGAGTCATGATGACTTGATGGATGAACATTCTGTAGGAAGATCAATATTGTGTAGGCTAGATATCTTCACCAGGGTCTTCTCCAAGGCTATACAGGTCCACCAGGGTCTTCTTCAAGCCTAGATAGGTCCATCAAGGTCTTCTCCACTGTTATCTCGATAGTATCAAGCCACTGAGTTGCTGATCTTCCTCTTCGCCTTGCTCCTTCTATTCTTCCCACCATGATGTCCTTCTCTGGTGATATCTTGGTGATCCTTCCTTGCAGTGACATGCTTGGCTTGATTTGTTCCAAAATTGATGTGTTTGTTCTTCTTGCCATCCATGGTATTGATAACCTCCTTCTCCAGCTCCACATTATGAAGGTGTTGATTCTTCTTGTGTCTTGTTTCTTTTTGTCCAGGTGTCACATACATATGTTACTACAGAATAGACCACACTATGTACAAGCCATGTCTTCATCACCAGTGAAATGTTACTACAGAACAGACCAGACTATGTACGAGCCGTGCCTTCATCACCAGTGAAATGTTACCATAGAATAGACCAGACTATGTACGAGCCGTGCCTTCATCACCAGTGAAATGTTACCATAGAATAGACCAGACTATGTAGGAGCCGTGCCTTCATCACCAGTGAAATGTTACTACAGAATAGACCAGACTATGTACGAGCCGTGTCTTCATCACCAGTGAAATGTTACTACAGAATAGACCAGACTATGTACGAGCCGTGTCTTCATCACCAGTGAAATGTTACTACAGAATAGACCAGACTATGTACGAGCCGTGTCTTCATCACCAGTGAAATGTTACTACAGAATAGACCAGACTATGTACGAGCCGTGTCTTCATCATCAGTGAAATGATACTATAGAATAGACCAGACTATGTACGAGCCGTGTCTTCATCACCAGTGAAATGTTACTACAGAATAGACCAGACTATGTACGAGCCGTGTCTTCATCACCAGTGAAATGTTACTACAGAATAGACCAGACTATGTAGGAGCCGTGTCTTCATCACCAGTGAAATGTTACTACAGAATAGACCAGACTATGTACGAGCCGAGTCTTCATCACCAGTGAAATGTTACTACAGAATAGACCAGACTATGTACGAGCCGTGTCTTCATCACCAGTGAAATGTTACTACAGAATAGACCAGACTATGTACGAGCCGTGTCTTCAAGAGCAAAAAGATATAAGACTTTTTCTTTGTGCTCAAAAGGTCTTTTTCTCCCAAATTTGTCTAATTATGACTTATTGATCCCTTCTACTTTGTCTACTGCCACCATGTGAAGATGTCAAGAAACCAAATTCTACCCTGTGCTGATGATGAGCAGAAACTCTGCAGTCTACAAATTGTTTTGTAGGTTTGAGTAATAAACCGAGTCCTGTTGAAAAGGTTGGAAGTTGATTACAGGATAGCAACCTTACATGATAGCTGCCTTACAGGATAGCACCTTGCAGGAGAGCCACCTTGTATGATAGCTGCCCTACAGGAGAGCCACCCTACAGGAAAGCACCTTGCAGGAGAGTCAACAACCACCTTGAAGTAGAGACAAATTACAGGAGAGTCACCTCACAGGACAGCCACCTTACAGGAGAGACACTCAACAGGGGAGCCACCTTACAGAAGAGCCATCTTACAGGAGAGCCACTTTACAGGAGAGCCACCTTGAAGTAGAGCCACCTTACAAGATAGCCACCTCACAGGGGAGCCACCTTGCAGGAGAGCCACCCTAGAGGAGAGCCACCTTGCAGGAGAGCCACATTACAGGAGAGCCACCTTACAAGAGAGTCACCTTACAGGACAGCCACCTTACAGGAGAGACACTTTACAGGAGAGCCACCTTGAAGGAGAGCCACCTTACAAGATAGCCACCTAACAGGGGGGCCACCTAACAGGAGAGCCACCCTAGAGGAGAGCCACCTTGCAGGAGAGCCACCCTAGAGGAGAGCCACCTTGCAGGAGAGCCACATTGCAGGAGAGCCACCTTACAAGAGAGTCACCTTACAGGACAGCCACCTTACAGGAGAGACACTTTACAGGAGAGCCACCTTGAAGGAGAGCCACCTTACAAGATAGCCACCTAACAGGGGGGCCACCTAACAGGAGAGCCACCCTAGAGGAGAGCCACCTTGCAGGAGAGCCACATTGCAGGAGAGCCACCTTACAAGAGAGTCACCTTACAGGACAGCCACCTTACAGGAGAGACACTTTACAGGAGAGCCACCTTGAAGGAGAGCCACCTTACAAGATAGCCACCTAACAGGGGAGCCACCTAACAGGAGAGCCACCCTAGAGGAGAGCCACCTTGCAGGAGAGCCACATTGCAGGAGAGCCACCTTACAAGAGAGTCACCTTACAGGACACCACCTTACAGGAGATACACTTTACAGGAGAGCCACCTTGAAGGAGAGCCACCTTACAAGATAGCCACCTAACAGGGGAGCCACCTTGCAAGAGAGCCATCTTACAGAAGAGCCACTTTACAGGAGAGCCACCTAATAGATGAGCCACCTGACAGGAGATCCACCTTACAGGAGAGAAACCTTCCGGTAGAGCCACCTTACAGGAGAACCACCTTGCAGGAGAGCCACCTTACAGGGAAGCCACCTTGCAGGAGAGCCATCTTACAGGAGAGCCATCTTACAGGAAAGCCACCTTGCAGGAGAGCCACTTTGCAGGAGAGCCACCTTGCAGGAGAGCCACCTTGCAGGAGAGCCACCTTGCAGGAGAGCCACCTTGCAGGAGAACCACCTTACAGGAGAGCCACCTTGCATAAGAGCCACCTTACAGGAAAGCCACCTTGCAGGAGAGCCACCTTCGTCTTCTTATTACTGGAGAAGAGCTGTCTGGCACAAAACTTTTTAAGACAATTATTTTTCCCCTTAAACAAAACTTGAAAAAACCAATCCAGAGAGAAACAATGAATCTTTTGAAGGTTTTTCCTATTTTTTAATTTACAATTACTTTAGCGCCTGTTTCCATCAAATTGGTATTTCAAAGCGTTAGAGATGACATCCACAGTGAGAGGAGAAATGATGGGATCCAGCAAAAAATATGACAAAATAAAATGAAGGACACATTATAGTCTCTTTCAGCTGAGAATATAATAGAGAACATAATCACAAAATAAATTGTTTTAGATTGACCTCCGTATGGCGTCTAAATAGAAATGATGCAGTCAGATGACATTCAGGCCGGATTGTGGACGAGCGCTGCCAACTCTATCACTACATGAATTCAAAGTCACAGAGAGCAACAATCACTATAGAGTCAGCGAGACGCTGTACAGACGGTCATCAGATCAGGAGAAACACTGACAATGTGCAGAATCAAGTGACAAGAGAAAGCACAACATATACTGCATTAATGTCCACAAAGAGCGCAGCTCAGGATCAGTAACTCAGGATCAGTAATGTAATATATGTACACAGTGACTGCACCAGCAGAATAGTGAGTGCAGCTCTGGAGTATAATACAGGAGGTAACTCAGGATCAGTTATGTAATGTTTGTACACAGTGACTGCACCATCAGAATAGTGAGTGCAGCTCTGGAGTATAATACAGGAGGTAACTCAGGATCAGTAATGTAATGTATGTACACAGTGACTGCACCAGCAGAATAGTGAGTGCAGCTCTGGAGTATAATACAGGAGGTAACTCAGGATCAGTTATGTAATGTTTGTACACAGTGACTGCACCATCAGAATAGTGAGTGCAGCTCTGGAGTATAATACAGGGGGTAACTCAGGATCAGTTATGTAATGTTTGTACACAGTGACTGCACCAGCAGAATAGTGAGTGCAGCTCTGGAGTATAATACAGGAGGTAACTCAGGATCAGTAATGTAATGTATGTACACAGTGACTGCACCAGCAGAATAGTGAGTGCAGCTCTGGAGTATAATACAGGAGGTAACTCAGGATCAGTAATGCAATGTATGTACACAGTGACTCCACCAGCAGAATAGTGAGTGC
The DNA here is from genome assembly GCA_033576535.1 of Allobates femoralis. NCBI lineage: Eukaryota > Metazoa > Chordata > Amphibia > Anura > Aromobatidae > Allobates > Allobates femoralis. The sequence goes on from JARQOC010000008.1 coordinate 186,806,190, forward strand.
AGCTCTGGAGTATAATACAGGAGGTAACTCAGGATCAGTAATGTAATGTATGTACACAGTGACTGCACCAGCAGAATAGTGAGTGCAGCTCTGGAGGATAATACAGGAGGTAATTCAGGATCAGTAATGTAATGTATGTACACAGTGACTGCACCAGCAGTATAGTGAGTGCAGCTCTGGGGTATAATACAGGAGGTAACTCAGGATCAGTAATGTAATGTATGTGCACAGTGACTGCACCAGCAGAATAGTGAGTGCAGCTCTGGAGTATAATACAGGAGGTAACTCAGGATCAGTAATGTAATGTATGTACACAGTGATTGCTCCAGCAGAATAGTGAGTGCAGCTCTGGAGTATAATACAGGAGGTAACTCAGGATCAGTAATGTAATGTATGTACACAGTGACTGCACCAGCAGAATAGTGAGTGCAGCTCTGGGGTATAATACAGGAGGTAACTCAGGATCAGTAATGTAATGTATGTACACAGTGACTGCACCAGCAGAATAGTGAGTGCAGCTCTGGAGTATAATATAAGAGGTAACTCAGGATCAGTAATGTAATGCATGTACACAGTGACTGCACCAGCAGAATAGTGAGTGCAGCTCTGGAGTATAATACAGGAGGTAACTCAGGATCAGTAATGTGATGTATGTACACAGTGACTGCACCAGCAGAATAGTGAGTGCAGCTCTGGAGTATAATACAGGAGGTAATTCAGGATCAGTAATGTAATGTGTGTACACAGTGACTGCACCAGCAGAAAAGCGAGTGCAGCTCTGGCGTATAATACAGGAGGTAACTCAGGATCAGTAATGTAATGTATGTACACAGTGACTGCACCAGCAGAATAGTGAGTGCAGCTCTGGAGTATAATACAGGAGGTAACTCGGGATCAGTAATGTAATGTATGTACACAGTGACTGCACCAGCAGAATAGTGAGTGCAGCTCTGGGTATAATACAGGAGGTAACTCAGGATCAGTAATGTAATGTATGTACACAGTGACTGCACCAGCAGAATAGTGAGTGCAGCTCTGGAGTATAATACAGGAGGTAACTCAGGATCAGTAATGTAATGTATGCACACAGTGACTGCTACCAGCAGAATAGTGAGTGCAGCTCTGGAGTATAATACAGGAGGTAACTCAGGATCAGTAATGTAATGTATGCACACAGTGACTGCACCAGCAGAATAGTGAGTGCAGCTCTGGAGTATAATACAGGAGGTAACTCAGGATCAGTAATGTAATATATGTACACAGTGACTGCACCAGCAGAATAGTGAGTGCAGCTCTGGAGTATAATACAGGAGGTAACTCAGGATCAGTAATGTAATGTATGTACACAGTGACTGCACCAGCAGAATAGTGAGTGCAGCTCTGGAGGATAATACAGGAGGTAACTCAGGATCAGTAATGTAATGAAGGTACACAGTGACTGCACCAGCAGAATAGTGAGTGCAGCTCTGGAGTATAATACAGGAGGTCACTCAGGATCAGTAATGTAATGTATGTACACAGTGACTGCACCAGCAGAATAGTGAGTGCAGCTCTGGAGTATAATACAGGAGGTAACTCAGGATCAGTAATGTAATGTATGTACACAGTGACTGCACCAGCAGAACAGTGAGTGCAGCTCTGGAGTATAATACTGGAGGTAACTCAGGATCAGTAATGTAATGTATGTACACAGTGACTGCACCAGCAGAATAGTGAGTGCAGCTCTGGAGTATAATACAGGAGGTAACTCAGGATCAGTAATGTAATGTATGTACACAGTGACTGCACCAGCAGAATAGTGAGTGCAGCTCTGGAGTATAATACAGGAGGTAACTCAGGATCAGTAATGTAATATAATGTATGTCTACAGTGACTGGTCAGACAGAGACCTGTGAAGGAGTGTGTATGAGCATAATATTGACCTCTATTGAAATTGTAATGAAGAGAAGTCTATTTAAGCAACATCTGGCCTTATAGAGATACGTCTTGAGTATCCGGGAAGTTGGAATCCTCACCGCTGCTGGGGTCTTCTGCCTTTAGTCAGTTCTACGTTTTGCCCCATGACATACCCATGTATACAACACTGACGGGCTCTGTTACATTGCCACAGTGAGATTTCTCATCTACACAACTCTGTCACATCACTGGCCTCTGCTACACTTTTCAGCTCTACTATTTATATCTAATTTGAGCCTCTTGACATTCTGAGGTCTGCTACATTGCTGGGCTCTGCTACATTCTGAGGTCTGCTACATTGCTGGGCTCTGCTACATTTCAACAATGAGTTTTTTGATCTACACAACTCTGCCACATCACCGGCCTCTGCTACACTCTTACACAATTCTGAACAAATCTAACGTGAGCCTGACATACCCAGCTCTGCTACATCATTGGGCTCTGCTATCACTTATCACATTACTACCTAGGACTCTGTGACATATTTTGCATTGTCTCATCACTTAGAGAGTCTGTTCTGGCACAGTTTCCACACTGCCTCATCAGACACTTTGAACCTGTGTCTTCCCGCTGTTCTAGTCTTCTCCAGTCTCTCCATTGTTCCAGCTGGACCATCCTAATACTCCATCATTTGATTGTATGGCATTACACACCGGTTCACCAGGATAAGAGCTTGTAGCATCCTCCTCCCCGGTGAGGCATCATGTGAGATGCTGCAGTATTATAGGGCTCAGTTGTCACCAGACGTCACTCATGGATCCCCTAGACCTGGACTGGCCATTCCTGCCCTCCATAGTCCTGCACACAGGAGACCTCTGTGTCTCTCGGTTGCTTTACGAGCATCCAATTATCTTCGTGTTCAGCATTATGGTAATTCTTCTTTCTGCAGCAATGATTCTCCGTTTGTAGAACTTTGCAAATGTTTTAATTAGTTGCTTGCCAGACATTCTGCTGACATATTTCACCTTGTGTATCCGCTGCAGTTCCAGGTGTACGGAGGTGACATTGATGGAATACTGCGATTAAGGCATAAGAGGTAGCACTAAGCGCTGCACCAAAGTGCACCATCCTCACTGCAAAAAACCCATCCGGAAAACCCTAGACAGCCTCCAGGTGCACAATCAAGATCCTGAGAATTGAGATAAAGGGAATCTGTCAGCAGGTTTTTACTATGTAAGCTGAGGACAGCATGCTGTAGGGGTTTAAAGACAAAAAGCCACTTGATCAGTCCACGATCAATCTGAACTGTTTCAAAGTAACTTAGCCTAAGCTCAATGTAGAAGTGGACAATCCCTTTAAAAAGTGGCAAAAACAGCTAAAAACAAAAAAGGCCAATATATGACTTGTGTATTTTGTCTTGCATTCGTTGACATTTTGTCAATTAAGTTCTTCAAAGTGATGATCGCCTTTCTTGAATTCTGTGTAAATTGAAAAATGTCTTCAACCTTCCTTTTTGCATAAAAATTGAATTTTTCCACAAAATGTTAATAAAAACTCAGGCAATGATTGAGTAATGAAGCATCAGTCTCTACTTATTGTCACGTGGACGTGGGGTGGTATAATGGTAAGAGAATTAAGTACGCAGCTGGATGGTGAGATGGGCTAAAGGTGATCAGGAGACTGGGGTCCTTGGCTTCCTTACTCCAGAGGTAACCTCATAAGGTGAGGAAGTCCGGGCCACCAGCTTTGCCCTTGCTACTGATCAGCCCTAGGTTAAGATCACCTCACCTCCATCCATGGACCAGAAAACACAGCAACTCCCACAAGAAGGAAAACACCAAGAAGTCTTCACAGCAAAGTGAACACACGTCTTCTCAGCTAGAGGTCTTGAAGAGACTAAACTCTATCAGCGACATCTGCTGGTGGAAGACGGAAGTATTTAAAGGTCAGGATGTGGTCACCTGACAAACCACAACTTCTACCCGCAGGGCAGCCTCTCCATAGACAACAACACAGCAACATCTACATATTAACTCCCGATTAAACAACAGAGAGCTTTTACACATGGACTGCAGGGAAGTCAGCACTGGACACTTATATCACATTTGTGGCTTCCTTTTAAGTCTTAGGTGAAAGTCACAGATTTCAGCCGCCCTCCAGTTCATGGCGGCGCTCTCTCCACCGCCTCCTCACCATCCACACTGCGGACATCAATTAGGAGCGATGTGAAGACACTATTAATGGATCATCTAGGAGTCACATCAGCCATGAATCACCTAGAACAGATATTATATAACAGAGGAACGTTCTTTATATTTCACCAGTTGACAAGTCTCTGAAGAATCTGACCTCTGGCTCCAATAAAAGCTTCAAGTCCACGCTCCAACATCCACGTACCCTCATAACATCTTAATAGGGTCAGTAGGGTCATCTCTGTCAAGTGCAATCCTCAAAATCCAATATGGGGTTAATTATGTTTTTTTATTTTCCTTACTAAGAGAAGAAAAATGTCATACATTAAATTAGTCAAGGTGATCGTACAATGGTTGCCAAGGATTAGAAAAATAAAAGGCCTTTTTATTCCAAAGACGTAAACTGTTTGTCCATGAGCTTTGTCTGATCATCGCTTGAGCTGCACTAAAAGGAGCAACTAAGAAAAAGTGAAAAAGAAAGAAACATTTATAGAACAAAACAACAAACCCAACAACAAAAACAAGACATAAAAGCTAATCTGCTTACATAATAATGAAGTGGCGTCGTCATCCACTTCCGTCCCGATGTCCTCCTATCACACGACATCCACTTCCGTCCCAATGTCCTCCTATCACACGTCATCCACTTCCGTCCATGTCCTCCTATCACACGTCATCCACTTCCGTTCCCGATGTCCTCCTATCACACGACATCCACTTCCGTCCCGATGTCCTCCTATCACACGTCATCCACTTCCGTTCACCGCTGTCCTCCTATCACACGCATCACCCGCCAATCTTCTCGTCCCGATGTCCCTCCTATCACACATTCATCCCGATTCTCTTCACACGTCATTCCTTCCCGAACATCCACGCATCACTTCCGTCCGATGTCCTCCTATCGCACGACATCCACTTCCGTCCCGATGTCCTCCTATCACACGTCATCCACTTCCTCCCGATGTCTACTATACACGACATCACTTCGTCTGATGTCCTCCTATCACACTTCATCCACTTCCGTCCCGATGTCCTCCTATCACACGACATCCACTTCGTCCTGATGTCCTCCTATCACACGTCATCCACTTCCATCCCATGTCCTCCTATCACGTCATCCACTTCCGTCCCGACGTTCCTCCTCTCACACGTCATCACTTCCGTCCGTTCCTTCACGATTGTCCGTCCTCCTATCACACGACATCCACTTCCGTCCCGAACGTCCTTCCTATCACACTCATCCACTTCGTCCCGATGTCCTCCTATCACACGACATCCATTTCCGTCCCGAGTCCTCCTATCACACGTCATCCACTTCCGTCCTGATGTCCTCCTATCACACGACATCCACTTCCGTCCCGAAGTCCTCCTATCACACGGCAACCACTTCCGTCCCGATGTCCTCCTATCACATGACATCCACTTACGTCCCGATGTCCTCCTATCACATGACATCCACTTCCGCCATGGCAGCCATATTTACACACCCAAGTGATGGGTGTATAAATATGGTGTCTGCCAGCGGTAGTGGTGCCTGGCACATTACTGCCAGCAGTGCTGCCGACAACCAGACCCAACACCTGGAACCGCTACACCACTGCCAACACCGATAAAGGGTAAATCTAGAATTGCCCCACACCTGTCCTGCAAGAGGAGCTTCTTGCTCTCTGTCCTGTGCCCCGGGTTGTTCAACATTTTTATCAATGAGTTAAATGAAGGAATTGAGGGTAAACTGATAAATTTGCTGATGACACAAAGCTCGGATGGAGAGATAATACTAGAGAAGAGCGAGGAGTCACAAAGATCTAAACAGAATGGTAAAGCAGTAGTTCCCAAACTCCAGTCCTCACAGACCCCAACAGATCATATTTTCAGGATTTCCTTAGTATTGCACAGGGGATGGTATCATGATCAAGTAATTACCTGTGCAATACTAAGGATATCCTAAAATCATGATCTGTTGGGGTCCGTGAGGACTGGAGTTTTAGGAACTACTGCTGTAGAGGGATCAGCTTTATTCTATGACTGTCACACTATAGAGGGATCAGCTTTATTCTATGGCTGTCACACTGTAGAGGTATCAGCTTTATTTTAATTTGCACAAGGAAAGACTAGAAGCAATGGGATGAAACTGAATGAGAGAAGACACAGATTAGATATTATAAAAAATTTGTGACAGTGAGGGTGATCAACGAGTGGAACAGGCGGCCACGAGAGGTGATGACGAGTTCCCCTTCAATGGAGTCTTCACACAGGGGCTGGACAGACATCAGTCTGAGATTATTTAATGAATCCTGCTTTGAAAAGGGGGTTGGCCCAGATGAGCATAGAGGTCTCTTCACCTTGATGACCCAGGAGGTCTCTTCACATGTTGATCCAGGAGATTCCTTCACACGATGACCCAGGAGGTTCCTTCACATGATGTCCCAGGAGGCCCCTTCACACGATGACCCAGGAGGTCCCTTCACATAATGACCCAGGAGATCTCTTCATATGATGACCCAGGAGGTCCCTTCACCTAATGACCCAGGAGGTCCCTTTACACGATGACCCAGGAGGTCCCTTCACACGATGACCCAGGAGGTCCCTTCACATAATGACCCAGGAGATCTCTTCATATGATGACCCAAGAGGTCCCTTCACCTAATGACCCAGGAGGTCCCTTCACACGATGACCCAGGAGGTCCCTTCACGCGATGACCCAGGAGGTCCCTTCACATAATGACCCAGGAGGTCCCTTCACACAATGACCCAGGAGGTCCCTTCACACAATGACCCGGTAGGTCCCTTCACACAATGACCCAGGAGGTCCCTTCACACAATGACCAGAGAGGTCCCTTCATACGATGACCCAGGAGGTCCCTTCACACGATGACCCAGGAGGTCCCTTCACACGATGACCCAGGAGGTCCCTTCACACAATGACCCAGGAGGTCCCTTCACATGATGACCCAGGAGGTCCCTTCACACAATGACCCAGGAGGTCCCTTCCAAATGCAGTTTTCTATGGTTCTTTATTCTTCACTTTCATCTTCTCCTTGTCTAGAGTCGGCCAATGGGAAAACTAAAGTGAGCAGAGAATTAGGCGTAGGGGTGTAGGGGTAGCACTGAATAATGTAATTTTTTAATGATATTTTAATCCCTTTCAGACTTTTTAAAAATTCCAGTATCACGGTGAGATTACAGATTACAGGATCACTGCAGATTGAATATTGGTAAAATTTGGAATCTGGCAAATCCACATTCTTGGGGAAGTTTCTACAAATGTACTTGTTAGGCGGCTTCACACTGTGGTCAGGTCCAATCTGGGGCTGTCCGGTGTAAACCGCACAGCTCCGGACCCGATTTTCACCCCATGCAGCCCTATGGGGCCGGATGGGGCCGGATGGTAACCCTCTGCCATCCGGTTTCCATGTGTCCGGGAGAATCCGGGAGGAATTGGATCTTTCTCCCAGACACAAAATCGGAGCCTGTAGCATTTATGTGTCCAGGGAGAAAAATCTCCCCAAATCGGATCCTCCTGGATTCTCCCGGATCCTCCCGGATCTGGGGCAATCCGGCTCTCCCTAACTTGGGAGTCTATGGGGCCGGATTGCCCCGATCTGGGAGGATCCGGGAACCAGACACCTGCAGCTGACGTTTAGCGTGAGCTCCGCTGAACTTCAGCACCAGAGAGCTGTCCCCAGTGAAGCGGTTCAGCACCATTTCCCAGGGACAGCTGTGATCTGCAGCATCTGGCTACACACCGGACTGAAGGGTATATTTGCCCTCCGGTTCTGTGTCCAGGTCCGGTCCACCCCTGACAGCCCCGGATCGGACCTGACCGCAGGGTGAAGCCAGCCTTACAGATTGAGTCGCTCAACTGTAATAATAGAATGAATAATAACACTAACATCCAAAACAAAAATTAATAAAACAATGTATCTATTTTTAACCATAAACATCACACACTGGAGGTTCTACAATATCCGAGGTCCGGATCGTTGCTTTATCAGATCCCCATTGTTTTCCTTGGTGCCGGAATGTACAGTATCAGCCCAATCCTGTATTATCTCGTCCTCTCTCCTTCCCATAAGTGCCGCACTCCATTATGTGAGCTGTGACATCTCTGCTGTAATTACCACATGATTCCACCTCTGCTATAATTAAGGAATGATTATGTTAAGTGAAATGAGCCAAGATCAACCCGTGTTCCCGGGAAGGCAAAGTGGAGTCTGTCAGGAATTATTGATGAAGTGCAGTGGACATCGGGCTGAACTATGTAACATTACAGAGGAATAATGTGCCGCAACCGGTATTAATGTAATCTATATAATAAAGATGAGAGCAGCGTTCTATATACATCCATAATTACTAATATTAGAGAATACGCAAAGCATCACCAGCTGAACCCACATAGACATTACAGTCACTATGTAAAATAGAACCTGACCTAAAATACTAAAATATCAAAGCCTGAGCTCTAAATATATCCTCCAGAGCTGCACTCACTATTCTGCTGGTGCAGTCACTGTGTACATACATTACATTACTGATCCTGAGTTACCTCCTGTATTATACTCCAGAGCTGCACTCACTATTCTGCTGGTGCAGTCACTGTGTACATACATTACATTACTGATCCTGAGTTACCTCCTGTATTATACTCCAGAGCTGCACTCACTATTCTGCTGGTGCAGTCACTGTGTACATACATTACATTACTGATCCTGAGTTACCTCCTGTATTATACTCCAGAGCTGCACTCACTATTCTGCTGGTGCAGTCACTGTGTACATACATTACATTACTGATCCTGAGTTACCTCCTGTATTATACTCCAGAGCTGCACTCACTATTCTGCTGGTGCAGTCACTGTGTACATACGTTACATTACTGATCCTGAGTTACCTCCTGTATTATACTCCAGAGCTGCACTCACTATTCTGCTGGTGCAGTCACTGTGTACATACGTTACATTACTGATCCTGAGTTATCTCCTGTATTATACTCCAGAGCTGCACTCACTATTCTGCTGGTGCAGTCACTGTGTACATACATTACATTACTGATCCTGAGTTACCTCCTGTATTATACTCCAGAGCTGCACTCACTATTCTGCTGATGCAGTCACTGTGTCCATACATTACATTACTGATCCTGAGTTACCTCCTGTATTATACTCCAGAGCTGCACTCACTATTCTGCTGGTGCAGTCACTGTGTACATACGTTACATTACTGATCCTGAGTTATCTCCTGTATTATACTCCAGAGCTGCACTCACTATTCTGCTGGTGCAGTCACTGTGTACATACGTTACATTACTGATCCTGAGTTATCTCCTGTATTATACTCCAGAGCTGCACTCACTATTCTGCTGGTGCAGTCACTGTGTACATACATTACATTACTGATCCTGAGTTACCTCCTGTATTATACTCCAGAGCTGCACTCACTATTCTGCTGATGCAGTCACTGTGTACATACATTACATTACTGATCCTGAGTTATCTCCTGTACTATACTCCAGAGCTGCACTCACTATTCTGCTGGTGCAGTCACTGTGTACATACATTACATTACTGATCCTGAGTTACCTCCTGTATTATACTCCAGAGCTGCACTCACTATTCTGCTGGTGCAGTCACTGTGTACATACATTACATTACTGATCCTGAGTTACCTCCTGTATTATCCTCCAGAGCTGCACTCACTAATCTGCTGGTGCAGTCACTGTGTACATACATTACATTACTGATCCTGAGTTACCTCCTGTATTATACTCCAGAGCTGCACTCACTATTCTGCTGGTGCAGTCACTGTGTACATACATTACAAGACTGATCCTGAGTTACCTCCAGTATTATCCTCCAGAGCTGAACTCACTATTCTGCTGGTGCAGTCACTGTGTATATACATTACATTACTGATCCTGAGTTACCTCCTTATTATACTCCAGAGCTGCACTCACTATTCTGCTGGTGCAGTCACTGTGTACATATATTACATTACTGATCCTGAGTTACCTCCTGTATTATACTCCAGAGCTGCACTCACTATTCTGCTGGTGCAGTCACTGTGTACATACATTACATTACTGATCCTGAGTTACCCCCTGTATTATCCTCCAGAGCAGCACTCACTATTCTGCTGGTGCAGTCACTGTGTACATACATTACATTACTGATCCTGAGTTACCCCCTGTATTATACTCCAGAGCTGCACTCACTATTCTGCTGGTGCAGTCACTGTGTACATACATTACATTACCGATCCTGAGTTACCTCCTGTATTATACTCCAGAGCTGCACTTACTATTCTGCTGGTGCAGTCACTGTGTACATACATTACATTACTGATCCTGAGTTACCTCCTGCATTATACTCCAGAGCTGCACTCACTATTCTGCTGGTGCAGTCACTGTGTACATACATTACATTACTGATCCTGAGTTACCTCCTGCATTATACTCCAGAGCTGCACTCACTATTCTGCTGGTGCAGTCACTGTGTACATACATTACATTACTGATCCTGAGTTACCTCCTGTATTATACTCCAGAGCTGCACTCACTATTCTGCTGGTGCAGTCACTGTGTACATACATTACATTACTGATCCTGAGTTACCTCCTGTATTATCCTCCAGAGCTGCTCTCACTATTCTGCTGGTGCAGTCACTGCGTACATACATTACATTACTGATCCTGAGTTACCTCCTGTATTATACTCCAGAGCTGCACTCACTATTCTGCTGGTGCAGTCACTGCGTACATACATTACATTACTGATCCTGAGTTACCTCCAGTATTATACTCCAGAGCTGCACTCACTATTCTGCTGTTGCAGTCACTGTGTACATACATTACATTACTGATCCTGAGTTACCCCCTGTATTATCCTCCAGAGCAGCACTCACTATTCTGCTGGTGCAGTCACTGTGTACATACATTACATTACTGATCCTGAGTTACCTCCTGTATTATACTCCAGAGCTGCACTCACTATTCTGCTGGTGCAGTCACTGTGTACATACATTACATTACTGATCCTGAGTTACCTCCTGCATTATACTCCAGAGCTGCACTCACTATTCTGCTGGTGCAGTCACTGTGTACATACATTACATTACTGATCCTGAGTTACCTCCTGTATTATACTCCAGAGCTGCACTCACTATTCTGCTGGTGCAGTCACTGTGTACATACATTACATTACTGATCCTGAGTTACCTCCTGTATTATCCTCCAGAGCTGCACTCACTATTCTGCTGGTGCAGTCACTGTGTACATACATTACATTACTGATCCTGAGTTACCTCCTGTATTATACTCCAGAGCTGCACTCACTATTCTGCTGGTGCAGTCACTGTGTACATACATTACATTACTGATCCTGAGTTACGTCCTGTATTATCCTCCAGAGCTGCACTCACTATTCTGCTGGTGCAGTCACTGTGTACATACATTACATTACTGATCCTGAGTTACCTCCTGTATTATACTCCAGAGCTGCACTCACTATTCTGCTGGTGCAGTCACTGTGTACATACATTACATTACTGATCCTGAGTTACCTCCTGTATTATACTCCAGAGCTGCACTCACTATTCTGCTGGTGCAGTCACTGTGTACATACATTACATTACTGATCCTGAGTTACCTCCTGTATTATACTCCAGAGCTGCACTCACTATTCTGCTGGTGCAGTCACTGTGTACATACATTACATTACTGATCCTGAGTTACCTCCTGTATTATCCTCCAGAGCTGCACTCACTATTCTGCTGGTGCAGTCACTGTGTACATACATTACATTACTGATCCTGAGTTACCTCCTGTATTATACTCCAGAGCTGCACTCACTATTCTGCTGGTGCAGTCACTGTGTACATACATTACATTACTGATCCTGAGTTACCTCCTGTATTATCCTCCAGAGCTGCACTCACTATTCTGCTGGTGCAGTCACTGTGTACATACATTACATTACTGATCCTGAGTTACCTCCTGTATTATCCTCCAGAGCTGCACTCACTATTCTGCTGGTGCAGTCACTGTGTACATACATTACATTACTGATCCTGAGTTACCTCCTGTATTATACTCCAGAGCTGCACTCACTATTCTGCTGGTGCAGTCACTGTGTACATACATTACATTACTGATCCTGAGTTACCTCCTGTATTATCCTCCAGAGCTGCACTCACTATTCTGCTGGTGCAGTCACTGTGTACATACATTACATTACTGATCCTGAGTTACCTCCTGTATTATACTCCAGAGCTGCACTCACTATTCTGCTGGTGCAGTCACTGTGTACATACATTACATTACTGATCCTGAGTTACCTCCTGTATTATACTCCAGAGCTGCACTCACTATTCTGCTGGTGCAGTCACTGTGTACATACATTACATTACTGATCCTGAGTTACCTCCTGTATTATACTCCAGAGCTGCGCTCACTATTCTGCTGGTGCAGTCACTGTGTACATACATTACATTACTGATCCTGAGTTACCTCCTGTATTATACTCCAGAGCTGCACTCACTATTCTGCTGGTGCAGTCACTGTGTACATACATTACATTACTGATCCTGAGTTACCTCCTGTATTATACCCCAGAGCTGCACTCACTATTCTGCTGGTGCAGTCACTGTGTACATACATTACATTACTGATCCTGAGTTACCTCCTGTATTATACTCCAGAGCTGCGCTCACTATTCTGCTGGTGCAGTCACTGTGTACATACATTACATTACTGATCCTGAGTTACCTCCTGTATTATACTCCAGAGCTGCACTCACTATTCTGCTGGTGCAGTCACTGTGTACATACTTTACATTACTGATCCTGAGTTCTACTTTTTAAATCACTGTGTTTTTATTTCCCTACAAGGAACATTTTTTGTATTATTTGAAATAGGGGCTGAGTAAATATGATTCACCACCACTTGCCCCAATGAGATTTTTGAGCTTTTTCTTAGTCTAATCTCTCATTTTCCATACCCATCCCCTCATCCACACCTGATTACCCTTAGCTGCAGATATATTCAGAACCATGAGACTGATCCAGACTTTAGTCTGATCAAATACATTTTTCCAAGTGCAAAACATTTAATTAGACTTGAATTGGACTGGAAGGTAACGGCATAAAAGGCCACTACAATGTTTCTGTTTCTGTTCACTTTCTCCCCCATACTACTTTGTTTCTTACTAACTCCTCTGATCTCTCTACCTACTAGGGAGCTAGTCATCTCTCCCTTTCATCCTCTCCAGCCATCTCACCTCCTCTTCAGAACTTTTCCTCCACATACATTACTTTTCTGCAGACACACACGGTCACATCATGCCCTATCCTGCTCCCACCTTCTAACGCTCTCTCTGCTGCTCCTCATTGCTGGTGATGTATCCCCAAATCTTGGCCCTCCTCAACACATCCCCACACTCATTTCTAACACCCTGCCATGATCATCTACACGTTTTTGCAACACTGATAACCTCATACCCATTCAGCCAGCCCTCGCTCCTCCAGTCCCATGGCAGATTCAAGCTCTCTCACACCCTTCACCCCAGCAACAAGCATGATGGAGGAGTTGGCTTGCTCCTGTTTGATAACTGCTCCTTTACTTCAATTCCACTACCTCCCTCCACTACTTTTCCCTTGTTTGAGGTGCACTCTCTGCTCATTTACTCCCTCTCCAACGTCCAGCTGGCTGTCATCTACCACCCTCGAAGCTAGCCATCTCCACCTTTCTCTACCACTTCACCACCTGGCTACTTCATTTCCCTTCTGCTGACATCCCCATCATCATGGGTGACTTCAACATCTCCATCGACACCTCCACCTCACCTGCCTCTAAACTTTTATCCCCGACTGCCTCCGTTGGCCTCACTCAATGGTCCTCCGCGACCACTCACAAAGATGGCCCCACACTGGACCTTATCTTCACCCGCCTCTGTTCCTTACTAGCCTCTCTAGCCTCCTACCTTTGTGCGCAACCCCCATTCCACAAACTCGCATTGCAAAACTTGCACAATCAACAGGTATCCCTGGCAGACCAGCTTGACTAAAGAACTGAGACGGACTTCCAGGGTAGCTGAGCGGAGATGAAAGAGATCCCATCCTGCCGAACACTTTGTCGTTTATAAGCAGCTCTCGCCAACTTCAAATCCACGCTCGCTGCCACAAAACAAACTTACTTCTCATCTCTCGTATCCTTCTTGTCTCACAACCCTAAACAGCTTTTCAATACTTTCAATTCTCTCCTCCGTCCCCCAGCACCTCCTTCCTCTCCTCTCATTTCTGCTGAAGATTTTGCCTCTTTCTATAAGCTGAAGACTGATAACATCAGAGAAAGCTTTGGCCTGCAGCCCCCTATGCCCCTCTTCATAACTGCTCAGCCTGTTTCTTCCAAAGCCAGCTTCTCCACCATGACAGAAGATCAGCTCTTGTCCCTTCTGTCAAGATCACATCTCACCACTTGCAGGCTCGACCTGCTCCAGTCCCGCCTCACCTCCAACCTCGCCACAGCCTTCATCGCAACCGTAACCCATCTCTTCAACCTTTCACTTACAAATGGTGTTTTCCCCTCATCATTCAAACATGCCTCAATCACACCCATCCTCAAAAAGCCCTCCCTTGACCCATCTTCTGCCTCACTATCGCCCAATATCACTTCTCCTGTATACCTCATATCTGCTGGAGCAGCATGTCAATCTTGAACCTCTCCTCCTTCCTCTTTGACCAGTTACAATCTGGCTTCCGACCGCATCTTTCTACTGAAACTGCCCTAACTAAAGTCACCGATGACCTACTAACCGCCAAGAGCAAGTGACACTACTCCATCCTCCTCCTTCTAGACCCGTCCTCTGCCTTTGACACTGTGGACCATTCCCTCCTGTTACAGATTCTCTCATCTCTTGGTATCACAGATTTGGCCCGGTCCTGGATCTTGTCGTATCTAACAGACCGGACATTGAGTGTCTCCCTCTCACACACCACCTCCTCACCTCGCCCCCTGTCCGTTGGTGTCCCCCATGGCTCAGTTCCCCATCTAGACCTTCAGCCTGGTTCAGCTCATAGAATCCTGCGGTCTTCAGTATCATCTCTACGCTGATGACACACAGATCTCCCTCTCTGGACCTGACTTCACCTCCTTACTGACCACCATCCCACAATGTCTGTCGCTATTTCATCTTTCTTTTCTGCTCGATTTCTAAAACTGAACATGGACAAAACAATTGATCATCTTTCCCCATCTCACTTTACCCCTCCACCAGACTTATCCATCAAAGTCAATGGCTGCTCACTCACCCCAGTCCCGGATGCTCGGTGCCTCGGGGAGATCCTAGACTCTTCCCTCTCTTTGAAGCCACGTATCCAAGCCCTCTCCACCTCCTGCCGACTCCAACTCAAAAATATTTCCTAGATCAGTAAATTCCTTGACCAATAAACTGCATAAACACTCGTGCATGCCCTCATCATCTCCCACCTCGACTATTGCAACCTCCTACTCTCTGGCCTCCCCTCTTGCACTCTTGCACCACTCCAATCTTTCCTAAACTCTGCTGCCCGACTAATCCTCCTGTCTCCCTGGTATCCCCCAGCCTCTCCTCTATGCCAAGCCCTTCACTGGCCTTCTATTGTCCAGAGGCTCCAGTTCAAAACCCTAACTATGACATGCAAAGCCATCCACAACCTGTCTCCTCCATACATCTGTGACATGGTCTCCCGGTACTTACCTACACGCAAATTTCGATCCTCTCAAGATCTCCTTCTGTACTTGGCTCTTATCTCTTCTTCCCTCAAGTGCATACATGATTTCCTCCGTGCTCCCCCTGTACTCTGCAACCCTCTGCCCCGACACATCAGACTCTTGCCCACCTTGGAAACCTTCAAAAGGAACCTGAAGACCCACCTCTTCCGACAAGCTACAACCTGCAGTGAGCCTCAGTCTACTGAACCACTGCACGACCAGCCCTACCCTCTCCTGTATCCTCACCCAACCCTTGTAGACTGTGAGCCCTCGTGGGCAGGGTCCTCTCCCCTCACCTACTGTATCCTCACCCATCCCTTGTAGACTGTGAGCCCTCATGGGCAGGGTCCTCTCTCCTCACCTACTGTATCCTCACCCATCCCTTGTAGACTGTGAGCCCTCGTTGGCAGGATCCTCTCCTCACCTACTGTATCCTCACCCATCCCTTGTAGACTGTGAGCCCTCATGAGCAGAGTCTTCTCCTCACCTACTGTATCCTCACCCATCCCTTATAGACTGTTAGCACTCGTGGGCAGGGTCCTCTCTCCTCACCTACTATATCCTCACCCATCCCTTGTAGACTGTGAGCCCTCGTGGGCAGGGTCCTCTCTCCTCCTCTACTGTATCCTCGCCCATCCCTTGTACACTGTGAACCCTCGTGGGCATGGTCTTCTCTCCTCACCTACTGTATCCTCACCCATCCCTTGTACACTGTGAGCCCTCTTGGGCATGGTCCTCTCTCGCCTACTGTATCCTCACCCATCCCTTGTAGACTGTGAGCTCTCGTGGGCAGGGTCCTCTCTCCTCACCTACTGTATCCTCACCCGTCCCTTGTAGACAGTGAGCCCTCATGGGCAGAGTCCTCTCTCTTCACCTACTGTATCCTCATCCATCCCTTGTAGACTGTGAGCCCTCGTGGGCAAGGTCCTCTCTCCTCACCTACTGTATCCTCACCCTCCCTTGTAGACTGTGAGCCCTTGTGGGCAGGGTCCTCTCTCCTCATCTACTGTATCCTCACCCATCCCTTGTAGACTGTGTGCCCTCGTGGGCAGGGTCCTCTCTCCTCACCTACTGTATCCTCACCCCTCCCTTGTAGACTGTGAGCCCTTGTGGGCAGGGTCCTCTCTCCTCATCTACTGTATCCTCACCCATCCCTTGTAGACTGTGAGCCCTCGTGGGCAGGGTCCTCTCTCTCACCTACTGTATCCTCACCCATCCCTTGTAGACTGTGAGCCCTCGTGGGCAGGGTCCTCTCTCCTTTTGTACTTATCTGTGCCTTGTATTGCCCATGCTTATTGTACTTGTCTATGTATGCCCCTTTTCACATGTAAAGCGCCATAAGATAAATGGCTCTAATTAATGATAATAATAATATTTGTAAATATTGTCTTATACTTTCTTCTTAAAGCGCCTTTCCTTTACTTTTTGTGCTATCTGCTGGATCATATGTGGGGACGTTGACTCTTGAACCTCCATTGGATCAGTTTACCACTGAGATAATCTTTACCAGAGTTCAGGAATCTCCGTTCTCCACAATCTGCAAAACAAATCCTGAAATTGTGCACTTTTTTTTTTGTTACCTCTGCTTCCACCCCTTACAGCCATTTTTGGTGACTTTTATTATTTATGCTCTTATCTTCCTTCCTGTTCTCCTTTTCTGCCTCTAGACTATCTTTATCTGAGACAGTGCCCCTACAGATTTTCTGCCAGAACTACATCTATCCCAGAACTCCCTCCAACCCATGGTGCTCACTCACTGCACCTACTGTACAGTACCCATACAAAGCACCATCCTGAGACTGCTACAAGTCTCAAGACTCCGTCATTATCCAATGTCTCGCATGGTGGCAGACACATGAGGACGAGGGCCCCTGTACAAACCGTGAAGGGCCTCTCTTTGTGTTTGCAACAAAAGCTGCAACGGCAGTGATGACAGTGCCAATATCAGCGTAGCCCTTACTGAGACGGTATGGTCTTGCTAACTACAGGTAATAGCTGCACAGCACTCTTTGGGGGAGGGGTTTTGACAACATTAGCCAATAGCTGCCCAGCAGTTTCATAGGGGGCATGATCCTGACAATTACAACCAATAACCGCACAGTACTCTTTGGGGGAGGGCTTTGACAATTTTAGCCAATAGCTGCTAAGCATATTAATGAAGGTGGGGCTTTGGAAACTACTACTACTGAGTGGATGAAGTGTTGACAACTTTACCCAATGGCTGCGCAGTAGTTTCATAGGGGCAGGATAATGACAATTGCAGCCAATAGCTGCACAGCACTCTTCGTGGGAGTGGTTTTGACAACTTCAGCCATCAGTTTTATTAGGGTCATGACCTTGACAATTTTGACCAATAGCAGCACAGGACTCTTTGTGGGAGTGGTTTTGACAACTTCAGCCAATAGCTGCCCATCAGTTTTATTAGGGGCATGACCTTGACAATTTTGACCAATAGCAGCACAGCACTCTTTGTGGGAGTGGTTTTCATAATGTTATCTAATAGCTGCTAAGCACAATGATGGGCGGGCATTGAGTTAGCAACCACAACCAATAGCTGTACAGCCTTTTCCGAGGGGCGTGCTCATGACAAATGCAGCCAATGGTTGCACAGTATTTTTTTTGGGGGGATGGGGGTCATTTTGACATTACTACTTGAAGATAATATTGCAATGGTTGAGTAACAAAAATACCCAGAGTGGGACAATATAAATACAAGTATCACTGCCTGGAATTGTCCATTGATTTGAATGGAATGAACGGAACCTTGGGAAGAACATGGAGGTAACTCCACTCCCAGAAGTATTGTGCACATTTAATCAAGTCTATTACTAAAGTAGCAGCAGATTAATGGAGGAAAACCTCAAGTAACAGTAAGTGACAGCCGCCCGGTGTTTTACAGCCTCCTTCATACTGTACATAGGAAACTGTTCAATTGCCCCAGCGTCCTGTGGGATCCATTCATCAAGTCCCTTCAGCTCGGACGGCTACGAGCTCGGTGATTTAGAAAGTCTCTGAACACCGGGGATTAGAGACCTCACCATTGATCTGCTTCTTCCTATTGATACGTGATATGAAGGCCATGGATCAAAGAAACAGATTATTGGACTCATTCATCAATGTGTAAATATTGGATGCAATGTGTTAATGACGCTCGTAAACTTAAAGCGAGGAACGACAGACAAATAACTGTGCCGGATGCAGAAACAAATACAAACAGGTTCTGATCTACTCGAAAACATAATGGTGCAAGGGATTATGGTGATTAGTGGTCAGAACAACAAAAATTCCAAAATGTCCCAAATTGCAAGAAATAAGCTAAAAATAATACATAAAACATATATTACATACGATGCACTGTATTGAAGCTAAGGGAAATGATGGTATCAGAGCAGCAAAACATAAACAAGAACATGAAGTAATTACCAAATCAAGACAGTGTAGTTGATAGAAGAATATTATACATTATATTACAGGTCATATAAACCAATAAAACATTCACTTTGATGATTTCACACGTAGGTGATTATTGTACAATCCCATAGCATTCGGCACACATGACTTCCTGTATTTTTCCTTCTTACACCTTAGTAGGATTAGCAGGTTATTGAAGGTGCTCCTGTCCCATGAACAGCTCATGTGATAGGAGTGCAGATACCATTGTCTTCTTTGCACCCTCTCATATCTGTTGAATTTGTCCACCAACAACCTGCAGCAAAGCACTTAGTTAAAGGGAACCTGTCATCTACTTTATGCCCCCAAACCTATGACTATCTGTCCCTGCAGCTTCATACTACATTCCTAAGCATCCCTGTCTGACCTAATATTGTACTGTAAGAGTTGAGAAAAACTATTTAGTACCTTACATTTTCATTTGTAATTATGTGGTGTCTATCCCTCACTCTTATTTAACCGTATTCAGTGTGTGGAGCTGAAGTGATTTCCTGACAACCAGCATATGTTAGGTTTAGAAATAGTCTAGTGGGGACATCTTCTGGAAAGTTTTTGAAAGATTTCTTCTAATTTCACTTATGAATTCCCGTTATTTTTGGGTTATAAGATGCAGTTTTGTTCCCAAATTTTGGGGAAATGGGGGGTGCATATTATAATCCAAATTTACGTTCTGTGCTGCAGGAGAAGGGGTGGTGGCTCTGGAGTGGTGTCAGGGGGCTGGGCGGGCTGCAGAGTGGTGGGAGGTCACGTGCTCCCGCTCCAGCTCTTCAGACAATCTACAGCATTCTCATACAGTTCTTAACACAGTTCACAGTCAGTTAACTCCGTGACACTGAACCCTCTGCAGCCAGGCTGTCACTCTGAGAACCCTCAGTCCTTCAGGCTGTTCTCCTCTTCTTCTGTCTCCGGTAGTGTAGCGGCAGCTCGGACCCTTGTGGATCCTCGTGGTTGCTGCTGTGCTTCTAACCATTTTGTTGGGAACGCCAACCTGAAGTTCAAGCTCCTCATCGGATTCTGGGAAGCCGGTATGGAATCTCAGTTCCCCTCAGAGCCGACACTCTGGTATATGCCTAGTCTGCAGTAACCTATCTTGCAAGGTGTTACCAGACTCCATCTAACCCGTGTGACTCCAGCACAAATCAGGGAAAACTACTTTGCCGGTAGTTGGTCAGTGCTGCTGTGTTCCTCGACCCAGTACTGCTGATCCGGTCTCTGTCCTCACACTCCCCTGGGATGCCGGCTATGGACGAGCATTCTCTCCATGGTTTCTATGACTCTGTGGATTCTGCATCTCCATGAAGCCCAACCCCACTGGGACGTGTCTCTGTCTTTCTGGTGACTTTGCTGCTCGGCTCACTCTGGCCTACTAACTCCTTCCTCCTCTTTTCCTCTATTTAAGCTTTCTGTCACTTGATCTACATTATTTCCACCCACTTTTCTCTAAACCCACCACCCCTTTGCCAGCCTAGAGTCCCTGGCTCTGGGTTGGGTGCTGCCTCTATTGGTGTGTGTGTGTTCGTGAGGGTGTTTGGTGTACAAACCGTCTATCTTTCTGCCTGGCTACAGTTCGCTATGTGGCCACCCTGGTCGCAGGGGCGCCACAGTGCCTCTTCTCCTCCTCCAGCGCCTCCATTACCGGCGTCTCCATTCCTCCTCCAGCGGCTCCTCTCCTCCTCCAGCGCCTCCTCTCCTCCTCCAGCACCTCCTCTCTCCTCCAGCGCCTCCTCTCCTCCTCCAGCACCTCATCTCCTCCTCTAGCGTCTCCATTACCGACACCTCTCTCTCCTCCTTACAGCGCCTCTCCATTACCGGCGCGCCTCCTCTCCTCCATTACCCGGCGCCTCCTCTCCTCCTCCATTCACCGGCGCCTCCTCTACTCCTCCATCGCCTCCTCTCCTCCTCCATTACCGGCCTCCTCTCCTCCAGCGCCTCCTCTCCTCCTCCATTACCGGCGCCTCCTCTCCCTCCATTACCGGCGCATCCTCTCCTACTCCAGCGCCTCCTCTCCTCTCCTCCATTACCGGTGCCTCTCTCCTCCATCCTCAGGCCTCCATTACTGGCGTCTCCTCTCCTCCTCCAGCTCCTCTCCTCTCCAATGCCTCCACTTACAGCGCCTCCTCTCCTCCTCCAAAGCCTCCATTACCAGCGCCTCCTCTCCTTTCCAGCGCCTCCTCCTAGGCTCGCTCCTCTCCTCCTCCAGCGCCTCCATTAGTGGCGCCTCTTCTCCTCCTCCAGCGCCTTCACTGTAGTTTTATGGTAAAATATAAGTTTGTATCTGACTCTGGGGTTGCAGGAATTACAATGAGCGAGGTTTGTGCCTCGAGGCGTCGAGTCTTTCACTGTGATTCAGAAAGGAAACATATTTCATGGAAAGTATCTTCTCTGGTATTAACCCAGCTGCTCCGGAGCCTCCAGCGATGATTTAGTCAGAGCAGCTGCTTGACTTAAAATAAAAAACAAGACATTTGATTACTTCAGTTTTTGACGAGTTTCTTCGTTTCTATTCGAGGTAAAGGCGTCTCTGCAGATTGTCGGTAAATATAGATTTTCCTGAGATTTGAGGGGAGGAGAAATACAAGGTGAAGCTGAGAGAAGATTCCTATATATCATCAGCGCTGGATGTGGAAGTTTTCATGCAGAATTTTGATGAATTTGCAGCAATGTAATGATGTAAAAAGGAAGTGAACTTTTACCAAAATTTGCATGAATTCATAGTACAAACAAATATAAGAAACTATAGATTCTTTACTGTACGAGCAGTGACACTATGGATTATTTACTGTAAGAGCAGTGAGACTATGGATTATTTACTGTAAGAGCAGTGACACTATGGATTATTTACTGTAAGAGCAGTGAGACTATGGATTATTTACTGTAAGAGCAGTGAGACTATGGATTATTTACTGTAAGAGCAGTGACACTATGGATTATTTACTGTAAGAGCAGTGAGACTATGGATTATTTACTGTAAGAGCAGTGAGATTGTGGATTCTTTACTGTAAGAGCAGTGACACTATGGATTATTTACTGTAAGAGCAGTGACACTATGGATTCTTTACTGTAAGAGCAGTGACACTATGGATTATTTACTGTAAGAGCAGTGACACTATGGATTCTTTACTGTAAGAGCAGTGACACTATGGATCCTTTACTGTATGAGCAATGAGACTATGGATTCTTTACTGTAAGAGCAGTGACACTATGGATTCTTTACTGTAAGAGCAGTGACACTATGGATTCTTTACTGTAAGAGCAGTGACACTATGGATTCTTTACTGTAAGAGCAGTGACACTATATATTCTTTACTGTAAGAGCAGTGACACTATGGATTCGTTACTGTAAGAGCAGTGAGACTATGGATTCTTTACTGTAAGAGCAGTGAGACTGTGGATTCTTTACTGTAAGAGCAGTGACACTATGGATTCTTTACTGTATGAGTAGTGAGACTATGGATTCTTTACTGTAAGAGCAGTGAGACTATGGATTCTTTACTGTAAGAGCAGTGAGACTATGGATTCTTTACTGTAAGAGCAGTGACACTGTGGATTCTTTACTGTAAGAGCAGTGACACTGTGGATTCTTTACTGTAAGAGCAGTGACACTATGGATTCTTTACTGTAAGAGCAGTGACACTATGGATTCTTTACTGTAAGAGCAGCGATGCTATGGATTATTTACTGTAAGAGCAGTGAGATTGTGGATTCTTTACTGTAAGAGCAGTGACACTATGGATTCTTTACTGTAAGAGCAGTGACACTATGGATTATTTAGTGTAAAATCAGTGACACTATGGATTCTTTACTGTAAGAGCAGTGACACTATGGATTCTTTACATTAAGAGCAGTGACACTATGGATTTTTTACTGTAAAATCAGTGACACTATGGATTCTTTACTGTAAAATCAGTGACACTAGACTAAGAGATTTTTTCATGGTCGCTTCCCAGGCACAGGGAAAAAAAAGTTTATTTAAAGAAAAGACTCCCCTACATGCCCTCATTCACCAATTTATTTCTTCCAAATTAATCCTGGATCTTCCAGCATAATCCGAAGCGTAATGTTCCTTGACCCCCATTGATTCCTATGGAGTCTAGCACTGAGAAAACGCTTAGAACAAGGCTCCAGAAGTCACTGTCATGAACAATAAAGATTTAAAAAAATGATGTGGGGTGCCCCTATGTTTTATAACCGGCGCAGATAAAGCAGACCGCTGCAGGCTTACGTTATCAGGCTGGGAAGGTCCATGGTCTCAGCATAAAAATACCAACCTGTAGCTGCTCCAGAACTGGAGCATCACATTAGATGCACCAATTCTGGTGCTTTGCCCGGCTTTCCTTGATTACCCTTGTGCAATGGAAATCTGGGTAATATTTTAATATTTTTGGGGTTGATGCTATCTGTGAATTGTCAGCTGGTGTCAATCAAAACCATCAACCTTATTAGGGGTCGGAAACCCATCAGTCGTATCAGAGGCTGGAACACCAGTAGTGAAATAAACCATCGGCCCCCTTTTCAGGGGCCGGAAAACCATCAACCCTATCCCCTGGGAATAGAGCTGGAAAACCAGGGAAACAGAATCTCCCCACTCAGCTTCGTCTCTCCGTCTCCGTGCCTTTCTCTCTCTTTCTATGTACTGAAACTCCAGCAATGATAGCATTGACACAAACACAGATAAACTCAGGATCAGGTTGCAAGAACACAAATAAGGCAGACAATTAAGGAATTCTCAGGATCGGATCGGGTTGCAAGGGCTAGGATTTCACAGATCCGGTCATCTATGTCCGAGTCTGACAGCCAGCTATCTCCATCCCTGCACGGAGACACAGGAGGGTCTTAGGTAAGATAAATCATCTTCTTACCTCTTTGTAGCCTGCAGGTCTACCCCTCGTGTATGGTCCGTCCCGGGAATGAAGGATCAAGTGTGGCTGTTGTCCCCTGGACGTCTCGTCCTAGCCCCACGTTGGGCGCCAACTGTAATGGATGCCCTCCACACCTTTCGGGTGGGCTGTCATCTTAATTGTCTGCTGCCAAATTGGATGCTTTGTCTGAGTGTGTGAACGCCACCGTAAGAACCACGCTGACACACAAGTCAATGTAGAGCTTAATGACAAAGACCTTTATTTTAGGAGCTGCTAGCAGTTTTATTACTTATCATTAAAGGGGCATTCCTTAGGGTGAGTTAAATAACATACAGACACAGGGAAAAAAACGTTTATTTGAATAAAGACTCCCCTACATGTGTGGCACCCCAGGGTCTTAGTGCCACTGCGTCATCACTGCCCACGGGTGGTGGTGTCACGCTGAGAGCAACAAACGGGTCCTATCATCAGGCAGGTAAACCACACACAACACCATCTGCCTCCAGTCCAGAAGGGGAAGACCAAGCCCGAGTTCAGGGTGAGCTTGCCGATAAATTCTAGTCTGGGGATGGAGCCAGTTAGTTCAGTTCCTAGGAAGACTAAGGAAGACATCCTGGTGGACAAGAGGCTGAAGAGCTAGGATGCTGACTCGGTGCCAGGCCTAAGTCTAGGGTCTGAGGAGAGTCGCAGGAACACCTGGGGAGCCGAGCAGCATCGTGCTCACCCCAGGGGAAAGCGCAGAGAATGGACACCGGGTCCGAGACTGTGCAGGGCCTAAAGTCCCGGCAGTCAATACCGAAAGTGGGGAATTCCAGGTTCCTCAGCCACACCGTGTTCGGAGACACAGGAACAAAGAGATTTCAGGAACTGACACCTGAGACAAGGTTCAGAAGGGACTCGAAGTGCCTGTCATATTGGCACCTCGCAGGAAGAGATAGGGCTGGCAGCTTAGCTGATGCAGCAGCAGGAGCCAACACAGAGTGCAGTGAGGGAGCCAAAGACCCGTACCAGTGGGAAGAACCCTAAGTTGCTCTCAGCAAAGACTCCATGGACAACTGCCTGAAGTCAGCTATTCCAGTAAAAGACTGAGTGACCAGCAAAACAGTGAGTCTGCTTATTGCTTCGTGCCCGTCGTCCTGCGCCCTACACCTAACTACCTTCACTGCCCCAGACAACTGCTTTGCCCGTGGAGAGCCATTCTACCCGAGCTTCCATCCACCATCCCTGGAGGTTTTGCAGCAGCAGAGGTCACCTATAGCCACATATTACGGGTGGCGTCACAAACAACTTTCCTATTCATCATTCCCTTTCCCTACCAAGCCAGAAAATCCTCCTTTACAGCTGAACCCGGGTCCCCAATACCTATCCTAACCGAGTCCCCCATACCCTGGGGCTGGTTACATGCCCTCATTCACCAATTTATTTCTTCTAAATAAATCCTGTAGCAATTTATAGAGTACTTGCTGCTTTTCTTTTTCCTTGTAGATTTGATTCAGTAATAAATCTGCAAATGTCGATTCTTGCAGCGTTTTTCCACCATTTTTGTAAAATCGTATGCAAAAAAATGTATCAAAAATGCATTGCGTTTTTGGTGCATTTTTTTGCCGGGAGATGAAGAGCGGACATCGCCTTATGCAGAATCCTGCTGTGGTTTTGTAAAGTCTTAGTCCAAAAGTAAACCATGAAATGCACTTTTTGTTGCTTTTTTGTCAGATTTTTTTTCCATAGACTTCTCTATGGGATACAGAAAACACATGAAAGAAATAATGAGCGTTACATTCACACATGATACACTTGGAAAAAATGCAGGTTAAAATATTTTTTACTAATATATATGTATTTTTTTGTTTGAGATTTTTCTTTATACCGCAATATAAAAAGTGTCCATATCTCTGCCAGTTGTAGCATTTGGTCTCTGGTGCTTGTTGGCCTCGTTTGTGCTTTGTATTGTCACCTGTTGCTCCCAGATCTTGGATCTCCTCTGATCATCCATTTACCTTGTCCTTTGC
The DNA here is from genome assembly GCA_033576535.1 of Allobates femoralis. Taxonomy (NCBI): domain Eukaryota; kingdom Metazoa; phylum Chordata; class Amphibia; order Anura; family Aromobatidae; genus Allobates; species Allobates femoralis. Next base: position 186,832,337 of record JARQOC010000008.1, read on the forward strand.
TTTGATCCTCTATCCTCCTGGTATCCTGATCCCACACCTGACTACGCCTCCGTTTATTCCCTTAGTTCACAATGTGCTCTCCTGGTATCTGACCCCCGAACGTTTGACTATCCTGTCCATGAAGCCACTAGTGTCAAGGTTAGAAATAGTGATTCCAGTTTAGTCCTAGTGCAAAGTATCCTGATCTCCCCATGTTCGGCGGCTTTTCTTGGGGGCAGCATATAAAACTTTTGGTTCAAGTCAATTAGTTTTAAGAAATTCTCAGAATTTGGTGAAATTGAACAATTTGACATTTGATTTACGTGAATCATCAAAAATTGCCGGATGCCGTTATCCACGACCCGGAAGTTGAGTCGGCCGGAGACGAGTGACCTCAGACGTGGCCGAAAACTTAGCAAAAAGTCTGTGGTGCTGAAAACTTTGAGTTTTATAAGATTTGATCGTTTCTAGTAAAGAACAATCTGCAAAACAGTGAACAGAGCGCACGGAAATCGTGTTCTTCTCTTGTCCGGCATCACTCACTCCGGTCAGTGCCATAAAAAACGTACAAAATACGACGGGAACTTTGCAGAACGGCAAACAAGGAATTAGTGACCCTCCTGGGAGACAGGAAAAACTATTTCTTTTTTGTAATCTCTGTATAAAACAAGTGTTTTTTGGGGAATCGGTAACTAGAATAACTCTTATATTATAGAACGGCCATAACATGCTGGTAGTGTTGTGCTGCACCCCCTATATAGCTTGAAGAAGACCCTGGTGGACCTATCTATGAGTGGAGAAGACTCTGGAGGACCTATGAGTGGAGAAGACTCTGGAGGACCTATGAGTGGAGAAGACTCTGGAGGACCTATGAGTGGAGAAGACTCTGGAGGACCTATGAGTGGAGAAGACTCTGGAGGACCTATGAGTGGAGAAGACTCTGGAGGACCTATGAGTGGAGAAGACTCTGGAGGACCTATGAGTGGAGAAGACTCTGGAGGACCTATGAGTGGAGAAGACTCTGGAGGACCTATGAGTGGAGAAGACTCTGGAGGACCTATGAGTGGAGAAGACTCTGGAGGACCTATGAGTGGAGAAGACTCTGGAGGACCTATGAGTGGAGAAGACTCTGGAGGACCTATGAGTGGAGAAGACTCTGGAGGACCTATGAGTGGAGAAGACTCTGGTGGACCTATCTATAAGTGGAGAAGACTCTGGAGGACCTATGAGTGGAGAAGACTCTGGAGGACCTATGAGTGGAGAGGACTCTGGAGGACCTATGAGTGGAGAAGACTCTGGAGGACCTATGAGTGGAGAAGACTCTGGTGGACCTATCTATAAGTGGAGAAGACTCTGGTGGACCTATCTATAAGTGGAGAAGACTCTGGAGGACCTATGAGTGGAGAAGACTCTGGAGGACCTATGAGTGGAGAAGACTCTGGAGGACCTATGAGTGGAGAAGACTCTGGTGGAACTATGAGTGGAGAAGACTCTGGTGGACCTATCTATAAGTGGAGAAGACTCTGGAGGACCTATGAGTGGAGAAGACTCTGGTGGACCTATGAGTGGAGAAGACTCTGGTGGAACTATGAGTGGAGAAGACTCTGGAGGACCTATGAGTGGAGAAGACTCTGGAGGACCTATGAGTGGAGAAGACTCTGGAGGACCTATGAGTGGAGAAGACTCTGGAGGACCTATGAGTGGAGAAGACTCTGGAGGACCTATGAGTGGAGAAGACTCTGGAGGACCTATGAGTGGAGAAGACTCTGGAGACCTATGAGTGGAGAAGACTCTGGAGGACCTATGAGTGGAGAAGACTCTGGTGGAACTATGAGTGGAGAAGACTCTGGTGGAACCATCTACGTTTGTAGAAGACTCTGGTTGTGCTATCTAGGCTTAGAGAAGACCCTGGTGGAACTACCTAGGCTTGAAGAAGACCATGGTAGACCTACCTGGGCTTGAAGAAGACCGTGGTGGGCCTATTTAGGCTTGGAGAAGAATCTGGTTGACCTGGGCCTTGCTCACACAAAATTTGCGTTTTTTTTAGCACTCCTAAAACCACATGCGTTTTTTTAAGAGTGCCAAAAAATGTCCCTTGTGTGTCTGAAAGGATTTGCAACGTTTTTGGACTTAGTCACCTTTTCACCAAAAACGCAGGCAAAAACGCATGCGTTAGCGCAGGTGCCTATATGTGTCCTGCGTTAACGCATGCGTTTCCCATAGGGCCCCATGTTAAAAAAACGCATGCGTTTTTGGGAGCAACCCCTGCGTTTTTTTCCAGCACCCAAAAAACGCTGCATGCAGAGTTTTTTGAACTGGGGGAAAAAAACGCAAGTGGAGCTGAACAACGCATGTACACTCAAATGCACCTGCGTTTTTTTAACAGCCCAAAAAATGCAGAGAAGGTTAAAAAAGCTGATATGTGTGAACAATGCCTTTGTCTCCCTCCACCCCGCTCCTCCGATCATTTCAAATGGGTCTCCGGATCAGTTTTTTGGTCTGTGAATGTGTTTTTTGGTCAAATCTAATATCCCTAAATAAGATGCAGAACAATGTGTGATGGTGATGGAATTGTGGGTAGATTGGAGATGGTATTAATGGGCGATAGGTGATGTGAATGTAGGTGGATTGGTGAAGGGTTTGGTGGGGGATTGGGGGAGGATTGAGGGGATGGGTGATGGGATTAGTGGGGAGATAGGGGGATTGGTGGGGGGATTGGGGGAGGATTGGTGGTGGGATTAGTGGAATTGGTGATGGGACTGGGGGAATTGGTGATGGGTGGGGGATTGGGGGAGGATTGGGGGGATTGGTGATGGGTTTGATGGGGAATTGGAGGAGGATTGGGGATTGGATTAGGTGGGATTGGCAATGGGATTAGTGAGCGGATAGGGTGGATTGGTGATGGGATTGGTGGGGGGATTGGGGGAGGATTGAGGGGGATGGGTGATGGGATTAGTGAGCGGATAGGGTGGATTGGTGATGGGATTGGTGGGGGGATTGGGGGAAGATTGAGGGGATTGGTGATGGGATTAGTGGGCGGATAGGGTGGATTGGTGATGGGATTGGTGGGGGGATTGGGGGAGGATTGAGGGGATTGGTGATGGGATTAGTGGGCGGATAGGGTGGATTGGTGATGGGATTGATGGGGGGATTGAGAGAGGATTGAGGGGATGGGTGATGGGATTAGTGGGGAGATAGGGGGATTGGTGGGGGGATTGGGGGAGGATTGGTGATGGGATTAGTGGAATTGGTGATGGGACTGGGGGAATTGGTGATGGGATGGGTGGGGGGATTGGGGGAGGATTGGGGGGATTGGTGATGGGTTTGATGGGGAATCGGAGGAGGATTGGGGATTGGATTAGGTGGGATTGGTGATGGGATTAGTGAGCGGATAGGGTGGATTGGTGATGGGATTGGTGGGGGGATTGGGGGAGGATTTGGGGGATTGGTGATGGGATTAGTGGGCGGATAGGTTGGATTGGTGATGGGTTTGATGGGGGAAAATTGGAGGAGGGTTGGGGAAGGGATTAGGTGGGATTGGTGATGGGATTGGTGTGGGGACTGGGGGGGATTGGGGTGAAGATTGGTGGGGTATTAGCGCCCCTATTTACCTCCATGTTTGCACTTGGCAGCAGTAACATCTCGTAACGCAGCAGATTCTGACACAACGCCCGAGCGTCTCCCGCCTGTCAGAGTTGTCTGAACAATTGTACAAATATTATTGATATCTTCAATTTAGGAGGAATGCGGAATATTGAAGAAGCTACGGGTGTAATAATGCTTCAGATTAAATATAATAAGGGCTCAGTGAGGAGGCTGCCGCCATGGGGGCTGCTGTTATTACATGGAATCTTCCACTTATGATATTTACAGCTTTTATTTATATTTGATGTCTCAGAGCTTCTCTGTCTTTTTTGTGAAATGTAAGAAATTTTCACATCTGTAACTTAATTGTGAAATTCACAAAATATGAAAAAGTCATTTTATCCGGGAATCGTCCGGTTAAAGTCTGAAGGGGATGATCTGTCCTACACATTTATGACATACATTACTGTACATATATATATACACGATATTCCAGGAATGCCCTCATCCTTATCTCCTATCGCCCCACGAGCCAAATCCCAGTGATAAACCTTGTGGATAAGAGGACGAGGTTAGTTATACAAATGTAATGAAAGTTATATTCATTAATTGTGACGTGTAAAAGAGCAAAACGCACAACATCGCTCCGTCACACTGCAGGACATCGCTCCGTCACACTGCAGGACATCGCTTCGTCACACTGCAGGACATCTCTCCATCACACTACAGGATATCGCCCGTCACACTGCAGGACATCGCCTCGTCACACTGCAGGACATCGTCCCGTCACACTGCAGGACATCGCTCCGTCACACTGCAGGACATCGCCCCGTCACACTGCAGGACATCGTCCCGTCACACTGCAGGACATCGCTCCGTCACACTGCAGGACATCGCCCCGTCACACTGCAGGACATCGCCCCGTCACTCTGCAGCACATCGCCCCGCCACACTGCAGGACATTGCTCCCGTCACACTGCAGGACATCGCCCCATCACTGTGCAAACATCGCTCGGTCACACTGCAGGACATCGTCCCGTCACACTGCAGGACATCGCCCCGTCACACTGCAGGACATCGCTCCGTCACACTGCAGGACATCGCTCCGTCACACTGCAGGACATCGCTCCTTCACATTGCAGGACATCGCTCTGTCACACTGCAGATCATCGCTCCGTCACATTGCAGGACATCTCTCCGTCACACTGCAGAGCATTCCCATCACAGTGCAGAACATCGCTCCGTCACACTGCAGAACATCGCTCCGTCACACTGCAGGACATCGCTCCGTCACACTGCAGGACATCGCCCCTCACTGTGCAGAACATCGCTCGGTCACAGTGCAGAACATTGCTCTGTCACACTGTAGAACATCGCTCCGTCTCACTGCAGAACATCGCTGCATCACACTGCAGAGCATTCCCCATCACAGTGCAGAACATCGCTCCGTCACACTGCAGAACATCGCCCCGTCACTCTGCAGGACATCGCTCCGTCACACTGCAGAACATCGCTCCCGTCACACTGCAGAACATCGCCCCGTCACACTGCAGGACATCGCCCCGTCACTCTGCAGGACATCGCTCCGTCACACTGCAGAACATCGCTCCGTCACACTGCAGAACATCGCTCCATCACACTGCAGAACCCACCTACACTACGCTACCTCCACCGGCTTTGTCCTCATCGTGCATCCTGCTGTCATCTGTTTCCCAGGTAAGTGATCAGCTGTGAACACACATTGGTGCAACCTGTGCAGCTGCACTTGGGCTCAAAAGTAGTGATGAGCGAGCCCTACCATGCTCGGGTGCGCGGTACTCGTGATAAGCAACTGGACGCTCTGATGGGCACAACTCGAGTACCGAGGTCAATGGGAAACTCGTGCATTTTATTGGAAGATTTTCCCCATTGATCGAGTTGTGATTATCCGACTGCTCGTTAGTCGCTCTGGATACCGCGCACCCGAGCACGGCGGCCCTCGCTCATCTATAATGAAGTGCCCCATGTGAGGAACTGAAGTATTTTGATCAGTGAAGAAAATATTCATAATTGTTTCTCGTGGATCCTTGTAACAGCGATAAAAAACACATGAATTATAAGAAGAAGAGACAAAGCGGTAATCACGTCGTGGGAGTTTCTCCACTTCACTTTGGGACGTTCTCTAGACGATTCACCGATCGGCGCCACAAGCTTTTAATCAGCGCCGACATCTGTATCTGATAAGACTCCACAAAGGAGAACGCCGCACAAAATATTGATGACGGTTTGCTAATGTTTGCACCTAAAGCAGAAGAAGTTCAAGGTAATCAGCGCCGGCGGAACGCGCGGCACATTACACCGCGTTCTTCTTCTTCTTTAATAAGAGTACAGGTGCTACATAATAACCAAAAACGTTACATCAGCAGACGGACGAACACGAAAGGAAAAACAAAATCATTTCATCGGAGCAATTATCTGAGAAAACAGGCGTTCCGGGGGCTCTGTGACCACTCCGGAGAGGGCCACGTCTTCTTTAAATACCAAGTACATTAAGTCAATGACAGAATGATTGATTATCGCAATACTCCCAAATTGGCCGTGTAGAGAGCGAGCCGGGAGAGCGGCAGATGCTGCGAACGCTTCCAAACAGTTAGAGGACACGTCGGCGCGCAGTCAGAAACCATCCCGACACCTAAAACCAACGCAACGTTACACGGGGAAACAGAAAACAATGACAATCTTTTCTTTGATCTGGAAGAGGAGAAAATGAAAGAAAATATTATCTATCATAATCTGTATAATTAACCCCTATTGGCGGCGACATCGCCCCTACGTCGCCTAATCTAAAAGGGCGATGTCGGCGCCGCCGGAGGTCGCCTGGTTGCAGAGCAGTGCTCCGAAACCAGGTGACCGATCTGGGGCAATGTGCACACATCGCCCCATGTAACCGGCCTCCAGTGACCTGTCAGGCGATGGGAGCCATAGGCTCCCATTGCCCTGCATCGCCCTGGGGTATTGAGAAATCCCAGTGGCGATGCCGCCTGTCAGCTCGCCGGTGCGGCGCTGTAGGTGTCGCCCCATGTAAATGGGGGACGGCGACGCTAGCGGGGCGCCAAAAACGCGTGCGCCCCCGCCAGTCGCCACCGACATCTACAGCGCCGTTGCCTGCTGTGACAGTACCTTAAGACACAGAATCTAAAAAAATACTGAAAATCACATCACGGGAGGGATTTTTGAGGATGATTGTGTATGAGGCATGTATGAGAAGAAGACACAAGCTAGTGATAGGTTAAAGAGATGGGTTAGGGTTGGGATGAAGGCTGTGGTGAGGTTTGTAATAACATATGATGGAAGTGGATCTAGTGCACAGACGGTAAGATGGGATCTGGAGAATTGACCTGTTGGAATATGTTTAGTGCAACAACTCCATTCCTGTCTATGAGTGTTTACGTTGCTAGGTTTGTATGCTGTTAATAAAGTTACAACTCAGATTCCTGTATCATCGAATATTATAGATGTCGCTCTTCTGCTTGAAAAATGAGGCAAAGTGTTCAGTGAGATAAGAGGAGAAGGGAGGAGCTGTTAGGGGACGGAGGAGAGAATTGAGAGTGTTGAATAGCTGTTTAGGGTTGTGGGATAGGGAGGATATGAGAGATGAGAAGTAGGCTTGTTTTGCAGCTGAGTGTGGACTGATATTGATGATGAACTGTTTATAAGTCATGAAGTCCTTCCATCTCCACTTAGCAACTCTGGAAGCCCACGTCAGGCTGGTGGGCAAGGGTTGCCAATTGATTATGAGATTATTTTGCTATGTGTGTGGGGGGCGACCGATTGAAGTGCAGCAAATAGTGTGGCATTATATGAAGTGGCAGCATCTTCATCATGTAGGGAAACTATATCTTCAAGGGGCAGGAGGGACTGGGAAAGCCGTGTAGAACGAGGCATCATTCCAATAATTGATTTACATAATATACATATTTATAAATAGGAGATGCCCCGTTACACTAGTATGATCTCTACCATGAAATGTCTGTGCCCAGATACATTCGATACTTTCTGTTGTTTATCCCTCTATGAATTCCTTCCACTGTGGTGAATCTCACTGACCGGTACGAGGCCGGGGTTCACGCAGGATGATTTTTCTGGTTGACAGTGAACTGGCAGAGATAATTCCCCAATGTCCTGTGTCCTGTCAAATTCATTTGTAAAAGGTTTATACAACACTAGAACAAAGCCAGAATCACCCAGCTCTGCTGACAAGATACATAATAGCGAATAATGGGGAATCAGCCTGTCCCCCCGACCCCAGACCTGCACTGCAAGTCTGCGACATAGATACAGAGAAGACAAGAAGCAAGAAGAATTCAAAGGGAATCGGCAGTGAATGATACAAGATCCAACCGGGACCGGCCTGTCCGACAACGCACCTGTGCAGAACGGCGCCCAGAGGCTTTTATACTAGGTTTTTCTATGAAACGTCAAAGAGTTTAAGAATCGAACATACATGGAAAGAAATCATACAGCTGGTGCTGGATACATGGATGAGGCAGCATGTACAGTTGTTGCCAAAAGTATTGCCCCCCCCTGCAATTCTGTCAGATAATCCTCAGTGTCTTCCTGTAATGATTGCAATCACACATTCTTTGCTATTATTATCTTCATTTAATTTGTCTTCAATGAAAAAAACACAAAAAGAATTGTCCTAAAGCCAAATTGGATCTAATTCCACCAAACATAAAAAGGGGGTGGACAAAAGTATTGGCACTGTTAGAACAATCATGTGATGCTTCTGTAATTAGTGTAATTAACAGCACCTGTAACTTACCTGTGGCACCTAACAGGTGTTGGCAATAACTAAATCACACTTGCAGCCAGTTGACATGGATTAAAGTTGACTCAACCTCTGTCCTGTGTCCTTGTGTGTACCACATTGAGCATGGAGAAAAGAAAGAAGACCAAAGAACTGTCTGAGGACTTGAGAAACCAAATTGTGAGGAAGCATGAGCAATCTCAAGGCTACAAGTCCATCTCCAAAGACCTGAATGTTCCTGTGTCTACCGTGCGCAGTGTCATCAAGAAGTGTAAAGCCCATGGCACTGTGGCTAACCTCCCTAGATGTGGACGGAAAAGAAAAATTGACAAGAGATTTCAACGCAAGATTGTGCGGATGGTGGATAAAGAACCTCGACTAACATCCAAACAAGTTCAAGCTGCCCTGCAGTCCGAGGGTGCAACAGTGTCAACCCGTACTATCCGTCAGCGTCTGAATGAAAAGGGACTGTATGGTAGGAGACCCAGGAAGACCCCACTTCTTACCCCGAGACATAAGAAAGCCAGGCTGGAGTTTGCCAAAACTTACCTGAGAAAGCCTACAACGTTTTGGAAGAATGTTCTCTGGTCAGATGAGACAGAAGTAGAGCAAAGGGCAAAGGCATCAACATAGAGTTTACAGGAGAAAAAAGAGGCATTCAAAGAAAAGAACACGGTCCCTACAGTCAGACATGGCGGAGGCTCCCTGATGTTTTGGGGTTGCTTTGCTGCCTCTGGCACTGGACTGCTTGACCGTGTGCATGGCATTATGAAGTCTGAAGACTACCAACACATTGTGCAGCATAATGTAGGGCCCAGTGTGAGAAAGCTGGGTCTCCCTCAGAGGTCATGGGTCTTCCAGCAGGACAATGACCCAAAACACACTTCAAAAAGCACTAGAAAATGGTGTGAGAGAAAGCACTGGAGACTTCTAAGGTGGCAGCAATGAGTCCAGACCTGAATCCCATAGATCACCTGTGGAGAGATCTAACAATGGCAGTTTGGAGAAGACACCCTTCACATATCAGGGACCTGTAGCAGTTTGCCAAAGAAGAATGGTCTAAAATTCCAGCAGAGCATTGTAAGAAACTGAGTTATCTCCTGTATTATACTCCAGAGCTGCACTCACTATTCTGCTGGTGCAGTCACTGTGTACATACATTACATTACTGATCCTGAGTTACCTCCTGTATTATCCTCCAGAGCTGCACTCACTATTCTGCTGGTGCAGTCACTGTGTACATACATTACATTACAGATCCTGAGTTACCTCCTGTATTATACTCCAGAGCTGCACTCACTATTCTGCTGGTGCAGTCACTGTGTACATACATTACATTACTGATCCTGAGTTACCTCCTGTATTTATACTCCAGAGCTGTGCTCACTATTCTGCTGGTGCAGTCACTGTGTCCATACATTACATTACTGATCCTGGGTTACCTCCTGTATTATACTCCAGAGCTGCACTCACTATTCTGCTGGTGCAGTCACTGTGTACATACATCACATTACTGATCCTGAGTTACCTCCTGTATTATACTCCAGAGCTGCACTCACTATTCTGCTGGTGCAGTCACTGTGTACATACATTACATTACTGATCCTGAGTTACCTCCTGTATTATACTCCAGAGCTGCACTCACTATTCTGCTGGTGCAGTCACTGTGTACATACATTACATTACTGATCCTGAGTTACCTCCTGTATTATACTCCAGAGCTGCACTCACTATTCTGCTGGTGCAGTCACTGTGTACATACATTACATTACTGATCCTGAGTTACCTCCTGTGTTATACTCCAGAGCTGCACTCACTATTCTGCTGGTGCAGTCACTGTGTACATACATTACATTACTGATCCTGAGTTACCTCCTCCTGTATTATACTCCAGAGCTGCACTCACTATTCTGCTGGTGGAGTCACTGTGTACATACGTTACATTACTGATCCTGAGTTACCTCCTGTATTATACTCCAGAGCTGCAATCACTATTCTGCTGGTGCAGTCACTGTGTACATACGTTACATTACTGATCCTGAGTTACCTCCTGTATTATACTCCAGAGCTGCACTCACTATTCTGCTGGTGCAGTCACTGTGTACATACGTTACATTACTGATCCTGAGTTACCTCCTGTTTTATACTCCAGAGCTGCACTCACTATTCTGCTGGTGAGGTAACTGTTCATTTTTCGCTGATGTGCGGCCTCATCTGCCGGATCGGCCACCTAACGGCCAACTTGCGGCCCAGATCCAGCAAGCCCTATATATTGTCTATGGGGCTTGCGGTCCGGTGCGGCAAGTGCAGTTACGCCAGATCAGCCACTTGCGGCAGCAAATAAAAAAAGCTGCATGCAGCGTTTTCTTTGCGGCCGCAAGTGCCGGATCTGACAGATCTGGCAGAACCGCACTTGCCGCACCGGACCACAAGCCCCATAGACAATGTATGGGGCTTGCTGGATGTGGGCCGCAAGTTGGCCATTAAGTGGCCGATCCGGCAGATGAAGCACCACCTGCACATCAGCAAAAAGGGGCCAAAGCTCCACCACAGAGTCGGCATCAATCCCTGTGCTCTCCAGGAAGGTTTTGCAGCATTTGATCCATCCTGGTGTGGGATGTTACTGTACAGAGATTCCACATCCATGGTGGCGAGGATGGTTCCTTCTGGTAGAGATCCTATTGCTGACAGTTTATTGGTGAGGGTGACTGCACATGAAATGATGAGTCTTCTTGGATTTCCAGATTCGTAAGTTTTGGGAATCATGTAGGATGTACCTATTCCTGGACTTACTGGTATCAGGTCACCAGCTCTTATGGATATGTCAGGTAGACAGGAGACCAGGCTGATTAATTCCTTATGATAGTCCTGTGTGGGGTCAGACTACAATCAATATTCCCGGATCCCCCTCTCTTGTGGTTAGACAACCTCCGAATCTAAAGAACATCATTGTGAGAAGCGTCCTGTCCTCTCCGGCAGCAACAGGAACCTTTCCTGCAACCAGAACAGGTGCAAAACCTCCATCTATAATGACAACGGCAAGATAAGGATTCCTGGGACAGATCAGGACTACAAGATCCCAGGACTGATCCGGACTACAAGATCCCAGGACAGATCCGGACTACAAGATCCCAGGTAACTCCAGCTGCTCCACAAGCAATGTGGTGTATTTAATCATATGTACCAAATGCCCAACAGGTGGCCTGTACATAATGGAGACCGGGCAAAGATTCAGAACAAGAATGAATTCTCATCACCACTCAATAAAAGAAAGGCGTATGGATCTACCTGTAGCCAAGCATTTTTGCAGCCCGGACCACAGTGAAACTCCTCATTATATAAAGTAACTTAAAATCTCAGAGAGAGGGAAGAATTTGAGAATACAAATTGATAACGACCTTTGACACATTCAAAAACAGGATTAAATGTCTCACATGGATTCATGTGTTCTTATATAAAATGAGTGGATATTTGGGAATATCACATCTTCCAACAGACTCAAGTTAGAGGACAATGAACTTTTGACACTTCTTGTGTGAACTGTCTCGCTTCAATTTATGGCTTTCTACACTCACTGAGGAATCTTCAGGTCTCCATAGGCCACTAATCATAGAATAGTAATACAATCTGTTCCTCTTATCTCAGAACTTTGATTTTACTTTCCCAGCTCCTCTCCCCCTCCCTAGCCTGACTCTGCTATATGTCACCTGTCGTATTTACTCCAATATCCCATCCTGCTTATGTATATATGTATGTGTCTTCAGAATCTGTGTCATTATCAGCCTGACAAAGGGGCCATAGTGTCCCAAACGCTTGCTATGCTTACCATCCTTTCAGTTAGCCATTAAAAGGTATCATAGCCATTAACACCATCAACCATTTTTTCTATCTACCGGCTAACACGGTACCAACATTCTTTACATTACATATGGGTGGCGATTGGATTCATGAAGTGGGTCCACTCCCGGACACTCGCTGCCCCTTGTCATGTGTAACAATAAGTAAAGGGGCTGGCAAGGCTGAGGCTCAACAACTAAGGAAACGGATCATGGAGCACAAGGTGACTGGATCAAGTCCTGAGGCATGACACTGATGACACTGATGACACTGATGACACTGATGACACTGATGATACTGATGATACTGATGACACTGATGACACTGATGATTCTGATGACACTGATGACACTGATGACAGTAACGACATGGTTCAGGTATGGAGCTTTCTTTTCTGTCTACAGAGCAAAATAGCATTCTTCTTCCTTACAGGCCTATTGTTCTGGTACCTGGAGATACATCTTTATATAGATGTGCATCTCAATGAATTAGAATAGTCAAAAAGTTACTTTATTTCAGTAATTCAATCAAGTAAAATGCATATATTATATGAGTCATTACACACAGAGGGATCTATTTCATGTGTTTATTTCTGTTAATGTTGATGATTAATGAAAACCCAAAGTTCAGTATCTCTGAAAATTAAAGTAGAGAGGATGAAGGGTCTGAGAGATAAAATATGACCTAAATAGGTATCAGAGGCTTCACCTTGTGTGGTTGTGAGAGTCACAACCACTATAAAAGCAGATCACGGATGCTGCAGTCCGCAGCATGGGGCATATATGGTGCCTTGCCCTCTTCCTCCTAGGGCATTTCTCCACCTCTGTGCCTGGGGGCACTAGCTATGTATTAATATGGTTGTGTGATGGTTTCAAAGGTAGGGGATAGAAGGACTTTAACTTTGTCATGTGGCATTGTGGCACCATAGAGTCCAAGTGCCACAGTGTCATTACCGCCCCCGGGTGGTCATGTCACGCTTGAGAGCAACAGAGGGTATCCACACCAGACAGAAACCGCACACAACACCTTTCTGCCTCTAGGCCTGAAGGGGTAGACATAAACCTGGGTTCAGGGTGAGTTCCCCTATAAATTGTAGTCTGGGGCGGAATTAGTTAGTTCAGTTCCTAAGAGGACTAAGGAAGACATCCTGTGGACTTGAGGACTGCTAGGCTCATCCCAGGTACAGCTAAGCTTAGCATGAGGGACCCAAGCCAGGGGTCTGAGGAAGTGGAGGAGAGCCTGGGTAGCGGAGCGGTGTCGTGTTCACCCCAGAGGAGAGGTGCCACAAAAACGGACAACGGAGTCCGAGGCTGTGCAGGGCCTAATGACCCGGCAGCCAATACCGGAAGGTGGTTATTCAAAGTCCCCCAGCCACACTGTGCCTGGAGGCAAAGCAGCGTACAGAGCCCAGGAACAGCCGCCTGGGATGTGGGGCTAATAGAGGACTCAAGTTGCCTGCCATGCCGGCACCAAGCAGGAGGGAGAGATGGCCTCAGCTTAAGCAGCAGCAGGGACCTACCAACAAGGCGCAGCAAGGAGGCCTCAGAACTTGCCGGGTGAGGAGAACCCAGAGTTGCTCTCAGGTGCACGGACTCAGCATAGTAACACCAGTCCGTATTCTCGTTGCACCAGTAAAAGGACTGAGGAACCAACAAACCGTGAGCCTTTCTGTTGCTTTGCACCCGCCATCCTGCACCCTACACCCTTACCACATCCACTGCCCCGGGGATCCGCTCCAACCATGGGGAGCCGCTCCATCCCAGCTACCCGTCCATCATCCCCGGAGGTTCTGCAGCAGCGGTGGCTACCCATATCCACAAACCACAGGTGGCGTCACGACTAACTTTCTATTTCATCACCCCTTTCCCTATCAAGCCAAGAACCCCCTTAACAACCGAACCCAGGGTCATGGAGCCGGGTCTCGACCCCTATGACTCCTCAGAACTGACTAATACCCCGGTTCCGAGTACCCCATGGCCCTGCGGTGCATCAGTATGATAGCGCATGTATTGTAGATTCAGTTGTCCATTTATCCGGTATAGGTTTTGGATTAGACGATTTATTCTGATACTGCGTCTCCCTTATATATTGATCCGGCTTCTGTACATGCTGTATTATGAGGTATTACTCTTATTGTAACATACTGCATGTATACTGTATGTATGTAATGATACTATGCCCTTTAATGGGACACTTATGCAATATGATCACAATGGAACAGCATTGTAACAATTGTTTTAGTCTTGAACATGTATTAAGAAGGGGGGGGTCTCCCTACATTACTTGTGCTTTCCTTGTCACTATTTTGGATGTTCACTCAATAAATTTGTATTTTTATTGCAAGATCCTCCATGTTGTTCTCCTATTTGTGATGTGCCATTGGGAGAATATGCAAAGAAACCGCTGATTGGTGATATTATCACCAGGGGTATAATGAGTGGATACCATATATGGACCTTAGACTGATAGTGGTTCATATAGAGTAAGGGGGATGAATGGTTACACACCGCGCTGCCATATTCCACCAGACATCAAAGGATGAATATAATATTAATATCTTACTCAGGGCTCCCTGAAACATGGCAATATGATAATAATTTGTCCTGAGGAAGGAGCCAAGAAATGCGTTGACTAATAAATCAATATTATATCCCCCCCCTTGATGTCTGGAGGAATACGGCAGCGTGGTGTTTAACCCTTCATCCTCCCTGCTTTTATTTTCTGAGATAATGACCTTTGGGTTTTCATTAATCATCAACATTAACAGAAATAAACACATGACATAGATCCCTGTGTGTGTAATGACTCTATATAATATATGTGGTCACTTTATGTATTGAATTACTGAGACAAAGTAACATATTGATGATCTTCTCATTCATTGAGGCTCCTGTACTTAACGTGGCCAATGCTCATGTTTGTTGTGTTCACCTTCGCACATTTTATGATATTGTGTCCGTCTATGCTGGTGCGTTCAGGCCCAGACACACGTCACGTCTGTCACCATTAGTGTCCCTCCCGCCTCCAGAGCTGCGCTCTTTGAACTGGGGAAATCTTGCAGTTTAATGACATGAAAGCTTTCCTTTTGCTCCATCTCCACGCGTTTCGGACTGTGTTTCCAGAGCTCAGTCCCGTCCTGTGTCCTTGAATCAGTGTCGGGCTCGTGTGCAGCAGAATAGCCACAGTCACATTGCGCCGAGTGCTGCTCCCTGCCGGGCCGGTATGTAAATACTAGTTAAATTTTCATCATTAGACGTCGACACGCTGAGCTGCAATGAGGTTCCCCGCATATAATGACACTACCTGGTGCCTGGATCCACACACATCCACTAATTGCAAAAGACTCGGCTGCAGTGAGAAGCATTGCACAGCGCCATGTTTTCACAACCGCCGTGCGCCTGGTGGGGTGAGCTTAGCAGCTTGCTCTCATTATCCAGGGTGAAAATGAACCATTTTATCCTATTTACATGAGAAAAAGGAGAATTAAGTAAATATCTTGATACACAGGAGGCCTCCGTCCATCCGCACAGGGAGACCCAAGTGTGAGCACAAAGAAAACGTTACAATAGAGATAGCGATACAATGAGAATGTGGACAGGTCACCCCCGAACCACAGCAAAGTCACAGTATAGAGACAAATATACAGCAATAAGTTATTATCTATGTGTCGGACCCCAGGGCCGTGGGGTAGTTGGAAGCGGGCTATACTGTCTCTGGGGAGTCGAAACCCGGTTTCCGTGACCCTGAGTGCAGCTAAAAAGGGGCTTTTGGCTTAGTAGGGAAAGGAATAGTGAATAGGGAGATTGTTTGTGACGCCACCCGTGATGTGTGGCTATAGTGGGCCACCGCTGCTGCAGAACCTTCTGGGTGATGGACGGGCAGCTGGGACGGAGTGGATCTCCATTGGCAGAGCAGTTCCCGCGGCAGTGAAGATAGTTAGGTGTAGGGTGCAGGATGACGGGCATAAGCAATAAACAGACTCACTGTATTGTTGGTCATTCAGTCTTTTACTCGGGTAGCTGACTTCAGGCAGTTGTTCACAGAGTCTTTGCTGAAAGCAACTCAGGGTTCCTTCTCACGCAGCCGGGTCTTTGGCTCCCTTTCTGCACTCTGTGTTTGCTCCTGCTGCTGCATCAGCTAAGCTGCCGGCCCTGTCTCTTCCTGCGAGGTGCCGGTATGATAGGCAACTCAAGTCCTTTCTAAGCCTCCTCTCAGGTGTCAGTTCCTGAACTCTCTCCATTGCTGTGTATCTGGGCACGGTGTGGCTGAAGAACCTGGAATTCCTCACCTTCCGGTGTTGTCTGCCGGGACTTTAGACCTTGCACAGTCTCGGACCCGGTGTCCATTCTCTGCGCCTTCCTCTCGGCTGAGCACGGTGTCGCTCAGCTCCCCAGATGTTCCTGCGGCTCTCCACAGACCCTAGCTTTAGGCCTGGCAATGAGTCAGTGATCCTGGGACCAGCGCTACAGCCTCAGTCCACCAGGATGTCTTCCTCGGTCCTTCTAGAACTGAACTGTTGTACCTAGGATGAGCTTAGCACAGCTCGATCCTCCAGGTCCTCTTCACAGTCCTTATGGGAACTGAAGCAACTGGCTCTGCCCCAGACCAGAATTTATAGGGGAGCTCACCCTGAACATGGGTTAGGTCTCCCCCTTCTGGCCTGAAGGCAGGTGGTGTTTGTGCTGGTTACACACCAACACCCAGGGGCAGTGATGACACAGTGGCATTAAGACCCTCGGATGCCACATATGTACACAGTGACTGCACCAGCAGAATAGTGAGTGCAGCTCTGGAGTATAATACAGGAGGTAACTCAGGATCAGTAATGTAATGTATGTACACAGTGACTGCACCAGCAGAATAGTGAGTGCAGCTCTGGAGCATAATACAGGAGGTAACTCAGGATCAGTAATGTAATGTATGTACACAGTGACTGCACCAGCAGAATAGTGAGTGCAGCTCTGGAGTATAATACAGGGGTAACTCAGGATCAGTAATGTAATGTATGTACACAGTGACTGCACCAGCAGAATAGTGAGTGCAGCTCTGGAGTATAATACAGGAGGTAACTCAGATCAGTAATGTAATGTATGTACACAGTGACTGCACCAGCAGAATAGTGAGTGCAGCTCTGGAGTATAATACAGGAGGTGACTCAGGATCAGTAATGTAATGTATGTACACAGTGACTGCACCAGCAGAATAGTGAGTGCAGCTCTGGAGTATAATGCAGGAGGTACTCAGGATCAGTAATGTAATGTATGTACACAGTGACTGCACCAGTAGAATAGTGAGTGCAGCTCTGGAGTATAATGCAGGAGGTGACTCAGGATCAGTAATGTAATGTATGTACACAGTGACTGCACCAGCAGAATAGTGAGTGCAGCTCTGGAGTATAATACAGGAGGTAACTCAGGATCAGTAATGTAATGTATGTACACAGTGACTGCACCAGCAGAATAGTGAGTGCAGCTCTGGAGTATAATACAGGCGGTAACTCAGGATCAGTAATGTAATGTATGTACACAGTGACTGCACCAGCAGAATAGTGAGTGCAGCTCTGGAGTATAATACAGGAGGTAACTCAGGATCAGTAATGTAATGTATGTACACAGTGACTGCACCAGCAGAATAGGGAGTGCAGCTCTGGAGTATAATACAGGAGGTAACTCAGGATCAGTAATGTAATGTATGTACACAGTGACTGCACCAGCAGAATAGTGAGTGCAGCTCTGGAGGATAATACAGGAGGTAACTCAGGATCAGTAATGTAATGTATGTACACAGTGACTGCACCAGCAGAATAGTGAGTGCAGCTCTGGAGTATAATACAGAGGTAACTCAGGATCAGTAATGTAATGTATGTACACAGTGACTGCACCAGACAATAGTGAGTGCAGCTCTGGAGTATAATACAGGAGGTAATTCAGGGTTAGTAATGTAATGTATGTACACAGTGACTGCACCAGCAGAATAGTGAGTGCAGCTCTGGAGTATAATACAGGAGGTAACTCAGGATCAGTAATGTAATGTATGTACACATTGACTGCACCAGCAGAATAGTGAGTGCAGCTCTGGAGTATAATACAGGAGGTAAACTCAGGATCAGTAATGTAATGTATGTACACAGTGACTGCACCAGCAGAATAGTGAGTGCAGCTCTGGAGTATAATACAGGAGGTAACTCAGGATCAGTAATGTAATGTATGTACACAGTGACTGCACCAGCAGAATAGTGAGTGCTGCTCTGGAGTATAATACAGGAGGTATCTCAGGATCAGTAATGTAATGTATGTACACAGTGACTGCACCAGCAGAATAGTGAGTGCAGCTCTGGAGTATAATACAGGAGGTAACTCAGGATCAGTAATGTAATGTATGTACACAGTGACTGCACCAGCAGAATAGTGAGTGCAGCTCTGGAGTATAATACAGGAGGTATCTCAGGATCAGTAATGTAATGCATGTACACAGTGACTGCACCAGCAGAATAGTGAGTGCAGCTCTGGAGTATAATACAGGAGGTAACTCAGGATCAGTAATGTAATGCATGTACACAGTGACTGCACCAGCAGAATAGTGAGTGCAGCTCTGGAGTATAATACAGGAGGTAACTCAGGATCAGTAATGTAATGTATGTACACAGTGACTGCACCAGCAGAATAGTGAGTGCAGCTCTGGAGTATAATACAGGAGGTAACTCAGGATCAGTAATGTAATGTATGTACACAGTGACTGCACCAGCAGAATAGTGAGTGCAGCTCTGGAGGATAATACAGGAGGTAACTCAGGGTCAGTAATGTAATGTATGTACACAATGACTGCACCAGCAGAATAGTGAGTGCAGCTCTGGAGTATAATACAGGAGGTAACTCAGGATCAGTAATGTATGTACACAGTGACTGCACCAGCAGAATAGTGAGTGCAGCTCTGGAGTATAATACAGGAGGTAACTTAGGATCAGTAATGTAATGTATGTACACAGTGACTGCACCAGCAGAATAGTGAGTGCAGCTCTGGAGTATAATACAGGAGGTAACTCAGGATCAGTAATGTAATGTATGTACACAGTGACTGCACCAGCAGAATAGTGAGTGCAGCTCTGGAGTATAATACAGGAGGTAACTCAGGATCAGTAATGTAATGTATGTACACAGTGACTGCACCAGCAGAATAGTGAGTGCAGCTCTGGAGATAATACAGGAGGTAACTCAGGATCAGTAATGTAATGTATGTACACAGTGACTGCACCAGCAGAATAGTGAGTGCAGCTCTGGAGTATAATACAGGAGGTAACTCAGGATCAGTAATGTAATGTATGTACACAGTGACTGCACCAGCAGAATAGTGAGTGCAGCTCTGAGTATAATACAGGAGGTAACTCAGGATCAGTAATGTAATGTATGTACACAGTGACTGCACCAGCAGAATAGTGAGTGCAGCTCTGGAGTATAATACAGGAGGTAACTCAGGGTCAGTAATGTAATGTATATACACAGTGACTGCACCAGCAGAATAGTGAGTGCAGCTCTGGAGTATAATACAGGAGGTAACTCAGGATCAGTAATGTAATGTATGTACACAGTGACTGCACCAGCAGAATAGTGAGTGCAGCTCTGGAGGATAATACAGGAGGTAATTCAGGGTCAGTATGAGTAATGAAGATACATTATTACACTGTAACTTGCAGTTAAACTTTTCTTTATTTCATTTTCCCTTGATATATTTGTCATTTTCTGTGTCTGTGTATGTAATATTGAACATTATGTGACCTCTGATAATAATCCTGTTCCGGTCACATTGTTGATGTTTCTAGATGTGAAGCACAGAATATTTCTATGTTTGATTCAATAACAGGATCACAAAAATATATATAAAAAAATAAATTCCATAAAATGGTGAAATAATGATACATTGTTCCCTGTGTCGGCGGCTGTAAATAATTACAGAACGGCCGGTGATGATTGCAGCGTCGCTCCCTTTCTTTTCTCGCAGATTGATTTGTTATGCAATGCCGCTATTCAGCCGTACAGGGCGAAACCTTCACCCATCCTTCAACCGACACAGTAAGCGCTACAAGATTGCGGCTATTATACCTGCCCAAACAATTATTGTGTTTACTTATTGCATTGTCCTTGTGCCAAAATCTTTGTGTGCGATCGCTACAAAAAAACAAAAAAAAGGAATGAAAAAAAAAAGGTCCCTGGAGCATAAAATGAAATCTGTGTGAAGTGGACGCGAGAAAGGGACGTGAAGGATCCGGGAAATAATGGAGGCAATTTACAGAACAAGAGCAGGAAACACTGGAGATGGCGATTATATTCCAGAGCCCTGTATTGTGCAACCGTGTAAGGAAATAAAACAGAATTACCTGGGAATTATCAAATGATGTGTTTCTGTCACTCGCTTATTATCTCATGTGCTGCCTCTAATATCTCACAGCTCATTGCTGATAATATGGGACACAATGCCCTAAAAGAGAGAAACACCACATTGTTGTAGAGCAATTCTAGGGGAGGTATTGGTAGCAATGTACTGTGTTGTTCGCCAAAAATAACAAAGGATATTAGTAATTATCAAATGATGTGTTTCTGTCGCTCGCTTATTATCTCATGTGCTGCCTCTAATATCTCACAGCTTATTGCTGATAATATGGGACACAATGCACTGGAAACAACGCAACTCCACATTCTAGTGCAATACTAGTGGAGGTCTTGGCAGCAATATGCTGCGTTTCCCCGAAAATAATACAGGATAATAGTAATTATCAAATGATGCGTTTCTGTCACTCGCTTATCATCTCATGTGCTGCCTCTAATATCTCACAGCTCATTGCTGATAATATGGGACGCAATGCTCTAAAAAGAAGGAAACGCCACGTTGTTCTATAGTAATATTAGTAGAGGTCACGATAATATACCAAAAATAACACATGGTTTTATATTAGCTTTTGTTTCAATAGAAGGAAATAAAATAGAATTACCTGGTAATTATCAAATGATGTGTTCCTGTCACTCGCTTATTATCTCATGTGCTGCCTCTAATATCTCACATCTCATTGTTGATAATATGGGACACAATGCCCTAAAATAGAGAAACACCACATTATTGTAGAGCAATTCTAGGGGAGGTATTGGTAGCAATATACTGTGTTGTTCACCAAAAATAAGAAAGGATATTAGTAATCATCAAATGATGTGTTTCTGTCACTCGCTTATTATCTCATGTGCTGCCTCTAATATCCCACAGCTCATTGCTGATAATATGGGACACAATGCCCTAAAAACAAGGAACTGCCACCTTGTTCTAGAGCAATATTAGTGGAGGTCATGGTAGCAATATAACAAAAATAGCACTGGGTATCACATTGGTTTTTGCTCCAGAAGATGGAAATAAAATAGAATTATCTGGTAATGGTAGAATATTAGAATCTGCGAGTCCTCAGTGGTTGATACCTTTGAATGACGAACTGAAAAGATGGTAACAAATAGCAGCTTTCCAGTCTACTCAAATATCTTCATCAGGCTGAAATGATGATAGTGGTATAATTATCAAATGATGTGTTCCTGTCACTCGCTTATTATCTCATGTGCTGCCTCTAATATCTCACAGCTTATTGCTGATAATATGGGACACAATGCGCTGAAAACAAGGCAACTGCACGTTCTAGTGCAATACTAGTGGAGGTCTTGGTAGCAATATGCTGCGTTTCCCCAAAAATAATACAGGGTAATAGTAATTATCAACTGATGTGTTCCTGTCACTTACTTATTATCTCATGTGCTAATATCTTATTGCTCATAATATGGAAACAATGCCCTTAAATCAAGGCAACTGCATGTTCAAGTGCCATATTAGTGGAGGTCATGGTAGCTATGTGTTTCACAAAAAATAATACAGGGTAATAGTAATTATCAAATGATGTGTTCCTATCACTTGCTTATTATCTCATGTGCTAATATCTTTGACAGGCGAACTGAAAAGATGGTAACAAATAGCAGCTTTCCAGTCTACTGAAATCTTCATCAGGCTAAAATGATGATAGTGGTATAATTATCAAACGATGTGTTCCTGTCACTCGCTTATTATCTCATTTGCTGCCTCTAATATCTCACAGCTTATTGCTCATAATATGGACACAATGCCCTGAAATCAAGGCAACTCCACGTTCTAGTGCAATATTAGTGGAGGTCATGGTACCTGTGTGTTTCCCCGAAAATAACACAGAGTCTTATAATAGTTTTTGCTCCAAAGAAGGAAATAAAATAGAATTACCTGTTAAATATTAAATTATTTGTCCCGGTCACTTGCTTATTATCTTATTTTCTGCCTCTAATAATTCAGAGCTCATTGCTGATAATATGGGAGAAAATGCCCTAAAAACAAGGAAATGCCACATTGTTCTAGAACAATACTAGTGGAGGTCATGGTAGCAATATTCTGTGTTTTTCACCAAAAATAAGACAGGGTAATAGTAATTATCTATTGATATGTTCCTGTCACTCGCTTATTATCTCATGTACTGCCTCTCACAGCTCATTGCTGACAATATGGGACACAATGCCCTGAAATCAAGGAAAAAACACGTTGTTCTAGAGCAATATCAGTGGAAGTCTTTATAACGGTATATTGGGTTTTTAACCAAAAATAAAACAAGTTAATGATATCAAATGATAAGTTCCTGTCACTCGCTTATTATCTCATGTGCTGCATCTAATATTTCACAGTTCATTGCTCTTAACATGGGACATAATGCCCTGAAATCAAGGAAACACCACATTGTTGTAGAGCAATAATAGTGGAGGTCATGATAACAATATATTATTATTATTTATTTATATAGCGCCATTGGTTCCATGGCGCTTTACATGTGTAAAGGCAGAACAAGGACGAGAACATAAATAACGACAAATAAGTCATACAGGTACATTAGGGCAGAGATCCTGTCCTCGAGGGTGGGGGACAGTAGGAGGGGGAGAGGTGAGATGGGGCAGCAGATTAGGTCTCAGTGTGGGTTATAGGCTTGAAGGAAGAGGTGGGTCTTCAGGTTTTTCTTGAAGGTTCCCAGGGTAGGGGAGTGTCTGATGTGGTGTGAGAGAGAGTTCCAGAGTATAGGGGAAGCACAAGAGAAGTCTTGCGGTTGTGGGAGGTTGGAGATTCGGGGGGAGCAGAGGAGAAGTTCTTGGGAGGATCGCAGGTTGCGTGAGGGTAGGTATCGGGAGACCAAGTCGGAGATGTATGGAGGGGACAGGTTGTGGATGGCCTGGTATGTCAGGGTTAGGGTTTTGAACTGAGATCTCTGGGAAGTAGGGAGCCAGTGGAGGGCTTGGCAGAGGGGGGAGATGGGGGAGTAACAGGGCGACAGGTGGATGAGTCGGGCAGCGGAATTGAGGATGGTTCGGAGAGGTGCAAGGGAGGAAGCGGGGAGGCCGGTGAACAGGAGGTTGCAGTAGTCGAGGCGGGAGATAATGAGGGCGTGGACAAGCGTTTTGGCAGTGTCATGGTCGAGGAAGGAGCAGATCCTCTGCACTCCCTCATATCCTCTGCACCCACTCATGTGCTCTGCACCCCCTAGGTCCTTTGCACACACCCATATCCTCTGCACTCCCTCATATCCTCTGCACCCCCTCATGTCCTCTGCACCCCCTCATGTCCTCTGCACCGCCAGGTCCTTTGCACCCCCAACCATATCCTCTGCACCCCCACAAGTCCTCTGCACTTCCTCATGTCCTCTGCACCCCCCAGGTCCTTTGCACCCCCCCATATCCTCTGCACTATCCCATGTCCTCTGCACTCCCTCATGTCCTCTGCACCCCCTTATGTCCTCTGCACCCCCTCATGTCCTCTGCACCCCCAGGTCCTTTGCACCCCCCCCCCCATATCCTCTGCACCCACACATGTCCT
Source organism: Allobates femoralis (assembly GCA_033576535.1). Classification (NCBI taxonomy): domain Eukaryota; kingdom Metazoa; phylum Chordata; class Amphibia; order Anura; family Aromobatidae; genus Allobates; species Allobates femoralis. Next base: position 186,856,431 of record JARQOC010000008.1, read on the forward strand.
CTGCACTTCCTCATGTCCTCTGCACCCCCCAGGTCCTTTTCACCCCCCCATATCCTCTGCACTATCTCATGTCCTCTGCACCCCCTCATGTCCTCTGCACCCCCTCATGTCCTCTGCACCTCCTCATGTCCTCTGCACCCCCCAGGTCCTTTGCACCCCCCCATATCCTCTGCACTATCTCATGTCCTCTGCACCCCCTCATGTCCTCTGCACCCCCTCATGTTCTCTGCACCCCCCAGGTCCTTTGCACCCCCCATATCCTCTGCATTTCCCTCCACTTTCCATGTACCTTGGGTATTCGGTCTCAGCTTCACATTTGTTGACATTCTGATTTTACAGTATTTCTTCCTTCCGGCAAAGCTCGGCTCCGCCCCCCGGGTCACGTGTGTATGACATCACCGCAGGTCCTGCTGTGCAGCACCATCAGGTACATTCTCCGTCACCGTTTATACACAGGGGTGTATACTGCTCCTCCGCTGCCCCTGCAGCGCGCTGACACCTCGCATCCCTACCCCCCTTAAATATACGCCAGTTTTGTTACTTAGCCCAGAGAAGGGGGTGACTTTCTTTAAAAATAAATAAATAAGTCTTAATCCTGGTGCCGCCCCCCCTCAGTCTGTCTCCCCAGGCACCTACCCACAAGTGCCTAATGGATAATACGGACCTGATTGAACCTGTGGAACTACAAGTCCCAGCATAATGCATTACCTAAACTTGCTGAACTACAAGTCCCAGCATACATATTTGCAATGCAGCAAGCCACTGCATCAGATTGCTTATCTGAATGAAAGCATTTCATTGATAGCTGCTAGTAATTAATTTATGGATAATGCAAAAAGGAAAATCAGGTAACTGATGCCCAGGACTGGGAATGCCAAAATCTCATCAATCTCACAGCTATGTTCACACATTGCATTTTTGCAGGTATTTTTTTTTTTTTTTGCAAATTGATTCAGATTAAAAGCAGATTTTTACAGCCCAGTAAAAGCTCTGAGATCTCAGAAATGTCCTGCAGACAATTGAGTTATTTTTCCTAATTGAAGTAGAAATTGCGACTTTTTTGGCAGAAGCAGCGCCAGATTTTTCAAAGACTTTGCATCTTTGCACCATTGAAAGCGATGAGAACTGCGGTTTCTGCTGCATTTTTTATGCTTTTGTAATTACCGTAATAAAAGTAACTTTTAGACAAAAGACAAATAACACCAAAAACACAGCTAAAATAGGCAACAAAAACACAGAAAAGCAGCAACAACGCAACAAAATGAAACGATAACGCTGCAAAAGAGCAGGTTTTTCTGCAGAATAAAAGCAGCAAAAAAGCTAAGTGTGAACGCGCCCTAACAATTCTAAGAGTACCTTTACACGTCGCAACATTGCATGCAATTTCACTTGCAACTTACTGGTTACAGTGAAATCATGGACACATTGTTACATTTGTACACAGCCACAAAATAGAACAATGTGTCCATGATTTCACTGCAACCAGTAAGTTGCAAGTGAAATTGCATGCAATGTTGCGACGTGTAACGGTACCCTTAGTTTTGGACTCCCCTCCCCCATAATATTATGAGACTATTGCATCAGGAATCTCTGCAGCTTCACATTAAATAACCCCCTCAACATTTGTTGCGATCATTGTGAATTATTGGAATAAATCATCTTGGATCTGATGAGGGTTCCGCTCATTTACATAAACCTCTTAGTATCGCACTCAACGAAATCAACGACTCGTTTTCTGCTCCTTTAAATCCTTTCTGTCCATTAAGCTCCGGTAACTTTGGCGAGTGAACATATGGGGAAGGTGGCGGTGATAAAAGGCTGCGCCGTCCCGTACAATGGATCACAGCGTCTCGTCTTCAATGACTTTGTACCAGACTTCTGTGCAGATGGCGCAAGTTGTTCAACTTCTAAACCCCATTCGTTATGTTTGTCAGAGTCAGACCGTTCCCTGCGAGAGATTCAAGGAGACGGCAGAAGTGTCAGCGAGGCGCGGTGTGTCCTCTACTGACTCTACCGGATCTCAGGATATCGATACATTGTAACTAGGGATGGGCGAGCATACTCTCCGGTACTCGGAATGTTCGGGTCCACCTCCCTGCATGTTGGCGCTCTATACGCAGCCAGCCCGCATGCAGGGATTGGCTGACAGACACTGTAATGCCACAGCCATGTTTTTGCGCAAGTTTCTCTCCTGGTTTTGGCACACAAACCTGATTGAACCTGATCAGGGAAAAAACTGCAGTGTGAAGCCAGCCTAAGAGGTCCCGTGGGTCTGGTCTGACTAAGAGGTCCTCGCTACTGACCCAATCATCCCTGCCTCCTCCTTGTGTATTCCGCCCCCTCTATGTGTCTGCCGCCGCCTCCTCTTCTCCGGGGTCTGCCCTCTTCTTCTGCTCCTGCTCCTTGTGACGTTAAGAGCAGAAAAGGAGGGCAGACCCAGGAGAAGACGTGGCGGCGGGCAATTTAAACCAGAGCCGATGGCGGGCAACCAATCAGCTGACAGCGTCAGCTGTTGGTTTTAAAACACCTGTCGGCTGGCTAAACCGATCAGCTGATTGCTTTAGCCGCCGGTCAGTGACCAATCACATCATCTAAGCGGTTTTGGCAGGAAGTTTAAACCGCTCAGCTGATGCTGTCATGTTACCCATCAGCTGATCGGTTGTTGCCCATCAGCTAATTAAGGTCCTTGCAGCGATCGGACGTGGACGCCTATCCCGGGACACTCTGTGGAGAGGTGAGTATTCATATTTATTTATTTTTATCACTATTTATTTCGCTATAGCAGTGCTAACACTGCTAACACTGCTAACACTGCTATAGCGAAATGTCACACATGTCACATGGGGGGGGGAACACAGGATTCTTCCTCCCCTTGTGTGACATCACTTCCCCCTGCGCCTGCAATTATAGGCGCTGGAACAGGCATTGTCTGAACAGCGATGCTATTCCAGCTCCTTACACTCTGACAACATTGTTCACAGCAGAGACCTGGGAGTCAGAAATGCTTACAGGAGTCTTCCCTATGCTGTTCCCATGTCATTTGATCACTGTTCTTATACATTTGTGACATTTTTAGGCTTTCTGCAGACCATCCAGGGGCGAAACCGGAAAAATGCTCGAGTTTGCCATAGGTTAAATTGGGCTCGGCATCTCGAGGTGCTTGATCCGAGCATCGAGCACCTGAACATTTTAGTGATAGCACATCACTGGTTGTGACAAATGGGATGAAACATGTCATTCAATTAGTTATGAGAAAAATGTCATCAGAAAATTACTTTAGTGGAGATGGAAAATCAGAAGATGTTCAGGTTCAGTGGATCTGAACAGTCTTTGACCCGAACTTGAGCCCGAATCCAAAACCTGGACTTTACAGTTATAAAATGGTGACTAGGTGCACTGGGGGCTGCAAAAGAAAGCAGGTAATGATTAAATCATTATCATTATACTTACCAAGGAACACACACTTGTTGTAATACCACTCATTAACCTCTGGTTTATTAACTAAACTCTGCCTCCAACAGCCAATAACAAATGCCCACACTCCATGACTGTGATTGTGATTGGTTGTTGCACCCCTCACCCATTGTGTTGGTACCTGTGATTGGTTGTCATTAGTAGCTAACCCGCCATATTAGGAGTGTAAAAATAAATAATTTTAAAGAATTTGCATAGGGCTTCACTGTATTTTTGATTGTCAGCCAGCTATGGGCTGCCACCCCCAGTTGCCTGATTTTGCTTAGGCTTGCAATCAAAAATACAGGGGAGCCCATTATATTTATATATATGGACTGCACCATATTTTTATTTACCAGCCAAGGTAAAACCATGCAACTGGGGGCTGGTATTCTCAGCGTTGTTAGAGGCCCATAGTTATTAGGTCCTCCAGGCTAAATAATAGCACAGGATCCACCTTTGACTATAGGTGATATCACTGCTCACCTCCTCCTCCTGTACAATGACTGATAACACCTCTATATACAGTAGATAACACAGGATCCACCATTCACAATAGATGATATCACAGCTCACCTCCTCCTCCTGTACAATGACTGATAACACCTCTATATACAGTAGATAACACAGGATCCACCATTCACAATAGATGATATCACAGCTCACCTCCTCCTGTACAATGACTGATAACACCTCTATATACAGTAGATAACACAGGATCCACCATTCACAATAGGTGATATCACAGCTCACCTCCTCCTCCTGTACAATGACTGATAACACCTCTATATACAGTAGATAACACATGATCCACCATTCACAATAGATGATATCACAGCTCACCTCCTCCTGTACAATGACTGATAACACCTCTATATACAGTAGATAACACAGGATCCACCATTCACAATAGATGATATCACAGCTCACCTCCTCCTCCTGTACAATGACTGATAACACCTCTATATACAGCAGATAACACAGGATCCACCATTCACAATAGGTGATATCACAGCTCACCTCCTCCTGTACAATGACTGATAACACCTCTATATACAGTAGATAACACAGGATCCACCATTCACAATAGGTGATATCACAGCTCACCTCCTCCTGTATAATGACTGATAACACCTCTATATACAGTAGATAACACAGGATCCACCATTCACAATAGGTGATATCACAGCTCACCTCCTCTTGTACAATGACTGATAACACCTCTATATACAGTAGATAACACAGGATCCACCATTCACAATAGGTGATATCACAGCTCACCTCCTCCTGTACAATGACTGATAACACCTCTATATACAGTAGATAACACAGGATCCACCATTCACAATAGGTGATATCACAGCTCACCTCCTCCTGTACAATGACTGATAACACCTCTATATACAGTAGATAACACAGGATCCACCATTCACAATAGGTGATATCACAGCTCACCTCCTCCTCCTGTACAATGACTGATAACACCTCTATATACAGTAGATAACACAGGATCCACCATTAACATTAGGTGATATCACAGCTCACCTCCTCCTCCTGTACAATGACTGATAACACCTCTATATATAGTAGATAACACAGGATCCACCATTCACAATAGGTGATATCACAGCTCACCTCCTCCTCCTGTACAATGACTGATGACACCTCTATATACAGTAGATCACACAGGATCCACCATTCACAATAGGTGATATCACAGCTCACCTCCTCCTCCTGTAAAATGACTGATAACACCTCTATATACAGTAGATCACACAGGATCCACCATTCACAATAGATGATATCACAGCTCACCTCCTCCTGTACAATGACTGATAACACCTCTATATACAGTAGATAACACAGGATCCACCATTCACAATAGGTGATATCACAGCTCACCTGATCCTCCTGTACAATGACTGATAACACCTCTATATACAGTAGATCACACAGGATCCACCATTCACAATAGGTGATATCACAGCTCACCTCCTCCTGTACAATGACTGATAACACCTCTATATACAGTAGATAACACACAGGATCCACCATTCACAATAGGTGATATCACAGCTCACCTCCTCCTGTACAATGACTGATAACACCTCTATATACAGTACATAACACAGGATCCACCATTCACAATAGGTGATATCACAGCTCACCTCCTCCTCCTGTACAATGACTGATAACACCTCTATATACAGTAGATCACACAGGATCCACCATTCACAATAGGTGATATCACAGCTCACCTCCTCCTCCTGTACAATGACTGATAACACCTCTATATACAGTAGATAACACAGGATCCACCATTCACAATAGATGATATCACAGCTCACCTCCTCCTCCTGTACAATGACTGATAACACCTCTATATACAGTAGATAACACAGGATCCACCATTCACAATAGGTGATATCACAGCTCACCTCCCCCTCCTGTACAATGACTGATAACACCTCTATATACAGTAGATAGCACAGGATCCACCATTCACAATAGATGATATCACAGCTCACCTCCCCCTCCTGTACAATGACTGATAACACCTCTATATACAGTAGATAACAAAGGATCCACCATTCACAATAGGTGATATCACAGCTCACCTCCTCCTGTACAATGACTGATAACACCTCTATATACAGCAGATAACACAGGATCCACCATTCACAATAGGTGATATCACAGCTCACCTCCTCCTGTACAATGACTGATAACACCTCTATATACAGCAGATAACACAGGATCCACCATTCACAATAGATGATATCACAGCTCACCTCCTCCTGTACAATGACTGATAACACCTCTATATACAGTAGATCACACAGGATCCACCATTCACAATAGGTGATATCACAGCTCACCTCCTCCTGTACAATGACTGATAACACCTCTATATACAGTAGATAACACAGGATCCACCATTCACAATAGGTGATATCACAGCTCACCTCATCCTGTACAATGACTGATAACACCTCTATATACAGTAGATCACACAGGATCCACCATTCACAATAGGTGATATCACAGCTCACCTCCTCCCCTGTATAATGACTGATAACACCTCTATATACAGTAGATCACACAGGATCCACCATTCACAATAGGTGATATCACAGCTCACCTCCTTCCCCTGTATAATGACTGATAACACCTCTATATACAGTAGATAACACAGGATCCACCATTCACAATAGATGATATCACAGCTCACCTCCTCCTGTACAATGACTGATAACTCCTCTATATACAGTAGATAACACAGGATCCACCATTCACAATAGATGATATCACAGCTCACCTCCTCCTCCTGTACAATGACTGATAACACCTCTATATACAGTAGATAACACAGGATCCATCATTCACAATAGATGATATCACAGCTCACCTCCTCCTCCTGTACAATGACTGATAACACCTCTATATACAGTAGATAACACAGGATCCACCATTCACAATAGGTGATATCACAGCTCTCCTCCTCCTGTACAATGATTGATAACACCTCTATATACAGTAGATAACACCGGATCCACCATTCACAATAGGTGAATATCACAGCTCACCTCCTCCTCCTGTACAATGACTGATAACACGTCTATATACAGTAGATAACACAGGATCCACCATTCACAATAGGTGATATCACAGCTCACCTCCTCCTGTACAATGACTGATAACACCTCTATATACAGTAGATAACACAGGATCCACTATTCACAATAGATGATATCACAGCTCACCTCCTCCTCCTGTACAATGACTGATAACTCCTCTATATACAATAGATAACACAGGATCCACTATTCACAATAGATGATATCACAGCTCACCTCCTCCTCCTGTACAATGACTGATAACACCTCTATATACAGTTGATAACACAGGATCCACCATTCACAATAGATGATATCACAGCTCACCTCCTCCTCCTGTACAATGACTGATAACACCTCTATATACAGTAGATAACACAGGATCCACCATTCACAATAGGTGATATCACAGCTCACCTCCTCCTGTACAATGACTGATAACACCTCTATATACAGTAGATAACACAGGATCCACCATTCACAATAGGTGATATCACAGCTCACCTCCTCCTGTACAATGACTGATAACACCTCTATATACAGTAGATAACACAGGATCCACCATTCACAATAGGTGATATCACAGCTCACCTCCTCCTGTACAATGACTGATAACACCTCTATATACAGTAGATAACACAGGATCCACCATTCACAATAGGTGATATCACAGCTCACCTCCTCCTCCTGTACAATGACTGATAACTCCTCTATATACAGTAGATAACACAGGATCTACCATTCACAATAGATGATATCACAGCTCACCTCCTCCTCCTGTACAATGACTGATAACTCCTCTATATACAGTAGATAACACAGGATCTACCATTCACAATAGGTGATATCATAGCTCACCTCCTCCTGTACAATGACTGATAACTCCTCTATATACAGTAGATAACACAGGATCCACCATTCACAATAGCTGATATCACAGCTCACCTCCTCCTCCTGTACAATGACTGATAACACATGATTATATGGTATTTTCGGCACTCCCCTATCATATATTAAATACCTGACATTTCCATCTCCCCATTGATATCTCAGGTGTGGGATTTCCTGCATCAGTTTAGGATTATTAGGATTTTCTGATGCCCTAAATGAATAGTCGGTGTCTTAGTGATGGGTTTTCTTTAAATAACATTGCATGTTGTGATGCAGGAGACTGATCTCGCTCCGGCGTCCGGTGTTTGTTTTCGGGAAGACGGTGCGTTCTCCATATATTTCATACAAGGCTGCTCCCAAGTCCCACATCTGCTCCGAATAAAGAGACCTGAATAATTCATCAAAGTCTGAACGAAATAAAAACAAAGCAACAAAAGTAACGAGTGAATCTGAAGATGAATCACAAGTAACGACGGAGGAAGAGAAATCTGCAAAGTTCTGAAAGGGGACGGACGTGTCTCCGCAGGGGCGTAACTACGACAAGTGCTGGGGGTGCAGTCACACCCGGGCCCTGGAGTCTAGGGGGCCCCAAAAGTTCCATTGGCCTATAGAAAAAGACTACTGCTATTAAAGATTTGCAATAATTGGGGCCCTCATGGAGCTTTTGCATCGGGGCCAATGAGCTTCATGGTACGCCACTTTGTTGGCCGGTTATTGCTGAGGATTCCCTTTTTTTTATATATGGTTCCAGTGATTTCGGCTTTTTTATATAGCATTGATTTTAGGGGTTTTATGCAGAGGCGTCACTCATTGGACAAATATGCAGAGGAGCCTAAATACATGCCCCTGAGGAATCCTGTGATCACTGCCCTCTTGTAAAGAACTTTAAAATCACCACTACATATTGCAAAAATAGTGAATTTAGAGCAGCTATGGTGCACATACGGAGCGGCCAAGGGGGCATCCTCCCCCCTGTCCCCCGGCACAGCCCCCCCTGCATATGTGCCAAATGTAAGGGCTTTGTGCACTGGTGTATACAAGTATACAGCAAAAAATGGCCAGTATAGCACTATTTATAATGGGAGCCGATTGGCGCAGTGTGCCGCTATAATACATGCCTATATGGTGGCATACAACATAGTGTCTGAATGAGCCACATTATGCTCATCTAAAGTGCACAGCACAGAGTATTTCAGGAGTTTGGTTATCTCATAGACTGAGAGCTGTGTGAGGGGATGAATCTTCTTCAGTCCAGCAGCACAGAGTATTTCAGGAGACCAGTGTGTTCATCCTATAGACTGTGAGCTACGTAGGGGAGTGAGCTGACTTCAGCAGCACAGAGTATTTCAGGAAATGGTTCTACCAATCCTGTTGAAGTTTGTAGCCTGAGGAGTATTTAGGAAAAACAAAACAAAACAGGATCCGCCCAGCAACACAGAGAATTTCAGGAGAAGAATATTATATAGACTGATAGGTAATGAAATGGTCAGATTTGGCAGCACAGAGTATTTAAAGAGGACCTTTCATTCCCCTCCTTAATTGCAATCTAAATGCAGCACTGAATGCAGCATGTCTGCTGCATTCAGGGAAGGGCTCCCCCCTGTGTCTGTGTGCTGTGTACCGTGAGATATAGGCTTTGTAAACCTCACTGTTTAAAGTCAGAAGGGCATTCCCTGATGCTGGAGTCAGCTCAACTCACGGGGTCCATTCCCTCCCCCTCTGCCTTTCTGTGCCGACTCCTGCTCTGCTGTTTATGCTTTGTTCAGACAGCAGGGCAGGAATCTGGAGCTGACGTCAGGACAAATGATTTGTATGCTGTGAGTTACAGAGGAGGAGAGGAGGAGGACAGAGCCAGCACAGAGAGGCAGAGGGGGAGGGAATGGCCCCCCTGAATCAAGCTGGCTCCTGCACCAGGTAATGCCTTCCTGACTTTTAACAGTGAGTTTTTCCTAAGGCTATATCTCGGGGTACACAGCACACAGACACATGGGGGACCCCTTCACTGAATGCAGCAGACATGTTGCATTCAGTGCTGCATTTAGATTGCCGTGCAGCAGGGGGGGGTGACAGGTCCTCTTTAAGGAGGGGATTGTGTTGATATTGTGGAAGGTGATAGACTGTGAGACACAGATGGTACATGATGCTTTGGGCAGCACAGAGGACTTCAGGAGGGAAGATGGTTTTATAAAAGAACATAATTTAGAGTTTTGGAATAGCAGAATTTCAGTAGACGAGTGTCCTGGTCGCCTGCACTGAGCAGCACAGAGGATTTTAGGAAAGGAGGGAGACCGTCATTGTGTAGCTCCTAAACTGACACTGACAGACTGGAAGGAACAAGGGACCCAGATAACAGAAATGTTTAAATCTAATAATAGTAACTTATTATTATTATTATTAATAACTAGAAGGGGGCTATCAGATCAGGAGGGTGGTGATGTCATGATGAGGGCGGAGTCTGTGATGCTGGGGATGGCGGCTGTCTCTCCGTCCTGTGTGCTATGATGTCATAATACCTCACTATAATGTTGTCTCTGTATATAATTGGCTCCTCCCCTTCCTGAATGTCGCCTATGTCATTTCCTGCCACCATGTTTCCACACCCAAGTGATGGCAGCCGCAGCCCGATACATGCTCCCCCCACCCTGTCACCCCCACCTGGTCCCCGCAGATCCCCCACTCACCCGACACCGCTGCTGCAGATAAGCTTGGACCTACAGGACCTGGGGGGACGTCACTATCATGGGCAGAGCAATGGTCACATGACCATGACGTCACTCCAGACCCTTTTTTTGCCATCCCATGTGAGAGCAGCATAATGTAGAAATAGAGACCCTGATCCCAGCGATGTGTCACTTACTGAGCTGCTTGCTGTCATTTTGATAAAATTAGTGTTTCTCTGTTACAGATTTAGCAGTCTGTCAATATGCCGGACTACCTGGGAGCAGGACAAGTAGACTGCTAATGATAATCTCCAGATGATTAAATAGTGATTTTATCAAAACTACATTGAGCAGCCCAGTAAGTGACACATCGCTGGAATCAGGATCTCAGGTCCTATATTATGCTATTCTCAGATTAGGTTGCAAAAACCTGGTGACAGGTTCCCTTTAAGCACAACGGATAAAGGAGCAGAGAGAACAGCCAGGTAATGAGCTGTAGCCCACTCTCACCACACACCACAGTCACCCCACACTCACTAAGTCCACACACTAACTAAGCCCCCACACTCACTGAGCCCCCACACTCACTGAGCCCCCACACTCACTGAGCCCCCACACTCACTGAGCTCCCACACTCACTGAGCCCCCACACTCACTGAGCCCCCACACTCACTGAGCCCCCACACTCACTGAGCTCCCACACTCACTGAGCCCCCACACTAACTAAGCCCCCACACTCACTGAACCCCCACACTCACTGAGCCCCCACACTCACTGAGCCCCCACACTCACTGAGCCCCCACACTCACTGAGCTCCCACACTCACTAAGCCCCCACACTCACTGAGCCCCCACACTCACTGAGCCCCCACACTCACTGAGCCCCCACACTCACTGAGCTCCCACACTCACTGAGCCCCCACACTAACTAAGCCCCCACACTCACTGAGCCCCCACACTCAGCCCCAGCACTCACTCAGCCCACACTCACTAAGCCTACATTCAGCCCACATCATACTCAGCCCAAACCACGGTCAGCCCACTCTCACTCAGTCCGCACTCACTCAGCCTGCATTGAGCCCGCACCATGGTCACTCCGCACTCGCTCAGCCCACGATCACCCCGCACTCAGCTCAGCCCATGGTCACCTCGCACTCAGCTCAGCCCATGGTCACCCTGCACTCAGCTCAGCCCACGGTCACCCTGCACTCAGCTCAGCGCACGGCCAGCCTGCACTCAGCTCAGCCCACGATCACCCCGCACTCAGCTCAGCCCATGGTCACCTCGCACTCAGCTCAGCCCACGGTCACCCTGCACTCAGCTCAGCCCACGGTCACCCTGCACTCAGCTCAGCGCACGGCCAGCCTGCACTCAGCTCAGCCCACGGCCACCCCGCACTCAGCTCCACCCACAGTCATCCCGCACTCAGCTCAGCCCCGGGTCACCCTGCACTCAGCTCAGCCCACGGCCACCCCGCACTCAGCTCCACCCACAGTCATCCCGCACTCAGCTCAGCCCCGGGTCACCCTGCACTCAGCTCAGCCCACGGTCACCCTGCACTCAGCTCCACCCACAGTCATCCCGCACTCAGCTCAGCCCACTGCCACCCCGCACTCCGTTAAGCCCACGGTCACCCTGCACTCAGCCCGCACCACGGTCATCCCACAATCAGCCTGCACCACGGTCACCCTGCATTGTCTCTGCCCGTATGCACCCTACACTTCAGCTAGCCCGCACTCACCCGTACAGCCTGCCGAAAGAGGAACTGCGCCAGTTCCTCATGCCATCATCCTCTTCCTCATGCCGCTGCCGCCACATGAGCACAAGCACAGGGGAAGGGTTAGAGAGCGAGCACAGGGGAGGGGGGCAGAGAGTGAGGGGGATAAAACAGTGGACAAGGGAGAGACTGCACAGGTGGGGAGAGATGGCCACCACCTCCAGTACCATAGAGCTCGCCCCCATCATGATGCCACTGCCCACCCGATGCGATAGTAATAACATAACCATGCATTGTGATGCCATAATACCCATTGTAATATCATAACAACCCACTATCATATAATACCATAAAAACCAATTGTGATGTCATAACACCCCCCATGTCATAATACTCCCCTTGTGATGTCATAGTACCCACTGTAATGTCATAATTCCCAATTGTTATGTCACAAAATCCTATTATGATGTCATAACACCCCCACTATGATGTCGTAATACCCCATTATGATGTCATGATACCCCACTGTGATGACATAATACCCTATTATGATGTCATAACACCCCCACTTTGATGTCATAACACCCCACTGTTGATTTTATAATACCCCATTGTGATACGAGGACAACTGGACACTAGGGATGAGCGAGTATACTCGCTACTATTCGGAACTCGCGGAATAGTAGCGGTATTCGGCTACTCACTACTCTCCGAGTATTTTATGATTACTCGGGAGTAGCGAGTAGTCCAAATACTTTTGCAGCGTATCTATAGATACTCTACGAAAGTAGCCTAAAAGTGATTAAAAGTTGTTAAAAATAATAAAATGACATACTCACCTGTCCGACGCCTGCACAGGTACCGTCCCAGAAGACCTGCGATCACCGGACAAGGACCTGTGAATTACAGCCAATCAGATGGCCGGTAGCGATCTGGCCAATCAGATGGTGACACGTCACAACCACGTGATCGCTAGCAGCCACCTGATTGGCCAGATTGCAAGGTCCTGGGACCTTGCAATCAGGTGGCCGTTAGCGATCACGTGGTTGTGACGTGTCGCCATCTGATTGGCCAGATCGCTACCGGCCATCTGATTGGCTGTAATTCACAGGTCCTTGTCCGGTGATCGCAGGTCTTCTGGGACGGTCGTGGTGCAGGTGTCGGACAGGTGAGTATGTAATTTTATTATTTTGAACAACTTTTATTCACTTTTAGGGTACTATCTATAGATACACTGCGAAAGTATTCATACTCGCTATACTCACAACGAGTATCGTTACCTACTCGTTGCGAGTATAGCGAGTACAAATATTACAGTACTTGCTCATCCCTACCGGACACAGGAGGCGATAACAGAAGCCACAAGGCAATAATATATATAGATGGTGACAGTGATGCAAATGTATGTAAAGTGCTGGGGAATTAATAATATATATTCATTTATATATTGCTACTATTATATGTTTGTCCTATTTAGCAGGATTAGATCCCCGCTAATCATCAGCATCACCTTGATTTTTGCCTGATACAATGTTTCTTTCTGGCAGTTTGGCTCCTTGTCTGTAACCTTCTCCTCATCCTGGAGAATCGATTGATGTTCTTGTTACAGAATCAAACTCTCCAGACAAATCTCCGCTCTCTCAACTTTACCTGTGACCCCGAAGCTCCACAGATTGGAAACCTTTGTCAGCTCTTACAAGTGCGGGGTGTTTCATGCTCCACAGCTCACTTTCTGCAGCTCCACCAAAATACCTTCACAGCCGTAACCTCTGAGCCGCTGGGAACATCACACATCAAAGCCTCGGCCTCCAATTATCGGGTTTACCCAAATGATAAATATTTGTAAATACATTCATTTATTAGTTTGGAGGGTAGAAAATGTTATTGATAATAATATTTATTCATTTATATAGCGCAATCAATGTCATAGCACTTTACATACGTTTGCAATGTTGTGCTACAAGTCTTGATAGCGGACCGGAGGAAACCCACAAAACGGGGAGAAGATACAAACACCTTGCAGATCTTTTCCGTGGTGGGAAGTGAAGCCAGAACCCCAATGCTGCAAGGCTACAATGCTAACCACTGAGCCACCATACAGTGCTAACCACTGAGCCACCATACAGTGCTAACCACTGAGCCACCATATACAGTGCTAACCACTGAGCCACCATACAGTGCTAACACACTGAGCCACCATATACAGTGCTGCCACTGAGCCACAATCATGCTACACTGAGCCCATAATCTACCATGAGCCACATACAGTGCTAAACCACTGAGCCACCATAACAGTGCTAACCACTGAGCACACCTATACAGTGCTAACCACTGAGCCACACATACAGTGCTAACCACTGAGCCACCATACAGTGCTAACCATGAGCCACCATACAGTGCTAACCACTGAGCCACCATATACATGCTAACTGAGCACATACAGTGCTAACCACTGAGCCACCATTACAGTGCTAACCACTGAGCCACCATACAGTGCTAACCACTGAGCCACCATACAGTGCTAACCACTGAGCCACACTACAGTGCTAACCACTGAGCCACCATATACAGTGCTAACACTGAGCCACCATATACAGTGCTAACCACTGAGCCACCATATACAGTGCTAACCACTGAGCCACCATATACAGTGCTAACCACTGAGCCACCATACAGTGCTAACCACTGAGCCACCATATACAGTGCTAACCACTGAGCCACTTATTACAGTGCTAACCACTGAGCCACCATATACAGTGCTAACCACTGAGCCACCATTACAGTGCTAACCACTGAGCCACCATACAGTGCTAACCACTGAGCCACCATACAGTGCTAACCACTGAGCCACCATACAGTGCTAAACTGAGCCACCATCAGTGCTAACCATGAGCCACCATATAAGTGCTAACCACTGAGCACCATACAGTGCTAACCACTGAGCCACCATACAGTGCTAACCACTGAGCCACCATATACAGTGCTAACCACTGAGCCACCTATACAGTGCTAACCACTGAGCCACCATACAGTGCTAACCACTGAGCCACCATACAGTGCTAACCACTGAGCCACCATATACAGTGCTAACCACTGAGCCACCATACAGTGCTAACACTGCAATACGTGTAGCCACCTAGCTACACTAACTACGTGCTAACCACTAGCCCTAAGCAACCACTAGCCATACAGTGCTAACCACTGAGCCACCATATACAGTGCTAAACCACTGAGCCACCATATACAGTGCTAACCACTGAGCCACCATATACAGTGCTAACCACTGAGCCACCTATACAGTGCTAACCACTGAGCCACCATAACAGTGCTAACCACTGAGCCCATCCATAACAGTGTACCTGCACCATACAGCTACACTGAGCCACCATATACAGTGCTAACCACTGAGCCACCATTACAGTGCTAACCACTGAGCCACCATACAGTGCTAACATGAGCCCCATATACAGTGCTAACCACTGAGCCACCTATACAGTGCTAACCACTGAGCCACCATATACAGTGCTAACCACTGAGCCACCATATACAGTGCTAACCACTGAGCCACCATATACAGTGCTAACCACTGAGCCACCATACAGTGCTAACCACTGAGCCACCATATACAGTGCTAACCAACCTGAGCCACCATAACAGTGCTAACCACTGAGCCACCATACAGTGCTAACCACTGAGCCACCATATACAGTGCTAACCACTGAGCCACCATATACAGTGCTAACCACTGAGCCACCATATACAGTGCTAACCACTGAGCCACACATATACAGTGCTAACCACACTGAGCCACCATATACAGTGCTAACCACTGAGCCACCATATACAGTGCTAACCACTGAGCCACCATATACAGTGCTAACCACTGAGCCACCTATACAGTGCTAACCACTGAGCCACCATATACAGTGCTAACCACTGAGCCACCATATCAGTGCTAACCACTGAGCCACCTATATAACAGTGGCTAAACCACTGAGCCACCATATACAGTGCTAACCACTGAGCCACCATATACAGTGCTAACCACTGAGCCACCATATACAGTGCTAACCACTGAGCCACCATATACAGTGCTAACCACTGAGCCACCATATACAGTGCTAACCACTGAGCCACCATTACAGTGCTAACCAAACTGAGCCACCATATACAGTGCTAACCACTGAGCCACCTATACAGTGCTAACCACTGAGCCACCATATACAGTGCTAACCACTGACCACGATACGCTAACCACAGCACTACAGTGCTAACCACTGAGCCACCATATACAGTGCTAAACCACTGAGCCACCATATACAGTGCTAACCACTGAGCCCAACTAACCATGAGCACATAACAGTGCTAACCACTGAGCCACCATTACAGTGCTAACCACTGAGCCACCATACAGTGCTAACCACTGACCACATACATGACCATCCACCATATCAGTGCTAACCACTGAGCCACCATATACAGTGCTAACCACTGAGCTACCATGCAGTGCTAACCACTGAGCCACCATATACAGTGCTAACCACTGAGCCACCATATACAGTGCTACCACTGAGCCACCATACAGTGCTAACCACTGAGCCACCTATACAGTGCTAACAACTGAGTCACCATATACAGTGCTAACCACGAGCTACCATACAGTGCTAACCACTGAGCCACCATATACAGTGCTAACCACTGAGCCACCATACAGTGCTAACCACTGAGCCACCATATACAGTGCTAACCACTGAGCCACCATATACAGTGCTAACCACTGAGCCACCATATACAGTGCTAACCACTGAGCCACCTATACAGTGCTAACCACTGAGCCACCATATAAGTTACACGAGCATACTGCTAACCACTGAGCCACCAATACAGTGCTAACCACTGAGCCACCATATACAGTGCTAACCACTGAGCCACCATATACAGTGCTAACCACTGAGCCACCATATACAGTGCTAACCACTGAGCCACCTATACAGTGCTAACCACTGAGCCACCATATACAGTGCTAACCACTGAGCCACCATTACAGTGCTAACCACGAGCCACCATAACAGTGCTACCCTAGCCACATACAGTGCAACCACTGAGCCACCATATACAGTGCTAACCACTGAGCACCATAACATGCTAACCATGAGCCACCATACAGTGCTAACCACTGAGCCACCATAACAGTGCTAACCACTGAGCCACCATACAGTGCTAACCACTGAGCCACCATATACAGTGCTAACCACTGAGCCACCATATACAGTGCTAACCACTGACCACCATATACAGTGCTAACCACTGAGCCACCATACAGTGCTAACCACTGAGCCACCATATACAGTGCTAACCACTGAGCCACCATTTACAGTGCTAACCACTGAGCCACCATATACAGTGCTAACCACTGAGCCACCAATACAGTGCTAACCACTGAGCCACCATATACAGTGCTAACCACTGAGCCACCATATACAGTGCTAACCACTGAGCCACCATATACAGTGCTAACCACTGAGCCACCATATACAGTGCTAACCACTGAGCCACCATATACAGTGCTAACCACTGAGCCACCATATACAGTGCTAACCACTGAGCCACCATACAGTGCTAACACTGAGCCCCATATACAGTGCTAACCACTGAGCCACCATATACAGTGCTAACCATGAGCCACCATACAGTGCTAACCCTGGCCACCATACAGTGCTAACCACTGAGCCACATACAGTGCTAACCACTGAGCCACCATATACAG
This sequence comes from Allobates femoralis, assembly GCA_033576535.1. Taxonomy (NCBI): domain Eukaryota; kingdom Metazoa; phylum Chordata; class Amphibia; order Anura; family Aromobatidae; genus Allobates; species Allobates femoralis. Next base: position 186,874,535 of record JARQOC010000008.1, read on the forward strand.
TGCTAACCACTGAGCCACCATATACAGTGCTAACCACTGAGCCACCATATACAGTGCTAACCACTGAGCCACCATACAGTGCTAACCACTGAGCCACCATACAGTGCTAACCACTGAGCCACCATATACAGTGCTAACCACTGAGCCACCATATACAGTGCTAACCACTGAGCACATACAGTGCTAACCCCTGAGCCACTACAGTGCTAACCACTGAGCACCATATACAGTCTAACCACTGAGCCACCATACAGTGCTAACCACTGAGCCACCATATACAGTGCTAACACGAGCCACTCATACCACTGAGCCACCATATACAGTGCTAACCACTGAGCCACATATACAGTGCTAACCACTGAGCCACCATATACAGTGCTACCACTGAGCCACCATATACAGTGCTAACCACTGAGCCCACCATATACAGTGCTAACCACTGAGCCACCATATACAGTCTAACACTGAGCCACCATATACAGTGCTAACCACTGAGCCACCGTATACAGTGCTACACTACACTTACGTGCACACAGCCCATATACAGTGCAACCACTGAGCCACCATATACAGTGCTAACCACTGAGCCACCATATACAGTGCTAACCACTGAGCCACATATACAGTGCTAACCACTGAGCCACCATACAGTGCTAACCACTGAGCCACCATACAGTGCTAACCACTGAGCCACTATACAGTGTAACCACTGAGCCACCATACAGTGCTAACACTGAGCCACCTATAATTCTACACACTGAGCCACCATATACAGTGCTAACCACAACCTACGTACCACTGAGCCACCATACAGTGCTAACCACTGAGCCACCATACAGTGCTAACCACTGAGCCACCATACAGTGCTAAACCACTGAGCCACCATATACAGTGCTAACCACTGAGCCACCATATACAGTGCTAACCACTGAGCCACCATACAGTGCTAACCACTGAGCCACCATCAGTGCTAACCACTGAGCCACCATTACAGTGCTAACCACTGAGCCACCATACAGTGCTAACACTGAGCCACCATACAGTGCTAACCACTGAGCCACCATATACGTGCTAACCACTGACCCACCTATACAGTGCTAACCACTGAGCCACCATATACAGTGCTAACCACTGAGCCACCATATACAGTGCTAACCACTGAGCCACCATATACAGTGCTAACCACTGAGCCACCATACAGTGCTAACCACTGAGCCACCATATACAGTGCTAACCACTGAGCCACCATATACAGTGCTAACCACTGAGCCACCATACAGTGCTAACCACTGAGCCACCATATACAGTGCTAACAACTGAGTCACCATATACAGTGCTAACCACTGAGCCACCATACAGTGCTAACCACTGAGCCACCATATACAGTGCTAACCACTGAGCCACCATACAGTGCTAACCACTGAGCCACCATATACAGTGCTAACCACTGAGCCACCATATACAGTGCTAACCACTGAGCCACCATACAGTGCTAACCACTGAGCCACCATATACAGTGCTAACAACTGAGTCACCATATACAGTGCTAACCACTGAGCCACCATACAGTGCTAACCACTGAGCCACCATATACAGTGCTAACCACTGAGCCACCATACAGTGCTAACCACTGAGCCACCATATACAGTGCTAACCACTGAGCCACCATATACAGTGCTAACCACTGAGCCACCATACAGTGCTAACCACTGAGCCACCATATACAGTGCTAACAACTGAGTCACCATATACAGTGCTAACCACTGAGCCACCATATACAGTGCTAACCACTGAGTCCACAAATACAGTTGTGGCCAAAAGTATTGACACCCCTGCAATTCTGTCAGATAATCCTCAGTGTCTTCCTGTAATGATTGCAATCACAAATTCTTTGCTATTATTATCTTCATTTAATTTGTCTTCAATGAAAAAACACAAAAGAGAATGAAGCAAAAAGCAAAACATTGATCATTTAACACAAAACTCCAAAATGGGCCGTACAAAAGTATCGGCACCCTCAGCCTAATACTTCGTTGCACAACCTTTAGCCAAAATAACTGCGATCAGCCTCTTCCAGTAACCATCACTGAGTTTCTTACAATGCTCTGCTGGAATTTTAGACCATTCTTCTTTGGCAAACTGCTCCAGGTCCCTGATATGTGAAGGCGCCTTCTCCAAACTGCCATTGTTAGATCTCTCCACAGGTGATCTATGGGATTCAGGTCTGGACTCATTGCTGCCACCTTAGATGTCTCCAGTGCTTTCTTCTCACACACCATTTTCTAGTGCTTTTTGAAGTGTGTTTTGGGTCATTGTCCTGCTGGAAGACCCATGACCTCTGAGGGAGACCCAGCTTTCTCACACTGGGCCCTACATTATGCTGCACAATGTGCTGGTAGTCTTCAGACTTCATAATGCCATGCACACGGTCAAGCAGTCCAGTGCCAGAGGCAGCAAAGCAACCCCAAACCATCAGGGAACCTCTGCCATGTCTGACTGTAGGGAGCGTGTTCTTTTCTTTGAATGCCTCTTTTTTTCTCCTGTAAACTCTATGTTGATGCCTTTGCCCATAAAGCTCTACTTCTGTCTCATCTGACCAGAGAACATTCTTCCAAAACGTTTTAAGCTTTCTCAGGTAAGTTTTGGCAAACTCCAGCCTGGCTTTTTTATGTCTTGGGGTAAGAAGTGGGGTCTTCCTGGGTCTCCTACCATACAGTCCCTTTTCATTCAGACGCTGACGGATAGTACGGGGTGACACTGTTGTACCCTCGGACTGCAGGGCAGCTTGAACTTGTTTGGATGTTAGTCGAGGTTCTTTATCCACCATCCGCACAATCTTGTGTTGAAATCTCTCGTCAATTTTTCTTTTCCGTCCACATCTAGGGAGGTTAGCCACAGTGCCATGGGCTTTACACTTCGTGATGACACTGCGCACGGTAGACACAGGAACATTCAGGTCTTTGGAGATGGACTTGTAGCCTTGAGATTGCTCATGCTTCCTCACAATTTGGTTTCTCAAGTCCTCAGACAGTTCTTTGGTCTTCTTTCTTTTCTCCATGCTCAATGTGGTACACACAAGGACACAGGACAGAGGTGGAGTCAACTTTAATCCATGTCAACTGGCTGCAAGTGTGATTTAGTTATTGACAACACCTGTTAGGTGCCACAGGTAAGTTACAGGTGCTGTTAATTACACAAATTACAGAAGCATCACATGATTTTTCGAAGGGTTCCAATACTTTTGTCCACCCCCTTTTTTATGTTTGGTGGAATTAGATCCAATTTGGCTTTAGGACAATTCTTTTTGTGTTTTTTCATTGAAGACAAATTAAATGAAGATAATAATAGCAAAGAATTTGTGATTGCAATCATTTTCAGGAAGAAACTGAGGATTATCTGACAGAATTGCAGGGGTGTCAATACTTTTGGCCACACCTGTACATAGATTAAACATCACAATGCATCATCACATTGCGATTAATTAATACATGATCTCAATTAATTGTGGTTTCCCTTCTTCACTCCTCATTCAGATAAGGCTAATTTGGCAAATTCAGACATCAGCAACAGGGAAGAACCATCCATATTTAGATCCTGTTGATGTAGTTGGAGGCTTTTGCCATCTTTAAACAAAAACGCTAAAGGTCCCGTCACACGCGGTAATTTGCATGCAATGTCACTGGCAATTTGCTGGTTGCAGTGAAATCATGGACACATTGTTACATTTGGACACAGCAACAAAATAGAACAATGTGTCCATGATTTCACTGCAACCAGCAAATTGCCAGTGAAATTGCCCAGCAATATTGTTGCGTGTGGAGAGCCTTGACATTTGTAATGTTTACAACAATCGCAGAGTTCATGTATTCATTAATTGCAGTGTGCTGAAACATCACAGGTGAAATAAGTATTGAACACGTCACCAATTTCCCATAAATATATTTCTAAAGTTGCTATTGACATGAGTTTCTCACCAGATGTCAGTAACAACCCATCCAATCTTCACAGGCAAAGAAATCAAACCCTAGATGTCCATCAATTATGTGTAACAATTAGAAATGACACAGGGAAGAAGTATTGCGCTCACGAAGTTCATCCATAGAGCCACCATGACTCGAAATACAGCTGAAGACCATTAAATAATAATAATAATCTATTAATTTAATAATACAAGTGTGCAGACCCTACATTTTGGGGGATGTTTTGTACTAAATTGGGCAAGTCATGAAATTCTTATCAGTGGGGGTCCGGGGTCACTAGTTATGCAGAGTACGTACAGATTATTAACTTCTATAACAATTAATAGTGCAAACATATTATTAAGGTACCAATACACATAATATTACTATGAGACCCCCCTCCTTCCCCAATTAATGCAGTCAATCATTGCATTGCCTGTATTGGCGGGTGCATTGTGCCATGTGTTGGAGGGCTGTAATGGTTCTCTGCACGTTTCTGATTAATGTTATATAAGTCACCCATCAATGTTCACTATAATTACATGATGCGATTAATTAGAGAAGCTATTGTAGTTACTGTATCCAAGTGATGCTAATTGCTGATTATAGTACAATGTATTACATTAATATGATTTCTAATAAAGTCACTGTTTGTACAGGAAGGTTTGGTCCTATAGAATGTGCAAGTGACAACTCTGCCGTCAATACCTGTCAGTGAAGCAATGTATAATAGTAGTGAAAGGCGTCCACTGGGCAGCCCTGCATTGTCCTCCACCTGGTCCAACTGGGGTATTGGTTGTGGCCTTTTATGCAATTTGCTTTGGGACCTTTAGGCTGTGTGCGTTACTCTGCAGTGCAGGTGTAAAAGCTCTCAGTAGTTTAAATGAGAGTAAATTCCCTTTGGCACATTCAGTGTTAATGTTAGAAGCTGTTGCTGTCTTTGGGTTCAGGGTTCTAGGTGTGCCAGATAGGGTAGTAGTCCACTCCCCCGGCCTTTAAATAGTTCCCTCTTTCACCAGCAGATGTCGCTGATAGAGTTTAATCTCTGCAAGACCGTGAACTGAGAAGACGTGTGTGCACTTTGTGCTGAAGCTTCTTGGTGTTTTATCTTCTTGTGGGAGTTGCTGTGTTTTCCTGGTCCATGGGTTGATCTGAGAGGATCTTAGTATAGGGCTAATCAGAAGCATATGGCAAGGGTGGTGGCCCGGACATCCTCAACTTCAGAGGTAATTCTGAGAACAGGGTGAGGAGGGACCCCCAGTCTAAGGATCAGACTAGATCCCCTGATTGCCTTTAGCCCACCTTACCATCCTGCTTCCTAAGTCCCTTACCACTATACCGCCCCGTGTGACAGTGTGCACACGTTACATTTTAATCTTTTATAGAGCTAATCAGAAGCATATGGCAAGGGTGGTGGCCCGGACATCCTCACCTTCAGAGGTAATTCTGAGAACAGGGTGAGCGAGGGACCCCCCAGTCTAAAGATCAGACTAGCTCCCCTGATTGCCTTTAGCCCAACTTACCATCCTGCTTCCTAAGTCCCTTACCACTATACCTCCCCGCGTGACAGTGTTACATTTTAATCTTTTATTGAGTGCAGACTTGTTACAAAACCGGAAGTGAATCACGATAATGCTAGCAAAGTCAATGACAATCCTGAAATCTCCTGCGCACGTTGATTATCTTCTTCTTGCAGCTTTTATGCAGAAATAATCTGCAGTTGTCAATTCTTGCAGTGTCTGCACCAAATCTGCACCAAAACGCCCTGAAAATGCACCAAAAATGCACATATTTGTGTTTCTGCTGCCAAGAGATGCAAACCAAATACTTGAACACAAACCTCTAAGTTGTCTCCTTGCAAACATGCACAATCGCGGCAGAGGAGGGATTGATTTAATGTTGCTTTGTCTTGTAGGACGTTGTTTTTGTGATGTTGTCACTAATTAGTCTTTCCCCCGTTCCTTCTTGTGTCTGTGATGTCTTATTGCTTTTCCTGACAAGATACAATCACAGAGATATCAGATCCACGGCGGCCGCGTCATAACCCGTCTGTCATAATTATCCCCTTGTTCAGGTTGGAGCCGCGGTTTACCCGCATCCCCCACCGTCACAGACAATTGGTTCTTGTGCCGGTCGCCCCTTATGTTTATGATTACATAAAGCCCGGACACATTGAAGCGCTTGTTTTATGTAAAGCGTCATCTCTTCCAGTGTCTGGCTGCTTTATTCGTCTGTCGTAGTTTTATGTAGAATCTTGTTTATGCGTCAATTGATATTTAGTGTTTTATGTCGGCCATCACCAGCCTCAGACTCCTTGTGACTCTTCTCCAGACCTTGAACCTGTAGACGGAGCCGCTCAAGAAGAATTGAAGTCATTTCACGCTTCTCTTTACGGGAATATTGCCGTCCGGCTTTGATAAATATATCTGTAACAAGCCAAATCTGGCCGACGATTTAACACCCCAAAGTGTTATTAAACTCCAGCGAGCGCTCAATGGTGGTTACAGTGACAACCGCGGACGGGTGATTGACTGAACCGCTCGGCTGATAAAGACCATCACGAGGAGCCAACGGAGAGGAAACGGCCCAATATCATTCCTGGTGAAACGGTCACATTCAGGGAAGAGAAGCGAGAAGAATCAGTTATCCTGTCTGAGATCCAGGCAGAAAAGTTACATTGTGTCAACTTATACTTTTATCATTCAAAACTAAATGTATCAATCATATTTAAAGGCCTAACGCCAAGTTGTTCACATAGTGCTGATTGTGCTCCATATTTCATTTCTCCTTCCTTCAAGGAAACAGAAGATAACTCTAGACTGGAATGTTTAGCTATTTCTGTTATTTCTCCCTTTTTATGTTATTCAAGATAAAGTTTTAGGATTCCTTTATTCGTTTATATTAAAAGCATCCCAACCCCAAACGCGTTGACTAATAAACCTTTGATGTCTTTGTGTTTAATCCTTAATCCTCCCTACTCTATGTACACCACGCTGGGGACTGCAGCAGCCGTGATATAGTGGTTGTGACGCTCACAACCACACAAGGTGAAGCCTCTGATATCTATTTAGGTCATATTTTATCTCTCAGACCCTTCATTGTCCCTACTTTAATTTTCTGAGATAACGACCCCTGGGTTTTCATTAATCATCAACATTAACAGAACAAAAACACATGAAATAGATCCCTCTGTGTGTAATGACTCTATATAATAGATGTGTGTCACTTTACGTATTGAATTACTGATATAAAGTCACTTTTTGATGACATTGTAGTCCATTGAGATGCTCCTGTATGTGTATATACATTGGTTAACTAAATATATCTCAATTTCTGGGGCTTTGAGAACCGCTATGTAATTACTGGTTGCCAAGGAGATGTAGAAAAATGCAGATTTCCTATCTGGGTAAAAGTTAGAAGATAGATTGTAAAATTAAAATTCATTTTGTGAAGCCCCGGATGAGGGTCCGCCGCTGTACGGAAATGTTTACTCCTCTATGTCACTACGGCGGGGACGCGGCGCGCATGTAAATCTCAGGTTATTACAGCGGGTGAGGGAGCGCTGACAGCTGACGGCTGGAGAGGGGCGAAGGAGACGACCAAACCGGACAAGGACTCTCTATTCCAGACACAACTTGGGATATTGAAAGCTTATTTCTCTGGTTATTGAGGATGTGACTCTCTGTGCCTTGTATCACCCATACATGCACTCACTGTTATGGCATCACCTCTGTGCTGTATAGAAGGGATAAGTCTGGAATGTAATTACTGTCCAACAGTATAATTGGCCTTCACATAGCCCTCCAAATAGTATAATGGCCCCACATAGTCCTCCAAAGAGGATAATGGCCCCACATAGCCGTCAATATAGTACAGTGGCTTTCACATAGCCCTCCTTATAGCATAATGACCCTACATAGCCATCCAAATAGTATGATGGCTCCACATAGCCCTCCAAATAGTATAATGGCCTCACATAGTCCTCTAAATAGTATAATAGCCCCACATAGTCCTCCAAAGAGGATAATGGCCCCACATAGCCCTCAATATAGTACAGTGGCTTCCACATAGCCCTCCTTATAGTATAATGACCCTACATAGCCATCCAAATAGTATGATGGCCCCACATAGCCCTCCAAAAAGTATAATGAATCTCACATAACCCTTAAAACAGTATGATGGTCCCATATAGAACTTGAAACAGTATAATGGACCCCACATAGCTCTCCATACAGTATAATGACCCCATATATTCCTCCAAATATATAAAGGCCCTGTGAAGCCCTCCAAATAGTATAATGGCCCAACATAGCCCTCCATATACTATAATAGCCCCACATAGCCCTCCAAATAGTATAATGACCCCATGTCGCTCTCAAAATACTGTAATTACCTACATAGCCCTGCAAATAGTATAATGGCCCCACATAGCCCTCCTTAAAGTATAATGGCCCCACATAGCCCTCCAAATAGTATAATGGCCCCACATAGCCATCAATATAGTACAGTGGCCTCCACATAGCCCTCTTTATAGTATAATGACCCCACATAGCCATCCAAATAGTATGATGGCCCCACATAGCCCTCCAAATAGTATAATGACTCTCACATAGCCATCAAAACAGTAAGATGGTCCCACATAGAACTTCAAACAGTATAATGGACCCCACATAGCTCCCCATAAAGTATAATGACCCCACATAGTCCTCCAAATAGTATGAAGGCCCCATTTAGCCCTCCAAATAGTATAATTGCCCTTATAACATTCCATATACTATAATGACCCCACGTAGCTCTCCAAATAGTGTAATGCCCTACATAGCCCTGCAAATAGTATAATAGCCCCACATAGCCCTCCAAATAGAACAATGACCTCCCATAGCCCTCCTTATAGTATAATGGCCCTATATAGCCCTCCAAATAGTAATATAATGGCCCCACATATCCCTCCAAATAGTGTAATAGGCTCTACATAGCCCTGCAAATATTATAATGGCCAACGTAACCCTCTAAATAGTATAATAACCCTCACATAGCCCTCCAAATAGTATAATGCCCCCACATAGCACCCCCACATAGTATAATGGCTCCACATAGCCCTCCAAACAGTATAATGGACCCACATAGCCCTTCATACAGTATAATGGCCTCACATAGCACCCAAATAGTATAATGCTCCCACATAGTATACTGACCTCACATAGCCCTCCATACAGTATTATGGCCCCACACAGCCCTCCACGCAGTATAATAACCCTCACATAACCCTCCAAATAGTATAATAGCCCATACATTGTACTTATGGATTTAAAAAAAAGAAAACAACTCACCTTTCCCTATTCTCCCATTGCTCCGCTCCCATCAGTGAACGTTCTGCAGCTTTTTACTGCTCGGCACAGTGAGCATTATGAAGTGACATCATTGTGGCTGCTGTGCTGAGATTCCAGATCTCAGATGCCAAGGGAGAATGATGAAGGAGAGAGTGAACTGTTCCCTCTTTCATCACTGGTTCCCCCTGTATCAGCTGACACCGGGCCCCCTGCCTCATGGGTTCCAGAGCAACGGTGTGGTCGGCCACCATTGGTGATACGCCACAAACAACACAGCATTAGGCCCTCCACATTTCATAATGCCCACCACACAGTAGTACTTATACTTTTTAAGGGCCCCATTCTGTATAAGGGCTCCCCTCAATTATTCGTCTTGTATGATGGCCCTTACATTAGACTGTATAATAGCCTCCTCATTTACTCACTCCATATAATGGCCTCCACAGTAACAGTATAAGGGCCCTCACATTAGATTCCATGCTGTATAATGACCCCCACACTTTATGAGGGCCCCTATAGTAGTCTCTACAATGTATTAGGGGGCCACAAAACAGTAACCCCTCATTATAGGAGGTTTCTGCTCTGTAGGCCCCAGATAGTATGAAGGACCCCAATACTTTATGATGCCCCCGCAGTCACACCACAAGTTTTAATTATAATAAACTTATACTCACCTAATCCAGGACCCTGAAAACTCCAACGGCAAAGTGTGGGCGGACCGTGTAGATGTCATCGCGTCGGCACATGATCAAGATGTCAAGCCTAGCGCGGTGCAATGACATCAATGATCATAGCGGTAACTTCATGGGTGAATTGCCCTTTAAAGAATTGAGAGTTGCAGAGAGGCAGCACAAGCTAGAGTCAATGATCATAGGTCTACAGTGGAGAGGTCAATCCTATCAATCCTACGGGAGATGTAATGTCGACCATATTGGTAGTCACTCTGGTTTCCCAAAGGGAATATGCGAGACAGGTGGAATAGAATAGTTTACATCTCAAGATAAGAAAATCAGAATTTATGATTTTATGGGAATATACATGATGTTTCGTGTCATTATGACATTTGAAATGCTCGGACCCCTGGGGAGTGAATGGTGGAGGGAGAATAATGAAGATTTCTCGCTGAGCTGATGACTTAGTTTAATAAAGACGAATTCGTCCCAATCAATGCGATGTAATCAGAGGCTAATTGCAGCTCAGCAAACAAACAATACATCTTCATTCTGTGCCCAAATCTAACCCACCAAAGGTCAGGCTGTCAAATCAATGCAGGGAGACCTTTCCAGCCGTGTCTTAGAAGGGGATTAAGTCCATAAAGGATATTTTTTGTGTGTCTGGAGGATTTAGAAGGATCTGTAGTATCAATTCCTGGGCATAGTTCTGCCATTGTCACCAGCAGCTCAGGAATGGAGTGTGTGCCCATGGGCCGGCTCCAGGTTTATGTGGGCCCCAGGTGAACAAGTCTAAGTGGATCCCTTTAACACATGCCACAATTCAAGATTATAAAATATAGGCATTGGGATATATATATGGTACAAACCCCATAAATATAATCCCCCCTTGAGTCCTCTCTCCCCATGTGCTCTTTTCCTCCAGTCTCCTGTGCACTGTGTTCTCCTTCCTGGGACCTCCACAATGATGACTGCAGGGGATCAGCCCCGCCCCACAGGTGACATCACAGGTCTCTGCTGACAGCTTATGAATATTCATAAGCCGCAGCAGTCCGGATGCCGGGGAGGAGAACACACGCACATGTAAGGGAGGAAGAGACAAGTTACTCCGGGCCCAATACATCTGCCAGGAACACCGTCCTGCAAGCAGCAAAGATGGTGTCCCCGACAGAGAGTGGGTCCCTTTATTTGATCAGGGCCCCGGTATCTGCCTGGGTGCGCCAGGTGTTGACGTCAGCCCTGGTGTTCTCCCATACGCTTTCCAGTCCTCACCTCGCCCTCATTACTCCCTGCCCCACAAGTTATACATATGTGATCATGTTTATATTCAAATTTACATATAAGGATTGCAACAAGAATAGAGCGTGTCGGCAAAGGTGGGCAGAGGAGGCAGTGATCCTGCCCGCCACGTCACCGCTGCGACACGGTCATGTGACGCCGGAACGTGTCACTTCCGGTCGCAGGGTTCACAGGCAGACTTCGCGCATGCACAGATAGCATGCTGATGTCTGCCTGTGTGCGACCGGAAGTGATGCACGAACCCAGCGTCACATGACCGCGTCGCAGCGGTGACGTGGCAGGCGCGATATTGAAATCGTTCCCGTGCTCTGCTTTTGTATAATGACGTCCATTAGGGCGTATTACAGTGGCGAGGCAGGGGAAGCGCGGCACAAGGGGACCCCCCTACCGGTCAAAATGCCTTCAGGAACGCCCCTCTGACAACATTTTCGTAAGCTTGCAAAGTACATTATAGTACTTGTAGATTACTACAAAAGATGAGGCAGGGATGTGTTACAATGTATTCTAAGGCTGCAGGGGCAGGTATTAATAGGTTAGAAAGCTTATTTGGGGTGACAGGTTCCCTTTAAGAGCGAATCCTTGGGCCATTCCCTGCCCCAGGACAATCAATATCAACAATCCATGAATCATGTTTCTTCCTCCACGTTCATTTGCTCCTTTATTCTCCCCCTTCTTACATGTGTGTGGTCCTTCCTTCTATCCCTGTGTGGATACATTGTAACTCATCATCTTCCATTCTATACATTGTATCTCCTGTGTTTTCATGTTTCACTCTTCTGAGAGCGGCTTTTATCAGGACAATGAGCTCTATTGACTTTGTTTTCATGAGACGCTCTTACAGTTTGACAGCGCTTTTATCTAGAAATGCTTTTAACTACTGCGATTCTTCATTTGTTTATATCAATCGCTATGGAAACTCATTGAAATTCTCCACGAGCTACCGGCTCATTGTGGTGTCAATTATTTCATCGCTCCGTATCGTTGCTATGAATATTTGTTCAATTACTTTTATATTTATGTTATTCTTCTTTATTCCCTTTGGCAATGAGGCTTTAAACAATGGTCTCAATGATTCACTCAAACATCTGCTTAAGGGCGCTCTATCTTTAAAAATGCAAGCTCAGTTTGCTACTTTTTGTTTTTTTGCCAAAACGTGCCGACCGAAATGCATGAAAGTCCTAAAAGTTTGCGTTCTTTAACCCTAAATTAAGGGTTGGCTATTACATAGAAGTTTCTACATCATTACAGGCAGTGGTGTAACTTGAAGCTCATGGGCCCCCATGCAAAAGCTCCAACGGGGCCCCCAGATATTACAAATCTTTCATAGTATTAGTCTTTTTCTATAGGCCAAGGGGACCTTTGGGGCCCCTTAGACTCCAGGGCCCAGGTGCAGAGGGTCCTGTTGTACGTACGGTATGTCCCTGATTACAGAGACCAATTCTGCTCCAATGGGTGCAGATTACATTTGTGCTTTATTTGTTTATTAAATATAATTTTTTTCACCAAAAATGCTTAAAAATACAGCATCAAATGTGGAAATGCCCCCTTCCCCCCCAACCAAAAAAAACAGGTTTTGCAGCATTTTTTCACTTTCTCATTGCTTTCTGAGTGAAAAAACATTGCAAAAATGTGATAGAATTAACAAGCTGCAGACTAAGAAAATGATGCAGTTCTCAAATTCAGTCCAGTGCGATCCAGGGATTTATGACAGATCATTGCAAAAAGCACCCAGATCCCAGAGAAGATCCAAGACCAGATCCCAGAGAAGATTTGAGACTAGTTCCGAGAGAAGAGCTGAGACCAGATGCTAGAGAAGGCCTTAAACCAGATCCCAGTGAAGATCAAAGACCAGATCCCAGTGAAGATCTGAGATCAGATCCAAAAGAAGATCTGAGACCAGATCCCAGGAAAGATCCATATTGCAGAGAACATATGAGATCAGATCCCAAGGAAGATCAGAGACCAGATCCCAGACTAGATCTGACAATAGATCCCAGAGAAGATTTGAGACTAGTTCCAAGGGAAGAGCTGAGACCAGATGCAAGAGAAGGCCTTAAACCAGATCACAGTGAAGATCGAAGACCAGATCCCAGTGAAGATCTGAGATTAGATCCCAGGAAAGATCCATATTGCAGAGAACATATGAGATCAGATCCCAAAGAAGATCTGAGACCAGATCCCAGACTAGATCTGACAATAGATCCCAGAGAAGATTTGAGACCAGATGACAGAAGTTTCGAGACCAGATTCCAGAGAAAATCCAAGAAAGACCAAATGCCATAGATAGAAGACCCGAGACCAGACCCCATTTGAAATTTGAAAACAGATCCAAAAGAAGATCCAAGACCAGAGCCCAGAAAAGATCCCAGACCAGAATAGGGTAGATCTGAGACCAGACCCCAGAGAAGATTGGAGACCAGATCCCAGAATGGAGTCTTGACCAGATCAAAGAGATATTCTGAGACCAGATCCCAGAGATTTGAGACCAGATCCCAGAGAAGATTGGAGACCACATCCCAGAATGGAGTCTTGACTAGATCAAAGAGATATTCTGAGGCCAGATCCCAGAGATTTGAGACCAGATCCCAGAGAAGATTGGAGACCAGATCCCAGAATGGAGTCTTGACCAGATCAAAGAGATATTCTGAGACCAGATCCCAGAGAAGATTGGAGACCAGATCCCAGAATGGAGTCTTGACCAGATCAAAGAGATATTCTGAGACCAGATCCCAGAGATTTGAGACCAGATCCCAGAGAATATTCAATACCAGATCCCAGAGAAGATCTAAAACCAGACCCCCGAGTAGATTTTAAACTTGCTGTATACTTATTCTTGTGTATATTTTAATTGTAAATTTCACCTTATTTAATGCTTTATAAATGAAGAAGGTGAAATCCAAAGATAAATCCTCCATGAGGTCCATGACCAAATTTGCAGTGGAAATTTCCCACATTGTATGAACACGGCCTATGGCTTCCTCTGCAAATCTTCCCGATCTCGAGTGGATTATGCGGCACATCGGCTGCCTGATCTGCCTTATTGCTGCACAATCTCCTCTTGAGGATACTGTTTGTGAAAATCTACAGAATGTGCTGATTTCTGGACTGACCTTTTCTGTTACTGTGTATTTTTGGTGGTGAAGATACAAATCTCCATCAGTTTCACCATATTTATTGTCTTTGAGTATAAAATGCCACTGTGGCGCCCCTGCGACCAGGTGGCCACAAAAGGGAAGTGCAGCCAGGCAAGCCACGTGGTTGAAAACACACCCACACCGCAAAAACACCGACCCTACGTCTAGGACTCTAGGTTGGGCAAGGGGTGGTGGGTGTAGCAGAGTGGGTGGAGCGTAGAGTAGCACTGATCCAGTGGGTGGCACCGTAGATACAAACACGGGAGCACCAAGGGGAGGAGAGCAGAGGAACAAGAGCAGACCATAGGAACAGAGAGAACAGAACAGAGAGAGACTTCCCAGACAGTTTCGGGTCCCCTGGAGGTGCAGAATCCTGAGAGGCACAGACCCTAGGAGAGAAAGCCCTCTCCATTGCCTAGAGGTGACGGGAAGGAGAAAGAGACTGAGAGAGACCCCACAGCAGAAGGAAGAGTGGGAAGATAAGAGCCCGGAAGCTGCACACATCTCAGCTGACCGGAAGAACCCTGAGCTGAAACAGTGACTGACAGAAGGAGCCTGGTGTGCCCAAATATCTGAACCTGGGACACTGAAGCCTAGGCCACGACCAGAGAATCGACTCTGAAGAGGTGACCAGGGATTTTAGACCCTAATCACGAGACACACCGGTGGGGGAGGCAGGTGCTTTATGACCTGCAGCCTAACATTCCACCAAGGACTAGGAACACAGTTGTCATATTAGGACTGGTGACCCTGACTGCAAGGGAAATATATTCACCCGTGAGTCTGCGACGACCAGACTGAACCCATGGGTGAGGTACTATGTTTATACTGAGAGAAGGGCCTGAAAGAACTTTGAGGGAGCAACACAGAAAAGCTGCCTGAGCTGCACAGTTTGTGTAACCTGGAGCAGTGCTGAAGTGTAAATTGTGTGAACCGTAACTGGAAAGAACTGTAAACTTTAAACTGTGAACTGTTATCCTGGAAAGACCTAAAGTAAAGTACCCAGTAAGCTCATCACTTGCCTGAGACTTTTTCCTTCCAGCGTTGCAGAAAAGTCCCACCTGAGGAGCCACAGACTGTCAGCCCTGCACACTTGCTGGAGGAGCTGCAGCTTGGAAGTAAGTGAACTGCACTGCACACAATCCCTCACCAGGCCCATCCATCACTACTACTCCTGCCCTGGGGACGCTCAGCCCTACCCGAGGAGGGCTTACCATCTATGCTGTCCCAAGTCACCGTCCCCAGCAGGAATATGGCAGCGGTGGTTCTACTAACCACATACCCCGAGTGGCGTCACGACAAATCCCCTGTAAATACCCCCTTTTTGGACTGATCACAGGCCATGGGATCGGGTCATGACTACCATGATGACCCAGAGAGACAGCACCGGCCCAGCTCCTGAGAACCTCATTGCCGGCAGGCCCTGGTGCAGCTTTAGGTGATGACCGTGGGGGGGGGGAAGGGTATGGAGAGGAGAGGGGGAGCGGGAACAGACAAGGGAAGCAGGAAGCTTCCCTTAGTTAACCTCCTCTCCTCTGATATAGGGTCACGGAGGGCCCCCTACAGGTGCTTGAGGGCCCCCCTACCCGGTCGGAGCCCAGCTGCACCACGGTAGGTCCGCCCCTGGCCTGGGGGTGCATCACCACAACCTGGGAATGTCTAACCAGTCTCCGAAGAAGCTCTCACATCCGCTCTAATGGAGCACTACAATATAAAAGTCAAAGCACCACAAGACTTTAGATAAAATGTGCACAGCAGACTTTTAATAACAAACATAAATAACATGTAACAATTATGTATCAATAACACAATGTAGGGTTCTATGATGATTGTCCAATCATAGCACATCACATCGGCATCTCTTCATGCTCAGTGGCATTACACCGGCACATCAAGCTGAATGTTGTTCTCCTATATCGGGCCACTGGGACCCCTGCCCACCAGGGACATGTTCTTAGCAATTCATCAAATTCCTTACAATCTGTGATGAGGACCCCATTCCTCATGACATGTGTCTCCCTCAAAAAAACCATTTCTGCCAGCTGCAATGAAAGACCTAATTCTGTACTGTGGGGTGGGATATCTTACTAGATGCCTGCACCCCATTACCCTGCCTCTGCTACTTATCCTGAATGTGGGTCTCTGCTTCTATTACGTATATATTTCGCTAAAATCTTATTTTACTAGTTGATGCTCGGCATCTCCAAAGCCTCTTACTGGAATTAAAGGGGATAACTCGTCTTCTATAAATGATCTAGACAAGGGAGCTGTAGGTAAACTAATCAAATGTACAGACAATGCAAAGCTAGGAAGGATAGGTAATATTAGAGAAGACAGAGAAGGATTCAGAAGGACAAGATAAACTGGAACTGGAGACTTAATAGCTGTCAACAAATATCTCAAGGGCTGTCACACTGTAGAGGGATCAGTTCTATTCATTTGCACAAGGAAAAACTAGAATCAATGGGATGAATCTGAATGAGAGAAGACACAGATTAGATATTAGAAAAAACTTTTTAACAGTGAGGGTGATCAATGAGTGGAACAGGCGGCCACGAGAGGTGGTGACTTCCCCTTCAATGAAAGTCTTCACACAGAGGCTGGACAGATATCTGTCTGGAATGATATATGAATCTTGCTTTGAGTAGGGAGTTGAATGAGATGGCCCAGGAGGTCCCTTCACACAATTACCCAGGAGGTCTCTTCACACGGTGACCCAGGAGGCCTCTTTATACAATGACCCAGGAGGTTCCTTCACACGATGATCCAGGAGGTTCCTTCACATGATGACCCAGGAGGTCCCTTCACACGATGACCCAGGAGGTCCCTTCACATGATGACCCAGGAGGTTCCTTCACATGATGACCCAGGAGGTCCCTTCACACGATGACCCAGGAGGTCCCTTCACATGATGACCCAGGAGGTCCCTTCACACGATGACCCAGGAAGTCCCTTCACACAATGATCCAGGAGGTCCCTTCACACGATGACCCAGGAGGTCCCTTCACACGATGACCCAGGAGGTCCCTTCACACGATGACCCAGGAGGTCCCTTCATATGATGACCCAGGAGGTCCTTCACATGATGACCCAGGAGGTCCCTTCACATGATGACCCAGGAAGTCCCTTCACACAATGATCCAGGAGGTCCCTTCACATGATGACCCAGGAGGTCCCTTCACACAATGATCCAGGAGGTCCCTTCACACGATGACCCAGGAGGTCCCTTCACACGATGATCCACGAGGTCCCTTCATGCTCTACCATTCTAGGTAGAGGAGACAGAGGTTGCATTAACACTCGGGTTCCTGAGGAGTCCATATTGTGAATTTGTGCTCTATTGACATCAACAAGGAGCATTGAAATGCTTAAGGAAAGCTTAGATTGTGAGCCCCAATGGGGAGAGTGATGATAATCTGTGTGAAGAGCCTCAGAATAAAATGACACTATATAATCAATGCTTAATAAACAAAAAATAAATAAATTCAGCTTTTTGCCGTATCCATCCTTAATTTCGAGGGTAAACTCAGCCCACGACAAAGAAATAATTGCAGAAGTTGGAGAACGAATTGATCGAATTTGCAAAGTTTAAATGTAGAGCGAGCACAGCGCTGCACACACGCTCCTGTAATTGTAACCAAGATTGCATCCATCTACCCGCTGTGCAGAGACAAAGGGGCGTTTTGCATTCTAATTGCTGCGGATCATTACATGACCAATATTAACACACGCTGTGCTGCAGATAAAGCCTTAGAGCCGGCGAAATTGTGTTTGAAGAAACAACAAAACATTATCATTTCACACGTTACTGGAATAAGACTGATGATCCATACCCGGGAAGAGGAAGATATTCTCCCCGAGTTACTGGACCTCTGCAATGATGGGGGCAGGAGGGAAATAGAAGATTGTATTGTACAAGTAGGGGCGACATCAATGCGTCGTGTCCAAAGAGACCCTGAACTGGCTGGAGACTGATCGAGAAGCAATCCTAATCAATTAGAGGATCTGGTGGGATCAGAATCTTAAAGGAAGTTGTCTCCCCAGCATTGTTACCTGATATCACATCTGCATGTGGAGGACATGCTTTGGAGCCTGTTGAAATAGATTGACTTCAACAAGACGCTGTAGTCCCCAAGTCAGGTGCTTCCCCACTCCCAGTCTCCAGCATGCCGCAGCTGCCTCCAATCATGCACCGCCCCTCCGCTCCAACATAGCGCCTTGCTAGTACTCAGTCATCCCAGTCATGCAAAGCCAGATCCCCCCATCTCCAATAGCATGCCCGATCTAACAAGGGACCCAAAAGTTCCTCCCAACCAGTCTCAAGCAAGCCTTGCCCTAGTTCCAACTTTTCATTGTTACCTAGATATCATCATTCTCGCAACAGAGCACATTTCTTTGGAGCCTGCTTTATGTTGACTTCAACAAGCACGCGTAGTCCCCAGCAGTCTGCCCCCCACTCCCAGTCTCCAGCATGCCAGCTGCCTCAATCCCATGCAGGCCTTCCCCTCCCAGTCTCCAACAAGCCTTTGCCCTAGTCTCCACCATCCCAGTCTTCAACAAGCCAGTCCCCCCAGTCTCCAGCATGCCTGACTAAGCCAAACTCCAACAAGCCTGCCCACCAGTCTCCAACAAGCCCCTTGCCCTAGTCTCCAACTCATCCCCAGTCTCCAACAAGCCGTCCTCCCAGTCTCCAACCAACCTGCGCTACCCAGTCTGCAACAAGCCCTTCCCCCTAGTATCCAACAAGCCCACCCCTCCAGTTCCAACAAGCCTGCCCCACCCAGTCTTCAACAAGCCAGTCCCCCCAGTCTCCAGCATGCCTGACTAAGCCAAACTCCAACAAGCCTGCCCACCAGTCTCCAACAAGCCCTTGCCCTAGTCTCCACTCATCCAGTCTCCAACAAGCGTCCTCCAGTCTCCAACCACCTGCGCTACCCATCTGCAACAAGCCCTTCCCCTAGTATCCAACAAGCCCACCCTCCAGTTCCAACAAGCTGCCCCAACCAGTCTTCAACAAGCCAGTCCCCCCGTCTCCACATGCCTGACTAAGACAAACTCCAACAAGCCTATGCCACCAGTCTCAACAAGCCTGCCAGTCTCCATAGTCTCCCAGTCTCCAACAACCGTCCAGTCTCCAACAAGCCGACTACCCAGGCAAACCTAAATCCTATCCTGGATTTACAACAGTATCCAAAAGATTGTTGCCTATGGAAGGAAAGACAGGAGTAGTAGAGTCAAACCCAGGAGATCAGGAAAAGGACAAAATCAGGATCCATTAGAGCAGTCAGGGAGCCGGGTCATAACTAAGATGGCAGCAAAGAACAAAATAATCAGACAAGAGAAGCATCAACAGACTGGGGTAAAATAAGAAGGTGCCAATACAAGGCAGGAGATTAGTTAGGGAAGCAACAAGCTATTTCTGGCAGCTTCCAGCAGAAAGCTGAGGTTATTCGTAGGGTGTGGGGCTTTCCAATAGGCTGAAGCCCTGGAGTTAATGACTTCAGCTGGACAGCGCACACATCAGGTCACAGCCGCTCTAAGCTTAGTGGATTCTCAGGACCTGCACTCACCAGACGTTCTACAGGGTGAATATGACGTAGATGTTAATGAGAGATTCTGGTGGGGAGAGGAGAAAACCATATAAAACATGTCTGTTTTGGGCAGATACTTTTGAGACTTATTTTTGCATAAACAAATTTCGGGAGAGTCACATTTCCAGTAAGAACAGATTTGTTTTGGTGCTTTGTGCAGATGACAGAGAATTATCGGAGATGATACATTGTAGCAATAAAAAGAACAAGCCCAAGACAAGGCTCACATTCCTGATGTACAATCCAGAATATAAATCTCAAAGAGCAGAAGATCAGTAATGTATGTCCACTACATGTATATGTGGCGCCCCTGCGTCTTGGTGGCCACAGTGGTACTGCACCTACTCCACAGGTGTGCTGCCATTACTCTCAGGTAAGACAGGGGAATGAAACTGAGACAAACCATCTTACACCAAACACCATTCCCAACTCCAGGCCAGGGGAGGATGGGCGGAAGAAACTCACCTAGAGCAGACCCCATCTGTTGGCTGGAGGAAGGGGTGAAGAGGAAGCATCAGCAAGATGGAGGTCTAGGGGACATCGGAGCTGGGGCCTAAAGGGACCAGTGGGCAGGTCGGCCCCGATTCAAAGAAACCCCAAATCTACAGCCGACTTCCAGGTCATGCTAGAGGAACTGGCAGCATGAGGGGACCGTCCCCAATGTGGTGTCAGACTGTACATTCAAGCCAGGCCACCGGAGGCCACCGGAATGCAAGTGCAGTGGTCAACACTGTGTACACTGCCAGGCACAGTGACTACAGAGGGTCAAGAGGACTTGCCGGCCGTCACTCAGCAGGGCCCTCAGTCGCCTGCCTCCAGACTAGTAGCACGAAGGCACAGGAGAAGGAAGGAGGAAAGATCAGTGCAGAGAGAACAGTGCCCCGGCGGGGTTTATGTACACAGTGTAATGTATGTACACAGTGACTGCACCAGCAGAATAGTGAGTGCAGCTCTGGAGTATAATACAGGAGGTAACTCAGGATCAGTAATGTAATGTATGTACACAGTGACTGCACCAGCAGAATAGTGAGTGCAGCTCTGGAGTATAATACAGGAGGTAACTCAGGATCAGTAATGTAATGTATGTACACAGTGACTGCACCAGCAGAATAGTGAGTGCAGCTCTGGAGTATAATACAGGAGGTAACTCAGGATCAGTAATGTAATGTATGTACACAGTGACTGCACCAGCAGAATAGTGAGTGCAGCTCTGGAGTATAATACAGGAGGTAACTCAGGGTCAGTAATGTAATGTATGTACACAATGACTGCACCAGCAGAATAGTGAGTGCAGCTCTGGGATATAATACAGGAGGTAACTCAGGATCAGTAATGTAATGTATGTACACAGTGACTGCACCAGCAGAATAGTGAGTGCAGCTCTGGAGTATAATACAGGAGGTAACTCAGGATCAGTAATGTAATGTATGTACACAGTGACTGCACCAGCAGAATAGTGAGTGCAGCTTTGGAGTATAATACAGGAGGTAACTCAGGATCAGTAATGTAATGTACGTACACAGTGACTGCACCAGCAGAATAGTGAGTGCAGCTCTGGAGTATAATACAGGAGGTAACTCCGGATCAGTAATGTAATGTATGTACACAGTGACTGCACCAGCAGAATAGTGAGTGCAGCTCTGGAGCATAATACAGGAGGTAACTCAGGATCAGTAATGTAATGTATGTACACAGTGACTGCACCAGCAGAATAGTGAGTGCAGCTCTGGAGTATAATACAGGAGGTAACTCAGGATCAGTAATGTAATGTATGTACACAGTGACTGCACCAGCAGAATAGTGAGTGCAGATCTGGGGTATAATACAGGAGGTAACTCAGGGTCAGTAATGTAATGTATGTACACAGTGACTGCACCAGCAGAATAGTGAGTGCAGCTCTGGAGTATAATACAGGAGGTAACTCAGGATCAGTAATGTAATGTATGTACACAGTGACTCCACCAGCAGAATAGTGAGTGCAGCTCTGGAGAATAATACAGGGGTAACTCAGGATCAGTAATGTAATGTATGTACACAGTGACTGCACCAGCAGAATAGTGAGTGCAGCTCTGGAGTATAATACAGGAGGTGACTCAGGATCAGTAATGTAATGTATGTACACAGTGACTGCACCAGCAGAATAGTGAGTGCAGCTCTGGAGGATAATACAGGAGGTAACTCAGGATCAGTAATGTAATGTATGTACACAGTGAGTGCACCAGCAGAATAGTGAGTGCAGCTCTGGAGTATAATACAGGAGGTAACTCAGGATCAGTAATGTAATGTATGTACACAGTGACTGCACCAGCAGAATAGTGAGTGCAGCTCTGGAGTATAACACAGGAGGTAACTCAGGATCAGTAATGTAATGTATGTACACAGTGACTGCACCAACAGAATAGTGAGTGCAGCTCTGGAGTATAATACAGGAGGTAACTCAGGATCAGTAATGTAATGTATGTACACAGTGACTACACCAGCAGAATAGTGAGTGCAGCTCTGGTGTATAATACAGGAGGTAACTCCAGGATCAGTAATGTAATGTATGTACACAGTGACTGCACCAGCAGAATAGTGAGTGCAGCTCTGGGGTATAATACAGGAGGTAACTGAGGATCAGTAATGTAATGTATCTACACAGTGACTGCACCAGCAGAATAGTGAGTGCAGCTCTGGAGTATAATACAAGAGGTAACTCAGGATCAGTAATGTAATGTATGTACACAGTGACTGCACCAGCAGAATAGTGAGTGCAGCTCTGGAGTATAATACAGGAGGTAATTCAGGATCAGTAATGTAATGTATGTACACAGTGACTGCACCAGCAGAATAGTAAGTGCAGCTCTGGAGTATAATACAGGAGGTAACTCAGGATCAGTAATGTAATGTATGTACACAGTGACTCCACCAGCAGAATAGTGAGTGCAGCTCTGGAGGATAATACAGGAGGTAACTCAGGATCAGTAATGTAATGTATGTACACAGTGAGTGCACCAGCAGAATAGTGAGTGCAGCTCTGGAGTATAATACAGGAGGTAACTCAGGATCAGTAATGTAATGTATGTACACAGTGACTGCACCAGCAGAATAGTGAGTGCAGCTCTGGAGTATAACACAGGAGGTAACTCAGGATCAGTAATGTAATGTATGTACACAGTGACTGCACCAGCAGAATAGTGAGTGCAGCTCTGGAGTATAATACAGGAGGTAACTCAGGATCAGTAATGTAATGTATGTACACAGTGACTGCACCAGCAGAATAGTGAGTGCAGCTCTGGAGTATAATACAGGAGGTAACTCAGGATCAGTAATGTAATGTATGTATACAGTGTGACTGCACCAGCAGAATAGTGAGTGCAGCTCTGGGGTATAATACAGGAGGTAACTCAGGATCAGTAATGTAATGTATGTACACAGTGACTGCACCAGCAGAATAGTGAGTGCAGCTCTGGAGTATAATACAGGAGGTAACTCAGGATCAGTAATGTAATGTATGTACACAGTGACTGCACCAGCAGAATAGTGAGTGCAGCTCTGGAGTATAATACAGGAGGTAACTCCAGGATCAGTAATGTAATGTATTTACACAGTGACTGCACCAGCAGAATAGTGAGTGCAGCTCTGGGGTATAATACAGGAGGTAACTGAGGATCAGTAATGTAATGTATCTACACAGTGACTGCACCAGCAGAATAGTGAGTGCAGCTCTGGAGTATAATACAAGAGGTAACTCAGGATCAGTAATGTAATGTATGTACACAGTGACTGCACCAGCAGAATAGTGAGTGCAGCTCTGGAGTATAATACAGGAGGTAACTCAGGATCAGTAATGTAAGGTATGTACACAGTGACTGCACCAGCAGAATAGTGAGTGCAGCTCTGGAGTATAATACAGGAGGTAACTCAGGATCAGTAATGTAATGTATGTACACAGTGACTGCACACAGAATAGTGAGTGCAGCTCTGGAGGATAATACAGGAGTAACTCAGGATCAGTAATGTAATGTATTACACAGTACTGCACCAGCAGAATAGTGAGTGCAGCTCTGGAGTATAATACAGGAGTAACTAGGATCAGTAAGTAATGTATACACAGTGACTGCACCAGCAGAATAGTGAGTGCAGCTCTGGAGTATAATACAGAGGTACTCAGATCAGTAATGTAATGTATGTACACATGACTGCACCAGCAGAAAGTGTAGTGCAGCTCTGGAGTAAATACAGGAGTAACTCAGGATCAGTAATGTAAGTATGTAACAGTGACTGCACCAGCAGAATAGTGAGTGCAGCTCTGGATATAATACAGGAGGTAACTCAGGATCAGTAATGTATGTATACACAGTGACTGCACATCAGAATAGTGAGTGCAGCTCTGGAGTATAATACAGGGTAACTCAGGATCAGTAATGTAATGTATGTAACATGACTGCACCAGCAGAATAGTGAGTGCACTCTGGAGTATAATACAGGAGGTAACTCAGATCAGTAATTAATGTATGTACACGTGACTGCACCAGCAGAATAGTGAGTGCAGCTCTGGAGTATAATACAGGAGGTAACTCAGGATCAGTAATGTAATGTATGTACACAGTGACTGCACCAGCAGAATAGTGAGTGCAGCTCTGGAGTATAATACAGGAGGTAACTCAGGATCAGTAATGTAATGTATGTACACAGTGACTGCACCAGCAGAATAGTGAGTGTCAGTTCTGGAGATAATACAGAGTAATCAGTATCATAATGTAATGTATGTACACAGTGACTGCACCAGCAGAATAGTGAGTGCAGCTCTGAGTATAATACAGGAGGTAACTCATGATCAGTAATGTAATGTATGTACAACAGTGACTGCACCAGCAGAATAGTGAGTCAGCTTGGTATAATACAGGAGGTAACTCAGGATCAGTAATGTAATGATGTACACAGTGACTGCACAGCAGAATAGTGATAGCAGCTCGGAGTATAATCAGGAGGTATCAGGATCAGTAATGTAATGTATACACAGTGACTGCACAGCAGAATAGTGAGTGCAGTCTGGAGTATAATACAGGGGTAACTCAGGATCAGTAATGTAATGTATGACACAGTGACTACAACCAGCAGAATATGATGCAGCTCTGAGTATATACAGGGTAACCAGGCAGAATTATGTATGTACCAGTGACTGCACCAGCAGAATAGTGAGTGCAGCTATGAGTATAATACAGGAGGTAACTCAGGATCAGTAATGTAAGTGATGTACACAGTGACTGCACCAGCAGAATAGTGAGTGCAGCTCTGGAGTATAATACAGAGGAACTCAGGATCAGTAATGTATATACACAGGACTGCACCAGCAGAATAGTGAGTGCAGCTCTGGGTATAATACAGAGGTAACTCAGGATCAGTAATGTAATGTATGTACACAGTGACTGCACCAGCAGAATAGTGAGTGCAGCTCTGGGTATAATACAGGAGGGAACTCAGATCAGTAATGTAATGTATGTACACAGTGACTGCACCAGCAGAATAGTGAGTGCAGCTCTGGAGTATAATACAGGAGGTAACTCAGGATCAGTAATGTAATGTATGTACACAGTGACTGCACCAGCAGAATAGTGAGTGCAGCTCTGGAGTATAATACAGGAGGTAACTCAGGATCAGTAATGTAATGTATGTACACAGTGATTTTGCTTTTATGTAGATCACTTTAATTTGTACACTGTGTTGAGATTACAGATGGACGTCATCTTTACATAGGACTGGACGCTTCCCTCTATATCTATATATCACATCCAGTATAATTCATGTCTTATTGGTTCCTTTTCTTTCCCTTCTTCGGTTTCTCTCACTGACTTTCTATATGTTTTATGAAATGTTTTTGTTAATGAAATCATTAGTTACATGATATCAGCACTTGCATTAGGCAGATGGAGATCATATTTATATGCAGATTCTGCTGCCAATATTCCTCAGAATTTGGGTCCATGTCTTGGATACAGCTGTCACTTTTTTCCATTTGACATAACCTATTTACAGAGTTTGTGTCACCACAGTGTGAAGGTCACGGTGACCTCCAGGACTCGCGGCTCGTTAATGTGATGGTGCTGCAGGCGGAGAGCGCTGCTCCGTCCATCGATGTCTCCGCCATTCACCTCCTACAATCGTCTCTGCCGTCCTCGTTTCGGGCTCTGATCTGGTTTGTAGGATTTGCTTTGTGGGATCTGTATTTCATCCATCTGTTCTGGTTTTGTATTTTTTACGGGTCTCATTTGGGTTCTTCATTTATTGAAGGGTCTAGTCTTGCACCAGAAATGATCTGGCTCAGTATTTCTAAGGGGATGGTCTGGGATCTTTATTTGAAGGGTTTATTCTGAGGTCCATTTTAATTTTGGGGGTTAGGTCTGTATTTCATAAAGGGAATCTGTAAGCAGGTTTTTGCTATGTAAGCAAAGAACAGCATGATGTATGGGTTAAGCAACAAAAATCAACTGTGATTCGCTCATCAGTGTGTGCTATTGTTTACAAATTAAAGGCTTTATTAACCTGTGATTACCATTAGAGGACTACTTTGTCACTCTGAGGACAGTCCAACATGCCCCATGCTGTGATAAACATTGTACATACAGAGCTTGGTGTAGTCAGGAGCAGCATTGTACATACAGAGCCTGGTGTGGGTGGGGGCAGCTCTCTGTCTATAGACATTGTATATACAGAGCCTGGTGTGGGTGGGGGCAGCTCTCAGTCTATAGACATTGTACATACAGAACCTGGTGTGGGCGGGGGCAGCTCTCTGTCTATAGACATTGTATATACAGAGCCTGGTGTGGGCGGGGGCAGCTCTCTGTCTATGGACATTGCATATACAGAGCCTGGTGTGGGCGGGGGCAGCTCTCTGTCTATAGACATTGTATATACAGAGCCTGGTGTGGGCGGGGGCAGCTCTCTGTCTATGGACATTGTACATACAGAGTCTGGTGTGGGCGGGGCAGCTCTCTGTCTATAGACATTGTATATACAGAGGCTGGTGTGGGCGGGGGCAGCTCTCTGTCTATAGACATTGTATATACAGAGCCTGGTGTGGGCTGGGGCAGCTCTCTGTCTATAGACATTGTATATACAGAGCCTGGTGTGGGCGGGGGCAGCTCTCTGTCTATAGACATTGTACATACAGAGCCTGGTGTGGGCGGGGGCAGCTCTCTGTCTATAGACATTGTACATACAGAGCCTGGTGTGGGCGGGGGCAGCTCTCTGTTTATGGACATTGTACATACAGAGCCTGGTGTGGGTGGGGGCAGCTCTCTGTCTATGGACATTGTACATACAGAGCCTGGTGTGGGTGGGGGCAGCTCTCAGTCTATAGACATTGTACATACAGAGCCTGGTGTGGGTGGGGGAAGCTCTCTGTCTATAGACATTGTACATACAGAGCCTGGTGTGGGTGGGGGCAGCTCTCTGTCTATAGACATTGTACATACAGAGCCTGGTGTGGGCGGGGGCAGCTTACTGTCTATAGACATTGTATATACAGAGCCTGGTGTGGGCGGGGGCATCTCTCTGTCTATATACATTGTACATACAGAGCCTGGTGTGGGCAGGGGCAGCTCTCTGTCTATAGACATTGTATATACAGACCCTGGTGTGGGCGGGGGAAGCTCTTTGTCTATAGACATTGTATATACAGAGCCTGGTGTGAGCAGGGGCAGCTGTCTGTCTATAGACATTGTACATAGAGAGCCTGGTGTGGGCGGGTCAGCTCTCTGTCTATACACATTGTACATACAGAGCCTGGTGTGGGTGGAGGCAGCTCTCTGTCTATAGACATTGTACATACAGAGCCTGGTGTGGGCAGGGGCAGCTCTCTGTCTATAGACACTGTACATGCAGAGCCTGGTGTGGGCGGGGGCAGCTCTCTGTCTATAGACATTGTACATACAGAACCTGGTGTGGGCGGGAGCAGCTCTCTGTCTATAGACATTGTACATACAGAACCTGGTGTGGGCAGGTGCAGCTCTCTGTCTATAGACATTGCCCTTACGTCTTGGGCCCCTGTGCAGCCGCATAGATTACATCAATGATATGTACAACCCTGGTCTTCAGATTATATACTAAAAACCTGCTGACATATTCCTTTTAATAACAGATTCAGCAAAATCAAGAGTCCCAGGTAACAGTTGGGTCCTAATGGAGCAGACCTGCAGTGTAAAGTATGGAGAGGGTGCAGTGTAAAGTATGGAGAGGGTGCAGTGTAAAGTATGGAGAGGGTACAGTGTAAAGTATAGCGAGTGTACAGTGTAAAGTATGGAGCGGGTGCAGTGTAAAGTATGGTGAGGGTGCATTGTAAGGTATGGAGAGGGTGCAGTGTAAAGTATGGAGAGGGTGCAGTGTAAAGTATGGTGAGGGTGCAGTGTAAAGTATGGTGAGTGTGCAGTGTAAAGTATGGTGAGTGTGCAGTGTAAAGTATGGTGAGGGTCCAGTGTAAAGTATGGAGAGGGTGCAGTGTAAAGTATGGAGAGGGTGCAGTGTATAGTATGGAGAGGGTGCAGTGTAAAGTATGAAGAGGGTGCAGTGCAAAGTATGGTGAGGGTGCAGTGTAAAGTATGGAGAGGGTGCAGTGTAAAGTATGGAGAAGGTGCAGTGTATCGTATGGTGAGGGTGCAGTGTATAGTATGGGGAGGGTGCAGTGTAAAGTATGGAGAGGGTGCAGTGTAAAGTATGGAGAGGGTCCAGTGTAAAGTATGGAGAGGGTCCAGTGTAAAGTTTGGAGAGGGTGCAGTGTAAAGTATGAAGAGGGGGCAGTGTAAAGTGTAGTGAGGGTGCAGTGTATAGTATGGAGAGGGTGCAGTGTAAAGTATGGTGAGGGTGCAGTGTAAAGTATTGAGAGGGTGCAGTGTATAGTATGGAGAGGGTGCAGTGTAAAGTATGGTGAGGGTGCAGTGTATAATATGGAGAGGGTGCAGTGTATAGTATGGAGAGGGTGCAGTGTAAAGTATGGTGAGGGTGCAGTGTAAAGTATGGAGAGGGTGCAGTGTAAAGTATGGTGAGGGTGCAGTGTAAAGTATGGAGAGGGTGCAGTGTAAAGTATGGTGAGGGTGCAGTGTATAGTATGGAGAGGGTGCAGTGTAAAGTATGGTGAGGGTGCAGTGTAAAGTATGGAGAGGGTGCAGTGTAAAGTATGGAGAGGGTGCAGTGTAAAGTATGGTGAGGGTGCAGTGTAAAGTATGGAGAGGTTGCATTGTAAAGTATGGAGAGGGTGCAGTGTAAAGTATGGTGAGGGTGCAGTGTAAAGTATGGAGAGGGTGCAGTGTAAAGTATGGAGAGGGTGCAGTGTAAAGTATGGAGAGGGTGCAGTGTAATATATGGAGAGGGTGCAGTGAAAAGTACGGGAGGTAGGGTTGGATGCAGTGTAAAGTATGGAGACGGTGCAGTGTAAAGTATGGTGAGGGTGCAGTGTAAAGTATGGAGAGGGTGCAGTGTAAAGTATGGAGAGGGTGCAGTGTAAAGTATGGAGAGGGTGCAGTGTAAAGTATGGTGAGGGTGCAGTGTAAAGTATGGGGTGAAGATGGAGGGTGCAGTGTAAAGTATGGAGAGGGTGCAGTGTAAAGAGAGGATAAGATGGAGAGGGTGCAGTGTAAAGTAGATGGATGAGGGTGGAGTGTAAAGTATGATGAGGGTGCAGTGTAAAGTATGGTGAGGGTGCAGTGTAATAGTATGGAGAGGGTGCAGTGTAAAATGGTATGGGTGCAGTGTAGTTGCAGGTGTAAAGTATGGAGAGGTGCAGTGTAAAGTAATTGGAGAGGGTGCAGTGTAAAGTATGGAGAGGGTGCAGTGTAAATTATGGTGAGGGTGCAGTGTAAAGTATGGAGAGGTTGGCAGTGTAAAGTATGGAGAGGGTGCAGTGTAAAGTATGGTGAGGGTGCAGTGTAAAGTATATGGAGAGGGTGCAGTGTAAAGTATGGAGAGGGTGCAGTGTAAAGTATGGAGAGGGTGCAGTGTAAATATGGAGAGGGTGCAGTGTAAAAGTAGGAGAGGGTGCAGTGTAAAGTATGGTGAGGGTGCAGTGTAAAGTATGGAGAGGGTGCAGTGTAAAGTATGGAGAGGGTGCAGTGTAAAGTATGGTGAGGGTGCAGTGTAAAGTATGGAGAGGGTGCAGTGTAAAGTATGGAGAGGGTGCAGTGTAAAGTATGGAGAGGTGCAGTGTAAGTATGATGAGGGTGCAGTGTAAAGTATGGTGAGGTGCAGTGTAAAGTATGGTGAGGGTGCAGTGTAAAGTATGGAGAGGTGCAGTGTAAAGTATGGAGAGGGTGCAGTGTACAGTATGGGAGGGTGCAGTGTATAGTATGGAGAGGGTGCAGTGTAAAGTATGGTGAGGTGCAGTGTAAAGTATGGTGAGGGTGCAGTGTAAAGTATGGGAGGGTGCAGTGTAAAGTATGGAGAGGGTGCAGTGTAAAGTATGGAGAGGGTGCAGTGTAAAGTATGATGAGGGTGCAGTGTAAAGTATGGGTAAAGTATGTGAGGGTGCAGTGTAAGGGGTGCAGTGTAAGAATGGGGTAGGTAGTATGGAGGTGAGGTAAAGTAGGGAGGTGAGTAAGTATGTGAGGGTGCAGTGTAAAGTATGGAGGGTGCAGTGTAAAGTATGGAGGTAGGTAAGGAGGTGCAGTGTAAAGTTGGGAGGGGCAGTTAAGTATGAGGGGTGCAGTTAAGTGAGGGTCAGTGTAAAGTATGGGAGGGTGCATGTAAGTATGGGGTGAGTGTAAAGATGGAGGGTGCAGTGTAAAGGGAGGGAGTGAAAGTATGTGAGAGGGTGCAGTGTAAAGTATGGGAAGTGGTGAAGTATGTAGTGAGTGTAGAGGTGAGGGGGTAAAGTATGGAGAGGTGCAGGTTATAATATGGGAGGTGTGTAAAGTATGAGGGTGCAGTGAAAAAGGAGTGCAGTTAAAGAGTGCAGTGTAAAGTTGGGAGGGTGCAGTGTAAAGTATGGGTGTGGTATAAGTAGGAGGGTGCAGTAAAAGTAGTGATAGTGGAGGGTGCAGTGTAAAAAGTGGTGTAAGTGAAGTGGTGTAGGATGAGTGAAAGTAGGGAGAGTGGAAGAGGTGAGGGTGCAGTTAAGTATGTGGTGCAGTGTAAAGTATGGGAGGAGAGAGAGGTGAGGTGTTAATATGGGAGGTGCTGTAAAGTAGGAGAGGTGCGTGTATAAAGGTGAGGGGAGTGTAAAGTATGAGAGGTGCAGTGTAAAGTATGGGAGGGTGCAGGTAAAGTATGGAGAGGGTGCAGTTAAGTATGGTGAGGGTGAAGTAGGGAGGTATGAAGTATGGTTGAGGTAATATGGAGGGTGCAGTTAAAGATGGGGGTTAAGTATGGAGGAGTGAATTGGAGGGTAGTTAAGGAGGTAGTTAGTTGGGGGTGAAAGTATGGAGGGTGCAGTGTAAAGTATGGGAGGTGCAGGTAAAGTATGTGAGGTTGAAATAGGAGGTGTGTAAGTGTGAGGTGCATGAAGTATGGAGGTCAGTGTATAAGTATGAGGGGCAGTGTAAAGTATGAGGGTGCAGTGAAGAGAGTGCATGAGATGGAGGGTGTGAAAGTATCAGGTGAGGGGGGATTGGTATGTAAGTGGAGGGTGCGTAAGTTGGGAGGGTGCAGTGTAATATGGAGGGTGCAGTAGATAGTATGAGGGAGTAAGATGGAGAGGTGGGTAAGTAGGAGGGTGCAGTGTAAAGGAGGTGAGTAAAGATGGAGGTGCAGTGTATAGGGGGTGCGTGTAAAGTATGGAGGGAGTAATATGGGAGGTCTGTAAATGGGGTGCAGTGTAAAGTAGGAGGTGCGTAATATGAGGTGGGTAGTTGGGTAGGGTGTAAGTATGGGAGGGTGCAGTGTAGTATGGGAGGGTAGTGTAATGAGGTGAGTGTAATATGGGAGGGCAGTAAGAGAGCAGTGTAGGGAGGTGCAGTATATGAGTGCATAAAGAGGTGAGGTAAGTTGAGGTGAGTGTAATTGGGTGCTGTATATGGGGCGTTAAAGAGGAGGTGAGTGAGAAGTGAGGTGTAAATGAGAGTGTAGGGAGTATGTTATGTATAGTATGGAGAGGGTGCAGTGTAAAGTATGGAGAGGGTGCAGTGTAAAGTATGGAGAGGTGCAGTGTAAAGTATGGAGAGGGTGCAGTGTAAAGTATGGGAGGGTGCAGTGTAAAGTATGTGAGGGTGCAGTGTAAAGTATGGTGAGGGTGCAGTGTAAAGTATGGAGAGGTGCAGTGTAAAGTATGGGAGGGTGCAGTGTAAAGTATGGAGAGGGTGCAGTGTAAAGTATGGTGAGGGTGCAGTGTAAAGTATGGGAGGGTGCAGTGTAAAGTATGGGAGAGGGTGCAGTTAAGTATCAGTATGGGAGGGTGCAGTGTAAAGTATGGAGAGGGTGCAGTGTAAAGTATGGAGAGGGTGCAGTGTAAGTATGTGAGGGTGCAGTGTAAAGTATGGAGAGGGTGCAGTGTAAAGTATGGGAGGGTGCAGTGTAAAGTATGGTGAGGGTGCAGTGTAAGTATGGAGGGTGCAGTGTAAGTAATGTGAGGTGCAGTGTAAGTATGGAGAGGGTGCAGTGTAAAGTATGGAGAGGGTGCAGTGTAAAGTATGGAGAGGGTGCAGTGTAAAGTATGGAGATGGGTGCAGTGTAAAGTCATGTGAGAGGGTGCAGTGTAAAGTATGGGAGGGTGCAGTGTAAAGTATGGAGAGGGTGCAGTGTAAAGTATGGAGAGGGTGCAGTGTAAAGTATGGTAGAGGGTGCAGTGTAAAGTATGTGAGGGTGCAGTGTAAAGTATGGAGAGGTGCAGTGTAAAGTATGGAGAGGGTGCAGTTAAAGTATGGAGAGGGTGCAGTGTAAAGTATGGAGGTGTGAAGTAGAGAGGTGCAGTGTAAAGTATGGTGAGGGTGCAGTGTAAAGTATGGAGAGGGTGCAGTGTAAAGTATGGAGAGGGTGCAGTGTAAAGTATGGAGAGGTGCAGTGTAAAGTATGGAGAGGGTGCAGTGTAAAGTATGGAGGGTGCAGTGTAAAGTATAGTGAGGTGCAGTGTAAAGTATGGAGAGGGTGCAGTGTAAAGTATGGAGAGGGTGCAGTGTAAAGTATGGAGGGTGCGTGTAAGTATGGGAGGGTGCAGTGTAAAGTATGGAGAGGGTGCAGTGTAAAGTATGGAGAGGGTGCAGTGTAAAGTATGGGAGGGTGCAGTGTAAAGTATGGAGAGGGTGCAGTGTAAAGTATGGAGAGGTGCAGTGTAAAGTAGGTGCAGTGAAGATGAGGGTGCAGTGTAAAGTATGGAGAGGGTGCAGTGTAAAGTATGGAGGGTGCAGTGTAAAGTATGGAGAGGGTGCAGTGTAAAGTATGGAGAGGGTGCAGTGTAAAGTATGGTGAGGGTGCAGTGTAAAGTATGGGAGGGTGCTAAGTTGGGGGGTGTGTAAAGTATGGAGAGGGTGCAGTGTAAAGTATGGAGAGGGTGCAGTGTAAAGTATGGAGAGGGTGCAGTGTAAAGTATGGTGAGGGTGCAGTGTAAAGTATGGAGAGGGTGCAGTGTAAAGTATGGAGAAGGTGCAGTGTAAAGTATGGAGAGGGTGCAGTGTAAAGTATGGTGAGGGTGCAGTGTAAAGTATGGTGAGGCTGCAGTGTATAGTATGGAGAGGGTGCAGTGTAAAGTATGGAGAGGGTGCAGTGTAAAGTATGGTGAGGGTGCAGTGTAAAGTATGGAGAGGGTGCAGTGTAAAGTATGGTGAGGGTGCAGTGTAAAGTATGGAGAGGGTGCAGTGTAAAGTATGGTGAGGGTGCAGTGTAAAGTATGGTGAGGGTGCAGTGTATAGTATGGTGAGGGTGCAGTGTATAGTATGGAGAGGGTGCAGTGTATAGTATATAGAGGGTGCAGTGTAAAGTATGGATAGGGTGCAGTGTATAGTATATAGAGGGTGCAGTGTAAAGTATGGTGAGGGTGCAGTGTAAAGTATGGAGAGGGTGCAGTGTAAAGTATGGAGCGGTTGCACATCATCAGTTTGATCCCCTGATAAGATCGGGGGAGATTGCAGCATTCAGACAGTATCAGACTGCGATGTGCGATGCAGATGAGCTGAATTCAGTGATCAGATTTGCAGTATAATGGAGCAGAGCTAGCGAGCAGCCAACACTCCGGAGAGTGGAGAGTGAGTGTGGGGTGAGCACCAGCGCAGGCTGCAGCCAGAAAGAAAGGAAAATGGAAAGATACAAAAAGAGAAACATTGAGAAGAAGCCATAACTGAACCGAACCCGGCTCCGCGGGCCATTGATCACCATCTGCAGATCGCGGTAATCGCGGCATTTATCCACAATGGCGGCCGGGGATTTCACGCCTCATTTCCAGCCTCGTCGTTTGCAGCCGTTTCCAGAGATGCAGAATTCAGATCAGACAAAACGGAAAAACAAAGCAAAATTATAAATTAGCAGCCGAAATTCAATCCAAAGAGGAACAATTAGTCTCCGCCGCCATCTTTACTCGCCTGCTTTGTAAATCAAGTGATTGTCTGTGGGGGTATTGTCACGAGGGTCTCCTGTCCTAGGGAGACTGGTGACAGGTTTGAGATTTGAGTCTCACATTGTCTTATGAAACTGGATTGTACACATGGTGCAACAAGGATTAAGGACTCTTTCCTTGCTGGACATTGCTGGGTCAGGTGATGCAGGTTTGTGACCACTCCCCTTCATTTTAAATAGTCACATGTTCCATCCATCATCTGATGCCAATTATAGAGGTATATTCTGAACTGACCACCTCGGAGGAAGGAGATTTGGTAAAGTTGCTAAAGTTCTGCAGTCCTGGAGTCCTGGTGTCTGGCTGCAGCTCTGAAGACATTGTATATCCCTTTGCTCATGTTCGCCTGCCTGTCTACTTTCCCCGTGTCGGACTATTGTAGGAATGAAGTTTTGTGTACTCACCGAACTCAGGAACTAGGCATCTGAACGCAGTGGGTGCAAAGACCCACTTAGGGACATTAGGGGAGCTCAGGATGCAGACACAGGTTAGTGTCAGGTGTGACCACTCCCCTTCTCTTTAAATAGTCACATGTTCCATCACCTGATGCTGGTTATAGAGATTCATTCTGAAGTGACCACCTTAGTAACATAGTAACATAGTAACATAGTTTTTAAGGTTGAAGGAAGACTTTAAGTCCCTCTAGTTCAACCCATAGCCTAACACCTTGGAGGAAGAAAGTTGTTGTTGAAGTCTTGCTGTCTGCAGTCCTGGTGCATGGCTGCAGCATGTATTTCCTTTTGTTTGTGTTCCCCTGACTGTCTACCTTCCTCTATGATGGACTATTATAGAGGTGAAGTCTAGAGTACTCACGGGTCTTTGCAAAACTTAGGGATCAGGCAATGACAGCAGCAGGTGGAAAGACCCACTTAGGGACAATAGTGGAGCTCAGGGTGCAGATTCAGTGACTGGCAGGTGAGACCCATCTCCCCTTTCCCTAACATTGGGGCCTTCCTACCTTTTCCATCCCCCGTTGTGACTACTGTATTGCACTGTGTGCCGGATATCCCCTTGTCCCTATGTGACCAGTATGTGCTGAGAAAAGAAACAAAGTCCCCGAATCAAAGTTCTTGCAATACGACCATAAAGTGACCCTAAAAGAATAAAATGCACAATCTCTGGATGTAGAAATACTGAGGGCTGCAAAACGTCACAACAGAATGACACTCCTGTGCGCTGTCCTGACGGCACTGACTTGTATTTTCCAAGATGTTCTAGGAACTGGAGGTTCTGCAGCAGCTCTTCTGGGGGTTTCAGTTGGAAATCTCCCCTCCTCTAAAGCCTCAAAACTATAGCAATGTCCTGTCCCACCGCACAAGCCTCAGTATAAATAAGTCATAATACAGCATTGTAATGTATCGTTACTGACATTCTGAGGGCTTGTTCCATAATCTCCAATCCACAATGGGAGTTGAAATAGTTATTCCCTCCCACCCCCATACAACGATGTTATCTTCTATCTATAACTTACTGATACCCGGAGGTCCAGCCATTGGGACCACCTGAGAACAGGACCACCACTGGGACCACCTGAGAACAGGACCACCACTGGGACCACCTGAGAACAGGACCACCACTGCGACCATCTTAGATCAGGACCACCAATGGGACCACCTAATATCAGGACTACCACTGGGATCACCTGAGATCAGGACCACCACTTGGACCACCTGATATAAAGACCACCACTGGGACCATCTGAGTTCAAGACCACCACTGAGACCATCTTACATCAGGACCACCACTGTGACCACCTGAGATCGGGACCACCATCTAGAGCATCTGAGATCAGGACCACCACTGGGACTGTGGCACCCTGCAGATCCAGTCACCACAGATGTACTGCACCCCACTCAGAGATGTAGTACCCCACTCTCGGGTAAGGAGGGGGGCACTGACGGGTAGCCAAGCACCCAGACACCGCACCCCTCCACAGAGCAGAAGAAACCAGAGAGATGTGAACTCCTCCAGGAACAAAAGACAGCTGGCAAGGATTGATCCACTTCAAACCATTATATGCTCTAAGAACCAGATTGCCAATCATCGCCATCACCTGTGAAGCCCACACAGTCAGCTGCACCACTAGCAAAAACCACTGGAGGGAGCTCCAATGAATTTACAATATCACCCCCCCTACAATATCACAAAACATTGCAAATAAGTCTCCAAAGTCTGATTAGTTCTCTCTGTCTGACCATTAGACTGCGGATGAAACGCAGAAGAAAAAGACAAAGCCACACCCAGCTTAGCACAGAAAGACTCCCAAAACCGAGAAACAAACTGGGCACCCCTGTCAGACACAAAGTTTTCGGAATACCATGCAAACGAACAACATGCTGAAAAAACAACGGAACCAAGTCTGAAGAAGAAGGCAATGTAGCCAAAGGAACGAAATGAACCATCTTAGAAAACCGGTCACAAATAACCCAGATAACCGTCATCCCCTGGGAAACAGGAAGGTCCGAAACAAAATCCGTAGAAATATGCGCCCACGGCCGCTTAGGTACAGGTAAGGGCAAAAGCAACCCACTAGGATGGGAGCAACAAGGCTTGGCCCGTGCACAAATGTGCCGCCCCTGCGTATAGGGTGGCCACAGGTAGGAACTACTGCCAGAAGATAGTGACAGATTTTACACAAACCACCTTCATGACACACACCCACAGACACAAGACCCAACCCGGAGCCCGGGACTGTAGGCGGGCAAGGGATGGTAGGGTCAGTCATAAATGGGTGGGGCATAGTCAAGGTGACGGACTGGGTACATAAGGGGAAAACAGGAAGTAGTTAGTTAGTAGGCCAGAGGGTGCCGAGCAGCAAAGACCAACAGTAGGCCAGTGGGTGCTGAGAAGTAAAGACAAGTGTAGGCCAGAGTGAGCTGAACTGAAAAGACCAAGTGGGCCAGTAGGTGCCAAGCAGTAAAGAACAGCAGAGTAAAGATAGAGAGAAACTTCCCTGAAGGTTTTGGGCTCCCTGGAGGCGCAGAATCCTGCGAGGCCTAAGCCCCTGGAGAGAAAGCCTGTAACCAAAGGGAAGGGGAGAGACCGGACCAGTGCAGCTGGGTCCGAGGTAAGCGGCAGCGTAGACAGAGCACTACTGGGAGAAGGTATTCCCTGACGTACATGGTAGTTACACAGGTAGGAAAGAGCCCGGTGATCCCCTGCAACACTGGGACACCCAAGGCTAGGCTGGGACCAGAGAGTCGGCTCTGAGGTGACCGAAGCTACGTGCCGGATCACAGATACACCGATGGGGAGGTCAGATTCCCGGTCTGATCTCCCAACACAGGTGCGGGAGGTTCAGCAACATGTAGGACCCAGGCTTGCTACCCACTCACCAGAGGGAACCCAACTAAGGGACCAAGTTGCCACCATACTGCACACGGGGAGAAGAGAAGTGAGGAAAGCCTGAAAGGTATCAGAGAGAGAGAAGGGTCTCAGAAGGAAACACGATGTTGAGCCCCATCCAGCCAATGACGCCACTCCTCAAATGCCAACTTCATGGCCAGCAACTCCCGATTGCCGACATCATAATTGTGTTCCGCCGGCGAAAATTTATGGGAAAAGAAGGCACAAGGGTGCATCGCGGAACCAACCGGATCCCTCTGACACAAGACGGCGCCTGCACCAATCTCAGAAACATCAATCTCCACCTGAAATGGAAGGGAAACATCCGGTTGGCGCAACACAGGAGCAGAAGTAAACCGTCTTTTAATCTCCTGGAAGGCAAAAACGGCCGCAGGAGACCAATGCTCCACATCAGCACCCTCCTTAGTCAAATCGGTCAACGGCTTCACCACGTTGGAAAAATTGGCAATGAACCGACCATAAAAATTAGCAAAGCACCAAAAATTTCTGAGACCCTTCACAGACGTGGGCTGAACCCAATCATGAATAGCCTGAACCTTAAAAGGATCCATCTCAATACAAGGAGACAAAATGAAGTCCAAAAAAGAGACTTTCTGGACCCCAAAGCAACACTTAGACCCCTTAACATACACAGCATTGTCACTCAGAATCCGAAAGACCGACCTGACCTGTGCCACATGAGAATCCCAATCGTCAGAAAAAATCAGGATATCATCCAAATATACAATCAAGAATTTGTCAATCAACTCCCGAAACACGTCATGCATAAAGGACTGAAAAACGGAAGGAGCATTAGCCAACCCAAAAGGCATCACGAGGTATTCAGAATGGCCTTAAGGTCTCTTTCCCCTGTTGTTGAAGCCCTATCCGTGTATAACTTGGCTGGCCTCCTCTCTTCCCTCTTCCTCTCTCTCCTCCTGCGTGGTATGCGGGTTACCCTCAATGATCACCTCTATCCTCTCCTCACTACGGTGTCTGGCTCCCTTTTATAGAGTACGCAGGGGGACCGGGTGGCCTAAAGCGCTCCTGCAGGTGCGGATCCTCGAAGTCCGGTAGTTAGCTGGGCAAACCTCCACTGGTTCCTCTGTTCCCACGGCTGTCCGTCCTCATTGCCTTCTGACCCCACTCCTCGGCCTAGCTGGACAGCAGAAAGGCTACTCCGGGTCTCTGGTTTGGATCTAGCACGGCACCGAGCACCAGGACGTCCTTGCAGCTCTCCTAGCGTCTGCACACTCTAACTAACTCCTCCCCCAGCACCAGTATTTATAGGAGATCCCGCCTAAGGTCAGCAAGTGGTGCTCCCCCTACTGTGCCGGGGTGGAAGATGCATGTAAGTGGTACCTACTGTGGAAATCCAGCAGTGCACTAGGGAAGCTTGTGGCTACCTGTGCGAGCAGGGCGCCACACCCCCAATTATTGCAAATCTTTAATAACATTAGTCTTTTTCTATAGGCCAAATGGACTTTTGGGGTCCCATAGGCTCCAGGGCCCGGGTGCAGTTGCCACCCCTGCACCTGTTGTAGTTACTCCCCTGTAAGGAGCGTCATGATATGATGTAGATCTGCGCTTCATATACAGAGCTCATTTTACCTTCCGATAATATCAGATTTCCACCCTCTGCTGCTCAGAGATATCAGACAGATCTGATGCTCATTGATTATCTTGCAGTGTTTTGATGATAATCAGCATTATTTATGCAGAACCTTAATTAAATCAATCTCTTTTTCCCTTTATGAGCTGATGAATGGAAGTAAAAATGTGTGAGAAGTTAAAGGAAATAATTCTCCAGAAAATTCTTATGTCGAAAATGCTAAAATCTGTCTGTAAATGTGTTTTTTTTTTCATCTAAAAGACGTTAAAAATAATATTTCATACTAGATGTGGCCAATGTTTTTGCATTAGGAGGGAGCTGTCATCACAAGAGGGCAGGATCTGTGGAGCTGGGGGCGGCAGCTATCTCCCCCCTGTGCACTCTCCCTATGTCTGCACTCTCTACCCCCTGTGTGCTGTCTCTTTAGCCCCTGTGCTGTCTCCTATGAGCTGTTTTCCCCCTGTGTACTCTCTCCCCTGTGTGCTCGCTTCTGCCCCTGTGCACTCTTTCTGCTCCTTGGGCGCCCCCTCTGCCCCTTGTGCACTCTCTCTACCTCCCATGTGCTCTCTCTGTACATGTGTGCGCTATCTTTGCCCCTGGGTGTGCTATCTCTGTCCCCCTGTGCACTCTCTCTTCTCCTGTGTGTTATCTCTGCCTCCTTTCAGCTCTCTCTTCTCCCCTCTCTATCGCCGCCACCTGTGTGCTCTCTTTCCCTGTGCACTCTCTCTGCCCCTTGTGTACTCTCTCTACCCCCTGTGCGCTCTCTCTCCCTGCCCCCCTGTGCACTCTCTCTCTCTCTCACCCCCTGTGCACTCTCTCTCTCTTCCCCCCTGTGCACTCTCTCTCTCTCTACCCCCTGTGCACTCTCTCTCTCTGCCCCTGTGCACGCTCTCTCTCTGCCCCCCCTGTGCACTCTCTCTCTCTGCCCCCCCTGTGCACTCTCTCTCCCTGCCCCCCGTGCACTCTCTCTCTCTACCCCCCTGTGCACTCTCTCTCTCTTCCCCCCCTGTGCACTCTCTCTCTCTCTCTCTCTCTACCCCCCTGTGCACGCTCTCTCTCTGCTCCCTCTGTGCACTCTCTGCCCCCCCTGTGCACTCTCTCTCTCTCTCTACCCCCCGTGCAAGCTCTCTCTCTGCCCCCCCTGTGCACTCTCTCTCTCTGTCCCCCCTGTGAACTCTCTCTCTCTCCCCCCCTGTGCACTCTCTCTCTCTTCCCCCCCTGTGCACTCTCTCTCTCT
The DNA here is from genome assembly GCA_033576535.1 of Allobates femoralis. Classification (NCBI taxonomy): domain Eukaryota; kingdom Metazoa; phylum Chordata; class Amphibia; order Anura; family Aromobatidae; genus Allobates; species Allobates femoralis. The sequence continues at coordinate 186,915,222 of JARQOC010000008.1, forward strand.
ACCCCCCTGTGCACTCTCTCTCTCTCTATCCCCTGTGCATGCTCTCTCTCTGCCCCCTCTGTGCACTCTCTCTCCCTGCCCCCCGTGCACTCTCTCTCTCTACCCCCCTGTGCACTCTGTCTCTCTCTCTCTACCCCCCTGTGCACGCTCTCTCTCTGCCCCCCCAGTGCATTCTCTCTCTCTGCCCCCCCTGTGCACTCTCTCTCTCTCTCTCTCTCTACCCCCCTGTGCACGCTCTCTCTCTGCCCCCCCTGTGCAGTCTCTCTCTCTGCCCCCCTGTGCACTCTCTCTCTCTCTACCCCCCTGTGCACTCTCTCTCTCTTCCCCCCGTGCACTCTCTCTCTCTCTCTCTACCCCCCTGTGCACGCTCTCTCTCTGCCCCCCCTGTGCACTCTCTCTCTACCCCCCTGTGCACTCTCTCTCTCTTCCCCCCCGTGCACTCTCTCTCTCTCTCTACCCCCCTGTGCACGCTCTCTCTCTGCCCCCCCTGTGCACTCCTCTCTCTCTGCCCCCCCTGTGCACTCTCTCTCTCTGCCCCCCTGTGCACTCTCTCTCTCTGCTCCCTCTGTGCACTCTCTCTCTCTCTCTCTCTACCCCCTGTGCACTCTCTCTCTCTCTGCCCCCTCTGTGCACTCTCTCTCTCTCTCTCTACCCCTGTGCACTCTCTCTCTCTGCCCCCTCTGTGCACTCTCTCTCTCTCTCTACCCCCTGTGCACTCTCTCTCTGCCCCCTCTGTGCACTCTCTCTCTCTGCTCCCCCTGTGCACTCTCTCTCTCTGCCCCCCTGTGCACTCTCTCTCTCTGCCCCCCCTGTGCACTCTCTCTCTCTGCCCCCTCTGTGCACTCTCTCTCTCTCTCTCTACCCCCTGTGCACTCTCTCTCTCTGCCCCCTCTGTGCACTCAATCTCTCTCTCTCTCTCTACCCCCTGTGCACTCTCTCTCTGCCCCCTCTGTGCACTCTCTCTCTGCTCCCCCTGTGCACTCTCTCTCTCTGCCCCCCCTGTGCACTCTCTCTCTCTGCCCCCCCCGTGCACTCTCTCTCTGCCCCACCTGTGCACTCTCTCTCTCTCTCTTTCCCCCCTGTGCACTCTCTCTCTCTGCCCCCAGTGCGCAGAGACTGGGGAGGTGAGGTTAGAGCTGTCTGTGCACCCTTACTCCATGTCAGGGAAAGGACATGTGGTGATGTCACATTCATGTGATCTGGCTCCACCCATGACCAGGACATCACCACAGGTCCTGAAGGGTATTTGTATCAGCGGGGGCGGCTATCTGGTGTTGGGCTGTGGCGATGGGTTTGTGGGGGAATTTTTTGGGTGGCGTTGCTGTTGGCTATCGGCGGTACCATTGATGGTCCCATACCACCAGCGAGGGCCATAGTCGTGCAGTTATTACCTGGGTTAACGGAACTTGTTTCCTTTTTTCAGTGCGTTACATAGTAAAATGAATGGTGTCATTCAGAGCTTAGAACTTGTCCAAAAAACAAGTCCTTGTAGGGAAATGTGACAGAAATAGATAAATAAAATAGTTTTGGCTCCTGCAAAAAGAGCATGAAAAAAACAAAATAGTACAAATAGTGATATTAAAGGTTAATGTTTCCTATTGGTTCAGATGGCGGATGGCAATGATCCCCCTGGATCTGCTCCGGCAATGACCCCTCCTGGCTCCACTCTGGCAATGACTGATTCACCCCTGGCGGGGACCGTGGGGTGCTTGGAGCCAGGCCCTCTCGTCATCATCTGGGGTGAGGGATGTCACGGTGGAGTGACCCGGTCCGTGGTCTTCTCGTTGGGCGATCAGTTAAAAAGGGGAAATTGAAAAAGGGATGAAGAAAAATATAAAAATAAAATAACAGAGTTTTTGTCGTGAGGCCACCTGTGGAAGGCGGCCGGTGTACCCGCTGCTGCAGTCAGGACCTCTGGGGATGATGGGAGTAGCAGCTATGATGGTTTAGCTCTCCACAGGAAGAGCGGGTCCCCAGCGCAACCATATAGTCTATGGAAGTGATGGATTCATCATTTGTGGTGCAGGGATTCCAGCGGGGTCGGGCTGGCTGTATGGCAAAGATCAGAGTCACTCTCAGGCAGCCTGCTGGTGGCTCGGCGATTGTCTACCTCTCCTCAGGTGCAGAATTAACAGTCTCACACAGTGCAGAACGTCAACCCGGTTTACTTGCTTTCTTGGCAGATGTTCAAGTTATAAGACCCCCTTTTGTGTTCCTTTCCATGGGCCTCTCTTTCTCTCACTTCCGCACGCAAAGCTACGATCCAGCTGCTAAGGGCCTTTGTTGGGCGACCTGCCTGGTCCCCTGGCCCTAGTATGGTGGCCTCCTGTTCGCTGAGCTAGGTTTCAGGTCGCCGGACGTAAGGACCCCGCACCCTGCTGGTTTTGTGGTTGGAGCATGGAGCGTCCTGGCCACCTCACAGCCGGCACCCTCGTTCCTGCCCAGTCCTTCAGCTTTCTCGCTAATTCGGCCACACAAATGGATTGCTCACTATCTGTGCCTCTAGGACTGCTTCCATCTGTCTCTACAGTCTGTAACCTGGGACCCGGACAAGCAGGGGCGTAACTACAACAGGTGCAGGGGTTGCGATCGCACCCAGGCCCCGGAGCCTAGGGGGACCCCAAAAGTCCTTTTGGCCCATAGAAAAAGACTAATACTATTAAAGATTTGCAATAATTGGGGCCCCATTGGAGCTTTCGCACCAGGCCCCAGGGACTGAAGTTACGCCACTGCGGACAAGCCTCATGGTGGTACAGGCCGCCGGGTCCGTGTCCTTTCAGTCTCGTGTAATGGTGGTGTTCTCTACTCTCCATCTAACTGAACTTGACTGACTACTCACTCACTATTGAACTCACTTCCCGTGGTGTTTTCTGGTTTTATTCTCCTCCTGCCTGACCGTTTCCTGTCTAACTTTCCCACCCTCCACTTGTCTCCTCCCGCCATCCCTTTGCTGGGCATAGAGTCCCCAGTCTTGAGATCGGAGTGTAGTGAGTGTGTGTTTGGGTGCTGGACTTACCGATCCTAGTTGTTGCACCTTCTAGTGGCAAGTGGTCCGCAGGGGCACCACATGACCCTTACTGGCTGCGCTCCAGCAATGATCCCTCCTGGCTCTGCTCTGGCAATGACCCCTTGTGACTACGCTCTGACAGTGACCCCTTCTCTCACTCCATTCCGGTAGTGACCCCTCCTGGCTCCACTCTGGCAGTGACCCTTTCTTGCTCCGTTCCGGTAGTGACTCCTCCTGGCTCCACTCTGGCAGTGACCCTTCCTGGTTCTGTTCCGGTAGTGACCCCTCCTGGCTCCACTCTGGCAGTGACCCTTCCTGGTTCTGTTCCGGTAGTGACCCCTCCTGGCTCCACTCTGGCAGTGACCCTTCCTGGTTCTGTTTCGTTAGTGACTCCTCCTGGCTCCACTCTGGCAGTGACCCTTCCTGGTTCTGTTCCGGTAGTGACCCCTCCTGGCTCCACTCTGGCAGTGACCCTTCCTGGTTCTGTTCCGGTAGTGACCCCTCCTGGCTCCACTCTGGCAGTGACCCTTCCTGGTTCTGTTCTGGTAGTGACCCCTCCTCGCTCCGTTCCAGTAGTGACCCCTCCTGGCTCCAGTCTGGCAGTGACCCTTCCTGGTTCTGTTCCGGTAGTGACCCCTCCTGGCTCCACTCTGGCAGTGACCCTTCCTCATTCTGTACCGGTAGTGACCCCTCCTGGCTCCACTCTGGCAGTGACCCTTCCTGGTTCTGTTCCGGTAGTGACTCCTCCTGGCTCCACTCTGGCAGTGACCCCTCCTCGCTCCGTTCCGGTAGTGACCCCTCCTGGCTCCACTCTGGCAGTGACCCTTCCTGGTTCTGTTCTGGTAGTGACCCCTCCTCGCTCCGTTCCGGTAGTGACCCCTACTGGCTCCACTCTGGCATTGACCCTTCCTGGTTCTGTTCCGGTAGTGACCCCTCCTTGCTTCACTCCAGCAATGACCCCTCCTGTCTCGGTTCCTCGCTCTGGATATTGTCTGTTGTATATGACATGATGAGGACTCAGGACATGGACTGAATAAAGTTGTTCTCATGGCCCCTTGTGAGCACCACCCGGTGGTCCCCGCCGCCCGCTCCTCACGGGGCCGACATTGGAGCAGAAGGTAAATTTGCAATGATTTCCTCATTTAATCAAAACGAATTGTTCCGGCATTTATCTTGTTTTGTGATTCACAAACATTCCTTCTATCGCTGGCACACACTTGTATTGTTTATTTTCTATCCCTAGTGATGCAGATTGCCAAACCAAATCCCTTTTAGAATTTCTCTCTGAATAAGATATGGGGAAGGGCTGGAAAATTTCCAAATGAATCTGCCAACAGCGGTAATCCATGGCTGCTTAGAATGCATGACTGGCTTATAGCTTTAAGGGACGCCGCGCTGCATAGCAAACACCGGGAAAGTGAAGTCACTGTGGTTGGAGTTTATAGTGATGTGTGTGCAAAATCCAATGGACTGCAGAGCGTTAGGGGAACTTATTGAAGGACCAATGCATCCGAATGCCCGCTCCTTCCATTACAGACCGTCTGTAGATAGAGGCGGCTCATCATTAGCTCCAGGAAAAGAAAGCCCCTGATACTAAATATTAGTCATGAGCGAGAACTACCATACTATGGTATGCGGTACACAAAATGAGCAGCTAAAGCTCAGATAGGCACAACTGGAGTACCCAAATATATGGAAGTCAAAGGGGAACTGGAGCACCCAAATATAATGTAAGACAATGGGGAACTGGAGGACCCAAATATAATGGAAATCAATGGGGAACTGGAGCATCCAAATATAATGGAAGTCAAAGGGGAACTGGAGCACCCAAATATAATGGAAGACAATGGGGAACTGGAGCACCCAAATATAATGGAAGACAATGGGAAACTGGAGGACCCAAATATAATGGAGGTCAAAGGGAACTGGAGCACCCAAATATAATGGAGGTCAAAGAGGAACTGGAGCAAACAAATATAATAGAAGCCAATGGGAAACTGGAGGACTTTATATACTAGAATACAATAGGGAACTGGAGCACCCAAATATAATGGAAGACAATGGGGAACTGGAGCACCCAAATATAATGGAGGTCAAAGTGGAGCTGGAGGACCCAAATATAATGGAAGACAATGGGGAAACTGGAGCACTTTATATACTAGAATACAATAGGGAACTGGAGCACCCAAATATAATGGAAGACAATGGGGAACCCAAATATAATGGAAGTCAAAGGGAAACTGGAGCACTTTATATACTAGAAGACAATGGGGAGCTGGAGCACCCAAATATAATGGAAGACAATGGGGAACTGGAGGACCCAAATATAATGGAAGACAATGGGGAACAAGAGCACCCAAATATAATGGAAGACAATGGGGAACTGGAGCACCCAAATATAATGGAAGACAATGGGGAACTGGAGCACCCAAATATAATGGAAGACAATGGGGAGCTGGAGCACCCAAATATAATGGAAGACAATGGGGACCTGGAGCCCCCAAATATAATGGAAGACAATGGGGAACTGGAGGACCCAAATATAATGGAAGACAATGGGGAACTGGAGGACCCAAATATAATGGAAGGCAATGGGGAACAAGAGCACCCAAATATAATAGAAGACAAAGGAGAACTGGAGCACCCAAATATAATGGAAGACAATGGGGAGCTGGAGCACTTTATATACTAGAAGACAATGGAGAGCTGGAGCACCCAAATATAATGGAAGACAATGGGAACAAGAGCACCCAAATATAATGGAAGACAATGGGGAATAAGAGCACCCAAATATAATGGAGGTCAAAGGGGAACTGGAGCACCCAAATATAATGGAAGACAATGGGGAACTGGAGGACCCAAATATAATGGAAGACAATGGGGAACAAGAGCACCCAAATATAATGGAAGACAATGGGGAACTGGAGCACCCAAATATAATGGAAGACAATGGGGAACTGGAGCACCCAAATATAATGGAAGACAATGGGGAGCTGGAGCACCCAAATATAATGGAAGACAATGGGGACCTGGAGCCCCCAAATATAATGGAAGACAATGGGGAACTGGAGGACCCAAATATAATGGAAGACAATGGGGAACTGGAGGACCCAAATATAATGGAAGGCAATGGGGAACAAGAGCACCCAAATATAATAGAAGACAAAGGAGAACTGGAGCACCCAAATATAATGGAAGACAATGGGGAGCTGGAGCACTTTATATACTAGAAGACAATGGAGAGCTGGAGCACCCAAATATAATGGAAGACAATGGGGAACAAGAGCACCCAAATATAATGGAAGACAATGGGGAATAAGAGCACCCAAATATAATGGAGGTCAAAGGGGAACTGGAGCAAACAAACATAATAGAAGCCAATGGGAAACTGGAGCACTTTATATACTAGAATACAATAGGGAACTGGAGCACCCAAATATAATGGAAGACAATGGGGAACCCAAATATAATGGAAGTCAAAGGGGAACTGGAGCATCCAAATATAATGGAAGTCAATGGGAAACATGGAGCACTTTATATACTAGAAGACAATTGTGAACTTACTAATGGAAGTCAAGGGGAAACTGGAGCATCGAAATATAATGGAAGATAATGGTGAACTGGAGAACACAAATATAATGGAAGACAATGGGGAACTGGAGCACCCAAATATAGTGGAAGACAATGGGGTACTGGAGGACCCAAATATAATGGAAATCACTGAGGAACTGGAGCAATCAAATATAATGGAAGTCAATGGGGAACTGGAGCATCCAAATATATTGGAAGACAATGGGGAACTGGGGCACCCAAATATAATGGAAGTCAATGGTGAACTCGCACACTCAAATATAATAGATGTAAATGGGCAACTGGAGCACCCTAATATAATGGAAGACAATGGTAATTGGAGCACCCAAATATAAAGAAAGACAATGGGGAACTGGAGCTTCCAAATATAATGGAAGACAATGGGGAACTGGAGCACCCAAATATAATGGGAGCTCAAGAGTTTGAGGGCTAGAAACAGGTTATATTCAGGATGTTGGCCATCCTGCTCTCCCTATCATCATGGTCTTCCTCTTCCTTTCCTTCCCATTGTAATATCTGTGTTGCATAGTGAGCTGGACAACGCTTAGACATGTGCATTGCCAAAATGAATATGGATATCTTATAGCCTACACATTGTAAGATATTGTTCATATGCATTGATATGGTGTGGTCATTTTAGTCAAGGGTGGAATGTATTGCAAATATAAAATCTAGTTATTTAGATCTATACACTATATTTTCCTATTGCCATGAGAGCACCCACCGAGTGGATCCACCCCCAAGGACAGGAAACCAACAGATAAAAAGGGGCAGTTCCCCTCGCCTCCTCAACTGATTTCCTATCCTTGGAGGTAACCTACAGATGAAGTTCGCCTTACAAAGGGCCTTAGGCTTCCATGTGGGGCTGAAGGAGGTTGGTGGAATCCGGGTCCTGGAGGTGGCGTCGCGTGTGTCCTGGGCGGTAGTTTCCCTCATCGGCCGGTCAGTGAGAAAGACCCAGTATCATGAGTGATGTCGCTCTGGGTCGGGCGGGGTGTTGCCTGGGGCGTCCACGATGCTAGTCTAGCGATGCAGGGGGTGTAGCAAGCGGAGAGATGCAGCCCTGCATTGCACGCCGGCCAGCTTCTGGGGTTCCCGGTGCACATGCAAGTCGGCCAGCGGATACACCCTTTTGACCCGGAAGTGCGCGTCACTTTCGGTGTTATGGAGGAGGGCGCGTCTGACGGTGGGAAGAATGCCAATCAAATCCAGTAGCTCAGGCCTCGTGGATGTGCCCAGGGCCGCACCGTCCATTGGACAGTGTGAGCCCTTTCATTCAGGCGGCTAGAGGCAGGGGGAGTGGCTGTGCAGAAGGGGGCGGCGCCAGCACCACACAGCGTCCCACTGTCATGGCGCCGGCGGCTCAGGGCAGGTAAGACCCCCCGAGCGGCCCTGCTCACTGCCGATGCAGGTTCTGCGTGGTGCTGGGCGGCTCCGGCGGCGGTCAGCCCCCCAAACCCCCCCCCTGGTCCTCAATCGCAGCTTGAGGGGCGGCGGTGCTGAGCTCTGCCAGCAACCCCCCTCCCTGGTCCTCGGCCGCAGCACAAGGGGCGGCGGTGCTGAGCTCTGCCAGCACCCCCCCCCGGTCATCAGCCTGCGGCTCAGGCGGCAGTGGGGCTTGGTGTACCCCTGGATGTGCCCAACATGTCTTACCCCAGAGATGCGGAGGGGCACCCGGAGGGTGTCAGCCAGCCAGTCAGCAGGAGCAACAGCGGCAGCATGCAGGCGTCCAAGTCCGGCAGTGCCTGTAAGGAGCGCTCCACTGAATGCAATAAGGGCTCCAAGTCCAAGGCTGGGTCTCCACTTCCTGAACCGTCACTTGATTGTCTGCATTAGGGGTGAGTTGTGCATGTTCATCCACTATGCTAATACACCACTCTTTCTCTCTGCCTCCTTCTGTCTCTCATTTTCATTCTGGCCAGACTAAAGAGAGATCAGAGAAGCGTAAACATAAGTTGTGCGCCTTGTGTGAACAGACCCTGCCCGAAGACTATGAGAAGCGGTTGTGCCGATCCTGTATCTCTCAGATTCTTGATGAAAAAGCCCCTATACGTATGGCAGACCTTAAGACCTTTATAAGGGAAGAGATCAGGACTTCCCCTGCCCAGATTCAGCAGCCCTGTGTACCAGCTCCTCTCCATCAGTCTCCCTGTAGGTCAGATGTTGATTCCCAGGAGGAGGGTCTCGTTCAATCGTCCCTTTCGGGCTCCTCGTCTGTGGATGATGGAGGCTCTTGTTTTTCCATCCAAGGAATACTTAATACTGTGGTCCCTCCCAGGTGAAGGTCTTTGCCAGTCTCTCGGTGGGTGCTGTCATGCCGATAGGAAAATCGGAGATTACTTACCGGTAATTGTATTTTACGGAGTCCATGACAGCACCCACTCACTTCCCACCCTTAGTCTTATTGATAGTAATTTTTCAGTGTGTTATCACTAGTCACGGGGTGCCACTTATTGCCTGAGGGTTTTGTGTGCCCCTATATATGTTTGTGTATTTATACGGTTTTGGCAGTTCCTCCAATTTCTCTGTAACCCAACTGAGGAGGCGAGGGGGACCGACCCTTTTTATCTATAGGTTTCCTTTCCTTGGAGGCGGATCCCGTCTCTCGGCGGGTGCTATCATTGACTCCGTAAAATACGATTACCGGTAAGTAATCTCAGATTTTGACACTGAGAGACTGGCATGCTCATTTACACAGACCCATGTGACGTCTGTTTATACAGGTTGAATTGGGCTCTGTGATTTTGTTTGTTTTAAAGATATCTGATCTTGATTTGTACATTAGTGACCGCTGTGATATTTGCTTTCAATATACAAATTGACAATACAATTATTGTAACCAAACCATGTTTCCAAATAACGTGTTGACATCATCTACAAGAAATACATTCATCATTGTCTGAAAATCTTTGATTACAAATAATTATTCTAGCTCTCAGAAACTGGCCATTTCTGGATTATCGATGAGTGACATTTGTAAACATTAACCAGGCTTCTGCTTCTATTGTATGAGTCCTATATAAATTGGTACTAGAAACATGACAAAGACAGAAGCGATCGATCGAGTGTAGACTTCTCAGGAGTTCAGATGATGTTCATAAACTCCTTGATGAAGAAGTCATTCTGTATACCTGAATCTGTTACACATCTGAATTCAATGTTCATTTCCCAGGGAGCTCTGTCAATTTTTGTGGCTTCTCTGACATTCCATACAGCTGCTGTATTCATAACTCTATGGTGATGTAATGTAAGTGAACATATAACCTTTGCATGGTAATAATAGTGTACCCAATATCATACTGCTTCTGTAATTTTGTTTTCTTTATTAGCCTTTTTAATAAAATTACTTGATTACCTTCCTTAAAGTTGTATTTGAGCCTGTTTGTCAACAATATTGTCACAACAGCATGAAAATCCCGATGTCCTTATGATACCTTGGCTGAGCTACAGTACCGCTCTCACACTCCTAAAACCGCTACTGACCTCCTGCTTTACTCTGATTGGTCAACCCATAATTCATGGACTGTCATAAGGATAAGTCTTTTAATGAAATATCAACCCATCGAGGCGCTCTTAACATTTATCTATAGCAGCAAGTCGAAGAAGAGCTTCCTTCAACCCGTTAGCGGAAATAGAATTTTGGAAAGACTAAGTATCAAAATTATCCCGACCTTTCCTATTTAATGTTTACAAATAGAGATCTCTGAATGTCGACCTCTTAACATTCAGCATTGCCAGTGCGTAACTTCAGGCCTCGGGCCCCGATGCGAAGCTCCAACGGGGCCCCAATTATTGCAAATCTTTAGTAGTATTAGTATTTTTCCATGGCCAAAGGATGTTTGGGGCCCCTAGGCTGCAGGGCCGGTGTGATCGCAACCCTCACTATTGTAGTTACGCCCCTGAGCATTGCTTGCTTTATTAAGGGTCACTGAACTTTAGATTAATCCACAAAAACCTCTCAGGTGGCTTGATCTATTGGGTTTGTATCAGGGGCATTAAATAGTGGTGTATAGCTGCAAAAACACCACTTGTTATTGACTAAGGTTTATTGTCATTAATGTATATTGTCTCCTATGTGGATTCAGCTGTACTCCATGGCCCTTATGTGTGATGTATTGTATTACTGTGTGACCCAATTTATTATGTTGGTACCTGCATGGTTTGTACTTTTTTGTGTGTTATTATAGACCCTTTTGCACACGTTGCTTTTGCACTTACGGCAGTTGTATCTGCCTTTTAATTGTTTGTATCTACAGGGTGGGCCATCTATATAGATATACCTAAATAAAGTGGGAATGGTTGGGGATATCAACTTCTTGTTTGTGGCACATTAGTATATGGGAGGGGGAAAACTTCTCCAGATGGGGGTGTGACGATGGCAGCCATTTTGAAGTCGGCCATTTTGGATTTTGGATTATTTTTAATGGGAAGAGGGTCATGTGACACATCAAACTTTTTGAGAATTTCATAAAAAAACAATGGTGTGCTTGGTTGTAACGTAACTTATTCTTTCATGAATTATTTACAAGTTTATGACCACTTATAAAATGTGTTCAAAGTTGTTGGATTCTCAATACAACCCTCTTCTCCCACTCCTGACACTGATAGCAACACCGCAGAAGAAATGCTGCACAGGCCTCCAGGATCCATTATTTCAGATGCTGCATATCTCGTATCTTCACAGGATAAACAATTGCCCGGGTGGGCCATTTATATTGGTACACCTAAATAAAATAGGAATCAATGGTGATATCAACTTGAAATAACTTATTAAAGAATAAAGTTACGTTAAAACCAAGCACACCATTGTTTTTCTTATGAAATTCTCAATACGTTTGATGGGTCACATGACCCTCTTCCCATTGAAAAAAATAAAGTTGGACCCAAAATGGCCGCCATGGTCACCCCCCATCTGGAAAAGTTTTCCCTCTCCTATATACTAATGTGCCACAAACAGGAAATTGATATCACCAACCATTCCCATAGTATTTAGGTGTATCCATATAGATGGCCCACCCTGTACATGTGTGTTTTGGTCTACTTAAATGAATATGTTCAATAGGGTTTTGTAATTTTGAAACAGTTGTTGGTGTATCCCCTATTGGTATATCTTATTCTTCAATTCATTGAACGTAGACCACATGGCGCCCACAGAAACACATTAAAAGATATGGATCATAAACAGGGGCGGGTTGGACCGGGTGGGAGGAAGGAGTTTGTCCCCCTGGGCCGGTCCCTTAGTGACCGTTCAAGGCCGCGAGCTGCACTTGGAACTTTATATGTTAAAATCACCAGCGGCCGCATTATAATCTTCACAAGCACTCCAAACTGTATTGATTGAAGTGCAGCATTCATAAAACTGATGATGTTCAACTTTAGGCTAATTGGACTTTATGCCATTATTTTCGGTCATCCTATCTCTATTTTTGCACTTTTGTTAATGATTATATTATCATAAAAGATATGGATCATAAGCAGGCGCGGACTAGCCGGGTGGGAGGGAGGAGTTTGCCCCCAGGGCCGGTTCTTTAGTGACCGTTCAAGGCCGCGAGCTGCAACTGGGAACATTGTATGTTAAAATCACCACGGCCGCATTATAATCTATACAAGCACTCCAGACTGTGATGATTGAAGTGCAGCCACTCATAAAACTGATGATGTTCAACTTTAGGGCTAATTGACTTAATGCCATTATTGTACGTCATCCTATCTCTATTTTTGTACTTTGTGTTAATGATTATTATTATCAGTAAAAGATATGGCTCATAAGCAGGGGCGGACTAGGCCGGGTGGGAGGGAGGAGTTTGCCCCCCGGGCCGGTTCTTTAGTGACAGTTCAAGGCCGCGAGCTGCACTGGGAACATTATATGTTAAAATCACCAGCGGCCGCATTATAATCTTCACAAGCACTCCAGACTGTGATGATTGAAGTGCAGCCACTCATAAAACTGATGATGTTCAACTTTAGGCCTAATTGGACTTTATGCCATTATTTTAGGTCATCCTATCTCTATTTTTACTTTGTGTTAATGATTATTATTATCAGTAAAAGATATGGATCATAAGCAGGGGCGGACTAGGCCGGGTGGGAGGGAGGAGTTTGCTCCCCGGGCCGGTTCTTTAGTGACCGTTCAAGGCCGCGAGCTGCACTGGGAACATTATATGTTGAAATCACCAGCGGTCGCATTATAATCTGTACAAGCACTCCAGACTGTGATGATTGAAGTGCAGCCACTCATAAAACTGATGACCTTCAACTTTAGGGCTAATTGGACTTTATGCCCTTATTTTAAGTCATCCTATCTCTGTTTTTGCATATTGTCTTAATGATTATTATTTTTTTACTATAATATAAGAATATTTCCTGGCTACACTGGAGCCGCTTTTAGTTCTTCGCTCATTGACTGAAGTCTTGGAGATGAATTTTAAAACTAGAACTTGGAGTCATTATAAGAGTGAGCGTAACACATCTGTGAAAATCCTTCAGAAGGCGCTGACCAGCTGCACCGACTATTCTGCTTTACTTCAGATGAGCCCAGAACCGGCACATTGGAAAGAAAATACATTTTAGCATCTTTTTCTCTTTGAGTCAGAAGGGATTAAAAACAGCTATTTCCACAGATATTTATTCCCACAATTATGGATGTCAAGGGATTTACCATTCGCAAAGTGAAAATGTTTGATGCTCAAAGTGTCTAAAAAAAAAAAAAAGGAAAACACATACACAGACCAAAAAGCTCTGACATCCCAAATCTATTCTGAAATCTCCAAAGACTGATGGTTTGAACAATATTTGATACTTTTTTTTTAATTCCCCAGTCATGCAATTATTTTTAATTGGTTTATAAAAATCCATATTACATCCATTTCCGAAAGCTGCAGAAAAATGGGTAACAGCAGCATTTAGTGGGTGTGAGGTCCCGGAGGTATTTTGTCTACATGACTTGCACAAATTTGGTTACAGAGGGGAACAATGTTAATGAAAAAGTGAAATTTTGTATTGACTTATTTGTACTATTTGTATTTGCAATAAACTTTTTGTGTTTTGCTTTACGTTTTGTTCTCTTAAATGAAGACAAGTAGACAGTAGATAAGAAAAAGAATGTGAAGAAGATAAAGAGGGAAAAAGATGGTAAAGAAGCCCAAGAATGAAGGTAAAGGAGAAGAGAGACAAGTAGAGGTCAAGGAGAAGAAGAATAAGGACAGGGTGAAGGACAAAAAGAAGAGCAAATAGATGGTGAAGGAAAAAGGATTGAAGAGATGGTGAATGAACAGAAGATCAAAGAGATTGTGAGGGAAAAGAAGAAGATCAAAGACATGGTGAAGGAAAAGAAGAAGAGCAAAGAAATAGTGAAGGAACAGAAGAAGATCAAAGAGATGGTGAAGGAAAAGAAGAAGATCAAAGAGATTGTGAAGGAATAGAAGATTAAAGAAATGGTGAAGGAAAAGAAGATTAAAGAGATGGTGAAGGAAAAGAAGATCAAAGAGATGGTGAAGGAAAAGAAGATTAAAGAGATGGTGAAGGAAAATATGATCAAAGAGATGGTGAAGGAACAGAGGAAGATCAAAGAGATGGTGAAGGAAAATAAGATCAAAGAGATGGTGAAGGAAAAGAAGATTAAAGAGATGGTGAAGGAAAAGAAGATCAAAGAGATGGTGAAGGAAAAGAAGATTAAAGAGATGGTGAAGGAAAAGAAGATCAAAGAGATGGTGAAGGAAAACAAGATCAAAGAGATGGTGAAGGAAAAGAAGATTAAAGAGATGGTGAAGCCAGGAACAGAAGATCAAAGAGATGGTGAAGGAAAAGAAGATCAAAGAGATGGTGAAGGAAAAGAAGATCAAAGAGATGGTGAAGGAAAAGAAGATCAAAGAGATGGTGAAGGAAAACAAGATCAAAGAGATGGTGAAGGAAAAGAAGATCAAAGAGATGGTGAAGGAAAAGAAGATCAAAGAGATGGTGAAGGAAAAGAAGATTAAAGAGATGGTGAAGGAAAATATGATCAAAGAGATGGTGAAGGAACAGAGGAAGATCAAAGAGATGGTGAAGGAAAATAAGATCAAAGAGATGGTGAAGGAAAAGAAGATTAAAGAGATGGTGAAGCCAGGAACAGAAGATCAAAGAGATGGTGAAGGAAAAGAAGATCAAAGAGATGGTGAAGGAAAAGAAGATCAAAGAGATGGTGAAGGAAAACAAGATCAAAGAGATGGTGAAGGAAAAGAAGATTAAAGAGATGGTGAAGCCAGGAACAGAAGATCAAAGAGATGGTGAAGGAAAAGAAGATCAAAGAGATGGTGAAGGAAAAGAAGATCAAAGAGATGGTGAAGGAAAAGAAGATCAAAGAGATGGTGAAGGAAAACAAGATCAAAGAGATGGTGAAGGAAAAGAAGATCAAAGAGATGGTGAAGGAAAAGAAGATCAAAGAGATGGTGAAGGAAAACAAGATCAAAGAGATGGTGAAGGAAAACAAGATCAAAGAGATGGTGAAGGAAAACAAGATCAAAGAGATGGTGAAGGAAAACAATATTAAAAAGATGGTGAAGCAACAGAAGATCAAAGAGATGGTGAAGGAAAAGAAGATCAAAGAGATGGTGAAGGAAAACAAGATCAAAGAGATGGTGAAGGAAAACAAGATCAAAGAGATGGTGAAGGAAAATAAGATCAAAGAGATGGTGAAGGAAAAGAAGATTAAAGAGATGGTGAAGCAACAGAAGATCAAAGAGATGGTGAAGGAAAAGAAGATCAAAGAGACAGAAACAGAAAAGGAGAGGATTAAAGAAAAAGTGAAGTAAACGAAAATCAAAGAAATGGTGAAAGAAAAAAAAAAAGATCACAGAGTCAGTGAAGGAAAATAAGAAAATCAAAGAGACGGTGAAGAAAAAGAAGAAGGTTTAAGAGACAATGAAAGAAAGGAAGAAGGTGAAAGAGATGGTGAAGGAAAAGAAGAAGGTGAAAGAGACGGTGAAGGAAAAGAAGAAGGTGAAAGAGACGGTGAAGGAAAAGAAGAAGGTGAAAGAGACGGTGAAGGAAAAGAAGAAGGTGAAAGAAACGGTGAAGGAAAAGAAGAAGGTGAAAGAGACGGTAAAGGAAAAGAAGATCAAAGAGATGGTGAAGGAAATTATTATTATTGTATTTTTTTCGTTCATATTATTTTTAGAGGCTGTGTATCATTATTATTAATATTATTTTATTATTATTATTATGATTTCTCTTATTACTATTATTTCTACTTCATTTATCAGTATAATTATTTTTAATAGTTGTGTATTATTTATATCATTATAAGTATTACTATTGCTACCTATATATATTACTAATATTAGTAGATGTGTAATTATTATTATTATCATTTATGATCATTTTATTATCATCATTATTTTTAGTAGTTGTTTATTATACATATCCAACAGTAACACACAGCAAATAAGATCATTTTGCTGGTTTATTATTATTATTATTATCATTATTTATGACAGTAATTATTTTATAGTATTTGTGTATTATTATATTATTACTATTATTTTTAATATTTCTTTATTATTATAATTATTAATACTACTAGTTTATTTGTTATTATTTTCAGTAGTTTTGTATTTTTAAATATTACTATTATTTCTAGAAGTATTAGTTGCAGCAGTAGCAATACTGCTAATAATAATTTTAATATGCTGGCTACATATGAGTGCTGTCAGCTCACCCTAATAATTATCTTAGTATTTGCCCTGCAGCGTCCTCTTCCGGGTCAGTTAGCAGTGTATGAATTCATGTCATAACCAGTGCGTCCTTTTATCATTCTTTTGTTATATATTTCATGTACCGTATATACTCGTGTATAAGCCGAGTTTTTCAGCCCAAAAATTGGGCTGAAAAGTCCCCCCCTCGGCTTATACACGGGTCAATACGGTATGCTGTGGGGGGAAGAGCTGTGACCGGGGGCTGGAGGAGGCAGGAGGGGGCCGCGGTGACCGCAGGCGGTCACGTGGGGCCGCCTCATTAGTGCAATGAATATGCACGGCATCCCCCTGTCCATCAGCGGCGGGGGGATGCCGTGCATATTGCACTACACAGCCCCCCCTCCTTAATATGCGTCCCCCAGTATTAATAAACAGCCCCCCCCTCCTTATCATGTCCCCCCCCCGGCTGCGGCAGCTGTTAAAATAACAAACACTGTATACATCACCTTCCGACGCAGCTCTCCGCTCCTCCGGTCCTCAGCGTCTCCGCTCGCCGCTTCTTCTTCCTTGTTGTGCCGGTGTCATGTGACCGGGCGCAGGAGATGACGTCATTTCCTGCGCGCGGTCACAAGCCGGCACATCAAGGAAGAAGAAGCCGCGAGCGGAGACGCTGAGGACCGGAGGAGCGGAGAGCTGCGTCGGAAGGTGATGTATAAAGTGTTTGTTATTTTAACAGCTGCCGCAGCCGGGGGGGGACATGATAAGGAGGGGGGGCTGTTTATTAATACTGGGGGACGCATATTAAGGAGGGGGGGCTGCATACTACCACTGGGCCTGCTGGATACTACACTGGGGCTGTATATACCTCTGGGGCTGCTGTATACTACCACTGGGGCTGTATATACCACTGGGGCTGCTATATACTACCACTGGGGCTGTATATACCTGTGGGGCTGCTGTATACTACACTGGGGCTGTATATACCTCTGGGGCTGCTGTATACTACCACTGGGGCTGTATATACCTGTGGGGCTGCTGTATACTAACTACTGGGGCTGTATATACCTGTGGGGCTGCTGTATACTACCACTGGGGCTGTATATACCTCTGGGGCTGTATACTACCACTGGGGCTGTATATACCTCTGGGGCTGCTGTATACTACCACTGGGGCTGTATATACCTCTGGGGCTGTTGTATACTACCACTGGGGCTGTATATTCCTCTGGGGCTGCTGTATACTACCACTGGGGCTGTATATACCTGTGGGCTGCTGTATACTACCACTGGGGCTGTATATACCTGTGGGCTGCTGTATACTACCACTGGGGCTGTATATACCTGTGGGGTTGCTGTATACTACCACTGGGGCTGTATATACCTGTGGGGCTGCTGTATACTACCACTGGGACTGCTGTATATACCTTTGGGGCTGCTGTATACTACCTCTGGGGCTGCTGTATACTACCTCTGGGGCTGCTGTATACTACCTCTGGGGCTGCTGTATACTACCTGTGGGATGCTGTATACTACCACTGGGGCTGTATATACCTCTGGGGATGCTGTATACTACCACTGGGGCTGTATATACCTCTGGGGCTGCTGTATACTAACTACTGGAGCTGCTGCTGTATATACCACTGGGGCTGCTGCTGTATACTACCACTGGGGAGGCTGCTGTATACTACCATTGGGGGGCCTATATACCACACTGCTGGGGGCTGTATACCTGTGCTGGAGTCCACCCTCGGCTTATACACGAGTCAATAGGTTTTCCCAGGTTTTGGGGGCAAAAGTAGGGGGGTCGGCTTATACACGGGTCGGCTTATACACGAGTATATACGGTATATTACAGAATTGTAAGTTTTTAATGATTTTGTTTACTATTATTTTATTCTATTTACACAATGGATGCTCTTGCAACATTGTATCAGATTGTGACGTTTTTCTTTCCTTTTGTGTCTCTTCCTTCTTTCTCTCTTCCGTGTTCTTCACACTTCGCCTCTTGTGGTTTCAGATCTTTATTTTTTATTATTTATTTTTACCAGAAATGTCATTTTCTGCCTTTTCCTAGTAAATATATATATATATCATCTATTTATTTGATTTCCCAAATTGATAATATATTCAAAATGATCCATAACAATAAATAAAGGAAGTCGGAGCCGCGCGCTTTACAAGATTAGAATTGACAGGAGCCCAAAGAGGATCCGAGGACAGCGGTGGAAAGGGTCTGAGTGACGAGGACGCCGGCGAGGGGCCAAATCATGCAGAAAATCAGTTACAAAATCCCAGTAAACTTACAACATCTTAAAAGATCTTTCTAGACCACGGGGAAAATGTCGGATTCTGAAAGTATCGAGCGGCCGCTTATTAACTCTTTGTAATTATTTGTCTTATTTTGCCAGAGTTTATTGCAATAACGATGAAATCAATTAAAAGACTTGAGGAAATGATTTCCAGTAAGATAAAGTCTTAAGGCCCCAGCAACGTCACCGGTTTGGTGACGTTGCAGCGATGTCGAAACGACATTATTGCGTGTGACATTTACCAACGACCAATAATGAGGTCGTTCATCGTTGGTCGTTGGTAAATGACCTGGACCATAAATTTATCGATGAGCGAGCTCCTAGCGCCACACAGCAAGCGCTGGGAGCTGGTAACCAGGGTAAATATTGGGTAACGGAGCGCCGCAATCTTATTCGTTACCCGCTGTTTACCCTGGATACCATCATTCTCGCCAGTCCTGATCGCTGGTGAGTCTGCCTGTGTGACAGCTCACCAGTGATCAGATAACGATGTCCCAGCGATCCACATCGTCCGTGGGATCACTGGGACATCGCAGCGTGTAACGGGGCCTTTAGTCATAAGCATCAGTTTACTGGAAACAAATGAGATCGATCAATAGCGGAAATCATCCCAGGCATCTTTCTTAATTTCTTTGATACAAATCTTCGGTATTCTTGGTAAATGTCATTTTCTTTTGTCACCACCTTATACAAGACTTTGCTAGGGATAAGAGGTCCCATGGATGCTCGGGTTTGCTGGATTCGGCCGGACTTTAGTGGACCCCAAACTCTGAACCCCATAGAAATCAATGGGGACCCAAACTCTTGCTGTAAAATGAATGGTCATAGTAAGGGCCGGGGTGGCTGCAATAGGAAGCAAAATGTTTGTAAGCACAGGACCCTGCAAAGAAATGTTGGAAGGGAATAAATAATGACAAAAAACGACGGGTTCTGCCCTATTTCTGATATCCAGCCAAGGACAGGTAATAATAATATATTTCATTTATATAGCGCTATTAATTCCATAGTGCTTTACATACATTTGTAACACTGTCCCCATTGGGGCTCACAACCTAAACTTCTTATCAGTATGTATTTCAAGTGTGGGAGGAAACCCACACAAACACAGGGAGACCATACAAACTCCTTTACAGATGTTGTCCTTTGTGAGAATTGAACCCAAGACCTCAGTGCTGCAAGGCTGTAGTGCTAACCACTAAGCCACCATGCCGCCCACACCAGGCTGGGAAGAGCCATGTTTATTTGGCCCTTCCCTACCTAAATATATCAGCCTGCAGCCACCCCAAAATTGTCTGATCACTTTAGAGTCTCTAATTCTGCTGCTTTGCTCTTCTCAATAGCCCTAGTACTGTGACAATCAGGGTAATGTTTTTTGGGGTTGATGTCAGCTGTGTAATGTCAGCTGGTATCAAGTCTAAGGTTTAGAAATGGAAAGGAGACAATCAGACACCTCCATTACTAACCAGGTAAGTATAAAGTAAATACACCATAAACATGAGACAAAGCCAATGTGAGGTGCCATCATTTTTGTATTCTAAAGGATGTACCTCTTCTGGAGTGGCTGCTGGCTGCTATATTATGACTGGGAAAGGCCAAATAATCATAGCCCTTCTCACTCTGATAATAGCAGCCTGCAGCTGTCTGCTTTACTTTGGCTGGTTATCAAAAATCGGGGGAATTCTATGCATTTTTTAATAAATATTTATTAGTTAAATAAGTTTAACCACCCTTCAGTGTTCTATGTAAGGCGCTAAAGGGTGCAAGTGTACTATTTATAGGGGCAAGCACTCATCTTGTTTTTTCAACTTCAGGAGACAGTGTGTGCCCTGTATCGCGTCAACAGGTCTTATATAGACCCGATGATTCAATGCTAATACTTGGAATGGTTGTGATGGCTGAGGAAGTGCCCAGAGCTGAAAAACGTGTTGATTGAATGCAGTATAGCCTTTCAACATACTTCATTTAGCATACGAACAGCACATGAACTCGACCATGGACTTACCTGAGAAATCTGTGTTTGAGTTTGAGCACCTGAACACTTTACAGTTCAGGTTCGCTCAGCCTAGTCTTTATACATGCACCTATGGCTTCTTTATATGGAAGACAATTACATTAAGACTGACCCCTAGTGGTGGTAATGAACATTCAATATTGTTTAAGTTTTGTTTCTGTGCTACTACCAATAGGTGGCGCTAGAGTTCAAGTTCTCTTTGAAGAGGCAATTTGTATATTAAATTTCCCAGGTGAGCTATGCAAGGTGTTTAAGTGTCCTCATTTACTGACATGCCGGACCTGACATATCATCTCTCTATAAGGAGAACGTTATAGCTTAGATCCCCAGACTTAGCTTCTCACCTACTGTAGCTACATGATATCTCATACTTTGCACTAATAAGGGGCAAACACCCGAAACACCCTGTCTGCAAATTGAGAGTATGATTTGGCTTATATCCTTGGTCATATGATAAGAATCAATAAAAAGTCAATATTGACTTTAACAATTGCTACTTCCAATAGGTGGTGCTAGTGTTCAAGTTCTCTTTGAAGAGGCAATTTGCATATAGAAATCAAAGTCTGAGGCTTATTAAGTGGAACCTGTTAACGCAGAAAATGCTATTAAGCTGCAGATGTATGGTTACAATGCTGTCCCCACCGTATAGGAGACATCATAGCAGCTCGTCTCTACCCACTTGCTCAGAAACAACTAAAATTAGTGATAAGGCCAAAAACTGTGAAGGATGTGAGCACAAGTCATAGAATGGATGAAAAAATGTTATTTCTCATAACAGATTATTCACAGCTACACAGCTTAGTACTCCTGTATGATGCCCTCCTGCATGTCACTGCTGTGTTAGAATCTTTGCTACATATACACAGGACAGCAGGAATCCTTCATGTCTGTGTGTGCTGTGTATGGGAGACGTCATAGCAGCTCGTCTCTACCCACTAGCTCAGAGACAACAGTAAATTAGTGATAAGGTCAAGAAAACTGGAGGCTATAGAACACAAGTCAGAGAATGTCTGGAAATGATGTCCTCTGAGATGACAGCTGCACTTTGACCTCTTTCATATCAATGTTTTTAATAAACCTGTAATATGGATCTGCAAAGTTAATATAAATGACAGAACACACGAGCATTGGATCGGCTCTTTTTACTGCAGAATTGACATTCATTGCTCTTTCTGTGTATTGTGCTGCGATATCTTTTGTCGGAGCAGGAAACAATAGCGGTAAATGCAAAATCCGGTCAAATACTAATAAAATGCTAATGCCTCCGCATGTTAATCATTTCTCATACTGATAATCTAATGGCCGTATTTTATCGGAAAAATGGATCAAAAAACATCAAATGGATCAAATAACATTTCCATGATGATAGCCCTAATGGTTACATTTGTAACTTTTGTTAATCTGTATAAAATAAAAAGAACATTGACGACAAATACGTAGATAAATAAACTCAAGTAAATGAGGCTTCCAGGTGTAAGGCCATGTTCACATGTTGCATTTTTGCAACAATTGTTTGATGAGTTTTATGCAAATTAAAAGCTTCTTTTTCCAGCACAAACAGAAGCTCTGAGACTCCGCACATCTCCTGCACGTCGCTTTGTTTTCTGGAAGAAGCTGCGACTCTTCTATCAGAAATCTTCTTTTTTTAGCATTTTTACACCATTGAAAGTAACAGAAAAGCAATTTTCGGTGTCTTAGGGATTCCAGCTCGGACAATTTCTTTAGGTTCTTCAATGATAAATATCCGTATGAATGATGTGAAATATGTTTATAAACAAAGCATTCATTATGACCATGGATTGGTAATTAGTTTGGCCGATATTGTACATTTGTGGATACCGGACGCACGAAGAGCAGGACCGGCTCCGCCCCGAGCATTAATCACATTCTGACACTACAGATACATTCAGATTCTCACTGAAGAAATCTAATTACATTTGTAACAACTTTCTGGTCTGTGTTATGGCCGAGCCCCGACTTTAATATTCAGATCATTTTAGCAGAGGAGTAACTAAACCCGATGAGCGGTTCTGGTTCAGTTTGGAGATTGTGGGACATAATACAGCTCCGGAGAGTTACAAAGAAATACAAATATACAAGTGACTATGGTTTAAATAATAATAATAAAAGTAATAATAATAGAAAAAATAATATAATCAATAATAATAACAATAATAACAGAATGATAATATACCGTAAATAATAATAGAAATAATAATTATAGAAGTAATAGAAATAATAATAATATAATATATAAAGCTGTATGTATGTATGTATGTGTGTGTATGTGTCATAGCCACTCCCTCTTCATAGCTCTGCCCTCCATATAACCATGCCCCCCTCATAGCACCACCCCTCCATATAGCCCCACCCCTTCATGGTTCAGTCCTCATCCAAATAGCCCCACCCCTTCATATAACTCCACCCCCTTCATAGTTATGCTCCTTTATAGCCCCACCCCTATTTAGTTAATTTGTGCTGCATACCTATAGTGTTGAATATATGATGTGAAATGTTTTTATGTGCACAACAATCATTCTACAATGTCATAGCTAAGCACCGTTAGTTACTACCAGCTCAGAGACAACTAAATATTAGAGATAGAGCGTCTCAAGATGCAAGTAATACAATGGTGAAGAATAGTGTTACTCCTCATATAGACCCACATGACAGCCTATTCTATACATTTACATAAAACTTCAGATAGTTTAAAATTTGATTGCAACATGTATCAAATGTCGTTAATGTATCATTAATCTCACAATGTAGATCAGATACTTCATGTATCTGATTGTAGATGTGTCAAAGAGAAATGTATCATCGTGTGCAATTCTCATGTAATGTATCATGGTATCCCCACTAATACCACCATGATCCACACTCAGCTCTGCTACATCGGAGCATCACCCTATACATCTTTTTGCTCTTTGTGTCCTTGAAATAAAACATGGATCATGGATTATTTATTGCTGAATGAAGACCCTGTGAAAGGCAATGTGAAAATCATTAGTCATTCATGATCAATAAATGAATGGATCAATGCTGGACAATAAGTGTCAGACCGGCAGATGGATACAGCACGGCCGACCTTCAAGACCATCACTGCCAGCAAATAAAGGGGAAAGTCACGGTAAACTATGTGGGTACCAAGGGATGACTGGAGGGCTCGTAATAATGTCTGGGGCTATTCTGTACTAGAGCCCATGTTAAAGAGGCTCTTTTTTCTTTGAATCCCTTTATGTTCTGTTTTGATGAACTTATTGAATGTAATTTAAACATTGCGCATGCGCTGGGAAAGGAGTAATTCAGCCTTCCTTGTATGTATGATTAGTAGAGGAAAATCAAAGCAGAGAAAAATTATGGGCAGGTCATAAGTCATGTGATTGTGCAAGACGTATTTCTTGTGATTGTGCAGGACGTATATATTGATTGTGCAGGGATGTACGTCACATGATTGGTTTCAGGATTTATGTTCACGATGATTGTGCAGGATGTATGTCACGTGATTGTGCAGGATGTATGTCATGTATTGTGCAGGATGTATGTCACGTGATTGTGCAGGATGTATGTCACGTGATTGTGCAGGATATATGAATGTGATTGTGCAGGATGTATGTCACGTGATTGTGCAGGATGTATATCACTGATTGTGCGACATATGTCATGTGATTGTGCAGGATGTATGTCACGTGATTTGCAGAATGTTTATGTGATTGTGCAGGAGTATGTCACGTGATTGTGCAGGATGTATGTCACGTGATTGTGCAAGATGTGTCAGTGATGTGCAGACGTATGTCACGTCATTGTGCAGGATGTATGTCATGTGATTGTGCAGGATGTAAGTCACATGATTAAAGGGAACCTGACCCCTAAAAATTAGCCCCCAGTCTCTTAAGACCTGTCCCTGCACCATTCTTAGACATTTCTAGCCATCCCTTTGTGCTAAAAAAGTGAATTTGTAATGTTCATAAAAGTGACTTTATTACCTGCACCCACTGCGGCTTCTCTGCATTGCTCAAGCTCTCTAACTGGTCCAGTCTCTGCACGCTGAAGCTCTCCTCCCCGCCCCGTCTCTGCACACTCAAGCTTCACTCCCCTGCTCAGTCTCTGCAACGCTCAAGTCTCCTCCCCGCTCCCAGCTCTGCACACTGGAGCTCCCTCCACTGCTCCAGTCTCTGCACGCTCAAGATGCTCCTCCCTGCTCACGGTCTCTGCACGCTCAAGCTTCCTGCCCTGACTCTGTCTCTGCATGCTCAAGTTCTCCTTCACTGCTCCTGGTCTCTGCATGCTCAAGTTCTCCCTGCTCCCGTCTCTGCACGCTCAAGCTGATCCTCCCCCTGTCCGGTCTCTGCACCTCAGCTCTCCTGCCCCTGCTCCAGTTCTGCACACTACAAGCTCTCCTCCCTGCTCCAAGTCTCTCACCTCAAGTTCTCTCCCCCTGCTCCCGGGCTCTGCACACTGAAGCCCCTCCCACTGCTCCATTCGTGCACCTCAAGATATCCTACCCAGCTCGGTCTCTGCACGCTCAAGCCTCCTTCCCGCTCCTGGTCTCTGCATGCTCAAGTTCTCTTCCTGTCGCTTGCATGCTCAAGTCTCCCTGCTCCGGTATCTGCAGCTCAGCTCTCCTCCCCCTGCTCTGCTCTCACGGCTCAAGCTCTCCTTCCCTGCTCCGGTCTGCACGCCAAGCTCTCCCCTGTCCGGTCTCTGCATGTCAGCTCCACCCACTGCTTGGTCTCTGCATGCTCAAGCTTTCTGCTCCCGTTTGCACGCTCAAGTTCCACCCCTGCTCCGAGTCTCTGCACGCTCAAGCTCTCTACCCCTGCTCCGTCTCTGCACACTCAATGCTCTCCTCCCCCTGTCCGTCTTTGACGCAAGCTCTCGCTCCCTGCTCCGCCTGCAGCTCAAGCTCTCTCGCCCTGCTCCGACTCTGCCACCAAGCTCTCTCCCTCTCCAGTCTCTGCACGCTCAAGCTCTCTCCCCTGCTCCGGTCCTGCACACTCAGCTTCCTCCCCTGCTCCCGTCTCTGCACGCTCAACTCTCCTTCCCTGCTCCGGCTCTGCATGCTCAAGCTCCTGCCCGCTCCCGATCTCTGCACACTCAAGCTCATCCTCCCTGCTCCCAGTCTCTGGCACGCTCAAGCCTCCTTCTCCTTTTCCTGGTTGTGCATGCTCAGTCTCTCCCTGCTCCGGTCTCTGACGCTCAAGTTCTCCCCCTGCTCGTCTCTGCATCCCAAGCCTCCTCCCTGTCCCGGCTCTCTGCCGCTCAGCTCTCCTCACCTCTCCCTGGTCCTTTTTCACACTCTACCGTACATTTCCAGATTGACTTTTATTCACTTTCATGCTGAGCCTTTCTTCAATGTGATTTAATTCCAGTATCTCGGCCCTGAACTTATTCCAGGCTTTACCGCCACTGAGGCAAGCTCCGGTTAATAAGAACCATTTCGTTAACATGCAGGGTTTTATTTTTTTTCTCCAATGAAGGAAAGACATAGCAAAAAAAAATAAAATAAAATAATAGAAAAATGAAGGTTGATCGGAAGGACGTGACTTATAAATGCAGTGTATCCCGGTTTCTTGTTGACAGCAGATGACAACTGGGGGAAAAGATCAAGCTTTAGAAGTTTTACAAGATAGTGCGCGAGTCTGCAATCACCGAACCTTCTGACTTTAATTGAAAAAGAAAAAAGTATTTTCCATTCATAGTTGATGTGCCTAACTGTCTTAAATGTGCCTGCAGCACGCCGGAAGGAAACATCACTAACAAGCTGGAGAGCTGCTCAACCTCTCGCTCATCCCCAACCCGCGTCTAACGCTACTTTTAAGACAGCACTTAAAGTGGCAGCTGAGGCGGCTGCACAATCCTCCTTCACCGATGAGTCTGAGGCATGAGGACTTGTTAGGTAACATAAGAGCAAATCCTTCATATTGACGATATATTCTTTATGTGTCTCCAACATATTCTGCAGAAATGGACAAAAGGACAAATGTAAAATGAGAAATCTTAAAATAGTACTATTAATTCCATAGCACTTTACATACATTTGTATCCCTGTCCCCACTGGAGTTCACAATCTACATTCCCTATCAGTCTTTGGAGTGTGGGAGGAAACCCACGCAAACACAGCAAGAACAGTTGTCATCCCTGGCGGGATTTGAACCCAGGTCCCTAGTGCTGCAAGGCTGTAG
Source organism: Allobates femoralis (assembly GCA_033576535.1). NCBI lineage: Eukaryota > Metazoa > Chordata > Amphibia > Anura > Aromobatidae > Allobates > Allobates femoralis. Next base: position 186,941,995 of record JARQOC010000008.1, read on the forward strand.
TGCTAATGTCTCACTCGGAGCTCAGGTGTACTGGTACGGGGATGTCATGGGTGGTCGGTGCCCGAGTCTGTGCCCCTGGTGACAAAATAAAAAGAGGAATATTTACAGGGGTTAAAGTTAGTGTCAGTCTTGACGCCACCTGTAGGTCCAGTGAAGGCGCCGGCGCTGCTGGGACCACCAGGGTGATGGGCGGCAGCAGGTGTTGTAGCTCTCTACAGGAAGATGGGCTCCCCGGGACTGTAGGGTATGATGGTGGAATAGGGCAGCACAGTAGGAATGGGGCAGCGTAGTCGTTGTGGTGTGGGACAGGTTGAAGAAGGGACACACACACACAATAAAGCCTTCTTCTGTACCTTTTACTGATGGTTCTCCAGGTACACGTCCAGGGTTGAAGGGTGCATTTTGGGATTTCCACGCTGAGTGAAGTATAGGCCTCCTGTCCTGCTGACTTGTCTTGACTCTGGCGTGTATGAAGCCAGGCCTGACCTTTCCTGCTCTTCCACACCGGTTGCTGCACTGAGGGCTCTCACTTGGCTACCGCTATCTCTCATGCGGCTCCTGGCTCTCAAAAGTGGGTGCTGCGGGTGTCCGGGAAGCTAAGCCTCCACAGTGTACTGGGATTCTCTGCTAGGCTAACTTCTTTCCCTTGCAGACTCAAACTCCAGTGACCGGAGTTCTCCTAGGGTGAGCCGGTATGGCTTCTCTGTCACCACTGTAGTGTTTCCTCACCTCTGCCTTTCATCCTCACTCTCTCTGGACCTCACACTGGCTCAGGCGGTGCACTGATCTCGGGCCTAGCACGGCTCCAGTGACCAGTTTAGCTCACTACGCACTGAGCTGATCTTCACAGTTCTCCTAGCGACTGCACACTCTGGCTAACTCCACCCCCAGCACCTCTATTTATAGGGGATCTGGCTTAACAGCAACCATTAGAGCTCCCCCTACAGGCCTGGAGTGGAAGGTTTTGTGTGTAGGTGAGTACCAGATATGGAAATCCTTAGTGAACTAGTTGGTTACATGGCTTTACCTGGCACAGGGCGCACATTCCCCCCTAGTTAACTTCAGTACTCCCGGAGTGAACAAAGTTTTTGTTACATAACACATAAACAATAACAGTTATTTACAAAGTCTATCTCTTAGTGAACTAGTTGGTTATGTGGCTGCACCTGGCACAGGGCACCACATTAACTACTAAGTCACCCTACAGTGCTAACAACCGAGTGACCATACAGTATTAATCACGGAGCACTATGCTGCCCATAATCAGAAAACGTGACAAATGTAACACGAGACGTAATATGAGACATTCGTAAATGTGACAAATGTAAAATGATACATTCTAAAATACTGAACAAATGTAACATGAGACATCTAAAATAATAGACAATGTGACAAATGTAACATGAGACATCCTAAATAATTAGACAATGTGACAAATGTAACATGAGACATCTAAAATAATCTGTAAATGTGACATGAGAAATCTGAAAATAATCATCAAATAAAGAAACTACAAAAGAGGAATTATTGCCCATTTCAGCTTGTTCTTATTAAGGAGCAACGTCCAGCAAACGACTTATGGTATACAGGTATAGCCAAAAGAAGTTGTTCCCAAAAAGGAAGTATTTATCCCAGAAAATGATCACGATTCCCCAAGTTTTGTTATACACAGGATTATTTCCTTTGTGCTTTGGAACAACACAAATAAAAAAGCAAATTGCACATAATTTCACACAAAAACCCAAAAATGGCTTGGACACAATTGTTGGCATCTTCCCAAAATTGTAGGTAAGAACTTTGTTTCCAGCATGTGATGCTCGTTCACACTCAGCTGCGACAAGTAACAGATGTGGGCAATATGGAAATCACACCTGATACTAGATAAAAAGGAGAGAAGTTTGCCTCAATCTTTGCATTGTGTGTTTGTGTGTGTGACACTTAACATGGAGAACAAAGAAGAGAACTGTCTGAGGACGCGAGAAGCAAAATTGTGGAAAATATTAACAATCTCAAGGTTACAAGTCCATCTGTAGAAATCTTGATGTTCCTTTGTCCATGGTGGTCAACATAATCAAGAAGTTTACATCCCATGGCACTGTAGCTAATCTCCCTGGACATGAGTGGCAGAGAAAATTAATAAAAGGTTGTAACGTAGGATAGTCCGGAGGGTGGATAAGCTCCAATCAAGTTCCAAAGAAATTCAAGCCATCCTGCAGGCTCAGGGGGCATCAGTGTCAGTGCAAAGTATCCGTCCACATGTGAATGATATGAATCATTATAGAGGAGACCCAGGAAGACCCAATTCTGACACAGACAGAGAAATGCCAAAATATACATGAGTAACCAAAATCCTTTTGGGAAGCATCATGTGAACAGAATGATTACACTTAATTGTAAAGTGCAGTGGAATATGTTGGCACTATCTAATCTGTAAAGCTGAGTGTGTATGTATCAAGCCACACCCACCCCACATAACCACGCCCATTCCACATAGCCACTCACCGCACACTTCCCATAGCAATGCACACTCCACATAGCCCTGCCCCTGGGACTATGTGGAGGGGTGGAGCTATGAAGGGGCAAAGCTATACATGGGGGTGGCACTATGAAAGGGGCAGGGCTACCGGAGGGGTGGGGCTATGTGTATGGGGTATAGCTATAAAGGGGCAGAACTATGATGCATAAACACATACATACATTACCATATATGGGCGATATTACTATATACGAGCGTTACGACCATACATGGGAATTGCTCCCGGACAAGGCTCTACAGCTAGTATTTGATACAATTATTATATTGACTCTCTCTATTGCTGAGACCTGTGACGTCTTCCCAATATCCAGGTTCACCCTATCATGCCTGGCGCAATCCCTGCCTCAGCTTTTATACAGTTCCTCCTGATTGGCTTTGCTTGAAGTCATGTGATCCTTCTTTGACTCGTGAAATTTTCTGAAACTCGTGAAACTTTGTAAAAAATTCGACTTTTTTTGTTGATTAATGCAAATCAAATCTTGCATCAAATTAATTCATTGATGAGTAATATTCACACTGGCAGGGACACGCCCTCTCCAGGGCGATGGGGTACTCGGAACTGGGCTGGATCTTTCCATTCTTTTTAAAGGTGGGACATCATGGTGGTAACCCGGCTCCGAGACCCTGGCGGTGTCAATTAAAAGTTCAGGGATGTTGGGGATGGATAACGGGAAAAACGAGTTTGTCGTGATGCCACCCGTTGTGTGTGGCTATAGGGAGCCGCCGCTGCTGCAGAACCTCCGGGGATGATAACCGGCAGCTGAGAAGGTTTCGCTCCCCATGGGTGGAGGGTCCCCAGAGCAGAAGTGTGGATAGGGGGTCTAGTTCATGCTTCTGGTGGTGCTCGCTCTGGCCACAGCACCGAGATGGGTCAGGCGGCCGGCGCGGCCTATGGTCGCCGCTAAGAAAAGTCTCACACACAAACGCTGGAGTTCCGTACCTTTACTTTCACAGTCCAAACCAGGCCGCCCGGTGCTTTCCTCTGCCCAATGCCAATTCAGCTCCTCTCAAAGAATCGGGACAGAGGACTCGAGACCCTCTCTTGTACTCTAGTGTTCCTTTCTCTCTCTTTAACGTTCCTCTCATTCTGTCTGGCGTTTCTCTCTTTCTGTCTCATGCTCCTCTCGTTCTATGGTGGGATCCCTTGCGCCATTTACTCACCACGCCTGTCAGCGCCTCTGCACGCAACGCTCAGAGCCAGCAGCCACAAGTCTCAATGACACCGCTTCCTAGTGCCCAGCCTTAGTACGGCTGCCTTTCTGAGTTGTGTCGGGTAGTGAGCCACAGTTCATAGAAAACGTGTGACCTCCAGTTCGGCGGTTCAGGCTCACAGCTGCCGCTCTGCACTCAAGGCCGGTCCTTGTTTCTCCCACCAGCCCCTCTGTACCTCCGACAGATATGGGCGTACGGGTGATCTCTGTCTTCTGCCGTACCCCAAGGCCTCCTTCCGTTCAGTTCCCGGGACGCCTTCTGTCTGCTCTGCCCCTGCTGTCTTGTTCTCAAACTCGTGCTCTCACTGCTCTCTCTTCCATCTTCTGGGACAAGCTCTCTGTGGCCTCAGCTCCCCCCCCGAGAAGAGCGTGACCGTGCTCAACTCCACGGGGGCCGGCTCCTCACACCGCACCTCCGTCCTCCTCAGCTCCCCCCCCCCCGAGAAGAGAGTGACCGTGCTCAACTCCACGGGGGCCGGCTCCTCACACCGCACCTCCGTCCTCCTCAGCTCCCCCCCCGAGAAGAGCGTGACCGTGCTCAACTCCACGGGGGCCGGCTCCTCACACCGCACCTCCGTCCTCCTCAGCTCCCCCCCCCGAGAAGAGCGTGACCGTGCTCAACTCCACGGGGGCCGGCTCCTCACACCGCACCTCCGTCCTCCTCAGCTCCCCCCCCCCCCCCCCCGAGAAGAGCGTGACTGTGCTCAACTCCACAGGGGCTGGCTCCTCACACCGCACCTCCGTCCTCCTCAGCTCCCCTCCCCCGAGAAGAGAGTGACCGTGCTCAACTCCACGGGGGCCGGCTCCTCACACCGCTCCTCCTTCCTCCTCAGCTCTCTCTCTGACTCTCCTGTCTTCTGACCACTTTCTAATTCATTTCTACTCACCACCACCGCTGTTTCCCGTCCTCTAAGACTGGACCCACCCACCCGGGTCCGCCCATGGTCCCTGTCTGGGGTTTTAAGTGTGTGGTGCAGCTGAGGGTCTCAGATCCACTATCCCACCTCCAAGACAACAGGGGCACTACACTCCCGGTTAAGAGGGTGCAGTACTCCTAGTGGTGGCTAAACCAGAGGGGCGCCACAGCAGCAGCTGATGAAACAAGAAATGTGTCAGAGTACAACACACAATATCTGTGACTGGTCTACAGGAAGGAAGGAAGGAAAAGGAAGGAAGGAAGGAAGAAAGGAAGGAAGGAAGGAAATCAAAGGAAGAAAGGAAGGTAGGAAGGAAGGAAGGAAGGAAGGAAGGAAGGAAAAAGGAAGGAAGGAAAACAAAAGAAGGAAGGAAGGAAGGTAGGAAGGAAGGAAAGAAAGAAGGGGAAAGGAAGAAAAACAAAAGAAGGAAAGGAAGGAAGGAAGGGAGGGAGAAAGGAAGGTAGGAAGGAAGGAAAGAAAGAAGGGGAAGGAAGAAAAACAAAAGAAGGAAAGGAAGGAAGGGAGGGAGGGAGGGAGAAAGGAAGGAAGGAAGGAAGGAAAGAAAGAATGGGGAAGGAAGAAAAACAAAAGAAGGAAAGGAAGGAAGGAAGGAAAGAAGGGGGAAGGAAGGAACACAAAAGAAGGAAGGAAGGAAGGAAGGAAGGAAGGAAGGAAGGAAGGAAGGAAATCAAAAGAAGGAAGGAAGGTAGGAAGGAAGGAAGGCAGGAAGGTAGGAAGGAAGGAAGGCAGGAAGGGAGAAAGGAAGGTAGGAAGGAAGGAAAGAAAGAAGGGGTAAGGAAGAAAAACAAAAGAAGGCAAGGAAGGAAGGAAGGAAAGAAAGAAGAGGAAGGAAGGAAGGAAGGAAGGAAGGAAGGAAGGAAGGAAGGAAGGAAGGAAGGAAGGAAGGGGAAGGAAAACAAAAGAAGGAAAGGGAAGGAAGGAAGGAAGACAAAAGAAACTAGAAAGCAATGAAAGACTTAAAAAAGAGAAAGGAAGGAGAGAAAGAAATGGAAACAAAAAAAGGAAGAAAAGAAAAAAGGAAAATAAAAAATGAGAATTAAGACAAAGAATGCAGAAAAATTATAGATAATCGATTAGATAATAAAATAGATGATAGGTGATAAATAGATTAATAGATCATAGACAGATAGATAGTAGGGATGGGCGAATCCTGAAATACTCGGAATCGCTGGACTCTAACAAGTCCGGGTCTGAGACTCGGTACTCGTTGCGAGTCCAGCGAGTCCGAATAGTAACCTGTACTTTTGCAGTGTATACATACAGATACACTACAAAAGTACCCTAAAACTTTTAGGGTACTTTGTAGTGTATCTGTATAGATACACTGCAAAAGTACAGGGACTCGCTACCCCCAAGTAATTCCTAAGGAAACTCGTCGAGTAGCGAGTCCCCCGAGTCCGCTACTATTCGGGCGAGTAGATTCGCCCATCCCTAATAGATAGATAATAGATAAATAATAGATTAGTAATAGATAGATACACCGCCTTGTGAAAGTATTCAGCCCCCTATGTATATATACAGTGCCTTGTGAAAGTATTCAGCCCCCTATGTATATATACACTGCCTTGTGAAAGTATTTGGCCCCCTATGTATATATACAGAGCCTTGTGAAAGTATTCGGCCCCCTATATACAGTGCCTTGTGAAAGTATTCGGCCCCCTATGTATATACAGTGCCTTGTGAAAGTATTCGGCCCCTATATACAGTACCTTGTGAATGTATTTGGCCCCCTATGTATATACAGTGCCTTGTGAAAGTATTCGGCCCCCTATGTATATATACAGAGCCTTATGAAAGTATTCGGCCCCCTATGTATATACAGTGCCTTGTGAAAGTATTCGGCCCCCTTTGTATATATACAGTGCCTTGTGAAAGTATTTGGCCCCCTATGTATATACAGTGCCTTGTGAAAGTATTTGGCCCCCTATGTATATATACAGTGCCTTGTGAAAGTATTTGGCCCCCTATATACAGTGCCTTGTGAAAGTATTCGGCCCCCTATGTATATATACAGTGCCTTGTGAAAGTATTCAGCCCCCTATGTATATATACAGTGCCTTGTGAAAGTATTTGGCCCCCTATGTATATACAGTGCCTTGTGAAAGTATTCGGCCCCCTATGTATATACAGTGCCTTGTGAAAGTATTCAGCCCCCTATGTATATACAGTGCCTTGTGAAAGTATTCAGCCCCTAGAACTTTTCAACCTTTTCCCACATTTCAGGCTTCAAACATAAAGATATAAATTCTATTTTTTTTGTGAAGAATCAACAACAAGTGGGACACAATCGTGAGGTGGAACCAAATTTATTGGATATTTTACACTTTTTTTACAAATAATAAACTGAAGCGTGGGGCGTGTAATATTATTCAGTCCCTTTACTTTCATTGCAGCAAACTCCCTCAAGTTCAGTGCGGATCTCTGAATGATCCAATGTTGTCCTAAATGACTGGCAATGATACATAGGATCCACCTGTGTGTGATCAAGTCTCCATATAAATGCTCCTGCTCTGTGATAGGCTCAGGGGTCTGTATCAAGTGCAGAGAGCATCATGAAGACCAAGGAACTCACCAGGCAGGTCCCAGATACTGTTGTGGTGAAGTTTAAAGCCGGATTTGGATACAAAAAAGATTTCCCAAGTTTTAAACATCTGAAGGAGCCGCTGTGCAAGTGATTATATTGTAATGGAAGGAGGATCAGACCACTGCAAATCTACCCAGACCCGGCCGTCCCTCTAAACCTTCATCTCTAACAAGGAGAAAACTGATCAGAGATGAGGAAAAAAGGCCCATGATCCCTCTGGATGATCTGCAGAGATCTACAGCTGAGGTGGGAGAGTCCATAGGACAACAATCAGTCGTACACTGCACAAATCTGGCCTTTATGGAAGAGCGGCAAGAAGAAGCCATTTCTCAAAGATATCCATAAAAAGTCTGGTGTGAAGTTTACCACAAGCCGCCTGGGAGACCCCAAACATGTGGAATAAGGGCCTCTGCTCAGAGGAAACCAAAACCACACTATGGCCACAATGCAAAACGATAGGTTTGGTGTAAAAGCAAGAAAGCTCATCACCCTCAAAACACCATCCCCACTGTCACACATGGTGGAGGCCTGAAAACACCATCCCCACTGTCACACATGGTGGAGGCCTGAAAACCCCATCCCCACTGTCACACATGGTGGAGGCCTGAAAACACCATCCCCACTATCACACATGGTGGAGGCCTGAAAACACCATCCCCACTGTCACACATGGTAGGGGCCTGAAAACACCATCCCCACTGTCACACATGGTGGAGGCAGCATCATGGTTTGGGCTTTTCTTCAGCAGGGACAGGGAAGATGGTTACAATTGATGGAAAGATGGACGGAGCCAAATCCAGGACCATTCTGGAAGAAAACCTGCTGGAGTCTGCAAAAGACCTGAGACTGGGACGGAGATTTATCTTCCAACAACACAATGATCCCAAACATAAAGCAAAATCTACAATGGAATGGTTCAAAAATCACCGTCTCCAGGTGTTAGAATGGACAAGTCACATCCAGACCTGAATCCAATGGAGAATCTGTGGAAAGAGCTGAAAACTGCTGATCACAAACGCCTCAATCCAACCTCACTGAGCTCCAGCTGTTCTGCAAGGAAGAATGAGACAAACCCCAAGAGACTGCAGCTGTGATCACAGCACAAGGGGGCGCTACAGAGGATTAACTCAAGGGGATGAATACTTTCACAAGGCTCTGTAGATAATAGATAATAGCTGAATAAATAATAGATAGCAATTTGATTGATAGATAATAGATGGTTATTGGTTTCTTTCCTTCTTCCCCCGCTGTTTCTCTTTCTTTCTATCCCTCTATCTGCAGCTCTGGTTTGCGCGGTTTCTTCTCTCGCTGTTGGCAGCCAATGTCCATCTGTGCAGAAACATATTTAACCACTGACCACATTAATCCTGGATCTTTGCTTTGTATTTATATTCCTCTTCCAGGCGTTTGCTCATCAGATCAGTGATCAGAATGTGAAGCTTCCGCAGAGTTGAGCCGGCGGCGGCGTCTGCTGAGACCACGGACACAATCTCCCTCCTCCAGACAGCACAGATTCACAATTCATGATGGAGTCACGGTTTACACTCAAGTTTTAAGTCCTTTTTTTTATTAACAATTTATTTCTATGGAGTAAAAATAGTCAAATATTTTGAGAAATAAAAGATAAAAACATCAAAAAAGAATATAAAATAGGAGAAAAGTGAAAATGAGGCAAATTACTGCATAAATCTGAATGAAATGAATAGAATCAGGTAACATTTATCAAGAAACAAATACATTAAAGTCTTATTCTCAGGATATTGTGTTATTGTGAATCCATCAGTCGGACCCTGCAGTGATCATCAGTGATCCCAAGACTGGAGCCCGGGAATCCAGGAGGGAAGGACAAAACCAGGAACATGGACAGAAAAGAGCAAAATATGCAGAGGACGTACAACTGAGAAAAACGTGTAACAGCCCATCAGACACTCCAAGGTAATCCAGGTGCGGTGCATAGAGGATGTGGACCGGCAATAGCTATTGGTGGATAAAGAAATCCAACATTAGGGTTAAATCATTGAATTAAAATATGGCTTTAAAGGGGAACTCAGGGGAGTGAACATTTTTTGTACTGTCCCTGCCCTCCTACATGATGAAGCAGAGCTGTACACTGCAGTTCTAGGATCTATAGATCACTTATAAATCAATAAAATCATACCTGCTCCTCAGCTCTCACCCCTCCCTCAGGGAACAAAGAAATTCAGCCTCATGCTGCAACAGTGACAGGAGGTGTCGAGGGCGTATTTTACATTCCTGCCCCCTCATACTTCTGTACAAACAGGGGCATGGCCCCTGGGTACTCCAGGATCATCTTACATTCTTGCCCCATAATATTTCTGTATGAACAGGGGGTGTGGACACTGGGGGCTCCAGGATCATCTTACATTTCTGCCCCTTCATACTTCTGTATGAACAGGGGCATGGCCCCTGAGGGCTCTAGGATCATCTTACATTCCTGCCCTCTCATACTTCTGTATGAACAGGTTCATGGCCCCTGGGGGATCCAGGATCATCTTACATTACTGCCCCCTCATAGTTCTATGTGAACAGGGGGTGTGGACACATCATCTTAAATTCCTGCCCCCTCATACTTCTGTATGAACAGGGGGCGTGTCTGCAGGCCCCAGGGTCACACTACAATCCTGCCCCTGATATACATGCAATGTAATGTAAGAACAGGGTGTTCTTCCTTCTAGTAGCAATTATGTCACCAAGAAGATATATACCATGTCTAATAGATGCTGCACATATGTCTTTAAAGGGAATATATTCATTACCAACTTTTTATAAAAATTAAAGAATCTTTATTGAAATTCTTAAAAGGTCAAAGACCGATTCACAGATACAAAACAGCAAATCTTACAATTACTTCTCTGGTAAAACAGCCATATAGACAGGTACAAGATCTAACACTATCCTGCAGTAACTATCCCTCCAACACCTTTATAGCCCCGCCCCTTCACAGCTCCAACACCTTGATGGCCCCGCCCCTTCACAGCTCCAACACCTTTATGACCCCGCCCCTTCACAGCTCTAACACCTTTATGGCCCCACCCCTTCACAGCTCCAACACCTTTATGACCCCGCCCTTCACAGCTCCAACACCTTTTTCACCCCGCCCCTTCACAGCTCCAACACCTTTATGTCCCCGCCCCTTCACAGCTCCAACACCTTTATGGCCCCGCCCCTTCACAATGTATGTATATATTTACACTAAAGGAATTTGCACCGTCACACCTACAATCACAACATTTTGCACACACAGCCCATTTGACTCAGGGTTTATGGGGGGTGCAGGTATAAGGGGTGTTAGGTTTGGGGTTGCAGCGGGGGAGATTTTTTTGGGGAGTGGTGTGGTGTGGGTTTGGGGAGGCGTTGTTTTAGGGAGGGGGCAGGTTTGGGGGGGTGTTTTTTTTGGGCGGGGCTACGGGTTATTCATTTTTATGCTCAGGGAATGCAGGTTTGGGAGGCAGTTTTTTTTTGGGGGAGGCGGGTTTGGAGCGGTGCAGATTAAGAAGGTTGAGGGGGGGCATTTTTGGGGGGTATGGGTGTGGGTTTGGGTGGAAGGAAGCTTTGGGTTCAGGGTTGAGGGGTAGGTTTGGGTGGAGTGGGGGTGGGTGGAGCAGATTAGGGGGTTGGTGTGGGGGCAGGTTTCATGTGTATAGTGGACATACACACACACAATGTTCCAATGTTCAGGATGTTCTAAGATCTAGACAAGTCTTATTAATGGCGACTCCACTCTATATCTCTATGTGTAAGGCCATAAGGACCAAAAGTTCCATAATATCTATACAGATAGTAGGGAGTAGAAATTCAGGTTTCCAATGTAAGTCTATGGGGTGAAAACGATAAGGCCGGGTTACACGCAATGATATCACTAACGATATTGTTGCAACGTCACCGATTTTGTGACATTGCAGTGACCTTGTAGCGATGCCGCTGCGTGTGACATGTACCAACATCCAGCGATCAGAGAGCCAGAGCCATTTTTTGATCGTTGGCCTCCTGCTGGGCGGCCAGCATCAGCGTGTGTGACAGCGGGAGACCAACGATCAGCTGCACAGTACACGCTGCAACATGGTAACCAGGGTAAACAGCGGGTAACTAAGCAAAGCACTAAGCTTAGTTACCCGATGTTTACCCTGGTTACCAGCTTTGTCGCTGGCCGCTGCCCGCTGGTGAGATCTGCCTGTGTGACGGCTCACCAGCGATCAGATAGCGATGTCCCAGCGATCCCAATCATTGGTCGGTTCGCTGGGACATCGCAGCGTGTAGACCGGCCTATAGATCTAGACAGGCTCGTCAATAAGGAACCAGATCTGATTTTGCACAGATATTGGCTGCAAAGTATTTCCTCCGAGCTCGTAATATCTATCGAATTTGGAACTCACTGGTGACCTCATTATTCTGTCTTTGGGTCAGAAAGCAAAACAGCTGCTACAATTGGTTTCTATTAAAAAAATTAAAAAATAGGATTGTATTGTACCTGGGTTCAGTGGTGCTTGTTTACTCTGTACCATACAAATCTAGGAGATGCCACAGTGCAAAATGTAAAAAATCTGTAAGTCTATGTTCACACATTACGTAGTTTCATTAGTTTTATGCAAATTAAAATCTGCTTTTTACAGCAAAAGCTCCGAGATCTCCGGAATCTCCTGCACGTCATCGCTCAGAAGGAAAACTGAAATGTTTTGCTGCATTTTTGTCACCTTTTTTCTGCTTTTGTTGTAAATTAAACTTTATTAAACAAGCGCTGTAGGCAAATGACGCCAAAATCTCAGCCAAAAAAGGCAACAAAACCTTCTTTTTGGACTCAGCGTTTTTACTGCCGAGAGAACAGGTTTTTTCTGCACAAAAAAGCAACGTGTGAACACAGCTTTTATAGTACACTAGATGTGAGCCCAATGCTATTGCATCGGAGGGCAGTCGCGCTGTCTCTACCCAACCCTGGGCTTTTTTCCCCCCACCACCTGCGCTCTCTTTGCCCCAGGCTTTTTGCCCCCTGTGCTCTCCTTGCTCTCCCCTGCGCTGTTTGACTCCCCGCCCCCTGCGCTGTCTTTGCCCTCCCGCCCCCTGCGCTGTCTTTGCCCTCTCTTTCCCCGATGCTGTCTTTGCCCCCTAGGCTCTGCTCCCCCACCCCCCCCCGGGCTCTCTTTGTCCCCCCCTAGGCTCTCTTTTCCCCTTACCTGGGCTATTATTGGCCCCTGAATACTGTCTGCCCCCCGGCTCCCTTGGTGCCCCCCTGGGCTCTGTTTGCCTCCCCGGGCTCTCTTTGTTCTCCCCCCCCAGGCTCTCTTTGCCCCCTCCCCTAGGCTCTCTTTGGCCCATGTGTTCTGCTTCTTCCCCCGGGCTCTCTTTGCCCCCTGGGCTCTGTTTGTTCCCCCAGGCTCTCTTTGTTCCCCGGGCTCTCTTTCGCCCCTTCCATGGGTTTTTTTTTTGGCTCCTGCATACTGTTTCCCCCCCCTGGGCTCCCTTGGCGTCCCCTGGGCTCTCTTTGTTCCCGCTCCTTGCGGCTCTCTTTGCCCCTTCCCCTGGGCTCTCTTTGCCCCTTCCCCTGGGCTCTCTTTGCCCTTCCCCCGGCTCTCTTTGCCCTCCGCTCTCTTTGTCCCCCCCAGGCTCTCTTTGCCCCCTTCCATGGGTTATTTTTGGCGCCTGCATACTGTTTGCCACCTCCTGCTCCCTTGGCGTCCCCCTGGGCTCTCTTTGTTCCCCCTGCAGGCTCTCTTTGCCCCTTCCCCTGGGCTCTCTTTGGCCCCTTCCCCTGGGCTCTCTTTGGCCCCTGTGTTCTCTTTGCCCCCTGCACTCTGTCTGCACTGGGAAGAACTGAAGACTACAGGAGCTGCGGTCATGTGATGGTCATATGACTGATCACATGACTGTGACATCACCAAAGTTCCTGTCTCATTTGGTAAATTAGGGATTATCGGTGGGGCGGCGGTGGGAGGCGTGAGGGGGTCTGCAGGTGGCGAGTGGTGCAGTGTAACTTTGGTATGTGGCGTGTGGGTGTTGTTTTGAGTGCCAGGGACACGGACGCCAACCGACGCAATATTCTTACACCATAAGGGAGAATGCGACGGAAGTGACGTAGGGGGACAACCGGACGGAAGTGGAAACCACTAGATGATTAGGGCAGAGGACCCCGGTGATGAGATTCTCTGCTGGAGACTTTGTTTCAATTTAGGAGAACTGATGTTAGAACATTACCAATAACTTTGATACTTTTATAAAGTGTTTATCTCGCCTATATCCCACCCTCCCCTGCAATAATTATAAATATTGCCGTTCTTTACCTAACGACGGGTCACCAGGAAAAATAATGCAATAAATAAATAATCTGACGGTCGCTCAGACAAAGGAGACAAAGAAGCCGACATAAATCCACTTGTTAAAATCACATTTCAGTTAGGAACCGGTCACTGTGTGAGTCATCAGCGGGAATGTAATGTATTAACATAATATATTTATGATGGTGCTGATATATTATTCTGCTCCGCAAAGACTGAGGCGTCTACACAGAAGACTGACGATGAGAAGACCCAGGAATAACACTGAGTACATACAGGAGCAGCTCAATGAATTAGAAGATCATCAAAAAGTGACTTTATTTGAGTAACTCAATACATAAAGTGACCAAATCTATTATATAGAGTCATTACACACAGAGGGATCAATTTCATTGGTTTATTTCTGTTAATGTTGATGATTTATGAAAACCCAAAGGTCATTATCTCAGAGAATTAAAGTAGGGAGGATGAAGGGTTAAACACCGCGCTGCCGTATTCCACCAGACATCAAAGGGTGAATATAATATTGATTTATATCTTCCTCAGGACAACTCAATATCCTTTTGTCATGTGTCAGGGAAATTCACTGGATCTAATAAATATGAACAATTTGTGATTACATATTTGTGTGAATTATCAAAAAATTCGCCAATTTTACAAAAAGTACAAAACTGCATGAGCCAGAGACAGACCCCATGATTTACAGCACAGCCAATCAGGAGCGACTATCGGAGCCTGTATAAAAGCCGAGGCAGGGAATGCAGCAGACAATGTGGGGTGACGCTGGATAGTGATAGGACATCACAGGTCTAAGCTCAGCAACAGAGATAGTTTTGTTCTTCCACTTTGACCTTGTCTCCACCCAATGTTTCGGTTTGCTGCACCATAGTGTGTAATGTTCTGGGGTATTCCAGTGTATATGTGTCCTACTCAATGGAAAGGAGGCAAACAGAGTAACTACTGCCAGGTACAACAGGGACACATGTGAGATGGACGGAGACGAACTGGAAGTGGTAAAGACCTCACCCTACTGAGATCAATGATCAATCAACGTGCAGCAATGACACCGCAAGTCCTTAGGAGAAAAGCTATGGACAAATCAACAATGAAGTCACTGGACGAGGTCTTCACATCAAGTAACATTTCACTGGTGATGAAGACACAGCTCCCACATAGTCTGGTCTATTCTATAGTATCATTTCATGGTGATGAAGACACGGCTCGTACATAGTCTGGTCCATTCTGTAGTAACATTTCACTGGTGATGAAGACACGGCTCATACATAGTCTGGTCTACTCTGTAGTAACATTTCACTGGTGATGAAGACACGGCTCGTACATAGTCTGGTCTATTCTGTAGTAACATTTCACTGGTGATGAAGACACGGCTCGTACATAGTCTGGTCTACTCTGTAGTAACATTTCACTGGTGATGACGACACGGCTCCTACATAGTCTGGTCTATTCTGTAGTAACATTTCACTGGTGATGAAGATACGGCTCGTACATAGTCTGGTCTATTCTATGGTAACATTTCACTGGTGATGGAGACACGGCTCGTACATAGTCTGGTCTATTCTGTAGTAACATCTCACTGGTGATGAAGACACGGCTCGTACATAGTCTGGTCTATTCTGTAGTAACATTTCACTGGTGATGAAGACACGGCTCATACATAGCCTGGTCTATTCTGTAGTAACACATGGAAGTGACACCTGGACGATAAAGAAACAAGACAGAAGAATCAACACCTTCATAATGTGGAGCTGGAGAAGGAGGTTATCAATACCATGGATGGCGAGAAGAACAAACACATCAATACTGGAACAAATCGAGCAGACATGTCACCGGGAGGAAGGATCACCGAGCTACGACTGTCTACACATCATACGAAGAGAGAAATCACTGGAGAAGGACATCATGGTGAGAAGAATAGAAGGAACAAGGCAAAGAGGAAGATCAGCAATCAAATCACTTGATACTGATGACCGCTTGACCCTGATGGACCTATCTAGGCTTAGAGGGGACCCTGGTGGACCTATCTAGGCTTAGAGGAGACCCTGGTGGACCTATCTAGGCTTGTAGAAGACCTTGTTGGACCTATCTAAGCTTAAAGAAGTCCCTAGTGGACCTACTAGAGTTGGGGAAGACCCCGGAGGACCTATCTAGGCTTGCAGAAGAACCTGGTGGATCTGTCTAGGCTTGGAGATGACCGTTGTAGACCTATCTAGGCTGCACAAGATCCATTTTCCCACAGATCATTGATCTATCAAGTACGTCACAACATATGAAGAGAGCAATCATTGGAGAAAGACATCATGGTCAAAAGAATAGAAGGAAGAAGTAAAAGACCAGCAACCTGGTGACTTGATAAAATCAAGATAATGGCAGAAAAGACCTCGGTGGACCTATGTAGGCTTTGAGTAGACCTGGTGGACCTATCTATACATGGAGAAGACACTGGTGGACCTATCTAGGCTTAAAGAAGACCCTGGTGGGCCTATCTAGGCTTGGATAAGACCATGGTGGACCTATGTAGACATGGAGAAGACCCTGATTGACCTATCTAAGCTTAAAGAAGACCCTGGTGGACCTATCTAGGCTTGGAAAAGACCCTGTTGGACCTATCTAGGCTTGGGGATGACCATGGTGGACCTATCTAGGCTTAAAGAAGACCCTGGTGGGACTATCTAGGTTTGGATAAGACCGTGATGGACCTATCTAGACATGGAGAAGACCCTGATTGACTTATCTAAGCTTAAAGAAGACCCTAGAGGACCTTTCCAGGCTTGGAGAAGACCCTGGAGGACCTATCCAGGCTAAACAAGTTTGATCTTTATCCATCAAGTCACCATTCGTACTCTCCCCTGGTTGGGATCTGTAGCGGGATTACTTCGGGATAGACGAGACCCTCAGGTATTTTTACTGTTCATCTCTGCTTCACTTGGAGCCGTTGATACAGAGAGTCCTGGACTCCATAGTGGGGGCGATAGTGAGTGCTATCAGCATTTCCTCCCTATTATTGACCCCCCGTCCGCTCAGTCTGAACACGTCTCTATGAGGTTTCAGACATGTGTAAATGTTGATCCTCTGCACCCGGCGCCACATCTCCTTCTTCCTTCTGCTTTCGAAACGTCTCCGCTCCCGGAGTTAACGGCTTCTGTTGGGTTTATGACATTATAAAATTTTATATGGCGGCTGCCGGATCCACGCGCTGTTATAACAGTAAATACCGTCAGATGGAGAAGTGTCAGCTCCACACAGGAGTTATGTTATGTTTAATACACAAGTGAAATCAGACGTACAGAAGACGGCGAAACGCGGCGAAACCGAGAAAATGAGGCAGAAAATGTATTTATGAAGACGTCAGATGGTGTCGTTCCGGGGTTAAGTTGTTGTATTTTACTATTGCTAATAATCCTATAAAATGATAAGATGATGAAAGATAAGTCTATAATATTTACTGTACGTCCATAAAACAATGGAGCCGCGCCGGCAGGATCGTATACACGAGGTAATGGGAATATATTGAACGCCGCTGCCGGGAATGTCCTCAAATTTGAATAATAACTCGGAGACGGCGAAATAAAGGGATTTATTATCCCATTGAATAGGCAGCGCTGGAATGAGATATCCGGGGCCTTATAACGCTGACATTTATGTAGCTTTACTGTGAGGTCTGTAGTTCTCATTCACAGGGAGATCACAGATGACTTTTTGGGGAGTAGAGGTCGTCTACAGAAAATGGTCCCTTACTTTGTCCATAAGTCGGGATTTCGGCTCTTTCGATGAGGCTTGGTGGCATATTGTTGAGCCAACATGGAGCCGAGGACGTCATGGGGCCAAATCCTGCTCCAAACCAGGTGCCACTATGGGACTAAATGTGGTGACTACAGGGACAGGCGGGGCCGGGGGGGGGGCAAGGTGGTGTTTACTGGGTCACCCCAGGGTATGGGGTACTCGGGTATCAGGTGGTAGATGGGGTTAACAGTGTCACGGGGAATGGTGGCCGCACCTGATCCGTGTCCCGGTGTAACAGGCCAGATTAACCCCCCGACCAGAATATACCCGGGGTATAAACTGGGCTAGGCCAGATTATACCCCTCCGTATACCACAGCAGCTGTAGATCAGGGGCCCAAGCCGTGCACAGGGCCCCAAGCAATGCATGGGGGCCCGAGGCTGCACAAAGGGGCCTCAGGCAGTGCTAGGGCCCCAGGCAGTGCTAGGGGCCCTAGGCAGTGCATGGGGGCCCGAGGCAGCATACAGGGGCCCCAGGCTACACACAGGATCCCAGGCTACACACAGGGGCCCGAGCCAGCATACAAGGGCCCCAGGTAGTGCACGGGGCCCCAGGCGGTGCACAAGGCCGCAGGCAGCACAAAGTGGCCCCAGGCAACATACAGGGGCACCAGGCAGTACTAGGGGCCCCAGGCTACACAAAGGATCCCAGGCTACACACAGGGACCCCATGCAGCATACAAGGGCCCCAAGTAGCACAAAGGAGCCCCAGGCAACATACAGGGGCCCCAGGCAGTACTAGGGGCCCCAGGCTACACACAGGATCCCAGGCTACACACAAGGGCCACATGCAGCATACAGGGGACCCAGGCAGCACAAAGTGGCCCCAGGCAGCACAAAGGGGCCCCAGGCAGCACAAAGGGGCCCCAGGCAACATACAGGGGCCCCAGGCAGTACTAGGGGCCCCAGGCTACACACAGGATCCCAGGCTACACACAGGGGCCCCATGCAGCATACAAGAGCCCCAGGCAGCACAAAGGGGCCCCAGGCAACATACAGGGGCCCCAGGCAGTACTAGGGGCCCCAGGCTACACACAGGATCCCAGGCTACACACAAGGGCCACATGCAGCATACAGGGGACCCAGGCAGCACAAAGTGGCCCCAGGCAGCACAAAGGGGCCCCAGGCTACATACAGGGGCCCCAGGCAGTACTAGGGGCCCCAGGCTACACACAGGATCCCAGGCTACACACAGGGGCCCCATGCAGCATACAAGAGCCCCAGGCAGCACAAAGGGGCCCCAGGCAACATACAGGGGCCCCAGGCAGTACTAGGGGCCCCAGGCTACACACAGGATCCCAGGCTACACACAAGGGCCACATGCAGCATACAGGGGACCCAGGCAGCACAAAGTGGCCCCAGGCAGCACAAAGGGGCCCCAGGCAGCACAAAGGGGCCCCAAGCAACATACAGGGGCCCCAGGCAGTACTAGGGGCCCCAGGCTACACACAGGATCCCAGGCTACACACAGGGGCCCCATGCAGCATACAAGAGCCCCAGGCAGCACAAAGGGGCCCCAGGCAACATACAGGGGCCCCAGGCAGTACTAGGGGCCCCAGGCTACACACAGGATCCCAGGCTACACACAGGGGCCCCAGCCAGCATATAAGGGCCCCGGGCAGTGCACGGGGCCCCAGGCAGCACAAAGTGACTCCACGCAGTACAAAAGGGCTCCAGGCAACATACAGGGGCCCCAGGCAGTACTAGGGGCCCCAGGCTACACACAGGATCCCAGGCTACACACAGGGGCCCCATGCAGCATACAAGAGCCCCAGGCAGCACAAAAGGGCCCCAGGCAACATACAGGGGCACCAGGCAGTACTAGGGGCCCCAGGCTACACAAAGGATCCCAGGCTACACACAGGGGCCCCATGCAGCATACAAGGGCCCCAAGTAGCACAAAGGAGCCCCAGGCAACATACAGGGGCCCCAGGCAGTACTAGGGGCCCCAGGCTACACACAGGATCCCAGGCTACACACAAGGGCCACATGCAGCATACAGGGGACCCAGGCAGCACAAAGGGGCCCCAGGCAGCACAAAGGGGCCCCAGGCAACATACAGGGGCCCCAGGCAATACTAGGGGCCCCAGGCTACACACAGGATCCCAGGCTACACACAGGGGCCCGAGCCAGCATACAAGGGCCCCAGGTAGTGCACGGGGCCCCAGGTGGTGCACAAGGCCCCAGGCAGCACAAAGTGGACCCAGGCAACATACAGGGGCCCCAGGCAGTACTAGGGGCCCCAGGCTACACACAGGATCCCAGGCTACACACAGGGGCCCCAGCCAGCATATAAGGGCCCCAGGCAGTGCACGGGGCCCCAGGCAGCACAAAGTGACTCCACGCAGTACAAAAGGGCTCCAGGCAACATACAGGGGCCCCAGGCAGTACTAGGGGCCCCAGGCTACACACAGGATCCCAGGCTACACACAGGGGCCCCAGCCAGCATATAAGGGCCCCAGGCAGTGCACGGGGCCCCAGGGAGCACAAAGTGACTCCACGCAGTACAAAAGGGCTCCAGGCCACGTACAGAGTCCCCAGGAAGCATACAAGGACCCCAGGCAGTGTTAGGGGCCCCAGGCAGCACAAATTGGCCTCAGGTAGCACAAAGGGGCCCCAGGCAGAACACAGGGGCACCAGGCAGAACACAGGGGCTCCAGGCAGCATACAAGGACCCCAGGCAGTGCTAGGGGCCCCAGGCAGCACAAAGGTGCCCCTAGCAGCACACAGGGGCCCCAAGCTACACACAGGATCACAGGCAGCACAAAGGGGCCCTGAACGCTGTCTCTTTCCCCCTTGCGCGCTGTTTCTCCCCCACCCTTGTGCTGTCTCTGACCCCGTGTGCTTCCTGGGTCCCCTGTGTGCTGCCTGGGGCCCCTGAATGTTGCCTGGGGCCACTTTCTGCTGACTGGGGCCACTTTCTGTTGCCTGGGGACACTTTGTGTTGTCTGGGGCCACTTTGTACTGCCTAGGGCCCTGTGCACTGCCTGGGCCCCTTGTATGCTGCCTGGGGCCCCTGTGTGTAGCCTGGGATCCTGTGTGTAACCTGGGATCCTGTGTGTAACCTGGGGCCCCTGTGTGCTGCCTGGGGCCCCTGTATGTTACCTGGGGCCCCTTTGTGCTACCTGGGGCCCTTGTATGCTGCATGGGGCCCCTGTGTGTAGCCTGGGATCCTGTGTGTAGCCTGGGGCCCCTAGTACTGCCTGGGGCCCCTGTATGTTGCCTTGGGCCCCTTTGTGCTGCCTGGGGCTCTTGTATGCTGCATGGGGCCCCTGTGTGTAGCCTGGGATCCTGTGTGTAGCCTGGGGCCCCTGTATGCTGCATGTGGCCCCTGTGTGTAGCCTGGGATCCTGTGTGTAGCCTGGGGCCCCTAGTACTGCCTGGTGCCCCTGTATGTTGCCTGGGGCCACTTTGTGCTGCCTGGGGCCTTGTGCACCGCCTGGGGCCCTTGTATGCTGGCTCGGGCCCCTGTGTGTAGCCTGGGATCCTGTGTGTAGCCTGGGGCCCCTGTATGCTGCCTCGGGCCCCCATGCACTGCCTAGGGCCCTTAGCACTGCCTGGGGCCCCTGTATGTTGCCTGGGGCCA
This sequence comes from Allobates femoralis, assembly GCA_033576535.1. Taxonomy (NCBI): domain Eukaryota; kingdom Metazoa; phylum Chordata; class Amphibia; order Anura; family Aromobatidae; genus Allobates; species Allobates femoralis. The sequence goes on from JARQOC010000008.1 coordinate 186,962,936, forward strand.
CTTTGTGCTGCCTGGGGCCACTTTGTGCTGCCTGGGGCCCCTGTATGCTGCATGGGGCCCCTGTGTGTAGCCTGGGATCCTTTGTGTAGCCTGGGGCCCCTAGTACTGCCTGGTGCCCCTGTATGTTGCCTGGGGCCACTTTGTGCTGCCTGGGGCCTTGTGCACCGCCTGGGGCCCCGTGCACTACCTGGGGCCCTTGTATGCTGGCTCGGGCCCCTGTGTGTAGCTTGGGATCCTGTGTGTAGCCTGGGGCCCCTGTATGCTGCCTCGGGCCCCCATGCACTGCCTAGGACCCCTAGCACTGCCTGGGGCCCTAGCACTGCCTGAGGCCCCTTTGTGCAGCCTCGGGCCCCCATGCATTGCTTGGGGCCCTGTGCACGGCTTGGGCCCCTGATCTACAGCTGCTGTGGTATACGGAGGGGTGTAATCTGGCCTAGCCCAGTTTATACCCCGGGGTATAGTTTTGGGCTAGGCCAGAATATACCCGGGGTATATTCTGGCCCAGGGGGGTATATTCTGGCCTAGCCCAAACTATACCCCGGGGTATAAACTGGGCTAGGCCAGAATATACCCGGGGTATAATCTGGGCTAGGCCACTTTAACCCCGGGTATATTCTGGTCGGGGGGTTAATCTGGCCTGTTACACCGGGGCGCTATTCTCTTGAAAAAGGAGAGATATATTTACAGGGGATTATGTACAAGTTTGTAGTTTGTCGTGACGCCACCTGCAGTATCTGGTGAGATGTCACCAGCGCCGCCACAGTCCTCCGGAGGTCAGTGGTAATGCGGCTTAGATGGTTTAGTCCTCCGCAGGCAGGACTGGGACCTCCGGGGCAGCAATCCTGTGGAAGGGATCAGTTTGTGGAAAGGAGATGCAGCAGAGTCAAAAGTCACTTCACCGGGTACTTTACTGGAACTTTGGCAGCATTGATACAGTCTTCAGTGCAGTTAGATGTTACATGACAAGTGGCTACGGGTGGCTGCAAGCGGATCTCTGGTAGATGGACGGAACCCCCAGTGTGTGCCTTTCTTGTTCCTTTTCTTCCCTGCTTTCCAGTAGCTTGAGTGAATCCTGACCTCATATAGAATAAGTCTGACCTCCTGCTGTTTCTCTTTCCTTCCCTTGCTCCCGTCGGGTAACCTTCTATTGAACACGGCGGCGTCCTGCCTTCGGCAGCCCTCTGGACACTGCAGCTGTGCCTGGTCCCCTCTAATGGTCGCTTGAGAATCAGGGCCGTATCTCGAGATACCCCCATGCTTTGGATTTTCTGTGATCCTTAAAGGTTGCCCCAGGTGCGGGCTCCGATACCCGGTTTCTCCCTTTGGGTGAACTCTCCTAAGTTCCTCTTTTCCCCACTCTTTCTCTGTGTCTGGGATTGGTTCTGGTTGCTCCCTGGGTCCCCCAGCCGAGGAGACCCTCCATGCTCCTCAGGCCATCCGCCTGACTAACTCTCCACCACAGACCTCTCTATTTCCTCCTGGAGGTGACTATATCGCCTCCCGGGCTCCCTCCCACAGTGTGATCTAGTGTGGGATGTGGATTTTAGGGTTCCACCTACCATCCTGAAATCCCCTTGCAGCTGGGATATCTGCACCGCTTTTATGGGTGCAGTACCTATCTGTGGCACCTACACAGTGGGGCGCCACATTACCCCCTGGGCCGGTCTCACAAGCTACCTAGGACTTAAATTCCCAAACGTGGTGTTCAAGGATTCCCTGGTGCCTCGAGAAGAGTTCATAACCGATAGGCAACTACTCATGTTCAGGTTTACCTTGGCCAAATGTCCACAGTCCAGAGGTGTAACTAGGTTTGCCGATGCCCGGGGCAAAGATCTGTTTTGGCGCCCCCCCCACAGCCCCCCAAGGTAGGTGAGGACCGGGGAGGGAAGGGTGCTGTCAGATTCCAGCCCCATGGTGTCTGTACACAGTGAGGGATGGTACAGTCCATAGGCAGGGTCTGGGTACAGGACGCCAGTGGAGCCGCAGAGCAAAGCTTAGGCTATAGGATAGTGGCGGCCCTGTGTGTGCGCTCCCGCAACCTCTGTGCACCCGCCTCTGTAGGACGCGCTTTTTCCTCCCATCTGCCGGTATCCCCGCTCTCCTCCCGGCCATACACGGTGCAGTATCCTGTCAGCAGGGGCGTATCTAGGGGGGGTGCCCCCCGCTGAGTTGCGCCCGGGGCAAAAGGTCCGGCTGCACCCCCCTAGATACGCCCCTGCCACAGTCCACCATTGGGATCTGGCCTCACTTTATGACTCTGGATGATTCAGATTCACTCTCTATCGTGGACGGTCATTTCTAATTCATTTTTTTTCCATGTGTTTTTGGTGCAGATTTTTCCTGCTCATTAGAATGAGTGAAATTTGCAGAAAGAAATGACATCTGTAGATTTATTTCTGCACCAAATCTGCAAGGAGAAAACCCTGACCGTGTGCAGGAGATTCCAGGATTCTTATTGACTTTGCTGCATCAGGATTTACCTCAGTCAAATCTGTGCAGAAAAGAACACTAAAAAACTGCAACAATTCTGCAACGTGTGCACAGGCCCTTACAGCCCTAATCATAGTTCATGGACAGCGCTATCTAGTGGTGAGTATGAACATAGCCGCCATACTCACTATACACAGGATTACCTACAAAGAGGGAAGACGATCATCCATATAAGACACTTTTTGGCCCCAACTGCTCATTAATGTATATGTTTAACTTGATACTTACAAAAGCAGAGAGACATTGGCCAGGGTCACATTCCTGTTTTTTTTACAAAATCCTGATCCGGTTTTGAGCTTTCAAAAAGCTCAAAACCGGACCAGGAAACGCTCCTCATAGGAGCCAATGCTAAACACCGGATGGCTTCACAAGCCATCCGGTGGCCGTATCCGGCACTGCTGCCTGCGTTAAAAATCATGCAGGCAGCAGTTTTCGCAGCGGTTCCCTGTACCGCACTGCAGTAACCGGATGGCTCAGGATGTGTAATCAGGATGTGTAATCCTGAGCCATCCGGCAACTGCATAGTTTGCGGATCCCGGCTATTGCCGGGATCAGCAAACTGTAGTATAAGTAGTAAAGTGTTAAATCTACAAAGTAAAGTAATGTTTGAGTTCTCTAGGGGGGGTTTAGACCCCCCTAGAGAACGGCCGGCCACTCCGGTGGGCTTCTAGTACACTTGCCCTTATTGCACGGGCTCCTCGGAGCTCCGTGCAAGTCCCCACACCTCCAGCCCCCTGAATCACTATACAGGGGTGCCTGCACCCCTCTTGTATAGTTATTCCTGTATTGGGGGAAAATGATTTATTAAAGTTTTGTGTGTAGCTCATATTTACGTGTCTTCTTCGGCAGTCTTGTGTAAAATCCATGGGCGGGGCTGTTTGCGGCAGCCTCCGCCCCCTCATTCCTTATGGCCGCCCCCTCAGTGCCTCATCCATTGATGTGAGGGCGGCCGCGTCATGAAAGGGGCGGGGCAAACCGCGGCACACCATGCGCCCCGCCCCTTTCATGACGTGGCCGCCCTCACATCAATGGATGAGGCACTGAGGGGGCGGCCATAAGGAATGAGGGGGCGGAGGCTGCCGCAAACAGCCCCGCCCATGGATTTTACACAAGACTGCCGAAGAAGACACGTAAATATGAGCTACACACAAAACTTTAATAAATCATTTTCCCCCAATACAGGAATAACTATACAAGAGGGGTGCAGGCACCCCTGTATAGTGATTCAGGGGGCTGGAGGTGTGGGGACTTGCACGGAGCTCCGAGGAGCCCGTGCAATAAGGGCAAGTGTACTAGAAGCCCACCGGAGTGGCCGGCCGTTCTCTAGGGGGTCTAAGCCCCCCCTAGAGAACTCAAACATTACTTTACTTTGTAGATTTAACACTTTACTACTCATACTACAGTTTGCTTATCCCGGCAATAGCCGGGATCCGCAAACTATGCAGTTGCCGGATGGCTCAGGATTACACATCCTGATTACACATCCTGAGCCATCCGGTTACTGCACAGCGGTATTCGGCACACATTTTTTTTAAAAAAAGTGTGTGCCCGGCATTGCGTTCACCGCATCCGGATCCGGATGCGGTGAATGCAATTCATGTTTGAAATGTGACCCCAGCCATTGTCAGCCGGCAGCGGTGCAAAAGCTCCAATTATTGCAAATCTTTAATAGCATTAGTCTTTTTCTATAGGCAAGAGAGACTGTTGGGGCCCCCCTAGGCTGCAGAGCCCAAGTGTGGTTGCAGCCCATACACCTGTTGTAGTTACACTCCTGGCTGCCAGGATTCTTCCACTCCACATACATGTTGTATCCTGGAAGCATAAGATTCTGAAGGTAAAAATCCATCCACCCTTGTTTCTCCCAATGGACTGAGTGTCAATCTGTCTCCATAGAAGAATAGGACTATCCATGGTGTATCTCCAGCTGTAGATGTTGATGATATCATCATTATTATTATCTCCATCTGTATGATGTTGATGATATCATCCTCTTCTAGGTAAGTGGCGGCTTGTGATGGAGCGTCACTAATCAGAGCTCATCCTGATGTTGCACTTAATGCGGAGAATGGTTTCCCATTAGCTTCTCGTCATCCTGCAGATTTAGATCAGAAGATCCCGAATCACCATCAACTGTAAGGGAGTAGATCCCCAAGGACAAGGTCCGGGTGGGCACATTGGCCACAGTCATCAGTGCAGAAGACAGGTGAAGTGTGAAGGGCATAGACAGCAGGAGCACTAGTGACCGCAGGCTGGTAGTGCAATATGGAAAAAGCAAGCAGGTAGTGCAATACTGGAAAATGCAGGCAGGTAGTGCAATACCATCAGCTGCAGGCAGATAGTGTGATACTGGAAACTGCAGGCAGACTGATGATGATGAAAACCACAGGCAGGTAGTGCAATACTGGAAGCCAAAAACAGACACATGATGCTGGAAACCACAGTAAGGTAGTGCAAAACTGAAAACCTTAGGCAGGTAGTGCAATTTTGGAAACCAAAGTCAGGTCATGCGATACTGGGAACTGCTAGCAGGCCGCTGATGATGAAAACCACAGGCAGGTAGTGTGATACTGGAAACCGCAGAGAGGTAGTGTGATACTGGAGATCACAGGTAGACCGCTGATACTGAAAACCACTGCCAAGTAGTGCGATACTGAAAACAACAGGCAGGTAGTGTGGTACCGAGCACTTGAGCATGGTAGTGCTCACTCATCGCTAGTTTTCATGTCTTTATGATGGTAGAGAACCACATGTGTTGACTACTTGACCCAAAAAGATTCTCTGCACTCTTTTCCGGTAGCCATGTTGGTAGTCCATGACCAACAAACCAAAGCCTTGTGAAATTTCTCTGAGTAGATTTGCAAAACATTAGAAATGTATCACTGTGAAATGATGTCTCAGTGCTGGAGCTACTAATCTGAAGAGATGCCGGCCGTGCCAGCAGGTAGAGAGTATGTCCACCACCAATATGGTCTCTGGACCAGGGTTCTTCTCCCCTTTTTGCTCCACTGTAGCACCCACTCTCCAATCCCTTCGAGCCACTGATATCTGTATCCTGTATACATATATTCCAATCCCAATTCCACCTATTCAGTCATAGTTCTTTGTCAGGTGTGGCTACTTTGTGATCACTCCCATCCCCTTTATATGGTCACATGGTTCCAGCATACTTTGTTAGTGGTTGAACTCATTCCTGGCCTGGCTACTTGAGGTGAAGGAGGTTCTTTGGAGTTCTGTCTACTGCTTAGCCGTCTGCTGTCAAGGAGAGTGGCAGCAGGCGTGAAGTTGCCGTGTTGTTTTCCTGTCTGTCTCCCCTTCCCTCTTATCTTGTTTATTGCAGTGGTTGGGACTAGTTTTCCCAACGGCCATTCCCTATTGAGATCTAACATCGGTGCCACTGAGGTCGGCGTGGAAGATCCCGTATAGGGACGGTAGAGAGATCAGGGCACAGTCACAGGTGAGTGCAGGAGGTCACCTCTTCCCTGTTCCCTATGAGCAGGACCCGGTGTCTCCACGTCTGTTGTTTTGCGTTGTGTGCCGGACATTGTTGGTCCATGCGTCACTGTCCTGCGCGGTAGCCAGACATCCCCCTTAGTCCAAGTGTCACACTCGCACCCATACAACACTGTTGGGAATGCTGTGACCAATCATCGATGGTGGTGATCGAGATGTCCTTGCACTTGCACAGAAGTATATATATATATATACTGTTCTAATGTCTATCTCATATGCATTTTGTAGCACCGCTATCCAGCGCGGACACATTGTTATCTCACTTAATGTTCTCCTACATTTCCTCCTTCCCTATTAGGCGGCGACATTTGTGCATCTGGATGCCGCGATATTCATGGCGGTTGTAGAACGTGCAGATCATGAAGGGAGTAATGACCTTCACAATAACCTTCTTAATATGCACATTACAAATGAACGGATACATCCAAGACAGGACGGCATTAGCATAAACACATTTTCTTCTTTAAAGAATATCTGAAATAAATACCCATAGAATTTATTCAATAGAACTTTGCAAATGTAACGATTTCTGCTAGCATTGATGATGATGATGATGATGATGATGAATTAATTGCATCATAATAAAGGAAAGCTTCAGACATATCCATAGATCCATAGATCCATAGATTACATCTGATCACAACGTGTCCTAGAAGAGAGCAGCGCCGGACCCATTACCGGTAAGAAGCCGCCACAACCTTGTAAACCTCCCACCTTAATTGCTTCGTCTTAGGCTACCTGCCGCACAGTAAACCATGGAAATGTCTCCGGAGATGCCCAAGTGGGAGCCATAGACATTCCGCGTCCTTTCATCTTAATATTCATGTTACTTCAGTAGAAAATACCCCGGGTCATCCATAAAAGATTTTTATACAAATTGATGCCTTTGGAGAACAGGACGAATGGGAGATTCCATTAGCGAAACTTCAGGCTAAAGTCGTCATCATGTGCAAGAAGGAGAGGAGAGAAGAGAGGACGGCGATAAGGAGGAGCGTAAAGAGCAACAGAAACTGTGAGACGTCACCGCTGATATCTCCAGCATCAGGCGGCACAATGGGGCCCCCTGCCTGCTGCGCCCAGGGCAGATGCTCCTCCTGCCCCCCATAGATAAACCTCTGGACAGTGTTCTCAGGGCCGCCATCAGGGCATTACTGCTCTCACTGGTGTATGGGGCACGGTACAGAGTGGAGCCCAGGCTAATTAAGCCATTGGACCTAGTTATAGCCACAACCTACAGATACTTAAAAGTATGGCTGCAGCAGAGGGGGCCGGGCGTGCTGAACTGACCACTTTACACTGAGTGAGTGTGCGCCGCCATATGGCTAATTTGTATATGATGCACTTCAGGCACTTTGCATGCAAATTAGCCATCTGGTGGTGCCAGGTGCAGTGGGGCAGAGCGGAGCACATCACTCAGTGGTGTCTGTGGGCTCCCACCAGTCATTACACAAAGCAATAACGAAAGAGGGAGCGCTCTGCTGTCCGCTTCCTATTCTATCATTCTCCTGCTGTGCCTGCGCTCTGACGTCTCAGCACAGCGGAGCGCGGTGAGGTCACTGCTGCACAGACATGTGCAGAGGTGCAGGACATTGGCACAGAGACTGGAGCAGTGAGTGAGCAGAAGTGAGTAATCAGTAAATACACAGTGGTCTAAGGACTATGGGGTGCATTAAATTATATGGGGGCTGTGTTATAATAATTGGAGGATAATAGGGCTGCATTAAAAGAATTAGAGGTCTTTGGAGGCTACATGAGAATAATTGGAAGACTATGAGTGCTGCATTATTATAATTGGAGGCCCATGGGGGCTGCATTATAATATATGGAGGACTATGGGGGATGCATTATAATATATGGAGGACTATGGGGGCTGTATTATAATATATGGAGGACTATGGGGGCTGCATTATAATATATGGAGGACTATGGGGGCTGCATTATAATAATTGGAGGACTATGGGGGCTGCATTAAAATATATGGAACACTATGGGGCACATTAAACAATATAGGGGCTGCATTATAATGAAGGAATATTGGGGAGCACTATAATAATTGAAGGACTATGAGGGTGCATTAAAATAATTGGAGGTCTATTAGGGCTGCATTATAGCAATTGGAGGACTATGGGGTGCATTATAATAATTGGAAGACTATGGATCTGCATTATAACAATTGGAGGACCATGAGAGTACATTATAATAGAGGACTTTGGGGGTGCATCATAAAAATTAATGCAGCAGAGTTTTCTAAAAGTATTGGTGGGACTGTGGAAGGTTTGTGGGGTGGAGGTGGAGCTGTGATGTAACCTGGACGGAGTATCAAGGGGGCCGAACTTTTTGCTAGTATGGGGCCCTGAAATTCCTGGTGGCCGCCCTGGGAGGCATTCTCACTGATGTCACCACTCATCTCTGGTGATGTTTTCAATAATGTCACTGCTGAACTCTAGTGATAGGCGGCGTCCTCAGTGATGATCATACTATCATACTTCATGTCCTCAGTGATGATCATACTATCATACTTCATGTCCTCAGTGATGATCATACTATCATACTTCATGTTCTCAGTGATGATCATACTATCATACTTCATGTCCTCAGTGATGATCATACTATCATACTTCATATCCTCAGTGATGATCATACTATCATACTTCATGTCCTCAGTGATGATCATACTATCATACTTCATATCCTCAGTGATGATCATACTATCATACTTCATGTCCTCAGTGATGATCATACTATCATACTTCATATCCTCAGTGATGATCATACTATTATACTTCATGTCCTCAGTGATGATCATACTATCATACTTCATGTCCTCAGTGATGATCATACTATCATACTTCATATCCTCAGTGATGATCATACTATCATACTTCATATCCTCAGTGATGATCATACTATCATACTTCATGTTCTCAGTGATGATCATACTATTATACTTCATGTCCTCAGTGATGATCATACTATCATACTTCATGTTCTCAGTGATGATCATACTATCATACTTCATGTCTTCAGTGATGACCATACTATCATACTTCATGTTCTCAGTGATGATCATACTATCATACTTCATGTTCTCAGTGATGATCATACTATCATACTTCATGTCTTCAGTGATGACCATACTATCATACTTCATATCCTCAGTGATGATCATACTATCATACTTCATGTTCTCAGTGATGATCATACTATTATACTTCATGTCCTCAGTGATGATCATACTATCATACTTCATGTTCTCAGTGATGATCATACTATCATACTTCATGTCTTCAGTGATGACCATACTATCATACTTCATGTCCTCAGTGATGATCATACTATCATACTTCATGTCCTCAGTGATGATCATACTATCATACTTCATGTCCTCAGTGATGATCATACTATCATACTTCATGTCCTCAGTGATGATCATACTATCATACTTCATGTTCTCAGTGATGATCATACTATCATACTTCATGTCCTCAGTGATGATCATACTATCATACTTCATGTCCTCAGTGATGATCATACTAACATACTTCATGTCCTCAGTGATGATCATACTATCATACTTCATGTTCTCAGTGATGATCATACTATCATACTTCATGTTCTCAGTGATGATCATACTATCATACTTCATGTTCTCAGTGATGATCATACTATCATACTTCATGTCCTCAGTGATGATCATACTATCATACTTCATGTCCTCAGTGATGATCATACTAACATACTTCATGTTCTCAGTGATGATCATACTATCATACTTCATGTTCTCAGTGATGATCATACTATCATACTTCATGTCCTCAGTGATGATCATACTATCATACTTCATGTCCTCAGTGATGATCATACTATCATACTTCATGTTCTCAGTGATGATCATACTATCATACTTCATGTCCTCAGTGATGATCATACTATCATACTTCATGTCCTCAGTGATGATCATACTAACATACTTCATGTTCTCAGTGATGATCATACTATCATACTTCATGTTCTCAGTGATGATCATACTATCATACTTCATGTTCTCAGTGATGATCATACTATCATACTTCATGTTCTCAGTGATGATCATACTATCATACTTCATGTTCTCAGTGATGATCATACTATCATACTTCATGTTCTCAGTGATGATCATACTATCATACTTCATGTCCTCAGTGATGATCATACTATCATACTTCATGTTCTCAGTGATGATCATACTATCATACTTCATGTCCTCAGTGATGATCATACTATCATACTTCATGATCTCAGTGATGATCATACTATCATACTTCATGTCCTCAGTGATGATCATACTATCATACTTCATGTCCTCAGTGATGATCATACTATCATACTTCATGATCTCAGTGATGATCATACTATTATACTTCATGTTCTCAGTGATGATCATACTATCATACTTCATGTCCTCAGTGATGATCATACTATCATACTTCATGATCTCAGTGATGATCATACTATCATACTTCATGTTCTCAGTGATGATCATACTATCATACTTCATGTTCTCAGTGATGATCATACTATCATACTTCATGATCTCAGTGATGATCATACTATCATACTTCATGTTCTCAGTGATGATCATACTATCATACTTCATGTTCTCAGTGATGATCATACTATCATACTTCATGATCTCAGTGATGATCATACTATCATACTTCATGCTCTCAGTGATGATCATACTATCATACTTCATGTCCTCAGTGATGATCATACTATTATACTTCATGTCCTCAGTGATGATCATACTATCATACTTTATGTTCTCAGTGATGATCATACTATTATACTTCATGTCCTCACTGATGATCATACTATCATACTTCATGTCCTCAGTGATGATCATACTATCATACTTCATGTCCTCAGTGATGATCATACTATCATACTTCATGTTCTCAGTGATGATCATACTATTATACTTCATGTCCTCAGTGATGATCATACTATCATACTTCATGTTCTCAGTGATGATCATACTATCATACTTCATGTTCTCAGTGATGATCATACTATCATACTTCATGTCCTCAGTGATGATCATACTATCATACTTCATATCCTCAGTGATGATCATACTATCATACTTCATGTCCTCAGTGATGATCATACTATCATACTTCATGTCCTCAGTGATGATCATACTATCATACTTCATGTTCTCAGTGATGATCATACTATCATACTTCATGTTCTCAGTGATGATCATACTATCATACTTCATGTTCTCAGTGATGATCATACTATCATACTTCATGTCCTCAGTGATGATCATACTATTATACTTCATGCTCTCAGTGATGATCATGCTTCATGTCCTCAGTGATGATCATGCTTCATGTCCTCAGTGATGATCATACTTCATGTTCTCAGTGATGATCATACTTCATATCCTCAGTGATGATCATACTTCATGTTCTCAGTGATGATCATACTATCATACTTCATGTCCTCAGTGATGATCATACTATCATACTTCATATTCTCAGTGATGATCATACTATCATACTTCATGTTCTCAGTGATGATCATACTATCATACTTCATTTCCTCAGTGATGATCATACTATTATACTTCATGTCCTCAGTGATGATCATACTATCATACTTCATGATCTCTGTGATGATCATACTATCATACTTCATGTTCTCAGTGATGCTCATACTATTATACTTCATGTTCTCAGTGATGATCATACTATCATACTTCATGTCCTCAGTGATGATCATACTATTATACTTCATGTCCTCAGTGATGATCATACTATCATACTTCATGCTCTCAGTGATGATCATACTATTATACTTCATGTTCTCAGTGATGCTCATACTATTATACTTCATGTTCTCAGTGATGATCATACTATCATACTTCATGTCCTCAGTGATGATCATACTATCATACTTCATGTCCTCAGTGATGATCATACTATCATACTTCATGTCCTCAGTGATGATCATACTATCATACTTCATGTCCTCAGTGATGATCATACTATCATACTTCATGTCCTCAGTGATGATCATACTATCATACTTCATGTCCTCAGTGATGATCATACTATCATACTACATGTCCTCAGTGATGATCATACTATCATACTTCATGTTCTCAGTGATGATCATACTATCATACTTCATGTTCTCAGTGATGATCATACTATCATACTTCATGTCCTCAGTGATGATCATACTATCATACTTCATGTCCTCAGTGATGATCATACTATCATACTTCATGTCCTCAGTGATGATCATACTATCATACTTCATGTCCTCAGTGATGATCATACTATCATACTTCATGTTCTCAGTGATGATCATACTATCATACTTCATGTTCTCAGTGATGATCATACTATCATACTTCATATCCTCAGTGATGATCATACTATCATACTTCATATCCTCAGTGATGATCATACTATTATACTTCATGTCCTCAGTGATGATCATACTATCATACTTCATGTCCTCAGTGATGATCATACTATTATACTACATGTCCTCAGTGATGATCATACTTCATGTCCTCAGTGATATCATACTATCATACTTCATATCCTCAGTGATGATCATACTATCATACTTCATGTTCTCAGTGATGATCATACTATCATACTTCATGTTCTCAGTGATGATCATACTATCATACTTCATGTTCTCAGTGATGATCATACTATCATACTTCATGTCCTCAGTGATGATCATACTATCATACTTCATATCCTCAGTGATGATCATACTATCATACTTCATATCCTCAGTGATGATCATACTATCATACTTCATGTTCTCAGTGATGATCATACTATCATACTTCATATCCTCAGTGATGATCATACTATCATACTTCATGTCCTCAGTGATGATCATACTATCATACTTCATGTTCTCAGTGATGATCATACTATCATACTTCATATCCTCAGTGATGATCATACTATCATACTTCATGTCATCAGTGATGATCATACTATCATACTTCATGTCCTCAGTGATGATCATACTATCATACTTCATGTCCTCAGTGATGATCATACTATCATACTTCATGTTCTCAGTGATGATCATACTATCATACTTCATGTTCTCAGTGATGATCATACTATCATACTCATATCCTCAGTGATGATCATACTATCATACTTCATATCCTCAGTGATGATCATACTATTATACTTCATGTCCTCAGTGATGATCATACTATCATACTTCATGTCCTCAGTGATGATCATACTATTATACTACATGTCCTCAGTGATGATCATACTTCATGTCCTCAGTGATATCATACTATCATACTTCATATCCTCAGTGATGATCATACTATCATACTTCATGTTCTCAGTGATGATCATACTATCATACTTCATGTTCTCAGTGATGATCATACTATCATACTTCATGTTCTCAGTGATGATCATACTATCATACTTCATGTCCTCAGTGATGATCATACTATCATACTTCATATCCTCAGTGATGATCATACTATCATACTTCATATCCTCAGTGATGATCATACTATCATACTTCATGTTCTCAGTGATGATCATACTATCATACTTCATATCCTCAGTGATGATCATACTATCATACTTCATGTCCTCAGTGATGATCATACTATCATACTTCATGTTCTCAGTGATGATCATACTATCATACTTCATATCCTCAGTGATGATCATACTATCATACTTCATGTCATCAGTGATGATCATACTATCATACTTCATGTCCTCACTGATGATCATACTATCATACTTCATGTTCTCAGTGATGATCATACTATCATACTTCATGTTCTCGGTGATGATCATACTATCATACTTCATGTTCTCGGTGATGATCATACTATCATACTTCATGTTCTCAGTGATGATCATACTATTATACTTCATGTTTTCAGTGATGATCATACTATCATACTTCATGTTCTCAGTGATGATCATACTATCATACTTCATGTTCTCAGTGATGATCATACTATTATACTTCATGTTCTCAGTGATGATCATACTATCATACTTCATGTTCTCAGTGATGATCATACTATCATACTTCATGTCCTCAGTGATGATCATACTATCATACTTCATGTCCTCAGTGATGATCATACTATCATACTTCATGTCCTCAGTGATGATCATACTATCATACGTCATGTTCTCAGTGATGATCATACTATCATACTTCATGTTCTCAGTGATGATCATACTATCATACTTCATGCTCTCAGTGATGATCATACTATCATACTTCATGTCCTCAGTGATGATCATACTATCATACTTCATGTTCTCAGTGATGATCATACTATCATACTTCATGTCCTCAGTGATGATCATACTATCATACTTCATGTTCTCAGTGATGATCATACTATCATAATTCATGTTCTCAGTGATGATCATACTATCATACTTCATGTCCTCAGTGATGACCATACTATCATACTTCATGTTCTCAGTGATGATCATACTATCATACTTCATGTCCTCAGTGATGATCATACTATCATACTTCATATCCTCAGTGATGACCATACTATCATACTTCATGTCCTCAGTGATGATCATACTATCATAATTCATGTCTCAGTGATGATCATACTATCATACTTCATGTCCTCAGTGATGACCATACTATCATACTTCATGTCCTCAGTGATGATCATGCTATCATACTTCATGTTCTCAGTGATGATCATACTATCATAATTCATGTTCTCAGTGATGATCATACTATCATACTTCATGTCCTCAGTGATGATCATACTATCATACTTCATGTCCTCAGTGATGATCATACTATCATACTTCATGTTCTCAGTGATGATCATACTATCATACTTCATGTCCTCAGTGATGATCATACTATCATACTTCATGTTCTCAGTGATGATCATACTATCATACTTCATGTTCTCAGTGATGATCATATTATCATACTTTATGTTCTCAGTGATGATCATACTATCATACTTCATCTTCTCAGTGATGATCATATTATCATACTTTATGTTCTCAGTGATGATCATACTATCATACTTCATGTTCTCAGTGATGATCATACTATCATACTTCATGTTCTCAGTGATGATCATACTATCATACTTCATCTTCTCAGTGATGATCATATTATCATACTTTATGTTCTCAGTGATGATCATACTATCATACTTCATGTTCTCAGTGATGATCATACTATCATACTTCATGTCCTCAGTGATGATCATACTATCATACTTCATGTCCTCAGTGATGATCATACTATCATACTTCATGATCTCAGTGATGATCATACTATCATACTTCATGTCCTCAGTGATGATCATACTATTATACTTCATGTTCTCAGTGATGATCATACTATCATACTTCATGTTCTCAGTGATGATCATACTATTCATACTTCATGTCCTCAGTGATGATCATACTATCATACTTCATGTCCTCAGTGATGATCATACTATCATACTTCATGTCCTCAGTGATGATCATACTATCATACTTTTTTTTTTTTTTTTTTTTTTTTTTTTTTTTTTTTTTTTTTTTTTTTTTTTTTTTTTTTTTTTTTTTTTTTTTTTTTTTTTTTTTTTTTTTTTTTTTTTTTTTTTTTTTTTTTTTTTTTTTTTTTTTTTTTTTTTTTTTTTTTTTTTTTTTTTTTTTTTTTTTTTTTTTTTTTTTTTTTTTTTTTTTTTTTTTTTTTTTTTTTTTTTTTTTTTTTTTTTTTTTTTTTTTTTTTTTTTTTTTTTTTTTTTTTTTTTTTTTTTTTTTTTTTTTTTTTTTTTTTTTTTTTTTTTTTTTTTTTTTTTTTTTTTTTTTTTTTTTTTTTTTTTTTTTTTTTTTTTTTTTTTTTTTTTTTTTTTTTTTTTTTTTTTTTTTTTTTTTTTTTTTTTTTTTTTTTTTTTTTTTTTTTTTTTTTTTTTTTTTTTTTTTTTTTTTTTTTTTTTTTTTTTTTTTTTTTTTTTTTTTTTTTTTTTTTTTTTTTTTTTTTTTTTTTTTTTTTTTTTTTTTTTTTTTTTTTTTTTTTTTTTTTTTTTTTTTTTTTTTTTTTTTTTTTTTTTTTTTTTTTTTTTTTTTTTTTTTTTTTTTTTTTTTTTTTTTTTTTTTTTTTTTTTTTTTTTTTTTTTTTTTTTTTTTTTTTTTTTTTTTTTTTTTTTTTTTTTTTTTTTTTTTTTTTTTTTTTTTTTTTTTTTTTTTTTTTTTTTTTTTTTTTTTTTTTTTTTTTTTTTTTTTTTTTTTTTTTTTTTTTTTTTTTTTTTTTTGTGATGATCATACTATCATACTTCATGTTCTCAGTGATGATCATACTATATACTTCATGTCCTCAGTGATGATCATACTATCATACTTCATGTTCTCAGTGATGATCATACTATCATACTTCATGTTCTCAGTGATGATCATACTATCATACTTCATGTCCTCAGTGATGATCATACTATCATACTTCATTCCTCAGTGATGATCATACTATCATACTTCATGTCCTCAGTGATGATCATACTATCATACTTCATGTCCTCAGTGATGATCATACTATCATACTTCATGTTCTCAGTGATGATCATACTATCATACTTCATGTTCTCAGTGATGATCATACTATCATACTTCATGTTCTCAGTGATGATCATACTATCATACTTCATGTCCTCAGTGATGATCATACTATTATACTTCATGCTCTCAGTGATGATCATCTTCATGTCCTCAGTGATGATCATTCATCTCATGTCCTCAGTGATGATCATACTTCATGTTCTCAGTGAATGAATCATACTTCATATCCTCAGTGATGATCATACTTCATGTCTCAGTGATGATCATACTATCATACTTCATGTCCTCAGTGATGATCATACTATCATACTTCATATTCTCAGTGATGATCATACTATCATACTTCATGTTCTCAGTGATGATCATACTATCATACTTCATTTCCTCAGTGATGATCATACTATTATACTTCATGTCCTCAGTGATGATCATACTATCATACTATCATGATCTCTGTGATGATCATACTATCATACTTCATGTTCTCAGTGATGCTCATACTATTATACTTCATGTTCTCAGTGATGATCATACTATCATACTTATTCCTCAGTGATGCTACATCAGTTCATGTCTCAGTATGATCTATATCTACTTCATGTCCTCAGTGATGATCATACTATCATACTTCATGCTCTCAGTGATGATCATACTATTATACTTCATGTTCTCAGTGATGCTCATACTATTATACTTCATGTTCTCAGTGATGATCATACTATCATACTTCATGTCCTCAGTGATGATCATACTATCATACTTCATGTCCTCAGTGATGATCATACTATCATACTTCATGTCCTCAGTGATGATCATACTATCATACTTCATGTCCTCAGTGATGATCATACTATCATACTTCATGTCCTCAGTGATGATCATACTATCATACTTCATGTCCTCAGTGATGATCATACTATCATACTACATGTCCTCAGTGATGATCATAACTATCATACTTCATGTTCTCAGTGATGATCATACTATCATACTTCATGTTCTCAGTGATGATCATACTATCATACTTCATGTCCTCAGTGATGATCATACTATCATACTTCATGTCCTCAGTGATGATCATACTATCATACTTCATGTCCTCAGTGATGATCATACTATCATACTTCATGTCCTCAGTGATGATCATACTATCATACTTCATGTTCCTCAGTGATGATCATACTATCATACTTCATGTTCTCAGTGATGATCATACTATCATACTTCATATCCTCAGTGATGATCATACTATCATACTTCATATCCTCAGTGATGATCATACTATTATACTTCATGTCCTCAGTGATGATCATACTATCATACTTCATGTCCTCAGTGATGATCATACTATTATACTACATGTCCTCAGTGATGATCATACTTCATGTCCTCAGTGATATCATACTATCATACTTCATATCCTCAGTGATGATCATACTATCATACTTCATGTTCTCAGTGATGATCATACTATCATACTTCATGTTCTCAGTGATTGATTCATATCATATAATCATACTTCATGTTCTCAGTGATGATCATACTATCATAAATCCTTCACTGTGCCTCAGTGATGATCATACTATCAATACCTTTCACATAATCTATCCTCAGTGATGATCATACTATCATACTTCATATCCTCAGTGATGATCATACTATCATACTTCATGTTCTCAGTGATGATCATACTATCATACTTCATATCCTCAGTGATGATCATACTATCATACTTCATGTCCTCAGTGATGATCATACTATCATACTTCATGTTCTCAGTGATGATCATACTATCATACTTCATATCTCAGTGATGATCATACTATCATACTTCATGTCATCAGTGATGATCATACTATCATACTTCATGTCCTCACTGATGATCATACTATCATACTTCATGTTCTCAGTGATGATCATACTATCATACTTCATGTTCTCGGTGATGATCATACTATCATACTTCATGTTCTCGTGATGATCATACTATCATACTTCATGTTCTCAGTGATGATCATACTATTATACTTCATGTTTTCAGTGATGATCATACTATCATACTTCATGTTCTCAGTGATGATCATACTATCATACTTCATGTTCTCAGTGATGATCATACTATTATACTTCATGTTCTCAGTGATGATCATACTATCATACTTCATGTCTCAGTGATGATCATACTATCATACTTCATGTCCTCAGTGATGATCATACTATCATACTTCATGTCCTCAGTGATGATCATACTATCATACTTCATGTCCTCAGTGATGATCATACTATCATACGTCATGTTCTCAGTGATGATCATACTATCATACTTCATGTTCTCAGTGATGATCATACTATCATACTTCATGCTCTCAGTGATGATCATACTATCATACTTCATGTCCTCAGTGATGATCATACTATCATACTTCATGTCTCAGTGATGATCATACTATCATACTTCATGTCCTCAGTGATGATCATACTATCATACTTCATGTTCTCAGTGATGATCATACTATCATAATTCATGTTCTCAGTGATGATCATACTATCATACTTCATGTCCTCAGTGATGACCATACTATCATACTTCATGTTCTCAGTGATGATCATACTATCATACTTCATGTCCTCAGTGATGATCATACTATCATACTTCATATCCTCAGTGATGACCATACTATCATACTTCATGTCCTCAGTGATGATCATACTATCATAATTCATGTCTCAGTGATGATCATACTATCATACTTCATGTCCTCAGTGATGACCATACTATCATACTTCATGTCCTCAGTGATGATCATGCTATCATACTTCATGTTCTCAGTGATGATCATACTATCATAATTCATGTTCTCAGTGATGATCATACTATCATACTTCATGTCCTCAGTGATGATCATACTATCATACTTCATGTCCTCAGTGATGATCATACTATCATACTTCATGTTCTCAGTGATGATCATACTATCATACTTCATGTCCTCAGTGATGATCATACTATCATACTTCATGTTCTCAGTGATGATCATACTATCATACTTTCATGTTCTCAGTGATGATCATATTATCATACTTTATGTTCTCAGTGATGATCATACTATCATACTTCATCTTCTCAGTGATGATCATATTATCATACTTTATGTTCTCAGTGATGATCATACTATCATACTTCATGTTCTCAGTGATGATCATACTATCATACTTCATGTTCTCAGTGATGATCATACTATCATACTTCATCTTCTCAGTGATGATCATATTATCATACTTTATGTTCTCAGTGATGATCATACTATCATACTTCATGTTCTCAGTGATGATCATACTATCATACTTCATGTCCTCAGTGATGATCATACTATCATACTTCATGTCCTCAGTGATGATCATACTATCATACTTCATGATCTCAGTGATGATCATACTATCATACTTCATGTCCTCAGTGATGATCATACTATTATACTTCATGTTCTCAGTGATGATCATACTATCATACTTCATGTTCTCAGTGATGATCATACTATCATACTTCATGTCCTCAGTGATGATCATACTATCATACTTCATGTCCTCAGTGATGATCATACTATCATACTTCATGTCCTCAGTGATGATCATACTATCATACTTCATGTCCTCAGTGATGATCATACTATCATACTTCATGTTCTCAGTGATGATCATACTATCATACTTCATGTCCTCAGTGATGATCATACTATCATACTTCATGTTCTTAGTGATGATCATACTATCATACTTCATGTCCTCAGTGATGATCATACTATCATACTTCATGTCCTCAGTGATGATCATACTATCATACTTCATGTTCTCAGTGATGATCATACTATCATACTTCATGTCCTCAGTGATGATCATACTATCATACTTCATGTTCTTAGTGATGATCATACTATCATACTTCATGTCCTCAGTGATGATCATACTATCATACTTCATGTTCTCAGTGATGATCATACTATCATACTTCATGTCCTCAGTGATGATCATACTATTCATACTTCATGTTCTCGGTGATGATCATACTATCATACTTCATGTTCTCGGTGATGATCATACTATCATACTTCATGTCCTCAGTGATGATCATACTATCATACTTCATGTTCTTAGTGATGATCATACTATCATACTTCATGTCCTCAGTGATGATCATACTATCATACTTCATGTCCTCAGTGATGATCATACTATCATACTTCATGTTTCAGTGATGATCATACTATCATACGTCATGTCTCAGAGATGATCATACTATCATACTTCATGTCCTCAGTGATGATCATACTATCATACTTCATGTTCTCAGTGATGATCATACTATCATACTTCATGTTCTCAGTGATGATCATACTATCATACTTCATGTCCTCAGTGATGATCATACTATCATACTTCATGTCCTTAGTGATGATCATACTATCATACTTCATGTCCTCAGTGATGATCATTACTATCATACTTGATGTCCTTAGTGATGATCATACTATCATACTTCATGTCCTCAGTGATGATCGTACTATCATACTTCATGTCCTCAGTGATGATCATACTATTATACTTCATGTCCTCAGTGATGATCATACTATCATACTTCATTTCTCAGTGATGATCATACTATCATACTTCATGTTCTCAGTGATGATCATACTATCATACTTCATGTCCTCAGTGATGATCATACTATCATACTTCATGTCCTCAGTGATGATCATACTATCATACTTCATGTCCTCAGTGATGATCATACTATCATACTTCATGTCCTCAGTGATGATCATACTATCATACTTCATGTCCTCAGTGATGATCATACTATCATACTTCATGTCCTCAGTGATGATCATACTATCATACTTCATGTCCTCAGTGATGATCATACTATCATACTTCATGTCCTCAGTGATGATCATACTATCATACTTCATGTCCTCAGTGATGATCATACTATCATACTTCATGTCCTCAGTGATGATCATACTATCATACTTCATGTTCTCAGTGATGATCATACTATCATACTTCATGTCCTCAGTGATGATCATACTATCATACTTCATGTTCTCAGTGATGATCATACTATCATACTCATGTCTCAGGATGATCATACTATCATACTTCATGTCCTCAGTGATGATCATACTATCATACTTCATGTCTCAGTGATGATCATACTATCATACTTCATGTCTCAGTGATGATCATACTATCATACTCATGTCTAGTGATGATCATACTATCATACTTCATGTCCTAGTGATGATCATACTATCATACTTCATGTCCCAGTGTATCATACATATACTTGATATTCCTTAGTGATGATCATACTATCATACTTCATGCTCAGTGATGATCTAATCATACTTCATGTCCTCAGTGATGATCATACTATATACTTCATGTCTCAGTGATGATCATACTATCATACTTCATGCTCAGTGATGATCATACTATCATACTTCATGTTCTCAGTGATGATCATACTATCATACTTCATGTCTCAGTGATGATCATACTTCATACTTCATGTCCTCAGTGATGATCATACTATCATACTTCATGTCTCAGTGATGATCATACTATCATACTTCATGTCCTCAGTGATGATCATACTATCATACTTCATGTCTCAGTGATGATCATACTATCATACTTCATGTCCTCAGTGATGATCATACTATCATACTTCATGTCTCAGTGATGATCATACTATCATACTTCATGTCCTCAGTGATGATCATACTATCATACTTCATGTCTCAGTGATGATCATACTATCATACTTCATGTCTCAGTGATGATCATACTATCATACTTCATGTCTCAGTGATGATCATACTATCATACTTCATGTCTCAGTGATGATCATACTATCATACTTCATGTTCTCAGTGATGATCATACTATCATACTTCATGTCCTCAGTGATGATCATACTATCATACTTCATGTTCTAGTGATGATCATACTATCATACTTCATGTCTCAGTGATGATCATACTATCATACTTCATGTCTCAGTGATGATCATACTATCATACTTCATGTCTCAGTGATGATCATACTATCATACTTCATGTCCTCAGTGATGATCATACTATCATACTTCATGTCTAGTGATGATCATACTATCATACTTCATGTCCTCAGTGATGATCATACTATCATACTTCATGTCTCAGTGATGATCATACTATCATACTTCATGTCTCAGTGATGATCATACTATCATACTTCATGTCTCGTGATGATCTACTATCATACTTCATGTCTCGTGATGATCATACTATCATACTTCATGTCTCAGTGATGATCATACTATCATACTTCATGTCTAGTGATGATCATACTATCATACTTCATTCTCAGTGATGATCATACTATCATACTCTGTCTCGTGATGATCATACTATCATACTTCATGTTCTCGTGATGATCATACTATCATACTTCATGTCTCAGTGATGATCATACTATCATACTTCATGTTCTTAGTGATGATCATATATCATACTTATGTCCTCAGTGATGATCATACTATCATACTTCATGTCCTCAGTGATGATCATACTATCATACTTATCTCAGTGATGATCATACTATCATACGTCATGTCTCAGATGATCATACTATCATACTTCTGTCCTCAGTGATGATCATATATTACTTCATGTCTCAGTGATGATCATACTATCTACTCATGTTCTCAGTGATGATCATACTTCATACTTCAGTCTCAGTGATGATCATATATCATACTTCATGTCCTCAGGATGATCTATCATACTTTTCCTCATGATGATCATATATTATACTTATGTCTCAGTGATGATCATACTCATACTTCATGCTCAGTGATGATCATATATCATACTTCATGTTCTCAGTGATGATCATACTATATACTTCATGTCTCGGATGATCATACTATCATACTTCATGTCCTCAGTGATGATCATACTATCATACTTCATGTCCTCAGTGATGATCATACTATCATACTTCATGTCTCAGTGATGATCATACTATCATACTTCATGTCCTCAGTGATGATCATACTATCATACTTCATGTCTCAGTGATGATCATACTATCATACTTCATGTCTCAGTGATGATCATACTATCATACTTCATGTCTCAGTGATGATCATACTATCATACTTCATGTCCTCAGTGATGATCATACTATCATACTTCATGTCCTCAGTGATGATCATACTATCATACTTCATGTCCTCAGTGATGATCATACTATCATACTTCATGTTCTCAGTGATGATCATACTATCATACTTCATGTCCTCAGTGATGATCATACTATCATACTTCATGTCCTCAGTGATGATCATACTATCATACTTCATGTTCTCAGTGATGATCATACTATCATACTTCATGTCTCAGTGATGATCATACTATCATACTTCATGTCCTCAGTGATGATCATACTATCATACTTCATGTCCTCAGTGATGATCATACTATCATACTTCATGTTCTCAGTGATGATCATACTATCATACTTCATGTCCTCAGTGATGATCATACTATCATACTTCATGTCTCAGTGATGATCATACTATTATACTTCATGTCTCAGTGATGATCATACTATCATACTTCATGCTCAGTGATGATCATACTATCATACTTCATGTTCTCAGTGATGATCATACTATCATACTTCATGTCCTCAGTGATGATCATACTATCATACTTCATGTCCTCAGTGATGATCATACTATCATACTTCATGTCCTCAGTGATGATCATACTATCATACTTCATGTCTCAGTGATGATCATACTATCATACTTCATGTCTCAGTGATGATCATACTATCATACTTCATGTTCTCAGTGATGATCATACTATCATACTTCATGTCCTCAGTGATGATCATACTATCATACTTCATGTTCTCAGTGATGATCATACTATCATACTTCATGTCTCAGTGATGATCATACTACATACTTCATGTCCTCGTGATGATCATACTATCATACTTCATGTTCTCAGTGATGATCATACTATCATACTTCATGTCCTCGTGATGATCAACTATCATACTTCATGTCTCATGATGATCATACTATCATACTTCATGTCCTCAGTGATGATCATACTATCATACTTCATGTCTCAGTGATGATCATACTATCATACTTCATGTCCTCAGTGATGATCATACTATCATACTTCATGTCCTCAGTGATGATCATACTATCATACTTCATGTCTCAGTGATGATCATACTATCATACTTCATGTTCTCAGTGATGATCATACTATCATACTTCATGTCCTCAGTGATGATCATACTATCATACTTCATGTCTCAGTGATGATCATACTATCATACTTCATGTCCTCAGTGATGATCATACTATCATACTTCATGTCTCAGTGATGATCATACTATCATACTTCATGTTCTCAGTGATGATCATACTATCATACTTCATGTCTCAGTGATGATCATACTATCATACTTCATGTCCTCAGTGATGATCATACTATCATACTTCATGTCCTCAGTGATGATCATACTATCATACTTCAGTTCTCAGTGATGATCATACTATCATACTTCATGTTCCAGTGATGATCATATATCTTATACTTATGCCTCAGTGATGATCATACTATCATACTTCATGTCCTCAGTGATGATCATACTATCATACTTCATGTCCTCAGTGATGATCATACTATCATAACTTCTATGTTCTCATGTGATGATCATACTATCATACTTCATGTCCTCAGTGATGATCATACTATCATACTTCATGATCCTCAGTGATGATCATACTATCATACTTCATGTTCTCAGTGATGATCATACTATCATACTTCATGTCCTCAGTGATGATCATACTATCATACTTCATGTCCTCAGTGATGATCATACTATCATACTTCATGTTCTCAGTGGATGATCATACTATCATACTTCATGTCCTCAGTGATGATCATACTATCATACTTCTGTTCCTCAGTGATGATCATACTATCATACTTCATTTCTCAGTGATGATCATTACTATCATACTTCATGTCCTCAGTGATGATCATACTATCATACTTCATGTTCTCAGTGATGATCATACTATCATACTTCAATGTCCCCAGTGATGATCATACTATCATACTTCATGTTCTCAGTGATGATCATACTATCATACTTCATGTCTCAGTGATGATCATACTATCATACTTCATGTTCTCAGTGATGATCATACTATCATACTTCATGTTCTCAGTGATGATCATACTATCATACTTCATGTCCTCAGTGATGATCATTACTTATACTTCATGTCCTCAGTGATGATCATACTATCATACTTCATGTCCTCAGTGATGATCATACTATCATACTTCATGTCCTCAGTGATGATCATACTATCATACTTCATGTTCTCAGTGATGATCATACTATCATACTTCATGTCCTCAGTGATGATCATACTATCATACTTCATGTCCTCAGGATGATCATACTATCATACTTCATGTCTCAGTGATGATCATACTATCATACTTCATGTCCTCAGTGATGATCATACTATCATACTTCATGTCCTCAGTGATGATCATACTATCATACTTCATGTCCTCAGTGATGATCATACTATCATACTTCATGTTCTCAGTGATGATCAACTATCATACTCATGTCCTCAGTGATGATCATACTATCATACTTCATGTCTCAGTGATGATCATACTATTATACTTCATGTCCTCAGTGATGATCATACTATCATACTTCATGCTCAGTGATGATCATACTATCATACTTCATGTTCTCAGTGATTCATACTATCATACTTCATGTCTCAGTGATGATCATACTATCATACTTCATGTCCTCAGTGATGATCATACTATCATACTTCATGTCCTCAGTGATGATCATACTATCATACTTCATGTTCCAGTGATGATCATCTATCATACTTCATGTCTCATGATGATCATACTATCATACTTCATGTCCTCAGTGATATCATACTATCATACTTCATTCCTCAGTGATGTCATACTATCATACTTCATGTCTCAGTGATGATCATACTATCATACTTCATGTCCTAGTGATGATCATACTATCATACTTCATGTTCTCAGTGATGATCATACTATCATACTTCATGTCTCAGTGATGATCATACTATCATACTTCATGTCCTCAGTGATGACATACTATCATACTTCATGTCCTCAGTGATGATCATACTATCATACTTCATGTTCTCATGATGATCATACTATCATACTTCATGTTCTCAGTGATGATCATATATCATACTTATGTCTCATGATGATCATACTATCATACTTCATGTTCTCAGTGATGATCATACTATATATTCATGTCTCAGTGATGATCATACTATCATACTTCATTCTCATGATGATCATATTCATACTTTGTTCTCAGTGTGATAACTATCATACTTCATGTTCTCAGTGATGATCATACTATCATACTTCATGTCCTCAGTGATGATCATACTACATACTTCATTCTCAGTGATGATCATACTATCATACTTCATTTCTCAGTGATGATCATACATACTTATTCCTCATGATGATCATACTATCATACTTCATGTCTCAGTGATGTATACTATCATACTTCATGTCTCAGTGATGATCATACTATCATACTCATGTCCTAGTGATGATCTACATCATACTCATGTCTCAGTGATGATCATACTATCATACTTCTGTCTCAGTGATGATCTACTATATACTTCATTCTCAGTGATGATCATACTATCATACTTCATGTCCTCAGTGATTCATCTATCATACTTCATGTTCTCGTGATGTCATATATTATACTTCATTCTCATATCATATACACTTCATGTCCTCAGGATATCATACATCATACTTCATGTCTCAGTGATGATCATATATATACTTCATGTTCTCAGTGATGATCATACATCATATTCATTCCTAGTGATGATCATACTATCATACTTCATGTCTCAGTGATGATCATACATCATACTTCATGTTCTCAGTGATGATCATACATTATACTTCATGTCTCATGATGTCATACTATCTACTTCATGCCTCATGATGATCATACTATCATACTTCATGTTCTCAGTGATGATCATACTATATACTTCATGTTCTCAGTGATGATCATACTATCATACTTCATGTCTCAGTGATGATCATACTATCATCTTCATTCTGTGTGATTACTCTATCACATGATCATATTCATACTTCATGTCCTCAGTGATGATCATACTATCATAGTCAATCTATCATTTCTCAGTGATGATCATACTATCATACTTCATGTCCTCATGATGATCATACTATCTACTTCTTTCTCAGTGATGCATTATCATACTTATTTCCGATGATCATACTATCATACTTCATTCCTCATGATGATCAACTATCATATTATGCCAGTGATGATCTAATATACTCATGTCTCAGTGATGATCATCTATCATATTCATGTTCCAGTGATGACATACTATCATATTCATGTCTCAGTGAGATCATACATATACTTCATGTCCTCAGTGATGATCATACTATCATACTTCATTCTCATGATATCATACTATCATACTTCATGTCTCATGATGATCAACTTCATACTTCAGTCTCAGTGATGATAAATCAACTTCATGTCCTCATGATGATCATACTATCAACTTCATTCTCGTGATGATCATACTACATATTCATGTCTCAGTGATGATCATACATCATACTTCTGTCCGTATCTCTTCTCTTCTGTTCTATGATACTATATTTGTCCTCATTGATAACTTATCTCCATATATCAACAATCTTTCTTCGTGATTCTCATATTTGCCTCTTATTTTACTTTTACTTCATGCTATATTCATATATTCTCAGTCTCAGGTATATTAATTTATTATGTTAAGGATTTATATAACCAGCCTAGTTAACATCCTCCAAACTTACACTCATGCTCAGAATCACCTACTTATGTTCTCATGATGTATTACATTCATGTTAGATATCATACTATCATATTCATCCATAAATACACATCATATATATTCATTCCAGGGATCTATTCTATTTAGTCTAGTGAGATATCTTCACCATGCCAGTATATCAATATATTAGTCAGGTGAAACTACTTATTATGTTCTCATGAGATCTATATACTATGTCCTAGTATGATCAACATTACTTCAGTCAAAATATACAAATTTATGTTTAGATGGATCATCTTATACTTATGTTCAGTGAATATCTATAATTTCTCGAGTTGTAAATACATGTTCTAGTATGAATAATATATAAAATAAATTGTATGAGTGATATCATACTTCATACTCAGTCCGTGTAGACAACTTACATCTATGTCTCATGGAACACCTATATTTGCCTGTGATGCATCATTCTTCGGGATGATCAACTTTCATTTCTTTCTCAGGAAGCATACTACACCTCTCAGTCTCATATGACCAATTATCAATGTCCAGTGAGACATACCACATTCCTGTCTTCATTGACATCCCACATTCCTCATATTTCTCATCTTACATACGTATTCATACTTTATGTTCCTAGTGTTGAGCATATATCACTCGTTCTCAATATGTCTCATTTTCTGCTTCTCTGTGTGAACAAAATCAATTATGTATAGTGATGCAAACTCCATGCTAATATGATAATACTTATTTCATGTCCATAGTGTGATCCTACAATCTACAATGCCCAGTGAGATCAACTATCATTGTTCATTTCTTTGGGATATAAACATCACTACTTTCCCCTGTCTTCAGTGGAGGTGATCATACTATCATACTTCATGTTCCTCAGTGATGATCATACTATATACTTCATGTTCTCAGTGATGATCATACTATCATACTTCATGTCTACAGTGATGATCATACTATCATACTTCATGTTCCTCAGTGATGATCATACTATCATACTTCATGTTCTCAGTGATGATCATACTATATACTTCATGTCTCAGTGATGATCATACTATCATACTTCATGTCCTCAGTGATGATCATACTATCATACTTCATGTTCTCAGTGATGATCATACTTATATACTTCATGTTCTCAGTGATGATCATACTATCATACTTCATGTTCTCAGTGATGATCATACTATCATACTTCATTTCTCAGTGATGATCATACTATCATACTTCATCTTCTCAGTGATGATCATACTATCATACTTCATGTCCTCAGTGATGATCATACTATCATACTTCATGTCCTCAGTGATGATCATACTATCATACTTCATCTTCCTCAGTGATGATCATACTATCATACTTCATGTCCTCAGTGATGATCATACTATCATACTTCATTCCTCAGTGATGATCATACTATCATACTTCATGTTCTCAGTGATGATCATACTATCATACTTCATATCCTCAGTGATGATCATACTATCATATTTCATGTCCTCAGTGATGATCATACTATCATACTTCATGTTCTCAGTGATGATCATACTATCATACTTCATGTTCTCAGTGATGATCATACTATCATACTTCATGTCCTCAGTGATGATCATACTATCATACTTCATGTCCTCAGTGATGATCATACTATCATACTTCATCTTCTCAGTGATGATCATACTATCATACTTCATGTTCTCAGTGATGATCATACTATCATACGTCATGTCCTCAGTGATGATCATACTATCATACTTCATGTCCTCAGTGATGATCATACTATCATACTTCATGTCCTCAGTGATGATCATACTATCATACTTCATGTCCTCAGTGATGATCATACTATCATACTTCGTGTCCTCGGACTCTTCTCTTCTCTTGCTGTTTCTTTATTCGGATCACGTTGAGCTCATTTTGTCCCCTTGACACTATATGAATAAGCAGTGATAATAAAACGCTTCCTCTGTATAATATTCATCAACAAATCTGTTGGCCTTTGATACGCGGTGTATTTCTCGTTATTACGTGCCGTCTTAATTTTAATAGCTTTTCAAATTACCATCGTCGTATTTTTTCAATAATATTTCGCAGCCTCTAACTCGAGGTAATATTAATTTAATGGTAATGGAATTGAAGCCGAGTTATATTAGAAACGCAGAAGGCAAAACAATAGTTGAGGACGTCTCTCACAAACACACGGTGGTGTGAACACCCTGACATTGCACTTACAGAAAGGACACGTCAGGGCTCCCGTACTGTAATGTGTTCTGTTACAATGTAACAATGTATGTACAGCTGCATCTCAATGGATTGGAAGATCATCAAAAAGTTACTTTATTTCAGTAATTCAATCCATAAAGTGACCACATCTATTATATAGAGTCATTACACACAGAGGGATCTATTCTATGTGTTTAGTTCTGTAAATGTTGATGATTATGGCTTACACCCAATGAGAACCCAAAGGTCATTATCTCAGAAAGTTAAAGTAGTAAGGATGAAGGGTTAAACACCGCGCTGACAACATGACATTGATTTTTGATGATATTCTAATTCATTGAGATGCCCTAGTATACATAGTGTGTAAAAGGCCTGATGAAAAGGTGCATCAAGATAGCAAACATTTACCTCCCCTATTTACAGTATCATATGAATAATAGCAATAAGAGTTTTATGGTTTTTATAGCAACTGGGAAGTACGCAATTGCATGTATAAGTTTTTATTGTTGATATAACATGTGAATATAGTCTTATATAAAAAAAAGAGAAAAAAGGAAGTTTTTCTGCTGCGGTCAGTTGTCTTACAGAAAGAAAGAGGCAGAAGTTGGTAATTTTGCTTTTTTAGATATTGATATAATTTTTTTAGATAATTAAAAGATAAAATTGTAGTAAGAGTTGAGGATGATATTCATAGGCCGGTTTCACACTAGCGTTCAGCTCCGCTGTGTATGGCAGGGGCAGAACGTGTGCAGCGGCATGCATAGTGCTTCCCTATTTAACATGGGAACGCACGGTCTATGATTTTGCCTGTGGATGCATGCATTTGCTTGCGGAGCATAGAAATGCAACTTGTTGCATTTTCTGTTCGTCCCAGGAAGCATGATTTCTAAGCAAGCCTCTGCAAGCATACAAATCATACATGGAGCCCAATGGGTATGCAAGGCTGTCCAGATGAGAACGCATGTGAACGCCACAGATTTTCTTCTCTGTCCCTTCATCTCCTCCCGACATCTCCTGACATTTCCTCCCGATATTTCCTCATCTCCTTCCAACATATACTGTAGGTTTACTATGGCTGGACCAGTTTATAATGGTTTCCTATGGACATTTTGGTGTGAACGCATGCAGGTAATCAGCGCTGCGTTCACATCAATATGTCTGCATTTGGTGCTGCGCTTGCATCTGTGTTCAAGAAACAAGAGGATCAATGGATATGATGTATAAGTGAATTGCAGAAACTGCCCTATGCTAAATATGATAAAAATGGAGATCTTAGTTTCAATAGTGGCCACTAGAGAGTAAGCTTGGCATCCACTTACAAGGAGTCCTACAATGGACACCATTGTGAGAGCCCTACACACACCTATTCATTGTTTCCAATTACATCTTTGGGCATATAAACCCACTCACATTTCACAATTTCACCAGGGCATAGTGTTAGGACTTGGCAGTGGAGGCTCCTTGTAAGTGGATGCCAAGCTTACTCTCTAGTGGCCACTATTGAAACTAAGATCTCCATTTTTATCATATTTAGCATAGGGCAGTTTCTGCAATTCACTTATACATCATATCCATTGATCCTCTTGTTTCTAGTGCCACTCATTCATTTTCATTAATCATGAAATAGTAGTGTCGCGGCAGATAACCATTTCTATAAGTATATTATTTTCCGCCTGCACCTACGCTTGTGGTGATGCGGTCTTAATCTGATTTGCATCTGTGTTCAAGACGCACGCGTACCGAAGGCAAATGTGAAACCAGCCATAGAAAGGTTTTTCTAGGTGTATTCTTGTTTTTCAGTCTTTCACATTAATGTGTAGTGAGAATTCCTACAGTGGGAGAAATAAGACAGAATTGCTCCAATCCGAGCAATGTGCAGCAATGAGTCGGGGATGTTGTCAGGAGCGTCTCTAGTAACTAAACAGTATTTAAGGCTCCGGCTCAGAACAAACTCAGGTTGATGCTTGTGAAATGTGATCAGTCGCTAACAGTCTGGTTTATATTGTCACCGATCCGGGAAACTAATTCCCCCAAGTGTCTCGGCGCCAGGATCCGACTATGTGAAGAGTTACAGAATGTGGAGAATATGTGAAAACTCCTGTGAATTACCCGAGGGGCCGAGAGAGAGAGAAAACACCGAGGACGGAATAAAGACTCTAAAATTACATTTTCTATTCGGTTTCAGGCGTCGTCTTCGTGTTTCCAAAGTTTTAGCGAGTTTTTTTTTCACATTTTTTGTATAACTCATGACACGCGGGGTTAACACACAGAAATATGTCAGATTCAATAAGGAGGATTCAGAGACTTGTGGGATTTGGGACGTGTAAATTTTGAACTTTGCCTGGGAGCGAACCCATGTTTGTCGTATATGGAGACCGAGAACTTGCCGGGAGCAAAAGAAATCAAAGAGAGGCAGGAAGGGGCGTAAATGAGGAATATCGGCTCTTATGTGATTTCTGTTCTGCTTTGTATTTTCACGCTGCACAGTGTCTGCAGTAATATCACGATGGCTCATTCCTACGTCTCGCCCTGTAATCGCCTGAACAATTCTGCTTCCTCCCGGGATTTTTTTTTAGGGTTTTGTTACTCTATTTGTTATGTCCCATGAATGGGAATAATTCATTGTTGTGTGTGCTGTGTATTGCATTTCTCTCTGTTGCTAGGCAGAAGTCCTGCCTTTAGTATTTTGTCCCTTTAGCTTTGTGATGTCAGATTAACTCCTACCCTCTTCCCCATGTAGTGTTTTTTCTGCCGTCTTAGGATGCACACACCTTTATTGCTCTCTTCAGAATCACTCTTTCTACCTACTGCATTGTACTTTAATATTAGATTTCAGTGAAAATCATCTCCATTTCTCCTGGACTCTTATTACAAGTCAGTGTGGTTGAATTGGAACTATTTAGACTCTTGCATGTTAGCACAATGGTCAATACAAATATCAGAGGGATTAAAACTTCAGGCACCTACGTCCTTGCATTGCACTGGACAGCCAGAATAGGATGTGAGGGGGTGGGGGCACATACTTTCTCCATATTAATGTCTATGGATAAATATGGAGACAGAGAAGCCCCCGAAGGCGGATGTGTTAGTTCCCATGAGGATACTGGAGGGATATCTGGCTAATCCCATGTTTGAGACTCTTATCCGAGGCTCCACGGACTCCATTTGCATATTCAAGTTCCCATGAAAGGGAATAATTCATTGTTGTGTGTGTTGGCTATGTATTGCATTTTCCCTGTTGCTAGGCAGAAGTCCTGCCTTTGGTGTTTTGTCCCTTTCCCCTCCCTGTAGCTTTGTGATGTCAGCTTTACTCCTCCCTTGTTCACCATGTAGTGTTTTTTCTGCCACACGTTTATTGCTCTTTTCAGAATCACTTTTTCTACCTACTGCATTGTACTTCAATATGAGATTTCAGTGAAAATCATCTCCATTTCTCCTGGACTCTACTAGTCATTGTCGTTGAGTTGGAACTATTTAAGGACTCTTGCATGTGAGTACAATGGTCAATATGAATATTAGAGGGATACTTCAGCCATCTACATACTTGCACTGCATTGAACAGCCAGAATACTACTGATCTTAGGACTTTTCTGGCTGAGGATATCTCATATACCGTAGATTATTAGGAAATACTGAATTATTAGAGTTGGGGTCTCTGATCATCTTCTCTACAGAATGTATTGATTTTCTGCACTCACTAGTGAACGGATCGGTTGCATTCTCAATGATGGAGCTGTTGCAAAGATAAAGAAAGTCCAGTTCACCCTCAAACCAGTGCTCCGGAACAAAGGAAAAAATGGTAGATATGGAGAAAGCCTTAAAAGGATGAAAATCCAGCTTCATGGTGAGTGGATAAAATCGGAATTTATTGAAAGCCCATCCACAATATAGACATCAATGTCAATACGGTAGTAAGATTAAGGCTACGTTCACACACAGTGTTTGTGCCCCATTTTTTATTGAATTGTTTTTGGTGCAGTTTCTGGACCAAAAACAGATTCACAAATGCATCATTTGTTTCTGCTACTTTTGTGCCCCATTTTTGGGGACAGAGACACACGCACTTTCTTACCCTCCCCGTGATCCCACAGCGAGTCCTGGTAATGCCTCCTCCCGGGCACCGGCAGGTCCTGTCTGTGAGGAGTACGGTACTGTCATGATCGCGCCCACTTGCTGCAACATGTGACTTTAATGTTACCATAAAGGGCGACTCAACTTCTACTTATTAATAGCAATAGGCTAATAATGAGCAAAGCACCACCCGCAGCCAGAACACACTTCCACAGCACACCTCTTGCAGCCACAACTTGCCATTATGTTGGGCCATCGAGATGCCTGCCTTGAGTGACTGACTAGTACACATGCTGTTTTGTACATGTTTACTCCAACACGGTAAAGCCTATCACCCTGTAACCGCACCCAAACCCTACGTGTTCCTGTAAAATACTAGAATGTCCCTACATGCACAGCTACAAATCACAGCCCGGTCCTGACTCCCCAAAAGGCCGTTGAGTTGCTATTTGATCCTCCTGAAGAACCAGAGTGGAGGTTGCTGCTTATAACTAACCAGGATAAGGAAAGTGAGTAGAGGTAGACAGAAACCCAAGGTGAACAAACATAAAGCACATGCACAAGGGGAAAAAGAGAACAATAAATACAAGCAAGGGAAAACCTTCTACAAACCTAACGGAGAACAGAAGAAAGTTGTAGAAAAGGCAAAGA
Source organism: Allobates femoralis (assembly GCA_033576535.1). Taxonomy (NCBI): domain Eukaryota; kingdom Metazoa; phylum Chordata; class Amphibia; order Anura; family Aromobatidae; genus Allobates; species Allobates femoralis. The sequence continues at coordinate 186,998,519 of JARQOC010000008.1, forward strand.
GAAATAATGAGAAATACAACAATGGTCTCGCCTACCAGGCAACAGAACTAGATCTCCTTAGCTGAAATCCACCTAGAATATATAGCCAGCAGAGGAGGCTGGTGCAAAGTGAGTATAAATAGCCCCACTCAGGATGTGATAGGACAAAGAGAAAATGGAAAAGTGAGAGCACCTGACGATTATGTCCCCTGATCACAGATATATCTGGAATCAGGTTATTAATGGTATTACTTGAAAATATTGCATTTACATTGCCATTTGATGTCCCTGGTGTGCTAGAGTCTACTGCCTACATAAGGGGCTATTATTATCATGTGGATATTTAAGCATCTCTTTGACAGCAAGCAAATTATACAGAGAACAGGTGAATCTGGGCAGAATCAATCTGTACCAAGGAACTGATGAGAAGAGCTGAGGGTTATGACCAATGTGGAGAAGCCCACAGCAAAGCAGCTGATATCCCCACCAGCAGCAGTAATGCAGCCCCCTGAACCAGGGACCCTGTACTGAACACCAAGGTACGGCAACTAACAGGTGAAGGTGGTGGTGGACTTAAGTAGGAGAGACAGATGAGTGTAAGACAGGAACCCAGGAGCAGCCTGAGACTGAAGGATAGGTGGAAATGATGGAGAGATTAAGGAGGAAACACAGATGTGAAGGAGATAGGGACCCGGGAGCAGCCTGAGACCAAAAGACAGGTGGAGATGGTGGAGGGAAGGAGAGACAAACAAGAAGCAGACAGGAACCCTGGAGCAGCCTGAGACCTGGACAGGTGGAGGAGAAAGAAGTGGAGGAAGAAGTAAGGAGGAGATACAGACAAGTAGGAGAAAGGATCTCAGGAGCAGCCTAAGACTAAAGGATAGGTGAAGGTGGTGGAGGGATTAAGGAGGAGAGACAAAGGAGTAGCAGACTGGAACCCAGGAGTAGCCTGAGACAGGACTGTGGAGTGGTGGAGGAATAAGGTGTAGGGACAGATGTGAAGAGGACAGGAACAAGGATCAGCTGAGATGAGGAACAGGTAGAAGTAGTGGAGGAATAAGGAGGGAGACAAAGGAGTGAAGGAGACAGGAACCCAGGAGCAGCCTGAGACAAGGGACGTGGGGGTGGTGAAGAAGTAAGGAGAGACAGAGACGAATAGGAGACGGATCTCAGGAGCAGCTAAGACTAAAGGATAGGTGAAGTGTGGAGGAATAAGGAGGAGAGACACAGGAGTAGGAGACAGGAACCAGGAGCAGCCTGAGACTGAGGGACAGGTATAAGTGGTGGAGTTATATCCAACACAGCAAAGCAGCTGATATCCCACCTACCACAGCAGTATGGTAGCCCCCACGAGCAGGACCTACTGCACCGAACATCAAGGTCCGGCAACTAGACAGGTGGAGGTGGTGGAGGGCTAAGGAGGAGACAGATGAGTGTTCTCAGCAATGTCATGGTTAATTGGAATCGTATCAATCGAAGTAAAATATTTCCAAAATAAATTAATTAAGATTACACAGTAAACCCAACATCTTACAGTGTGAAAACATCTCCAGTTTACAGCAGCATCTTGCACATCAACATTTGGAGCTGATGCCAAATATGTGTCTGCTATACACAATATGGATGAGTTTTGGACTTGGGCCGGCGAGATGATTATGCAAATGTAAATAGATTTCCTAAGTAGCGTGCAGTTAGGAAACACAGGGGTCTCGTTAACTTTTGTTGAATCGAATATTAATTATAGTCGAGCTTGTGTAATCGCTGAGGCTCCACATGATATGAAGATATCCAAACCAAGAGACGGACACCAGAACAGCAGAAACTAAACAAAAACATGAAAAGATAGATAAATAGATGAATGGATTGATGGGCAGATAAATAATAGATAGATAGATAGATAGATAGATAGACAGATAGAGATAGATAGATAGATAGATAGATAGATAAATAGATGAATGGATTGATGGATAGATAGACAGACAGACAGACAGACAGACAGACAGATAGATAGATAGATAGATAGATAGATAGATAGATAGATAGATAGATAGATAGATAGATACACAAAGTACAGGAGCCTATTTACAATGATGGTCCAGCCAACATGATGAAACAGGGAATAGATAAGAGCTGCATGAGTGGCCACCAGCCATTTCTTGTAATGCTTTTTGCTGTGGTTGAGTGAGTACCCTATGTCTAGATGACTTTGATTAGGGATCATGATAGGCCGCTCGAAAAAAATGTGTCTTTAGGGAGCACCTGCAACTATGTAAGTTGTGGATAGTCCTAATTTCTTGGGGTAGAGAATTCCAGAGGATTGGTGCAGCTCGAGAGAAGTCTTGTACACAGGAGCGGGAGGTTAGGATTAGTGCAGATGTTATTCCAAAGTCACTTCCAGAGCAAAGAGAATGGTTAGGTGATAGACAGAGATGAGGGTAGAGAGGTAGGGTTGTGCAGAACTGTGGAGAGGATGGGGAGAGATAGACATATGAGGTAGAGAGGTAGGGGGGGTGCAGAACTGTGAAGAGAATGGGTGGGGGTGATAGATTAGAGTGGATAGGTAGGGAGATGCTGCACTGTGAAGAGGATGAAGAGGTGATAGAATAGAGGTAGGAGGAGTGTGCAACTGTGGAAAAAAGGTGTAGGATGATAGACAGAGATGAGTGTAGAGAGGTAGGGGGTGCAGAACTGTGAAGAGGTTGGGAAGGTGTTAGACAGATGAGGGTAGAGAGGTAGGGAGGTGCTGCACTGTGGAGAGGATGAAGGGATGATAGACATATGAGGGTAGAGAGGTAGGTGGTGCAGAACTGTGGAAAAAAGGGGTAGGATGATAGACAGAGATGAGGGTAGAGAGGTAGGGGGTGCAGAACTGTGAAGAGGATGGGGAGGTGTTAGACAGATGAGGGTAGAGAGGTAGGGAGGTGCTGCACTGTGAAGAGGATGGGGAGGTGTTAGACATATGAGGGTAGAGAGGTAGGGAGGTGCTGCACTGTGAAGAGGATGGGGAGAGGATAGACATATGAGGGTAGAGAGGTAGGGGGATGCAGAACTGTAGAGAGGATGGGGAGGTGATAGACATATGAGGGTAAAGAGGTAGGGAGGTGCTGCACTGTGAAGAGCTGGAGGCCCCGGACCCGTTGAAGTTCATTTGAATGAACCGGTTGTTGTCCGTCCCCTTGGCGCCCTGCCGCCCTCCCCCTCCCCTCACTGTTGGCCATTACCTGGTTGATGTAGCACTGTATTTGAACTAAACTGTAGATCACATCATCAGTGACTGCTGCTTTATCTGATGTCTTCACACCTTGTCCTGGCATTACACTATTTCGGAGAGATCCTTTCTCTTTCCCTTATTGCTTGATACCTGAGGCTGCGTAATAATGTGAAACATCTTAAGTAAATTTCCTTTAATTAGGCTAATTATAAGTGTGTCATCCAAAAAACACCAAAATGACATCTTGATGGCACATCCAATGTGCATAATAATTTGGAACGCGGTGTAGATAGGAGTCGTGAGCCCGACCCTGCAACCCAAAAATGGCGTCTAATTGATACATTGACCTCCATAGTTTTTTTGGGGGGATGGACACGTTATAGGTTGTAGGGCCTTTACCCCAGATATTTTTAGCATCACCTTTTCACCATTCTACCAGAAGTCAATGGGTGGGTAATATTCTTTGTACTTATCCCCTTGAAATATAGGGCGCCTGTCTCCGCACAGCAGCACACAGGGTCTTATTACAGAGCTATGTGCAGTCATATGTAGGGGCGTAACTGCAACAGGTGCAGGGGTTGTATTCGCCCCCAGGCCCTGGAGCCTAGGGGGCCCCAAAAGTCCCTTTGGCCTATAGAAAAAGACTAATATTAAAGTTTTGTAATATTTCTGGGTTCTGTTGGAGCTTTCGCATCGGGGCCCATGGGCTTCACGTTATGCCACTTGCCATCTGGTTGCACTGTATTATTACAGGGCATAAGGCAATATTACAGGGCATATTTTACAGTTTTTTATTATATATGGAAATGTGATACATTAGATGCGCCATGACTCTTGCATTAGAATTATTATTTTCTTTCCTTTGACTTTTTGTCTATAATCTTTATCTTTTATTACCAATCTGATGGCAACGATGGATTCAGTCCCCGGCCGGAATATTCCGTCATTGCACGCGGTTCTCCGGGATCATCATTTTTAGGGAATTCAGTAAAGTGATATGTGTTTACCATTAGCTTTAACCTAACAATTTTCCTGGGATGGAAATAAGAGCTGTACAATTATTTGGAAAATTGTTCTACCGTCATAAGAATAGAGAATTGTTCCATCCTGTAATCTATCCGTTTGGCATCTTACAAAATAGAAGTTAATGCAGACGCCACTGAGCTGGGAACCAATTCTGCTAATAGCGGAAAAAATAAGGATTTTCATGTGCACAATAATAATAATAGTAATAATACAGTATACATATATATTATCTAAAGGACCAGTACTGCGTCTGGAGTTGATCAGTTGCTACAACCGCTACTAATAACAATACAAAGAACCATGGTTGCGTAGCAAATGGGATTCTGTTTATTTAAGACAATCCACATATTTTAGGAAAGTTAGGACATATCATATTTCAAGGTAAAAAGTTAAAGTGCACAGTGATGAGACAAACAGTAGTATGCACGGAGTTGCCTACTCAGCAATATGGAGATCCACTGACAACTTTGTCCATGAGAGATTACAGTGACTGTAATGTAGTTTACAGGGGTTTTACTTTACAATAGTACACATAGTAACAGGCATGAGTAAACACAAAGTGCTTAGAACAGAGCATTTTAGATTAATGAATATGCATACAAAATCCCAGGGACTGGCTCAGTAATCCTGTATGGAGTATACCATTAGCAGCACAGCCTAAGAAGAGCACAATCATATATGCCACCGTTCCTATGTGCCCCAATAATTCTAGTTAGCATGTGACCCAATGTCCCCCACACTACACTCGTTTTAATCAGCAGTCACTGAACCTGCCTAAGGTCAGACGACCTTGTATTAACCTGCAGCATTACCAAGTGTTGCTGGAGGGTCCCTCCGTGCATGTGCGGCCCCTACGCCGTTTCGCTCATAAGCTTCGTCAGGGGGCGTGAGTATATATGAGTTATACATATATATTATTGTTTACTCAACAGTTTCTTAAAGGGGTTGTCCAATCTTCTTTATTTAGGAGCAGACTCCCTCTTGGCTACCAGCTGTTAGGACTTTGGCATCTTGCCCCTTTTCAAGATGGTGTCCGCTACTTCGCTCTTGTTCATGTGATTCTCCTCTCTGCCTTTATAAACCTTAGCCTACCTTCTAGCCATGCTTGAGTATTCAGTTGAATTCCTGGCTTCCTGTGTTAACCTCCTCCAGCTTTTCCTGTGTCTGCAGTCCTTCTTCAGCTTCTCCTGTAAAGCTGCCTCTGTGGCGTGTGTTTCATGCTTAGCTTCAGCCTGCCTGTCCTGTGACATGTAAGCCCTGTGTGCCTGTAAGATTTGCAGCTTCACAGTTAGTTTTGTGCAGTTGCAGTTTCTCTGGACTTTTCAGGACTTTACTTAAACTACACTGCACAGTTCAAGTTCAGGACTGTGTTCTTGTGACCACATTTCCAGACCTTCCTGGGAGTTACTAATCTCATAGACTGTTTCTGACGTGAATTGCTTCTAAAGAGACTTTCCTGTTTGTTTCTATCTGATGACCTTGCTCACTTGCTGCACTCCACGTTAATCTGCCACGTGTGTTTAATACAGTCTTGTTCACCATTAAACTTGGTCTCAGAGTGTCTGTGCTCCCATATGCTATTAGATTCCTGAGTTAATTCTTAGAATTCATATACCGTGTTAGTCAGTAGATAGGAAAATATTGGAATCTGAGAGTCCTCAGTATCAACTATTAAAAGGTATTAACCAGTGAGGACTCTCAGATTCCAATATTTTCCTTAGAATACATTTATACCATCTTTACAGTCGGTGTTATGCTCTTGAAGAAGAACACAAGACGTGTTCACTCCGCGCTGCTGCTGAAGACTTTGCAAAGGAAGATCCAGGACAGATCAGCAGAGATAAGTTGTGTTAATTCAACACTAACGCGTTTCAAAGCCATTACACGCATCTTCTGCAGGAAAGGATCCACAGTACTTGGCTTTGAAATGTGTTGATTAAAAACCACTTATCTCCACTGTTGTGTCCTGGATCTTCCATTGGAAATTCTTCAGCAGCGGCGCGGAGTGAACACGCCTTCTGTCTTCTTCTGCATTGTCCGGTGCATGTCTTATTGTGTCACATACCTTGAGAAGGTGAGTGTCCCTCTTTCTTTTTTATTCAGGTTATTCCAGAAAAGAACCTAACTTTGTACCTTTGCTCCGTATTGTTCTTTCATGCTCCTGGAGATCCAGACCAACGGGACAGTCTCATCCAGAGAGGGAGGGGTCAGGCTGGGTGACTCATGCGAGGTGCATGCAAGATATTCTTATGCAGCTCGCATAGTGTGTTTCCACCCTTAGAACGGATCCAGCACCAATATAGTGGTCAGGTGATCAAAGCAGCATAGGTACTTCTCTATAAGGGTGGAAATACACTATACGAGCATCTCGCATGCATCTCACACGAGTCACCCGACCCGGACCCTGCCTCTGTGATTGGGAGCATGGAGCTCCACAGACACACAAGCAGCTCCACGCTTTCATTCAGAGAGGCAGGAGCCGGGTCGGGTGAGTCATGCGAGATGCATGCAAGATACTTCTATAGTGGGTCGCTGCCCTAACAGAGAACAATGAGCATCTTCCCGTTAGTCATCATTTCAGAAAGAAAATCTCGGAAAATGAATTTGTTTAGTTAATATTGTTTGAGACGATTTTACTTTCTTGGTTAATTGAGTTCTTTCTTTGTTACAAATCGATCTTCACTTGAACTTTTGTTTTCTTTGCTTCTTTCCACGTGGATTAATAAATCATTTTTAAGATGCAAAATTGTGAGATCGGAGATGTGACATTTCGGGGAGTTTCCGGACACAGGAAAAATAAAAATAAATAAACATCGTTTTAAAAGATTGTTGGTGCCGATCCCGGCTATCGAGCAGATTAAGCAGGAGTGTGCTGCCATGGCAACCAATGTATCACTGCACGGCCGTCCACCTTCTCAATCAAGAGCTATTCTTCTTCCATGTAAAATTACCAAAGCCGGAGAATAAAATATGCAGAAACGCACGAGACGTCCTCCATTGCAGCATTTTTTATTTAGTTTTTTTCATTTAAATGACTCATTAAGTTTCTAAATCAAGACTTGGATTAAATTGCAGATGGAAATTGCAGCATTAAACCGTATTGTGCGGATATTTACAGAACAGTCAAAGAAAACACAATGGAAATGAATGAGAACGTGGCTAACAAGGATTATTTCTGTCCTGAGAACTAACAAAAATGTATCAATTATTTCACAATCGTGGACTTTGTTGCAAATCGGTGAAAAGCAACAAGGTTCAGCAAAGGGTTAAATGTAGCGAAAGTCAGGGTGTAAATGTATTTCAGGTTATTTGTTTTCCTTATTTATATGTTTTGAAGTTTGCCTTTGCAATATTTAATTTCATCATCATCTTAACGAATCCCCCAATAAAGAGTTTTCTTTATTAAATGTGTGAAGATGTGCATGTAGTGTGTTGATATACTCACCCCAGATCCAGCACCGTTCTCCTCCTCTTTCTCAGTGACGTCTACACTCTGCAGATGCGTTCTGCTGGCTCCAGAAGTAGATTTTTCAATGTAAGTTTATGGAGCCTCGTTCTGATGAGGCCAGGATGAGGCCAGAATGAGGCCAGGATAATGCCAAAACCGCAACCAAAACAAGGTAAGGATGAGCCAAAAATTAGGTCAGAGCAAGGCCAGGACAAGACAATAAGGCTAGGATGAGGTTAGTACAAGGCAAGGATGAGGCCAAAATGAGGCCAAAAAGAGGCCAGGATGAGGCCAAAATGAGGCCAGGACAAGGTCAGGGCGAGGCTAGGATGAGGTCAGAACAAGTTAAGAACAAGGCCAGAACGAGGCTAGAATGAGGCCAGGATGAGGCCAAAATGAGGCCAGAATGAGGCCAGAATGAGGCCAGAATAAGGCCAGAATGAGGCCAGAATAAGGCCAGAATGAGGCCAGAATAAGGCCAGAATGAGGGAAGGAGGGAACGAAACCAGAATGAGGCCAGAATGAGACCAGTATGAGGCCAGGATAAAGCCAGAATGAGGCCAAAACCGCGACCAAAACAAGGCAAGGATGAGCCAAAAATTAGGTCAGAGCAAGGACAAGATAGTAATGAGGCTAGGACAAGGCCAAAATGAGGCCAGAATGAGGCCAGAATGAGGCCAGGACGAGGTCAGGGCGAGGCTAGGATGAAGTCAGAACAAGTTAAGAACAAGGCCAGAACGAGGCTAGAATGAGGCCAGAATGAGGCCAGAATAAGGCCAGAATGAGGCCAGAATAAGGCCAGAATGAGGCCAGAATAAGGCCAGAATGAGGCCAGAATAAGGCCAGAATGAGGCCAGGACAAGGCCACAGTAAGTCCAGAATGAGGCCAGAACTAGACCAAACTGAGGCCAACACAAGACCATAATGAGGCCTGGATGAGACCAAAATGAGGCCAGGACGAGGCAATAATGAGGCTAGGATGAGGCCAGAATGAGGTCAGGACAAGGCAAGAAAAAGGCCAGAATGCAGCCAGAATGAGGCCAAAATGAGGCTAAAAAGAGGCTAAAAAGAGGCCAGAGTGAGGCCGTATGAGGCCAGGATGAGGTCAGAATGAGGCAAGAACAATGCCAGAATGAGGCCAGAATGAGGCCAGGATGAGGCCAGAATAAGGCCAGAATTAGGCCAGAATAAGGCCAGAATGAGGCCAGGATGAGGCTCTCATAGAGTTGTACTGATTAGTGACTGCTGGCGCCTCTATGAGACAATACAACAAATCTCTGGATTGGAGCTTTACAATAATCTGTGGTATTATGTAAATGCTCGAAGTTGATGTTTTCTGGCAAACAGAAGGAGGAGCGCGATCTCAGGCGGATCCCCGGAGCCTTCTATACCTTGATTAGATTTTGACGTTATCATGAGTCTTAAATGTAAAGACGACTTAAAATGGAGCAATTTAGATTCGCTTGAAAGCTTCGATGACAAGAAGAATGCGGAGCGTCAGGCCGCGGCGCGGGGAAGGAGCTTTTTATCTTTCATAAGTGCAGATATGTAACATCTAAAATGGAGCACAATGCCAGGTAGATTGGCTAACGTGTCGTCAAGGCTGTCAAGGCTCAGACAAGACGGAGTTTTAATTTTCTTCCTTCTAGACCATTTTCTTGCTCCATTTCAGCTAAATAGAAATCACAGCAGATGTCAGGGGAAAATAGCGATAGGTCCAATCCATTTGTTATCACATTGGACATGACGCTACGAGACGTGTCTGCAAGGAAATAGAGGAGTGTGAAGGAGGTCAGATGGGTCTGGATGAGATAGAAGATACCGGAAAGGATGGAGGAGTCTTGAAGGGAATCAAGAACTCTGGAGAGGACAGAGGGGTCTAGAGAGGGAAATAGAGACATATAAAGGAGGTCAGATGGGTCTGGATGAGATAGAAGATACTGGAAAAGATACTGGAAAAGATGAAGGAGTCTCAAAGGAAATCAAGAACTGGAGAGGACACAGGGGTATATAGTATAATGCAGCTTCATAGCACTCTATACAGTATAATGCAGGCTCAGTTCTCCATATAGTGCAGCCTCAAAACACTCCACATAGTGCAGCCTTATATATCTCCATATAGTGCAGCCTCATATATGCAGTCTCATAGCTCTTCACATAGTACAGCCTCATAACTCTCCATATAGTGCATCCTCATAGTCTCTCCATATAGTATCATGCACCCCCCTCCTCCTACCATAATCCTCTGGCCACCTTGCATGCACTTAAAATGAAAAAATCTGTAATTACCTCTCCTGGTTCCCCTGCTGCTCCATTCTCACAAAAACTGAAGAGAAGACTCAGGAGAAGGAGGTGAGAGGAGGTGGCACCAGCCTGCTAAATGCGTTCCACAGTGGAATGCAGATGGAAAGCCCAGTCTGGTAAGAGGAAGCGCGGGAAGGAGTGGCAGCAGTAAGAAGTGGGAGGCTCCCCTCTCCACCCCTCCCCTCCTCTCGCTGACACACGGCCCCGTAGCTGCTTGCAGCACACTGCCGCGCAGCGCCGCACAGCCACGTGAAGTGGGCGCCCGGCACAGGGATCAGGCCTTGCAGGGGTGGAGGGTGGCGTGGGCCCCTTTACGTTGGGGCCCCGCTGCAGCTGCGACCCCTGCGACCGTGATCGTTACGCCCCTCATGGTTTGCAAACTTGTCATCATTCTTGTCTTTGGTATGTTCCATGGTACTTGACTGTCCGATCTCCAACCCGGCCCCTACTAGGACTCTATATATGAAGATTACTAACATTAGTAGTTTTTTTTTTACATTTTCTTCCTTCCAGAATCATTGTATCGAGCATCATAGAGTTTTAATGGCCGCAGCTTCACCCTCTGACTATCTCATTTATCCCTACAGATGTAATGGTGCCAAGTTACTGGGCTTGAACAGAAATGGACTTAAGGCCAAAAAAAAAAGTTTTCAAAGTTCTTTTTGGAAGTTTTTACTTTCGGTCATTTTTGAACAATTAAAAATATTGCACAGCAGTTTTCACGGATGATTTATACGACGTCCGAAAATGCGTAACATGACAGCACAAAGCCCCGGCGCCATTGTCCCCGTCAGAAAGAATCGCCGGGAAGTCAAATGAAGCAGGTCTGTGACTCCACAATGAAAGGAGCTTATGTTGGTCATTTACCGGTTGGCAGTAAACACCGGTGCCAGGTTGCAGATTTAAGCATGAAGCTCATTATGCCGAACAAATTGCCCATCAATCAGGGGCTTCAAAGGAAGACAAGGGCTCCTGGAGCCCAACCAGAAGTGGAAGCAAATTAGGAAAAAGGTCCCGGGCAACTAAACTTTCTCTCAAAGGATGAAGATTCTCTAAATATCTATTCATAGAAAAGACCTCAGGAACGGAGTTTATAACAATTACCGTATATACTCGTGTATAAGCCGACCCGTGTATAAGCCGACCCCCCTACTTTTGCCCCCAAAACCTGGGAAAACCTATTGACTCGTGTATAAGCCGAGGGTGGACTCCAGCACAGGTATACAGCCCCCAGCAGTGTGGTATACAGCCCCCCCAATGGTAGTATACAGCAGCCTCCCCAGTGGTAGTATACAGCAGCAGCCCCAGTGGTATATACAGCAGCAGCTCCAGTAGTTAGTATACAGCAGCCCCAGAGGTATATACAGCCCCAGTGGTAGTATACAGCATCCCCAGAGGTATATACAGCCCCGGTGGTAGTATACAGCATCCCCAGAGGTAGTATACAGCAGCCCCAGAGGTAGTATACAGCAGCCCCAAAGGTATATACAGCAGCCCCAGTGGTAGTATACAGCAGCCCCAGAGGTAGTATACAGCAGCCCCAGTGGTAGTATACAGCAGCCCCAGAGGTAGTATACAGCAGCCTCAGAGGTATATACAGCCCCATTGGTAGTATACAGCAGCCCCAGAGGTATATACAGCCCCAGTGGTAGCATCCAGCAGCCCCAGAGGTATATACAGCCCCAGTGGTAGTATCCAGCAGCCCCAGAGGTATATACAGCCCCAGTGGTAGTATACAGCAGCCCCAGAAGTATATACAGCCCCAGTGGTAGTATACAGCAGCCCCAGAGGTATATACAGCAGCCCCAGTGGTAGTATACAGCAGCCTCCCCAGTGGTAGTATACAGCAGCCTCCCCAGTGGTAGTATACAGCAGTCTCCCCCTGTGGTAGTATACAGCAGTCTCCCCCAGTAGTAGTATACAGCAGTCTCCCCCAGTAGTAGTATACAGCAGTCTCCCCCTGTGGTAGTATACAGCAGTCTCCCCCTGTGGTAGTATACAGCAGTCTCCCCCTGTGGTAGTATACAGCAGCCTCCCCCTGTGGTAGTATACAGCAGCCTCCCCCTGTGGTAGTATACAGCCGCCACAGAGGTATATACAGCAGCCCCAGTAGTAGTATACAGCAGCCTCCCCAGTGGTAGTATACAGCAGTCTCCCCCTGTGGTAGTGTACAGCAGCCTCCCCCTGTGGTAGTATACAGCAGCCTCCCCCTGTGGTAGTATACAGCAGCCACAGAGGTATATACAGCAGCCCCTCCCCTGTGGTAGTATACAGCAGCCCCCCCTGTGGGTATACAGCAGTGCCTCCCCATGTGGTATATACTGCAGCCCCTCCCCTGTGGTAGTATACAGCAGTGCCTCCCCCTGTGGTATATACAGCAGCCCCTCCCCTGTGGGTATACAGCAGTCCCCCCCTGTGGTATATACAGCAGCCCCTCCCCTGTGGTAGTATACAGCAGTGCCTCCCCCTGTGGTAGTATACAGCAGCCCCCCCGTAGTATATACAGCAGCCCCCCCCCTGTGAGAATACAGCAGCCCCCCCGTGGTAGTATACAGCAGCCCCCCCGTAGTATATACAGCAGCCCCCCGTGGTAGTATACAGCAGCCCCCCTGTGGGTATATAGAGCCCCCCCGTAGTATATACAGCAGCCCCCCCCCTGTGAGAATACAGCAGCCCCCCCGTGGTAGTATACAGCAGCCCCCTGTGGGTATATAGAGCCCCCCCGTAGTATATACAGCAGCCCCCCCCCTGTGAGAATACAGCAGCCCCCCCGTGGTAGTATACAGCAGCCCCCCCGTAGTATATACAGCAGCCCCCCGTGGTAGTATACAGCAGCCCCCCTGTGGGTATATAGAGCCCCCCCCCGTTGCTGCCGCACACCTGTAAAAAGAAGATCTTTCATACTTATCCTCCTGCTGTCACGCGATCATCCTCCGCTCTCCTTCTTGCTTGCACCCGGGCCCCGGCGTCCATCCATATGACCGCGCACAAATAATGACGTCACTATTTGTGCGCGGTCACGTGGATGGACGCCGGGTGCAAGCAAGAAGAGCGGAGGATGATCGCGTGACAGCAGGAGGATAAGTATGAAAGATCTTCTTTTTACAGGTGTGCGGCAGCAACGGGGGGGGCTCTATATACCCACAGGGGGGCTGCTGTATACTACCACGGGGGGGCTGCTGTATATACTACGGGGCGGCTGCTGTATACTACCACGGGGGATCTGCTGTATTCTCACAGGGGGGGGCTGCTGTATATACTACGGGGGGGCTGCTGTATGCTACCACGGGGGGGCTGCTGTATACTACCACAGGGGGGCGGGAGAGCACTGACAGTGCAATGTAATATGCACCGCTCCCCTGCCGCTGATGGACAGGGGGATGCAGTGCATATTGCATTGCACTAATGAGCGGCCCCACGTGACCGGCCGCTCACTATACAGCCTCCCCCTGCCTCCTCCATCCCCCGGACACCGGCCCCACACAGTCAGCCGTCACTGACTCGTGTATAAGCCGAGGGGGGCACTTTTCAGCACAATTTCTGTGCTGAAAAACTCGGCTTATACACGAGTATATACGGTAACTAAACTCCATAATATGAACATGTTACAATGTAACAGATAATGAAACATGGGAGAAACAAATGAAGAAAACAGCGAAATGTAAGAAAAGAAGAAATTATCTCAGGGTAAAATGAACAGAAACATCACAAGGGGGGGCAGAAAATCAAATAAAAGAATGACCCCCCCCTCCCTCCGCCGAGTGCTTCAATAGAAAAAACGTGTAAACCTCCGAAGGTTCCAATGACCCCGAGCTCCGTACAATGGGGCATTATGAACTACAGGAGCGTCTCAACCAATTAGAAGATCACCAAAGAGATACTTTATATCATTCATTCAATACATAAAGTGACACACATATATTATATAGAGTCGTTACACACAGAGGGATCTATTTCATGTGTTTATTTCTGTTAATGTTGATGATTAATGAAAACCCAAAGGTCATTATCCCAGAAAATTAAATAGGGAGGATGAAGCGTTAAAAACCACGCTGCCGTATTCCACCAGACATCAAAGGGTGAATATAATATTGATTTATTAGTTAACACTTTTCAGGACTCCCTGATGGCAATATTATATTGATTTGTCCTAAGGAAGGGGTCTGGGAAACTCATAAATCAATATTATATTCCTCTTTGATGTCTGGTGGAATACGTCAGCGTGGTGTTTAATCCTTCATCCTCCACGCTGGGGACTGCAGCAGCCGTGATCTGCTTTTATAGTGGTTGTGACTCTCACAACCACACAAGGTGAAGCCTCTGGTCTCAGGGTAAAATGAATAGAAACATATCAAGAGGGTGCAGAAAAATCAAATAAAAGAATGACCCCCCTCCCCCCCCCACCAATGTTACCGAGTTCTTCTCCCCCTCTGGAGGTCGGGGTGACCCGGGGCCTCGTACCATCCGGCCTCGCTGTGATAAGTGTTTGGTCACAACGTTCTACTTGTTTTACTTCTTCTAAGTTCAGTTTCCACAATGTGGATTTAATGCATTTTTGATGCTGTGGATTTTCTAGTGTTTCTGCACCAATTATCTAATGTGCTCCAACAATATCATAAAATCACAATCATTTTACTGCATTTACTGAAAATCCTGCCAAAAAAATGCATTGTGTGAATAATTGAGGTCATTGTGTTTTTTACTTGTCTTAATGCTTCTTTGATTTTTCTGTGCATTTTTATCACTTTTTTGACTGCACATCTTCTCTCTTTGAAAATGAGATCTCAATGATCAGTGGAAACATTGGTCAGTAGAGACAATGGTCAGGAGAGACAATGGTCAGGAGAGACAATGGTCAGGAGAGACAATGGTCAGGAGAGACAGTGGTCAGGAGAGACAGTGGTCAGGAGAGACAATGGTCAGGAGAGACTGTGGTCAGTAGAGACAATGGTCAGGAGAGACAATGGTCAGGAGAGACAGTGGTCAGGAGAGACAGTGGTCAGGAGAGACAATGGTCAGGAGAGACAATGGTCAGGAGGGAAAGTGGTCAAGAGAGACAGTGGTCAGGAGAGACAATGGTCAGGAGAGACAATGGTCAGGAGAGACAGTGGTCAGGAGAGACAGTGGTCAGGAGAGACAATGGTCAGGAGGGAAAGTGGTCAAGAGAGACAGTGGTCAGGAGAGACAATGGTCAGGAGAGACAATGGTCAGGAGAGACAGTGGTCAGGAGAGACAATGGTCAGGAGAGATTGTGGTCAGGAGAGACAATGATCAGGAGAGACAATGGTCAGGAGAGACTGTGGTCAGGAGAGACAGTGGTCAGGAGAGACAGTGGACAGGAGAGACAATGGGCAGGAGAGACAGTGGTCAGGAGAGACAGTGGTCAGGAGAGACAATGACCAGAAGAGACAGTGGTCAGCAAAAACAATGGTCAGGAGAGACTGTGGTCAGGAGAGACAAGGGTCAGGAGAGACAATGGTCAGGAGAGATTGTGGTCAGGAGAGACAATGGTCAGGAGAGACAATGGTCAGGAGAGACTGTGGTCAGGAGAGACAATGGTCAGGAGAGACAATGGTCAGGAGAGATTGTGGTCAGGAGAGACAATGATCAGGAGAGACAATGGTCAGGAGAGACTGTGGTCAGGAGAGACAGTGGTCAGTAGAGACAGTGGTCAGGAGAGACAGTGGACAGGAGAGACAATGGGCAGGAGAGACAGTGGTCAGGAGAGACAGTGGTCAGGAGAGACAATGACCAGAAGAGACAGTGGTCAGCAGAAACAATGGTCAGGAGAGACTGTGGTCAGGAGAGACAAGGGTCAGGAGAGACAATGGTCAGGAGAGATTGTGGTCAGGAGAGACAATGGTCAGGAGAGACAATGGTCAGGAGAGATTGTGGTCAGGAGAGACAATGATCAGGAGAGACAATGGTCAGGAGAGACTGTGGTCAGGAGAGACAATGGTCAGGAGAGACAATGGTCAGGCGAGACAGTGGTCAGGAGAGACAATGGTCAGGAGAGACTGTGGTCAGGAGAGACAATGGTCAGGAGAGACTGTGGTCAGGAGAGACAATGGTCAGGAGAGACAATGGTCAGGAGAGATTGTGGTCAGGAGAGACAATGGTCAGGAGAGACAATGGTCAGGAGAGATTGTGGTCAGGAGAGACAATGATCAGGAGAGACAATGGTCAGGAGAGACTGTGGTCAGGAGAGACAATGGTCAGGCGAGACAGTGGTCAGGAGAGACAATGGTCAGGAGAGACTGTGGTCAGGAGAGACAATGGTCAGGCGAGACAATGGTCAGGAGAGACAATGGTCAGGCGAGACAGTGGTCAGGAGAGACAATGGTCAGGAGAGACTGTGGTCAGGAGAGACAATGGTCAGGAGAGACAATGGTCAGGAGAGACAATGGTCAGGAAAGACAGTGGTCAGGAGAGACAGTGGTCAGGAGAGACAATGGTCAGGACAGTCAGTGGTCAGGAAAGACAATGGTCAGGAGAGACAATGGTCAGGAGAGACTGTGGTCAGGAGAGACAATGGTCAGGAGAGACAATGGTCAGGAGAGACAATGGTCAGGAGAGACAATGGTCAGGAAAGACAATGGTCAGGAGAGACAATGGTCGGGAGAGACAATGGTCAGCAGACACAGTGGTTAAAAGAGACAGGGAGCCTTATTTTCGGGATCGGTGGCACCCCTTTAAGTTACTGTGCATCACTTAATACAAACCCATTTAATACTTTTATCTATTCATCGCACAATTAGAAGAGAATATAAAATTCTTCAAAAGAATCCAAAACTTCCATTAATGCTCATTTATAAAGTCTTTTGTTCTGCAGTGACGTCCTGATCTCTCGCTCGCGCTTCTCATCAAAAACTATTTTCTCCTCCTTCTTTTTCATTTCTTTATTCCCTTTCATGATATCAAAACATCCAGAAACTTTGATTCTGTCACTTTTTACAAAAACTCTTGAGAGTTACTGAGCAAAAGATAATAGGTGAACAATTCATTATTAATGTACCTCACCCCTCCCTTGTAGACTGTGAGCCCTCGTGGGCAGGGTCCTCTCTCCTCTCCTACTGTGTCCTCACCCATCCCTTGTAGACTGTGAGCCCTCATGGGCAGGGTCCTCTCTCCTCATCTACTGTATCCTCACCCATCCCTTGTAGACTGTGAGCCCTCGTGGGTAGGGTCCTCTCTCCTCACCTACTGTATCCTCACCCATCCCTTGTAGACTGTGAGCCCTCGTGGGTAGGGTCCTCTCTCCTAACCTACTGTATCCTGACCCATTCCTTGTAGACTGTGAGCCCTCGTGGGCAGGGTCCTCTCTCCTCACCTACTGTATCCTCCCCCATCCCTTGTAGACTGTGAGCCCTCTTGGGCAGGGTCCACTCTCCTCACCTACTGTATCCTCACCTATCCCTTGTAGACTGTGAGGCCTTTTGGGCAGGGTCCTCTCCCCCCTACTGTAATATCATCCATCCACTGTACACTGTGAGCCCTCATGGGCAGGGACATCTCTCCTCATCTACTGTATCCTCACCCATCCCTTATAGACTGTGAGCCCTCATGGGTAGGTTCCTCTCTCCTCACCTACTGTATCTTCACCCATCCCTTGTAGACTGTGAGCCCTCATGGGCAGGGACATCTCCTCATCTACTGTATCCTCACCCATCCCTTGTAGACTGTGAGCTCTCGTTAGCAGGGTCCTCTCTCCTCACCTACTATATCCTCACCTATCCCTTGTAGACTGTGAGCCCTCGTGGGCAGGGTCCTCTCTCCTCCTCTACTGTATCCTCGCCCATCCCTTGTAGACTGTGAGCCCTCATGGGCAGGGACATCTCTCCTCACCTACTGTATCCTCACCCATTCCTTGTAGACTGTGAGCCCTCGTGGGCAGGGACCTCTCTCCTCACCTACTGTATCCTCACCCATCCCTTGTAGACTGTGAGCCCTCGTAGGCAGGGTCCTCTCTCCTCACCTACTGTATCCTCACCCATCCCTTGTAGGCTGTGAGCCCTCGTGGGCAGGGTCCTCTCTCCTCCTGTACCTTTCTGCCCCTTTTTACATGGATAGGTCAATGGAACACATGATCCCATAATAATAAATAATAATAATAATAATGTGCTTGCGGCACCACCAGAGGGGAAATAAAGTGTTGCACTGCATTCATTCATAACAATGGGTGTAATGCAGGACAAGATGGGTCCTCCAGGACAAACAGAAGAACCCCCCCACCCTATTAAAGGGACACTATCAGGTCATTTTTAAATATGATATTAATATTACCCTTGAATAGAGCCTGTGCAAACCTTTAAAAACGTAAAATTATTATTGTGCACTTTGTAGTTTCCATGTTATCAGCATCTGCACACCCTGCATGGAGCTGCTGCATTAGTCCTGTCCATTATATTTCCAGCCTAATAGTCCGGCTGCTGTATAAGTGTATAAGTGTTATTTAAATATCCACACCCACCCAAGCTGGTGTTCTGTCCCTCCCCTCTGGGCTCTGGGCTGGGAGAGGTGTTTTGTGCTGCAGTCTGTAAGATTTCTATGTGTACATAAAAGCTTTGTTTTTCCCACATACATGTAAGGTGTGTATCTGCTGAGCAAATGTTCTTATAATCACATAGACATATCTCAGCCTACACCCATTGCACACAAGCCCCATACACACAATTACATGAAGAGCTGCCGCTAAACTCCCCTCTCCTCCCCCTTTCTCTTCTCTGTCTGCTGTGAATGAGTCACACAACAGACAGATCAGAGCAGAGGCTGGACAGTGTAGTGATGCATGAATATTCATTCCTTGGGGAGTGGGCAGCAGAGAACTCACTGTGAGTGACAGATGGAATTAATCTTTTATTTTGAAGTTTACAGAGGATAGGAGGGAAATATAAATAATACAAATACATGAATAGAGAGAGCTTAGAGGGAGGAATTAGAAAATGATACCAGTTACATATGGATTTTTGGCCTGACAGTTTTCCTTTAACTCATTGGTAGGGTGTATAAAAATGGACTTTCTGAACCGAACACCTCATTGAAACATTGAATCAGCTCTGTTCTCTGCTGTCTCTGCTCGTAGCTGCCTTAGACATTGGGCGTACTGTGCCTTTAATGTTGATCTCTGCCTGAACGTGCTTTCTGTAAAGATTCTCTGATCATTCGGTGACACCTCGGGCCAAGGCTTCCACTTAGGATCAACAAATTAACCAATTTTGCTCCATTTTCCCCACTGTGACCTTTGTGAAATAATTATCTTGCACTGAAGGAATGAAATTTTCTGAGAACTTCAAAGACGGATGGAAAGTCAAATTCTTCACCTGATCTCATGAGCAAATCAAAGCCATACACAGCGGGTGAAAATAAGTATTGAACACGTCACCAATTCTAAGTAAATGTATTTCTAAAGCTGCTATTGACATGAGATTCTCACCAGATGTCAGTGACAAACATTCAATTCACACAGGCAAAGAAATCACCATAGATGTGCTCTCTGCCATCCGGTTTCTATCTGTCCGGGACAATCCGGGAGAATTCAGAATTCTCCCACGGACACAAAAACGTTGCTTGCAGAATATCTCCTCTAATTGGCAATTCATGGATTGCCCTTGATTGTCCCAGATCCTCCCGAATCCGGGGCAATCCGGCGCTCCCTGACGTAGGAGCCTATAGGGCCGGATTGCCCTGGTACTGGATGATCCGGGAACCGGACCCCTATGCTGCACGCCGCTGTTGTTTCAGGACCGCGGCTAGCTCCCTGCCAGCCGCGTCCTGATTCATCAGTGACGACAGCTACGTGCGGGTGCACACCGGACCGTAGGGCATATTAGCCCTCCGATGCCCTCCGGTTCTGTGTGCTGATCCAGTCCGGGGCTGTCAGGCTCATCCTGACAGCCTCAGATCGGATCTAACCCGCAGTGTGAACCCAGCCTTATGCTCTGGATACATACTGCCTTTTAATTGCTGACTTTGTAGTAGATTTAGTCCACTTGCCTTGAAAACATGAACTTTTCTGAAGCCGCCTCGTCTCATCAGGTGTCTGAACTTCATGTTCTGCACAGAAAATCAAATGAGGTAATTATCGTTATATAACGATTGTGAGACCCTGCAGTAACGAGCTGCACTGATCTCTCTGCTTTGGGCTGCTCATTGTTCGACTCAGCGTGAACCTGCAAATACACAGAAATACTCAGCCGGAGCCTTCATAGACTGGACCGAAAACCAAAAGCCTCAGGACCTCCTCAGCTCTGCGTGCGCAAGAGCACGACATGCGTCAAGAGCACGGGCACTAGCCAGAGGCACGGACACTGCGGTCCAAGAGGCACGGACACTGCGGGTCAAGAGGCACGGACACTGCAGCAAGAGGCACGGACACGCAAGCACGGACACTGGGGTCAAGAGGCACAGACACGGCAAGAGGCACGGACACAGTAAGAGGCACGGACACTGTGGGTCAAGAGGCACGGACATTGCGGTCCAAGAGGCACGGACACTGCGGTCAAGAGGCACGGACACTGCGGGTCAAGAGGCACGGACACTGCGGGTCAAGAGGCACGGCACAGCCAAGAGGCACGGGCACAGCAAGAGGCACGGACACTGCAGCAAGAGGCACGGACACTGCAGTCCAAGAGGCACGGACACTGGGCCAAGAGGCACGGACACTGCAGCCAAGAGGCACGGACACTGCGGCCAAGAGGCACGACACTGCGGCAAGAGGCACGGACACTGCGGGTCAAGAGGCACGGACACGCAGGCCAAGAGGCACGGACACGGCCAAGAGGCACGGACACTGCGGGTCAAGAGGCACGCCAGAGGACGGACACGGCCAAGAGCACGGACACTGCAGGTCAAGAGGCACGGACACTGCGGGTCAAGAGGCACGGACACTGCGGGTCAAGAGGCACGGACACTGCGGGTCAAGAGGCACGGACACTGCGGGTCAAGAGGCACGGACACTGCGGGTCAAGAGGCACAGGCACAGCCAAGAGGCACGGACACGGCCAAGAGGCATGGACACTGCGGGTCAAGAGGCACGGGCACTGCCAAGAGGTACGGACATGGCCAAGAGGCACGTACACTGCGGCCAAGAGGCACGGACACTGCAGCCAAGAGGCACGGACACTGCGGCCAAGAGGCACGGACACTGCGGGTCAAAAGGCACGGGCACAGCCAAGAGGCACGGACACTGCAGCCAAGAGGCACGGACATGCTGTGGTCAAGAGGCACGGACACTGCGGGTAAGAGCACGGACACTGCGGGTCAAGGCACAGGCACAGCAAGGCACGGACACGGCGCAAGAGGCATGGACACTGCGGTCAAGAGGCACGGGCACTGCCAAGAGGTACGGACATGGCCAAGAGGCACGTACACTGCAGCCAAGAGGCACGGACACTGCGGCCAAGAGGCACGGACACTGCAGCCAAGAGGCACGGACACTGCGGCCAAGAGGCACGGACACTGCGGGTCAAAAGGCACGGGCACAGCCAAGAGGCACGGACACTGCAGCCAAGAGGCACGGACACTGCGGCCAAGAGGCACGGACACTGCAGCCAAGAGGCACGGACACTGCGGCCAAGAGGCACGGACACTGCGGGTCAAGAGGCACGGGCACAGCCAAGAGGCACGGACACGGCCAAGAGGCACGGACACTGCGGGTCAAGAGGCACGGGCACGGCCAAGAGGTACGGACACGGCCAAGAAGCACGGACACTGCGGGTCAAGAGGCACGGACACTGCGGGTCAAGAGGCACGGACACTGCGGGTCAAGAGGCACGGACACTGCTGCGGGTCAAGAGGCACGGACACTGCGGGTCAAGAGGCACGGACACTGCAGGTCAAGAGGCACGGACACTGCGGGTCAAGAGGTGCAGAGGCCACGTGATGTGCCATCACGGTCGTTATCTCTGGGGTCGTCCACATTCTAATTGCAAAATGTTTTTATAGAGTTTTGTTTCCTCCGTTCTTTTTGGCAATTAATGAAGTCATATCCTGGACAATTCACTATGTTGCACAGTAAGGTTATGTTCACATGTTGCTTTTTTGCTGCAGCAAAACCTGTTCTCATGACAGTAAATAATCTGCTACCATAAAGCTGCAATTTTAGTGTCATTTGTCTGCAAGCACAATTAATTAAAGTTACTGTATATACTCGAGTATAAGCTGAGATTTCAGCACAATTTTTTCATTAGTGCAATGCAATATGCACTGCTGTCAATCAGCGGCAGGTGGAGCGGTGCATATTACATTGCACTACTCTCCCCCCCATCGCCGCTATATGGGCCCCAGGCTGGCACTCAGCATAAAATAAAAAACGTCATACTCACCTTCCGACGGTTTTCAGCACTGTCTGCGGGCTCCGGGCGTCCTCCCTCCGGTCTGCCGCTTCTAATCATGTGACCGCGGCGAAGCCTCAACGTTGGTTGCAATGTTTTTGTGTCCGGGGTGAAAAATTTGCCCAAATCAGATCCTCCCAGGTCCGGGGTGATCCAGCGCTCCCTAACATATGAGTCTATGGTGCCGTATTGCCTAGATCCGGGAGGATCCGGGGGGTCCGGGAACCGGACCACCGGGGCTGAAGTTTAGCAGCGAGCGCTGCTAAACTTCAGCACCACCGGCTGTCCCCTGCTGTGATTTCAGGACCGCGGCCAGTTCCCTGCTAGCCGCGATCTTGAAATTGCGGCAGCTGCAGCTGCTATCAGCAGCATCTGGCTGCAAACCGGACTGGAGGGCATATTTGCCCTCCGGTACTGTTGGCAAATTTGGTTTGGTGCTGTCCGAATCACACCTGATGCTGCCACATTTCCACCCAATTGCCTCCTTATTGTAGCGTGTAAATAGGGAATTTGGCGGTGATATGACGCCTCACCTCGTTCGCCTGGTTTTGGAGCACTGCTCCAAACTTGAAACCAGGCGCCACAATAAGGAGGCAATTTGGCGCCGATACTTACAGCGAGAAATATCGCCGCCAAAAATGTCTCCCGTTGTTGCAGCATGTAAAGCAGGGGCGGACCTGCCGTGGTGCAGCTGGTTCAGCTGCACCAGGGCCCCGACCGGCTAGGGGGCCCCTCAAGCACCAGTAGGGGGCCCTGCATCCGCCCTTCCCCGCTCCTCAAGTAGGACTGTCAGCACCTCCCCCCCCCCGCTCCACAACTGCTGCACCAGGGCCCGCCTGGCTCTAGTTCCGCCACTGGTGTAAAGGCACCCTTAGATATTTGTTTCGACTTTATTGTGGGATCGAGCTTTCTCAGCTCTGCTACATCTAAGAACTCTGATTGTGTCAGAACCGCTGGGCCCAGTACAGTAAGTGACACATCGCTGGATTCAGGATCTCTTTTCCTACAGTATGCTGCTCACAGATGATGTAGCAGGCAGATTCCCTTTTAAATAGTAGTTTCTGATTAGATTATGGGGTGGAGCTTTCTCAGCTCAGCTATGTCTAAGAACTCTGTGTAAGAACTGTGACACCCAGTACACTAAGTGACACATCGCTGGATTAAGGGTGTCCTTCCCCAACAGTATGCTGCTCTCAGATGATGTAGCAAAAACCTGCAGACAGATTCACTTGAAATACTTGTATCTGACTTTATTAGACATCCATAGTGATGAAGTGACAACATCATTTCAGCAAAATGTAGAAAGTAACATCATTTGCTTTGCACTTTCGGAGAAAAAAAAACATCTGTGTAAACAATGGCGGCAGATTGTGCGGCTCCGTGAGGTTACAGACGCCATCACTCAAACCGTGCCAGGAACAGCCAGATAATTAGTCTTAGGAATTGTTTATGCCGTAAATTGTTATTTTACAAATAAATAAGCAAAATTCTAATAACAAAAGATAAATAGAAAAAACGTCAATTGTTCTTGTGCCAAAGTCTGAAATCATCAAATCAGGTGAAGACGGAATCGAATAAATTAATGTTAATTTACACAATTAGAACAAAAATAAACAATTTACTCATAGATATAAAAATGAAGAAAAACTCCAATCAGCAGATACTGAGTACTTGACTGTGGACTTAGTGTAAGAATATTGAGTTTTTTTTTAAAAAAAGGAAGTTTTTACTTTTTTTCCTCATATATAGACCGCTTATTAGCATGTGAGCATTATTGGTAGTAGCTGAGTGCTGCAGTGGAATTTTTTCTGGTTGTTTGATCCAGCGTCGCAGCTGGCACCAGTTCACACTATATATTGAGTGCTGTGCAGTTTTTTTGCTTTGTGTCTAATATGTGGAGTTCCTGGCTCCATGTCTGCACTTAGCTCCCTCATCGCCCACAGGTGGTCTGAGGTTGAGATCGTGTCCACCCACTTAGAAGTGGGACAAGGAGGACAAGAAGGACAGGGATGTCAGCGCAGGACTGATCAGACCTGGGGTCACCGTGTCGTGGTTGATGAGCAAACAGACATTGGCCAATGTGTGTACCAAGAACCCCAGAAAATAAAAAAATAAGATTTTTTAATTTTCTTTTAAAAACGTAAGTTTTTACATTTTTTTCTCAAATATATATACAGCTTGTTAGCATGTGTGCATCATTGGTAGTAACTGAGTGCTGCAGAGAATTTTTTTTTCTAGTTATCTATCTATCTATCTATCTATCTATCTATCTATTCCTCTATATCTATCTATCTATCTATCCTTCTATCTATCTATCTATCTATCTATGGCGGCCGTCACACGGAACGATTTCTTGCCCGATATCGTTTAAGTGATCTCCTTTTTGATCGCTTAAGCGATATCGGGCACGAAATCGTTGCATGTAATCAAGCGATTTACGATGTTAAATCGCTTGATTGTGACATCGCTGATCTGAGGTCCGGTTCTCAGATCTAGCGATGAGCGATTTCACGATCTCCTTCATCGTGGTGTATAACACCATGATGAGCGATTTCCCAGCGCAGAGTCTATGCTGGAGATGGTAACTATGGTACACGTCGGGTAACTAAGCGACGCGCGGCCCTAGTAACCCGATGTGTACCATAGTAACGAGCGAGATCGCGGCTCCACATCGCTGGTGAGTCTGTCTGTGTGACATCTCACCAGCGATGTGAGCGATATTGTAAGCGATTGCGCGTGCACGTGATCGCTTACAATATCGCAAGAGATATCTCAGCGTGTGACGGCCGCCTATTGTTTATTATCTATCTATCTATGTATCTTTTTCTATCTATCTATCTATCTATCTATCTATCTATCTATGTATCTTTTTCTATCTATCTATCTATCTATCTATCTATCTATCTATCTATCTATCTATATCTATCTGTTTTTATCTATCTATCTATCTATCTATCTATCTATCTATCTATCTATCTATCTATCTATCTATCCCTCTATATCTATCTATCTATCTATCTATCTATCTATCTATCTATCTATATCTATCTGTTTTTATCTATCTATCTATCTATCTATCTATCCCTCTATATCTATCTTCTATCTATCTATCTATCTATCTATCTATCCTGATCTATCTGTCTTCTGTCTGTCTGTCTTCTATCTATCTATCTATCTATCTGTCTATCTATCTATCTATCTATCTATCTATCTATCTATCTATCTATCTATCTATTCTATCTATCTATCATCTATCTATCTATCTATCTATCTATCTATGTATCTATCTATATCTATCTGTTTCTATCTATCTATCTATCTATCTATCTATCCCTCTATATCTATCTAATCTATCTATCTATCTATCTATCTATGTATCTATCTATATCTATCTGTTTTTATCTATCTATCTATCTATCTATCTATCTATCTATCTATCTATCTATCTATCTATCTATCTATCTATCTATCTAGATTAGTATATTGGTGCAGCACAGCTCCCCTAGGTGCTCAGCAGTTACAGCTCCTCTCCTCCTTGCTGTGTAAGTATACAAATAAAGGACTGCAGCACTCTTCTTTGTGAAACAACCGCCTTTATTCGGCCATCAGGTGGGTGGTGACACCTGATGGCCGAATAAAGGCGGTTGTTTCACAAAGAAGAGTGCTGCAGTCCTTTATTTGTTTATCTATCTATCTATCTATCTATCTATCTATCTATCTATCTATCTATCCCTCTATATCTATCTATCTATCTATCTATCTATCTATCTATCTATCTATCCCTCTATATCTATCTATTCTATCTATCTATCTATCTGTCTGTCTGTTTTCTGTCTGTCTGTCTGTCTATCTATCTATCTATCTATCTATCTATCTATCTATCTATCTATCTATGATCAGTGATGAGAATAGTTATTGTAACAGTCTTCAGTGACAGAGAGAAACATATTTGGTGATTATTCTGCCTCATCGTCTGTTCCATAGTTTTCTCTGGATTTCTCTGTGAGTTGGGGATTATTAATTGTCTAATTCTGTAATTATACCTTATTATTACAGATTGGACTTAATATACGATGAAGTTGGATCATTGGAGATTTGCAAGTTTGTGATCATCGAAGGAGAACAACGTTCCCCTCCCCCGACTGCAAAATATGTTGTTTTTCTCCCGTTTTTTTGTTACCATCTGTAATAATGGCGGCCGGCCAGCTCCGCGCACGATGAGGAGAATATTCTCATCTGTAAATGTTGACATATTGCTCATAATAATCCTGCTACCAATAATGAATGGAAATGCTAATAATAGTAAACAAATGATGAGAATACAAACAATATAATGACATTCAAATATTATAATAATAATGATAATGAGTAAAATACGATGATAATAACGTCAAGCAAATATTACTATAAACATATCTTATATTTGACGTCCTGGGAATTTTTGGGATATTAGGAAAACCGGATCCATCAACAGAAGCTTCTTGGGGATTTTTAAGGAGGAACAATAGAATTTAGATTTTTCTGTTTTGTGCCGATCTCAAAGGAAGAAATCACAACTAGAAATGAACAAAGTGAAAGTAAAGAACCCGGAACCCTCAGCCCGACTGGAGTGAATGTATCCAGCACAATAGAGGCCAGGTGGAGCACCATTGGACTCCTCTGCAGTGTAGGAAGGGGTTACAAAAGAGTAAAGGCTTATACTCACCTGTCCTTACCCCAGTCCTCACTTGCTCTGCAGGGGCAGCACCCGGTCGTCTCCTCTGGTCTTCACTTCAAACCTTCTTCTTCTTTCGGTCTTCTCTTTGAGTGCTCATCAATGGCTGCCATGGGGGTTCAGATACTAAGCGTGCACCGCTACATAAGGGTAACAACTGGGATGGAATGTAAGGAAGGCCCTAGCGGTGGGTCACCTCCTGACACTTATCTGAGTCTGTACCCTTCACTCCCTAATATCCCTATATGGGTCTTTCCCACCATGTCCGTCATGTATCTAAGCCCTTGCTGGTCCTGGACTCACCCTGGCCAGTGTGAAGGCCAGAGAGGACACTACTTCACCACTGCAACAATGTAACACAAGTTAAGAGAGGCAGACAGGGAAAATACACCAACTCCTCTAATGCAGCAAAAAAACACAGCTACAATTGTCACAACTAGGGATGGGCGAGCAGCTCTTTTTTCCCCATGTCCATGACCGGGGTTACAGTGTTAAAACAAGGATACAGTTAATTAACAAACTAATTTTACTAATTATACTGACCGGGTCCGTGTTATCCCTTTCAGTTGTGCCATGACAATGTGTCACTTCCGGACTTCTGGGGTTAATAGTCATGTGATTGGCTCCAATAATAATAATGATAATAATAATAATTTTATTTATATAGCGCCAACATATTACGCAGCACTTTACAATTCGGAGGGGGCATGCACAGACATATATGAGACAATACAGAATAACAAAAATTCAAAATCCATGAGGAGTGAGGATCCTCCAATAGCCAATCACATACGACAAGAAGATAACGGTGGCCCGGAAGTGACGCTGCGGTGCATCACAACAGTAAGAGAGAACCCGATAAGTATAATAAGACTATAATAACTATTGCCTTGCTTTAAGGCAGCAACCCCAGTCACGAACCCCAATAGTTCGCCCATCTCTCCTCACAGGTCCTGAGCTCTATTCAGAGACAGGCTCCTTACAAGGTGGAAAACATAGTAAGGGAATCTATAACTTGCATCAGATGGTAACTTTTTATAGTGGAGGGGAGTGGTCACAAAACCTACACCTGAAATTAAGACTACAAAGAACAGCCAGATAGGAAATAGCCCTTAGGTGTTGATATCTCCTGATCTCAGAATCTTCTGAGGTCTCCCCAGGGTGGGACACACCCATGACAATGGACATGTGAGGCCAGTAAGACCAAAAGAGGAGACCGAATACTGTTGGCCAGAAAATGATTGGGGGGTTGAAGGAGATCTCAATCAAAGACCAGGTTGATTCAGACAAACCAAAATTGAGAATCAAGTTTTTAAAATGAAAACATTTACGCTTTAGCGCTATGGAGGTTAGAAATGGGGGAGTGTCACTTTAAGGTGAACCGGTATCTCCTTGTATCTGTGTCTTCACAGATTGATTCGCTCGGGTTTGTTATTTGCGCAGCGAAGCTACGAGAAACCTCAACCTTTACAGACAACACACACAAGCACTTTAAGACCGGGGCGATAATTAAAGCTGTGCGACATTTCCAGGGTCTTAAGGTTAATTTCGCTTTTCAATCATGGTGTCATTAATATACTGGACTTACCTTATACCAGATCGTAATCTGTGGTCACAGCCACATTAATTACTGCAGGACACAGTTACACATTGACTTGGCTCCATGATACAGTAGCTCAATAAACACTTCTCAGAGGATCAAAGGTCAACGGAGAAGATTGCACCATTGCCAAAAGTGTAAGGAAAAAAATCTGCAGAAATGTTCCCGTAATGGAGCAAGGTGTCTGCAGAGAGAAATCACGAGCGGATGAATCCCCAGCTATGGAGATATATAGACGACGCTCCGACAGCAGAATACTTTACAAACATAGTAATAATAAAGAGAAAATGGACAAGATAGCAACATTGTTTCAAAATAACTAATGCAACAAAGTCACATTTTGGAGTTTGTCAATGACTTAAAGGATATTTTGGGTCCCGTTAGGAAAACTATTTTCCAGAAATAATTAATAAAATTAGAACTTTGTGTAATATTTGCATTGAGGATGAGCAAATTGGTCAAATTGGGCTTGAAAATATGATTTGTATCTCTCCTGACCTCAGAGCATAACGAAAGGTAAATGCACAAAAAATTGTTACACTCACCTGTCCTTATATTGTAATGTCTTTAGTTGATATCCACGGAATCTATTGGCTTGGAACTGGACAAAAGACCGAGATAAGGTTTTACAGTTCAAGTTTGTATTTTGCAGTAAAGTAAAACAAGTTGCAGGTAACAGTAAAAGCTGACAGTAATGTGGGCAAAGTTCTGAAAGTCTTGCAGAGCACTGTTCACACACAGCTGAGTGGCCAGAACTGGTCACTTGAGCAAACAGTATCGATACAGCACAGTGCAGAGCAGGTTAACACGCCAAGTCCAGAAAGTTCAGAGAACCGCTCTGCAATATAAGTGACACAAAAAAGCAAATGGCTGCAGCTTACAAGGAGCAGAGCAGAATGAGGCAAACTGGTGCAGTCCTTTACATTGCTGGAGGAAACCTGGAGCACAAGCAAGGTTCAGCAGAACTGATTATTAGCAGCAGGTGGATGAAGAGCAGATCTGGAGAAGCTGAAACTGGAGTAAGTCTCAGGCCAGTTACACACCGCGGTGTGATCCGCTCTGGGGCTGTCCGATGTGAATTGGACAGGCCCGGACCCGATGTTCAAACAGAACCAGAGGCCAAATATGCCCTCTGATCGGGTCTGCAGCCAGATTCTCCTGATCACAGCTGCAGCGATTTCAAGATCTCGGCTAGCAGGGAGCTAGCTGCAATCCTGAAATCTGTGCAGGGGACAGCTCCTGGTGCTGAAGTTTAGCAGCGCTCGCTGCCTAACTTCAGCACCCGGCTCCCGGATCTGATGTTATGTCAAATCCGGGAGCATCCAATCTTCTCTGATGTTTCCCCCAAACACAAAAACATTGTCCGGATAAAAATCTGAATCCTGCCGGATCCGCCCGGACTATACCTAATACACATGTAGTGACTCAGAGTATACCATGTGATGTTTTATAATGTTATGCATTGCAACTCCTACACTTTAGCTCTGAAGATGAGCAATTATGACTAATGCGAGCGCTGTGTATTTAGAAGAAGCTTCATCACCTGTTTTGCTCTGACCTCTAGTGACCACTAGCATCGAAGAATAGAAAGGCCGCACTTTATACAGATCCCCGCTGCTAAGAAACTCTCAGAGCTAAAGAAGAGGGAGACTTAATTAAATGTTCACTGTTAACTGTGCATTGAGTATGGAGTTAAAGTTCGTAATTATTCAAGAAATTGATGGTGTCCATTTTTATTGTGGGACAACAACCACCTCTGCTACTCCATCGCTGGACTAAAAAACCCGCCCCTGCCATCCCCCTAGCTAACTTTCCCCTTTCAATATTTGCCTCCCAACCTGTGGATGTCCAGAGCAGCCATCGGAGGCGCCATGGCAGGATTCAGCTTCAATTTTCAAGGCCTTGTAAATCTGATGGAGGTTGTGGCAAATCAGTGGCGTCACAAACAGGATCTGATTTGCACCATACATACCAGTTCTAGTGCCGCACAATTAGTACCAGACCTGCTGCCGCAACATACATACCAGTCCTGGTTCTGCACCATTTGTAGTAATACTGATGCTCCACCATCAGTACCAGTCCAGCGTCACAAACAGGATCTGATTTGCACCATGCATACCAGTTCTAGTGGCGCACAATTAGTACCAGACCTGTACCAGTCCTGCTGCCGCACCATACATACCAGTCCTGGTTCTGCACCATTTGTAGTAATACTGATGCTCCACCATCAGTACCAGTCATGCGTCACAAACAGGATCTGATTTGCACCATACATACCATTTCTAGTGCCGCACAATTAGTACCAGGCCTGTAACAGTCCTGCTGTTGCATCTCTGTACCAGACCTGCTGCTGCACCATACATTCCAGTCCTGGTTTTGCACCATTTGTAGTAATACTGATGCTCCACCATCAGTACCAGTCCTGCGTCACAAACAGGATTTGATTTGCACCATACATACCATTTCTAGTGCTGCACAATTAGTACCAGACCTGTACCAGTCCTGATGCTGCACCATACATTCCAGTCCTGGTTCTGCACCATTTGTAGTAATACTGATGCTCCACCATCAGTACCAGTCCTGCGTCACAAACAGGATTTCATTTGCACCATACATACCATGTCTAGTGCTGCACAAATAGTACCAGACCTGTACCAGTCCTGCTGCCGCACTTCTGTACCAGACCTGCTGCCGCACAATACATACCAGTCCTGGTTCTGCACCATTTGTAGTAATACTGATGCTCCACCATCAGTACCAGTCATGCATCACAAACAGGATCTGATTTGCACCATACATACCATTTCTAGTGCCGCACAATTAGCACTAGACCTGTACCAGTCCTGCTGCTGCCGCACCTCTGTCCAGACCTGCTGCCGCACCATACATACCAGTCCTGGTTCTGCACCATATGTAGTAATACTGATACTCCACTATTAGTACCAGTCCTGTGTCACAAACAGGAGCTGATTTGCACCATACATACCATTTCTAGTGCTGCACAATTAGTACCAGACCTGTACCAGTCCTGCTGCCGCACCTCTGTACTAGACCTGCTGCCGCACCATACATACCAGTCCTGGTTCTGCACCATCTGTAGTAATATTGATGCTCCACCATCAGTACCAGTCCTGCGTCACAAACAGGATCTGATTTGCACCATACATACCATTTCTAGTGCTGCACAATTAGTACTAGACCAGTACCAGTCCTGCTGC
This sequence comes from Allobates femoralis, assembly GCA_033576535.1. Classification (NCBI taxonomy): domain Eukaryota; kingdom Metazoa; phylum Chordata; class Amphibia; order Anura; family Aromobatidae; genus Allobates; species Allobates femoralis. The sequence continues at coordinate 187,030,351 of JARQOC010000008.1, forward strand.
TGCCGCACCTCTGTCCAGACCTGCTGCAGCACCATACATACCAGTCCTGGTTCTGCACCATATGTAGTAATACTGATGCTCCACCATCAGTACCAGTCGTGCGTCACAAACAGGATCTGATTTGCCGCAACCTCCAGCAGGTTTGCAGAGGCTGAGAAATCAGAGCTGAATCCTGTCGCAGCGTCTCCTATGAGATCCACAGGTTGTGAGTGAGGCAAATGTTACAAGGGGAAAGGGGAAAGTTAACTAGGGGGATGGCAGGGGCGAGTTTCTTACTCCAGCTATGGAGTAGCAGAGGTGGTTGCAGCCCCATAAGAAGCAAGACACCATCAGTTTCTTGAACGATTAAGAACTTTTACTCCATATTCAATGAACAGTCAACAGAGTTTCTTAGCAGTGCGTCACAAACATACAAGCCTCAGAGACCTGATGTAAGTGCAATATGATGAAGGGCATCTGGTGGAGGTGGGGGGGGGCATCTGGAGGTGGGGGGGCATCATTTTTGGATTAGGGCATTGGGAACATCTATACATTTTAACAATTTTTTTAACAATTTTGCATTTTGAAGTCTGAGAAAGTGAATCTCAGATGTTTCCCACTGTCACCATCATCTGGTCAATAACATGTGGTCTCCCGAATATAATCTAGGAATAAAAGGGAATGGAAGCCTTTCTTGTGAGTCGTTGGGAAGGATTTCGCTTCATCTGTTGTAGGAAGGATTTCTCCTAATACAATTACAAATTAATACATGGGGAGATTTACTGGCGCTGGATACAAAGAGCAAATTGCTGCTCCACAACAAAGGATCGGCCTCATTCCGCTCGGATACAATGTGGCGAAGCCGCGAGAGCAGCCGGGATAATGCTTTATTCTAAAATGGAACAACTCAGCTTATTTATGTTTGAAATAAAGCTGTCGACTTGTTTAGGCTTTACAGTAAGACCGGAACATTCTCTACTAAGGAAAACATACATCGAAGCCTAATGCGTCTAATAAAATGCCATAGAAACCTTGAGAGAAAATCTCATAGAGGAGCACCGGCAATCAGCCTCTCTTGCATTCATGTGGCCACATAAAGGAGGCTTTTATTCCATATGCTGCAAAAATATGATTTAATAAATCGACGCACATTTATAGCACGGAAGGTTGTTTTTTGTGTTTGCTTCTAGCATCAAAGATCCATAGACTTCTACGAGCTATATTGTGTTTTATCTACTCCATCCCTGGAATGCAGATTGATAGCAGCGGGTGCAGGTCGCCAACATAGAAAACCACAGATGTGGGTGACGGGTGATTCCACCAACACCAGACGTTTGCATAGGTGGCAGCTGCACAAGGGCATTAGGATCTGTAGCTCTTGATGGGTAAGTGTCCAGGAGTGGACCTACTGGGCTGAAGTACCAATCTCAACCTGGAGGAGAGGCTACTGAGTTATCTCTAGAGCCCTAGACAGTGATGATAGGATTATGCTGGTAGGAAGCAGCCAGAGGCAACTCCAGGAAGACTCAGTATCCACTGACTCCAAGGGTCGAGGTCCTATGAACAGGCCCAGTCTCTGTTTAGATGCAGCTAGGACAGCTGAATGTAGGTGCAGCGGGTATGGCAGCAGGACTGGTACAGATGGTGCTGCAGCAGGACTGGTACAGATGGCGTGGCAGCAGGACTGGTACAGATGGTTCGGCAGCAGGACTAGTGGAGGTGGTGCTGCAGCAGGACTGGTACAGATGGCGTGGCAGCAGGACTGGTACAGATGGTTCGGCAGCAGGACTAGTGGAGGTGGTGCTGCAGCAGGAGTGGTACAGATGGCGTGGCAGCAGGACTGGTACAGATGGCGTGGCAGCAGGACTGGTATAGATGGTACGGCAGCAGGACTGGTATAGATGGTACGGCAGCAGGACTGGTATAGATGGTACGGCAGCAGGACTGGTGGTGGTGGTGCTGCAGCAGGACTGGTACAGATGGTTCGGCAGCAGGACTGGTACAGATGGCGTGGCAGCAGGACTGGTGGAGGTGGTGCTGCAGCAGGACTGGTACAGATGGCGTGGAAGCAGGACTGGTACAGATGGTTCGGCAGCAGGACTGGCACTGATGGTGCGGCAGCAGGACTGGTTCAGATGTTGCGGCAGCAGGACTGGTTCAGATGGTGCGGCAGCAGGACTGGTACAGATGGTGCGGCAGCAGGACTGGTACAGATGGTGCGGCAGCAGGACTGGTACAGATGGTGCGGCAGCAGTATTGGTACAGATGGTTCGGCAGCAGGACTGGTAGAGATGGTGCGGCAGCAGGACTGGTACATATAGTGTGGCAGCAGGACTGGTACAGATGGTGTGGCAGCAGGACTGGAATGTATGGTGCAGCAGCAGGATTGGTACAGATGGTGCGGCAGCAGGACTGGAATGTATGGTGTGGCAGCAGGACTGGTATAGATGGTGTGGCAGGAGGACTGGTACTAATTTTGTACAAAGAAAAAGAATTGTCATATAAGCAGCACACCACAAGAGTTTTTAGAAAAGGTTTGAAAAACCTCTCTGACGACTCCGCCGTGCGGCGACACGCATTGCAGCGGGACCTCTGCTCCCCGGCCTCATTGTCTAAGCCCCCTCTGTGTTCTTCAGGCGGGTAGTATGTGCACTCTTGGTACTAGCTCCCCTGTCCCAGGCATATAGCGCTCATTTTCAAGGGACACTAGGGTGAATCTGTTGTTATATGGGCTCCATATATTCCTGCCATACCCCAAGGGGCTTTCTTTATGCAATATTCCTCTAATCACATATTGAGCAATTCAATGATCTTTTCTTAGATCAAGGTTTTCTCTTTCTATCATAAGGTTCATTGCAATTTTGGGCTTAATTACATGTTACCTTAGACTCTCAGGCTGTCCTTGCCCTGCACTGGTTATTATTCATTATGAGCCTTTGACAAGGACCAACGCTTCTACTCTGCATATTTGTGCAATTGCCATTTGACTTTTCACATTGTTGTGAGATCATGTTCTGCCTTTCAGGAACAAATGTATGCTTATTTGTGTCGCTGTGTGGGTCTGGGTCCCTACCACTATCCAGTATGTGACTGTTCAAACCTTTACTAGGAAACCTTGTGGTGTACTGCTTATGCGTTAATTCATTTTCTTTGTGCTTCAGTTTACCTTGTTGACATGCAGCACCTCATGTCTTTATAGTTTTGATATTAGCAGTGCGCCCCTTATATCTTAAAAACTAATTTTGCGGCACCTGGTATGTATGGTGCGGGAGCAGACTGGTACAGATGGTGCAGCACCAGATCTGGTATGTATGGTGCGGGAGCAGACTGGTACAGATGGTGCAGCACCAGATCTGGTATGTATAGTGCGGGAGCAGACTGGTACAGATGGTGCAGCACCAGATCTGGTATGTATAGTGCGGGAGCAGACTGGTACAGATGGTGCAGCACCAGATCTGGTATGTATAGTGCGGGAGCAGACTGGTACAGATGGTGCAGCACCAGATCTGGTATGTATAGTGCGGGAGCAGACTGGTACAGATGGTGCAGCACCAGATCTGGTATGTATGGTGCGGGAGCAGACTGGTACAGATGGTGCAGCACCAGATCTGGTATGTATGGTGTGGCAGCAGGTCTGGCACTGATGGGTCTGCAAGCGGACTGGACCAGAAGATATGGAGACTGGACTATCAAGAGACAAGGAAGAGTCAAGGCACAGGATAAAGCATAGGGACCTGACAACTAAAAGTGTGTCTCTAAAGCATAGACCATGTTGCACAGACAACTTCCATCAGGGGAAGGTGCCTTAAGTACTCAGTGCTTCTCAGCCAAAGGCTGAGAGGCATTTCAGGTAGAACACGCTGGCGCTTTAAGATGTGAGGGCATGGACCTAGCATGCTCTCAGACCTGTGCAGTGAGCAAAAGCCCTTATAGCAGAAAGCAGCAGACAGAGATCGGGTAGGCGCCATAGGATCGCCATATGACCGCCGGAAGGCTAAGTATGCTATGCTCCCTGCAGTGGGTATTACAGTGTCTGAGGGGACCAACAAATCTCCATGCACCAAGTATTATAAAATGGGACTTGGGTTGAATTGATAGGAATATGTGCCAGTAGCAATGCAATAATGGTCGTCCATGGCCACCAGACTAGAGACCGGCAAACCTCCTCCTACTTGCTGGAATGCCTATTATCGAGCCCCAGGCCGTGGGGTACTCGGGTATCAGGCTCAGAGGGGTTCACAGGGATGTCACTGGTGGCGGCACCTGAGCCCGTGGCCTCGGTGACAAAGTAAAAAGAGGGGGTGTATGTACAGGGGATTAAAGTTATTGTTCACATGACGCCACCTGTAGTACCTGGTGATGGTTCACCAGCGCAGTCCTCCGGAGGGTGATGGTGATGTACATCTTTACACCGCTCCATCTGACACTCGGGCCAGGGTCACACATAGAAATCCGTTTTTGGAAGTGTTTTCCATGCCAAATCTGTTTTTCCTAGGCTGCATTTTGTGCCTCCTGTGCTCCTGAATGTGCGTATATGTACCATGCGTTAACGCATGCGTTTCCCATAGGGCCCATTGTTAAAAAAACGCATGTTTTTTTTACTGCACCCCAAAAACGCTGCTAGCAGCATTTTTGGGTGCAGTGAAAAAACGCGTGCATTTTTTACAAATGCATGTCACACTTAAGTCCAGGATCCTTTTTTAGTATCAGTTTTTGGACTTAGAAAGAAAAGTGAAAAAAACTGATGCCAAAAACGGATCATGGGCTTATGTGTGACCCTAGCCTCTGCATTGTGCTTGGTGATATATGGCTGCAGCTCCTCCATCTGATGCTTGGCATTGTACTTGGAGAAATACAGCTGCACAGAAAACATCTCCTCCAGGTTCCAGTGGCGGAACCACTCCATCTGATACTCGACACCATGCTTGGTGATGTACAGGTGCACAGAACACGTCTCCCCCAGAGTCCAGTGCTGGCAGCTTTACACCGCTATATCCAATGCTCTGCATTGTGCTTGGTGATGTACGGCTTTACACCACTCCATCCGACGCTCTGAATTGTGCTTGGTGATGTACGGCTTTACGCCACTCCATCCAACACTCTGCATTGTGTTTGGTGATGTACGGCTTTACACCACTCCATCCGACGCTCTGCATTGTGCTAGGTGGTGTACATCTCCATCTGCTTGGCCATAAAGCTCCCGGCAGGTGCAGTGTCTGTTCTGATGTTCCCAGAGGAGGTCAGTTATGGAGTCAGCAGAGCAGTGAGGACTTTTCTACCCTCTGTTCTTCAGTCCTTGACCCCAACTCTGTAATATTATGGGGTCTGAGTTGCTGAGGTTGCTTCCACTTCTCATTAATATCACTCGCAGTTGATGGGGGAAGATTCAGTAGGAAGAAATGTCAAGGACGAACTTGTTACCCCAGTGGCTCCTATTACATGATGGATGCTCTGTCACATGGGGGTAATAGGAGACAGCATGGCGGGGCCGAAGGGTATATACTGAGGGAAGGGCTGGAGGTTATATACTGGGGGTCTGGAGATGGAGGGCTGGAGAATATGGAACTGATGCAAATACTGGAATTCAGTGACTACGTTGCGCCTCCCAATACTTGTCTCCATTGTGCACCTCCACGTCTCCACATTCGATATCTCTTACATTACTGAGAATGGTGGACCCACCGGACAGGCCACCAATACATGAGGAAGTCTTGAGATATGTCATTAGGATTATTTTAGACCTCACCGTCCACATTTCTATTTCTGATACATTGAAGCTTCCATTGATTGTAGACACCAGAGGACACGATCCCGTAAATGACCTTATTAAGTCCCGTTCCACAGAGAGCGTTTAGTTAATTTTGCGTAGAACCTACGAGCGGCATCCACTTATGGCGATACCAAGAAAAACGCTCGATTAATTATTACCTAAAGCTGTAGATGCCAATTAGCACTTCTCTTCATCCCACTAAGTGCCTCCAATAAGCCACTAATTAAGCCACAACATCTGCTAGCACTTTACTATAATTGGTTTAATGAATGAACTCAACAACTTATGTTTTTTTGTTGTTTTTTCATTTTATTTTTTTATAAAATAAAGTGTCGACCTAAAAGTGGAATAATCCTATGGTAAGGCACGAAGCATTGGAGGAGATAGACGATGGTTGGTTCTGTAGACGGTTACCAGCCGCTCCGAGGGACTCATTAGTCTTCATTTCCCTGCAGAAAGTTAACATTCCTATGAACGTTAATCTATTAAACATCTATTACCTCTAATACAATCAATGGACATCATGGGAAATGTAACATTTCATGGTGGTCATGCAGATGAATGGCTGTCCACCAATGACAAGGACAGGTAACGTCTACTAGAATGGGAGCTGTTGCTGTGGAACAAATAGTTGTGATCCAGATAAAAGCTGTCCCTACCGGGAAGGAGTCTGATCCTACAGAATATGGGTCTTCAATACAAACGCTGTCCATAGATGCCAAGTCCACTAGAAAGTAATCCGATTCTACAGAGCATTGGACATTCAGATGACCGGCTGTCCATAGATGCTTAGTCTACCAGAAATGAGTCTGACCCTACAGAACATTGGGTTATCGAGATAAAAGCTGTCCATAAATACTGAGTCTTCCAGGAAGGAGTCTGATCCTACAGAGTGAGGGTCATCCAGATGACATGGATGACTCAAGTCCACCAGAATGGAAATTGACCCTACACAGCATGAGTCATCAAGATGATAGACTTTCTTATATATGGAATAGACATATAAAAAATGAATGACTCAAGTCCACAAGAATGGGAATTAACCCAACAGAGCGTGGGTCATCCAGATGAAAGGCTGTCCATTGCAGAGATGACTCAAGTCCACCAGAATGGAAATTGACCCTACACAGCATGAGTCATCAAGATGAAAGGCTTTCTTATATATGGAATATACATATAAAAAATGAATGACTCAAGTCCACAAGAATGGGAATTATTAACCCAACAGAGCATGGGTCATCCAGATGAAAGGCTGTCCATTACAGGGATGACTCAAGTCCACCAGAATGGGAATTAACCCAACAGAGCATGGGTCATCCAGATGAAAGGCTGTCCACTGAAAAACATGAATGCATCAAATCCAACAGAAGTAACTGACACTACAGACAATGGGTCATTCAGATGACCGTCTGTCCATAGATATCAAATCTACCAGAAAGGAGTCTGATCCTACAGAACATGGGTCATCCAGGTGAAAGGCTGTCTATTGAACAATGGAGGATTCAAGTCTGCAAGAATGGAGATGACCCAACAGAGCACAGGTCATTCACATCAATGGCTGTCCAATGAAAAATAAAAATTACTCAAATCCACCAGAATGAGAACTGACACTATAGAGAATGTGTCATCCAGATAAAGGCTGTCCACAGATGTCAAGTCTACCAGAAAGGAGTCTGATCCTACAGAGCTCGGGTCACCTCTAGATGAAAGGTCGTCAATTGAAAACATGGATGACTCAAGTCCACCAGAATGGGGGAACTGACTCTACAGGGCACAGGTTGGTCATCTCAATGAATAGCTGTCCATTTAATACAAGGGTGGCTCTTTTCTGCAAAAATGGTATCTGACCTGATATTACACGTAGTGATTATCCAGATGAAAAGTTATCTATTTATTAAAGGGACAGCTTAAATCCACCAGAATGGGAGCTGCTACTGTGGAGCACAGTGTGGTCCTCAGGATTAATGATCATCCGTGTCATACAAGAAATGCTCAAATTCACTAAAATAGGAGTCTCTCCTACATAAAACCTGGTGGACATCCAGATAAATTCATGATAAGAATGGATCACGTGAGGTCCATCAGGAGGAGATCTGCTCCAGTGTAAAATCACAGTCAATGTCTGCCCATTCAATACAAAAGCCAGCACATTTCATGTAGGCCCTGACCTAACAAACCCTTTTAACAATGGCTATCGATTAAACATACCAAGACTATATTAATTAACTGTTATTCCGGATGTTTATTTAAACATTATATTTTCATGTGAATAATAAAAAAATTCTATAAAAATTAAATAAAAAATTATTTTAATAAATACTTGTAAAAATATTAAAACCAAAATTCAGATATTCCTCGATTATTATCACGCTAACGATTTATTCTTGTACTAGGGATGTACACTTTCTTTGATGGCCTTGTGGTTCCCCTGGGATGTCTGTGGAGTCCTGAAAATATACAATATATTAGTATTTATATATAGATCTCAGCTTTCCTCTGTTTATTTATAACATGGCCTTTTTACCTTGTAGAAGACCTTACTCCTTCTAATGAGTGCTTGGTTTAGATTAAGATTCTTCTTTCTTCTCTCTCTGCCAAGGACATATAATATAAATATCTCCTCTATTCTCAATAGCTATTCAGTTTTTGTATTTAAGGAAAGCTGCTACCTGTATCATACTATAATCTATTAAAAGCCAGCACAAGTTCTCTAGTTTAGTATCTGATCATACAGAGCTCCTGCTCCGGCAAAAGGGCGTCCTAAGAGAAGAACCAGCATGAAATGGTTGTGATAATCCGGCCACCCCTGATATCACACCTCACAAGAGGGGAGGAGGGTTCACAACTTATTTAGTTTGATAATTGATCAAAATAAAATAGACCATTTTTTAGTCGATACAAAGATGCTACATTCCGAAGTTTAGTGTAAAGTTGACACGTTGGGAATATATATGTCGAGTAGGGGTGTAATGATCACAACCACGTGGTGCATATTCAGCTGAATGTGTGTCTGCAGACAAGTGTATTGCTGTGTAGAGACCCACTGGTCACCGCACAGCAATACAAGCTGCCACCCATCAGAGGCCAGCAGCTGACGTTGGCGCACCTGTGACTGAGGGCGCATGACAGTGTTTGCACAGCAAAGTCAGTTACCGTCTTTAGAGGAGAATGCCGTGCGCTGAGGAAGAGTAGGGAAGGGGACTAGAATTGTTTATTTTTTTGCATATGTTAAAAAACAGCTGCAAGATGAGAGACATAATGCACCAGGATGGGGACATATATAACAAGATGGGGGCATATATACCAGGATGGGAAACCTATATACCAGTAAGGGGCCCAGGATGGGTACATATATAACAGGATGGAAAACATTTATAACAGGACGGGGGCATACCTGTATATACCAGGATGGGGAACATATATGCCAGGATGGGTCCAGGATGGGAAACCTATTTACCAATAAGGGGCAAAAGATAGGGAACATATATACCAGAATGGGCCCAGCATTGGTACATATATAACTGGATGAGGGCATTTATAATAGGATGGGAAACCTATATACCAGTAAGGGGCCCAGGATGGGGAACATATCTACCAGAATAGGATTAGGATGGGTACATATATAACAGGATGGAGGACATTTATACCAGGACGGGGGGACATATATACCAGGATGGGGAACATATATACCTGGATGGACCCAGGATAGGGGACATACATATCAGGATGGAAGACATTTATAACTGGACGGGGGCATACCTGTATATGCCAGGTTGGGAAACATATATACCAGAATGGGTCAAGGATGGGGGACATATATACCAGGATGGGCCCAGGATAGGGGACACATATATCAGGATAATGAACATATATACCTGGATAAGTAAAGGATGGGGGACATATATACCAGGATGATGAAATATATACCAAGATAAGCCCAGGGTGGAGGACATTACTATATGATGTGGGAGGTGGGGCAACTTACTTATATGCCCTGGTAGGATATATAATGCTACAAGAGCTCATATATCTGACCTCCATGCGGTTATGGGGCCAGACCCATATTTTGCATCAGGACCTATCGGACTTCCATTACTCCACAATGTTTGGCTTCATGTGAACGGCTCATCTTCCACGTGGTAGGAACGCCCTATGACAACAGCAGAGCTTCACCTTACACGTCCGCTCCGCCGTCTCCGCTCGCTCCCGTTCACACCTGACCTTGGGGCTTGGAAACATATTTTTTAGATACATCCTGAAACATTCTGTACGGAGTAAACTTATATTTTGTCCAATTAACCTTTTCTTCACAAACCTTTTATAGAGTTTCTTCTTGTGTGTAAAATGTCAGTAATGGATTAGAGTTCAACATGAAAAGTTCAATGCGGTGATGGTAGACGAGCTCTTACCGCTGCGGTCTGTGCCGTATGAAGGAGCTGCTGGAAATGGATCTGTCCTACCTGGATACATATTCAAAGGGGAATTAATCGTTAGGGGATTTTTTCTTATTTGTGGCTGAGTTTCCCTTTTTTCTGCTAAATATATCAAATGATTGCACAATGATAAGTTTGGCGCATCTTAACATATAGCGAAAAGGTTTTGTCACGCCCGAGTGAGACAATGTGATACAACACAGATAAAACACCAGACAAGATGATAACGGAAGAAGAGTGAAGGGTCACCTCCTAACACTCTCCTGAGGCTGAGCCCTGAGCTCCCCTAATGTCCCTATATGGGTCCTTCCCCCCATCAGCACTGGATTCACCATAACTAATGTGTAGGCCAGGAAGGCACTAGATTGACTACTACAATAAGACAACACAAGTTAGGTAAGACAGATGAATGGGAAAACACTCAACAAACAATCTTCAGATGCTCCAGCATGAACTTTGCTGAAGCTGCAAAAATGAACTCCAGAGCTTCTCCAGGGACAGGCTCCTTCAAGGTGCTCAGCACATTGTCACATGGCGTTCAGCTCAAAAGTGTCATGGCGGCATTGGGCGCTGTTCACACTACAGTCTCCAATACTCCACACTGAGGTTTCCGAGTTGCACAGGTGGCTCTGGCATCGACCTGCTGTGTTCTCATTAGCAGGAGTTAATCTCTGTATGACTCCTGATTACCTCTAGGATCACATGTTCTGGGAGACCAATCACAGTTGCTCTCTGCCTGTTTAAGATGGTGAGATCTTCAAGGGTAGAGGAAAAATGGATTCATTGAAATTTCAACAAGTTCTTCATCAAAACATAACATCAATTTTAAAAAGGCTAAAGATGAAAAGAGAATGACTTCTACAAATGGATAATTATCTAAACACATCATAATCCACAATAGATGACCTCAAAAATGCAAGCTGAATATTTTACAATGGCCTCACAGTCCTCTGATCTGAACATTATTAAAAATCTGTGGCGAGACCTCAAAAGAGCAGAGCATGCAAGTCTCACAGAATCTCACAGAACTGGAAGATGAGGCAAGAATCTCACAGAACTGGAAGATGAGCCAGGAATCTCACAGAACTGGAAGACGAGCCACAGAACTGGAAGATGAGGCAAGAATCTCACAGAACTGGAAGACGAGCCAGCAATCTCATAGAACTAGAAGACAAGCTACAAATCTCACAGAACTGGAAGATGAGCCAAGAATCTCACAGAACTGGTAGACGAGCCACAGAACTTGAAGGCGAGATAGAAATCTCACAGAACTGGAAGACGAGCCAGGAATCTCATAGAACTAGAAGACAAGCTACAAATCTCACAGAACTGGAAGATGAGCCAGGAATCTCACAGAACTGGAAGACGAGCCAGCAATCTCACAAAACTGGAAGAAAACCCAGGAATCTCACAGAACTGGAAGACAAGTTGAATATTTTACAATGGACTCACAGTCCTCTGATCTGAACATTATTAAAAATCTGTGGTGAGACCTCAAAAGAGCAGAGCATGCAAGTCTCACAGAATCTCACAGAACTGGAAGACAAGCCAGGAATCTCACAGAACTGGGAGATGAGCCACAGAACTGGAGGGCTAGACAGAAATCTCACAGAACTGGAAGATGAGCCAGGAATCTCATAGAACTAGAAGACAAGCCACAAATCTCACAGAACTGGAAGATAAGCCAGGAATCTCACAGAACTGGAAGACGAGCCAGCAATCTCACAAAACTGGAAGAAAACCCAGGAATCTCACAGAACTGGAAGACAAGTTGAATATTTTACAATGGACTCACAGTCCTCTGATCTGAACATTATTAAAAATCTGTGGTGAGACCTCAAAAGAGCAGAGCATGCAAGTCTCACAGAATCTCACAGAACTGGAAGACAAGCCAGGAATCTCACAGAACTGGGAGATGAGCCACAGAACTGGAGGGCTAGACAGAAATCTCACAGAACTGGAAGATGAGCCAGGAATCTCATAGAACTAGAAGACAAGCCACAAATCTCACAGAACTGGAAGATAAGCCAGAAATCTCATAGAACTGCAAGAGAAGCTAGGAATCTCACTAAACTGGAAGATGAGCCAGGAATCTCATAGAACTGAGAGACAAGCCTAGAATCTCACATAACTGGAAGACAAGCTAGAAATCTTACAAAACTGGAAGAAAACCCAGGAAGCTCACAGAACAGGAAGACAAGCCAGGAATCTCAAAGAACTGGAAGATGTGCCCGGAATCTCATAGAACTGAGTGACAAGACAGGAATCTCACAGAACTGTAAGATGAGCCAGGAATCTCAAAGAACTGGAAGATGAGCCAGGAATCTTACACAACTGGAAGAGAAACCAGAAATCTCACAGAACTGGAAGACGAGCCAAAGAACTGGAAGGCGAGACAGAAATCTCACAGAACTGAAAGACAAGCCAGGAATCTCACAATACTGGAAGACAAGACAGGAATCTCACAGAACTGGAAGATGAAACAGGAATCTCACAGAACTGGAACACAAGCCAGAAATCTCACAGAACTGGAAATCGAGACAGGAATCTCACAGAACTGGAAGACAAGCCACAAATCTCACAGAACTGGAAGATGAAACAGGAATCTCACAGAACTGGAACACAAGCCAGAAATCTCACAGAACTGGAACACAAGCCAGAAATCTCACAGAACTGGAACACAAGCCAGAAATCTCACAGAACTGGAAATCGAGACAGGAATCTCACAGAACTGGAAGACTTGTCCAGGAAAGAATGAAGGAAAATCCCTCAAACTAGAAGTGAAAGACTCTTGGCTGCTCGAAAATTTGTCATAATTGCAAAATAGGTGCTAACCATGCAGGGTGCTCAAACTTTGCATTGGCCATTTTCCTTTCTTTGTAATTTTTTAAATGTTAAAGATGAATATTTTTAAGCCTAAAATACAAAGAAAATGTGTTGTCTTTAATTTATGCCTTTTAGACATCATTTAATCTTTAACTTCCTTAACTGTCATTTAGGCCAGAGGTGCCCACATTTTTGCACGCTTCTGTATAATCCATAATGCAAACACAATCCAAGATTTAGGTGTGGCTGCAACTTTTTGGACCTACTACTCCATGGTGATAGCGGCGTAACTTGAATCTTACGGGGCCTGATACGAAAGCTCCAAAGGGGCCCCCAATTATTGCAAATATTTATTAGCATTAGTCTTTTTCTGTAGGCCAAAGGGACTTTTGGGCCCCCCTAGGCTCCAGGGCCCGGGTCCAATTGCAACCCCTACACCTGTTGTAGTTACACATGTTGTGGTGAGAGTCCTCTTTGATGATATTTTGGACAAAATTAATGTATACAAAGCTGCTGCCTGATTCAACATAGGCTGGGTTCATACTACTGTATGTTTTTGATTCCGGCAAGTATACAGAGAAAACCTGCATCCCCCTGGATTCCCCCGCAATTATCATACTTGATGCAACTGCATGGCCTGCACCGGTATTATTACTAATCTGGCTGACGATCAGGCGTAATACCGGTGCCGGAGCATCCAGTTGCGTCATGTTTTTTTGACGGATCCAGTGAAAAATGACATGCCCTCTAGTGGGTGTGGTATATGAAACTGGCTTCTGGGCATGCTCAGACCAAAAACCTGGATATGGCGGGATCTGGCTTGAGATCCAGGTTCCATAGAGCTCCATTTTATTTTAGGCTGCATGCCTGCGAATCTGTTTGTTTACGATTTAATAAATTAAACAAAATAAGGAACCATATGCAACTGCATACCAATGCATGAGCCTGCGTCCTCATTGAAGGTCAATGGGATAGACATTGCATGCGGTTGCATACAGTTTTAGCCGGATGCACCCAGAATAAAATAAAGGGTAGTGTGAATGTGACATGAGTCTCCCAGAAGTGGAGAGATAAGAATAAAATTACAGATAGCAAATTGTTATATTAGTTACTACATACTGGATAAGTAAAAGGAGGTCAAACGATCCAAGGTCAGTTGCAGGAATTGGCGCAGTACAATAAGAGGTAGTCAGAGACGAAATCCAATTCACAAGCCGGGGGTCAGCAAAACCAGAAAGAGAAGACAGTTTACAGGGAGCAGACAAAAGAGTAGTCAGGTCACAGGCAAATGGTCAAAGTCAGGAGCAGAGGGATCAGACTTACACAGGCAGCAAGAAGTGTACAATTGACACTGGGTAGAGGAGCTAGCATGCTTAAGTAGAGGACTAATTAAGGGAAATGAACACAGATGATTGCAGCACAGACCCAGCACAGACTGACAGCCTCCACACAATAGCAACATAGCAGACAAGGACAGCGTAGAGACCGTCACAGTGAACCGAGCCTTACAACAGCCCTAACACGCTCCAGCTGTTGTGACTTAAAGCATCTGATCCAGAAGAAGAAGGGGGCTAAGTAAGATCTCCAGACCCCCTTACTGTGACCCCAGGACCGGTTCCCTAAGTGTCGCTATTTCTCTAGTCTTGTAATTAATTTGTAACAAAGAAGATCAGCCTCCGACTCATCCAGAAAGCTTTTTATTGTATGGATGAATGTATTCAGTATGAATTTATTCTAGGAGTTTGATGATCACCATATCCATATACTTCACCCAGAACTCGCATTACATAATAGAATAATATCCCAGGAGCGGGGACATGGACGGCTTCACATGAGAACCACAGAGGTAAATTGGAAATGCTTTAACTATTAAATTGACAAAACTTTTCACAGGTTGGTCAGATATTAAGAGAATATTCAATACGGGAAGGCGGCTCTGAAGATCATATGCAAACGCTCTTAGAAGGAAATATTAATGCACATCCTTGATACAAATTTAATAATGTCTTTCTTCTCGGATCATTTTCCCCTAAGCTTTTATCACTGTAGACATCGGGAGCGGGACAAGCTGAAGGAAATATGAGGTATTGATTTCACATGTTACTTTATTGTTGAACATCAAACACGCTGGATGACATGTTACTTTACTGCGGATACAAGTCATCCGGCCCGGGTAAATTGAAGACATGGATTAGTGAAATGAAATGCCGCATTCTACATTATTACTTCGAGCGGAAAATCTGGACATATTTCACGCTACACGTATACAACACAATGGAAGCTCATGGATCAACACAAACAAAAATGGCGCCAATAAATCAGAATTTACAGCTATCAGTTACAACATTAATACTACTGACAGGTGAAGTGAATATCTGGTGACAATGGTAGCTGTCAGGGGGATATAAGAGGCAGCAAGTGAACAGTCAGCTCTTGAGGTTGGGGGCAGGAAAAATTAGTAAATGTACAAATGTGAGTGATCACATCATCAAAGGGTTAAATTGTGATATCAAGATAAGTAAGGACGATCCTGCTGGCTTTTCCAATGTACTGCAGGTCTTATGGGGTGTTTCTGATATACAGAGGTTCTAGTGGGGTGCTCCAGGTATACAGCGGGGTGTTGTTGAGTGCTCCCGGTTTACGGCGGATCTTGTTGAGTGTTCCTGGAATACGGGGGGGGGGGTCTTGTGGGGTGTTCCTGGCATTTGCAAGTCTTGTGGGGTGTTCCCGGTATACAGAAGGTCTTGTGGGGTGTTCCCGGTATACAGAAGGTCTTGTGGGGTGCTCCCAGTATATGTCAGGTCTTGTGGGTTTTTCTTAGTATACAGAGGGTCTTGTGGGGTTTTCTTGGTATACGGCGGGTCTTGTGGGATGTTCCCAGTACACGGCGGATCTTGTGGAGTGTTTCTGAAATATCGGCAACTCTTTTGGAGTATTCCCAGTATACAGTGGTACAGCAGGTCTTCTGGGGTGTTCCTGGTATACGACAAGTGTTGTGGTAACCATAGGCAGCGCTGGCTTCTTGGCTTTTTTATTTGTTATAGGTTTGTGGCTGACCACCACTTTTTGCAGTGCGCGCTTGGTCGTGCTTGCCATTCTATCTGTCTTTAATGTGATTGATCTAGGCTGCTGCACATACACACAGCGGCCATACCCTGCCCATAGGCTCTGCTTGATTGTTGCACATGTGTTTGGGCCTGTTCTACCCTCATCCATGGTTGCTGGTTGGGCAGTGTGGGGGTCAGATCTGATAATGTCCGGATGTCATGTCCCGACCTGGTCTGCCTTTATCTGCGCTGCTTTTCTGGCGCCATGGGAGTAGTTCAGTAATGCTTCAGGTACGTGTGCATTTCATATGGTTTTGCTTTTAATACATTCAGGAGGCCGTAATGGCACAGCGTATTAAAAAATGTAGAGTAGGACTGCCCCATCTGAGAATGCCGTGACGTGGCGGGGTAGCTCAAAGAATTGATCAATTGTTTGCCAAATGTCTCAGTTTAAAGTACAGTTAGAAATTATGTGCACATGCACTTTTTGTATTGCGTGCTAACCACAGGCAGCGCTGGCTTCTTGGCTTTTTGACAAGTGTTGTGGGGTATTCCTGGTATATGGAAGGTCTTCTGGGGTGTTCCCTGTATACAGCAGGTCTTGTGAGGTGTTTCCAGTACATGGTAGGTCTTGTGGGTTGTTCTCAGTATACAGAGGGTCTTGTGAAGTTTTCTTGGTATACGGTGGGTCTTGTGGAGTGTTCCTGAAATACAGCAACTCTTTTGGCGTATTCCTGATATACAGTGGTACAGTAGGTCTTCTGGGGTGTTCCTGGTATACGACAGGTGTTGTGGGGTGTACCTGGTATATGGAAGGTCTTGTGGTGTGTTCATTTTATACAGCAGGTCTTGTGGGATGTTTCCGGTATGTGTGATTTTATATTTGCACATTGCACACTGCACACACTGCACACACTGAAGACTGCTCAGTTCCTCTGGATTCCTTCAAATAAAGGACCTCTGTTGACCTTATGGTCAAATGAGTAAGCTATCACCAAAGGTCCTTAAGCAGTCGTAACCTGGGAAAAGAAAGTTGGGGGCCACTAAGAGAGTGGGGGCCCTGAATAGTTGCCCAGTTTGCCCGCCATCCCATTACCCGCTTCCTATCACCAGCCCTGACTGTAACCAGGACTTACTCTAAAATTTCCTGGAAGATCATGCTTAGGCTTATTCTACGGTTGGTCTTATTTTTGGGGACATAGAGTATAAGCAGGGGGACATGTGGGCAGAGAATAGATAATATAATCTTTTTTCCCCTTTTTTCATTATGCCTTGGGATCCTGGAGAGACATTGGGCTAAAATAACTCACATTTCATTTCCCCTAGATAAACTTGCTTCATCTTATGGTCTGGGGTCTCTCCAGTTTCTCAGAGCATGATAAGCCCATGGTGGCCATATAGACCAAATTTCAGAAAATCTACTGAAATCAAATTTTGGCTTATTGGCTTTTCACTATTACTGACAGCTTGTGCCTATTATTGGATGCTGGTGATTGTGGTTACTTAACAGTATCATAGTTGGAGGCTCTGCCCCAGATATTGCCCCAGAGATGGGGGAGTCGCTTCTAAAGCTGCATGGCCGTGATTGCAATGTTCCCTATAAGCTGAGCTAAGCGGAGCGGAAAGAGTTAAAATAACACCACTAATGAGCAGTGGAGTAACTTGAAGATCATGGGCCCCGATGCTAAAGCTCCAACGGGGTCCCCAACTATTGCAAATCTTTAATAGCAATAGTCTTTTTCTATAGGCCAAATGCACTTATGGGGCCCTCAGGCTCCAGGACCCAGGTCCAATTGCAACCCCTGCACCTTTTGTAGGTACAGCCATGCTAAAGAGGTCTAGGACTCCAATATCAGCAGAATGTGGTGGTGGACCTTACCCCCGCTGTATTACAGAACACCAATGACTGTCTAACCGCAGTCTCCACTATCATGTCGGCTCTCTATCTGAAACTCAACCTTTCCAAAACTCAACTTCTTCTGCTCCTTCCATCCACTAACCTCCCTAAACCTGACATCTCTCTTTCAGGTCCACTGCACACACCAACTTATCTGTCCAACTTCTGAACAACTTGCTGGTTGCAGTGAAATCATGGACACATTGTTCTATCTTGTTGCTGTGCACAAATGGAACATGCAACCAGTAAGTTGTTCAGAAGTTGGACAGATAAGTTGGTGTGTGTAAAGTGACCATAAGGTCGTGTGCACACGTTGCATTTTATCACGTTTCATGCATTTTTCAGTGCGTATTTGCACAAAACCTGGAGGGAATCCTGGTGCAGTGAAGTCAGTGAGATCCGGAGTCTCCTGCACACGTGGAGTGTTTTGTTCTGGCAGATTTGGTGCGGAAATAAATCTGCTCAATTTTAATGAACGTGAACAATCTGCACCCAAAAAAGAACGGCAAAAGCAAACCGAGAATGCTGCAATAATGCATGATTGTGCAGCTGCGTTTTTCCAGCCAAGAAATGCAGAAATGTGTGCCCCAAATCCTAAATGTGTGCACAGACCTATATGATGATACAATGATGCAAGAGCAGAAGATACAATGTAACACTAGACACATTGGACTTTCAGGGGTCTGGGATAAGTCAGGGTGTAACTACAACAAGTGCAGGGGTTGCAATTGCACCCGGGCCCTGGAGTCTAGGGGGCCCCAGAAGTCTTAGCTTTCGCATCGGGGTCCATGAACTTCCAGTTACACCGCTGACTTCTAGACAATGCAGTGATATCAATGCTGGAGATGCGTCTCCTGTATATAATCCATCACTAATTCTGGGATTATACGGCACAATGATGCACTCATGTCTCTTGGCTCCGCGCTCCGGCCCTTTATCCCGCGCTGTATGACATCTAGTGTTATATCTTTGTGGACAGAGCTGTGTAGTGACCCGGTCAGATGCAATAGACGCGGTCTATCCTGGCGGCCGGGCCGAGCATCTGTCGGATGAGACTCCTCTGCCAAGAATGACGGCTCTGCTCACAACACGGCACAGCGCAGAGCGGCCAGGAATTACCTGGACTCCAGATACAGCCTGATCGGCAAAGAATGAAGCCCATAATGGCCGTGTAATGGACCCGAGCGCAGCCAACACTGCTCGTCCAGGAAGCCATCAGCCCAAACTTAAAAGAGACCTTCAAGCATTTAACGAAGGGTTAAAAAGCATCAAAGCTGCTGGACCTACAGGGGTGTAACTATAGAGGACATTGGGGAAGAACCCAAGGGACATTGCAGAAAGGAGGCTCAACACAACCTATTACAGATTCCCCCTTTTGAGCAATTATATATTTATTATTATTATTATTATTATTATATTAATATTTTTTATTATTTATTTTATTATTCAATGATTTCCATGATTATGGTACTTAAGCAAGCTGATGATAGTCCACTACCGGGGAGGTTGAACCTTCATTCATGGAGCGTGTTTGATGCATGACAATGATGCGAGTGTAATGCGTGTTTGTTGTGAGTGTGTTGCGAGTGTGTGTGTGTGCTGTATGTCAGTGTGATGATGTCTGTGGTCCTGAAGCAAACTTCAGTTCCACGGACAGCTTTTGCTGGTGAAATCAAACTTTGCGGCTGTCAAGGCCACGGGGTTTGAATTTGCCGGTTTGCCGCTACTCTAACCAATCATCTTGCACCACTGTGACAGCAGCAATGCAAGATGATTAGTAAAAACACAGCTAATGTGTAAAGGGAGCTCCCCCTAGTGGTGACTGCAGACAGGATCTTATAATGTATCTCTGTATACAGGGAGCTCCCCCTAGTGGTGACTGCAGACAGGATCTTATCATGTATCTCTGTATACAGGGAGCTCCCCCTAGTGGTGACTGCAGACAGGATCTTATAATGTATCTCTGTATACAGGGAGCTCCCCCTAGTGGTGACTGCAGACAGGATCTTATCATGTATCTCTGTATACAGGGAGCTTCCCCTAGTGGTGACTGCAGACAGGATCTTATCATGTATCTCTGTATACAGGGAGCTCCCCTAGTGGTGACTGCAGACAGAATCTTATTATGTATCTCTGTATACAGGGAGCTCCCCCTAGTGGTGGCTGCAGACAGAATCTTATTATGTATCTCTGTATACAGGGAGCTCCCCCTAGTGGTGACTGCAGACAAGATCTTATCATGTATCTCTGTATACAGGGAGCTCCCCCTAGTGGTGACTGCAGACAGGATCTTATCATGTATCTCTGTATACAGGGAGCTCCCCCTAGTGATGACTGCAGACAGGATCTTATCATGTATCTCTGTATACAGGGAGCTCCCCCTAGTGGTGACTGCAGACAGGATCTTATAATATATCTCTGTATACAGGGAGCTCCCCCTAGTGGTGACTGCAGACAGAATCTAGGGAGCTCCCCCTAGTGGTGATTGCAGACAGGATTTATGTATTTGTGTATACAGAGAGCTCCCCCTTGTGGTGGCTATAGCCCATTATATAAGTCTATTAAAATGTTGGGACTTTGGTGCTTTGTGTCCTTTATCCTTATCCAGGGCAGTAAATCAGAAATGTCTGCACCATTGCTTAAATCCATTTAGACAAGGATAAATCCTTTTTTTTTTATTCGGGTTGGTGACTGTAATTTTTATTTCTTCCTCAACTATTTCATCTCTTCTATATTTGTTATAGAGGGAATATGTCTAATCTGCAGGTAGGTAAGTGGGAAAAGATGAAACATTACCATTATTACACATTTGCTAACCTGTCCGTAATAAGCGAGCGCGTCCATCCCATGTAATGCGCCAGTAATGTGCTGGATTAAGTCAATCACACTCTCTCTTCTGAAGAACAGATCTGACTTCTGGAGTCTTCGCTTCAAAGGATTTTCCTATTGCGGCCATTGAATGAAAAATGCAGATTTCTCCCTCCTCCGTGGAACGGCCGCCATTAGTTTGTCCATGAATAAAATGAGAGTCGGTGCATTAGCAGAGAGCGAGAACAGATTGTTGCAGCATATTTACTGAGAAATTTAAAGCTCCTGAATATATAAAAAAAAAAGAAAAGTCTTATTTAAATGCAAGCCCCGTCTCTTTATAATTTAAGTCTTTTTAAATATTCAGGCCAGCCAGGATTAGAATCGGCACACGTGTACCGAGCCAGGGACATAATGTAACATTACTGAGCGAGATGAGACATTCACAGTCCTCGTTTCTCTTATTAGCAGTATTTTTATGTGACCCGGTCTATGTGCAGAACGTTCTATCACAAGCAGGAGATTAATTTATAGAAAGCCAGCAAAAATGGTGCAAAGTCTTCCAAATGTGTCACAATGGATAGAGATGAGCAGAGGGGTCTGCGGTAGCTGTTCTGACCTCTCGTCCAGTTCTCACTTGGATTCTTCAGCTCGGTATCTACAAACTGGGCTGTGGAGTCGGAGCTGTGAAGTCGAGTCATGGAGTCGATGCCCAATATGGTGGTGTCGGAGTTGGAGTCAGAGTCAAGGACCAATGTGGTGGGGTCAGAGTTGTATTTGGAGTCAGTGGCCATTTTGGTAGAGATTGTAGTTGGAGTCATTGCCTACTTTGGTGGAGTCGAAGTCAGGGACCATTCTGGTGGAGTTGGAGTCATAGCTGGTGCCCATTTTGGTAGAGTCGTAGTAGGAGTCGGTGCCCATTTGGTGGAGTCGGAGTCTTAGTTGAATTAGGAGTTATAGTTGGAGTCAGAGCCCATTTTGGTGGTGTCGGTGTTGAAGTTGGAGTCAGGGATCATTGTGGTGAAGTCAGAGTTGTATTTGGAGTCAGTCGCTTATTTGGTGGAGTTGGAGTTAGTGCCCATTGTGATGGAGTTGGAGTCGGTGTCAGGGACCATTGTGGTGGAGTCAGAGTTGGAGTTGGAGTCATTGCCCACTTTGGTGGAGTTGGAGTCAGAGTCAGGGACCATTGTGATGGAGTTGGAGTCATAGCTGGTGCCCATTTTGGTAGAGTCGTAGTTGGAGTCGGTGTCCATTTTGATGGAGTCGGAGTCTTAGCTGAAGTCAGAGTTGTAGTTGGAGTCAGAGCCCATTTTTGTGGAGTCGTAGATGGAGTCAGAGTCAGGGACCATTGTGATGGAGTTGGAGTCATAGCTGGTGCCCATTTTGGTAGAGTCGTAGTTGGAGTCGGTGTCCATTTTGGTGGAGTCAGAGTCTTAGTTGGAGTTGGAGTTATAGTTGGAGTCAGAGCCCATTTTTGTGGAGTCAAAGATGCAGTCAGAGTCAGGGACCGTTTTGATAGAGTTGGAGTTGGAGTCAGAGTTGGTATAATATGGACAGACTCCTAAAATATATAATACCGCAGTTCAAAGTAGAATGTGCTATATATTATTATTATTATGATTGATTATTATGTTCTATCTATATATCTTGACTATTGTATCATAATAATGATGTTACCATTGAACTACAATAAATGTATCACTTAAACATGAGAAGTGTATGAGGGAGTCGGAGTTGGGGTCAGACCCAGGGAAACTGAGGAGTCGGAGGTTTGGCTTACTGACTCCACAGTCCTGGTTACAAGGTTTCTCCCTTGGACGTAACAATGATGCTCAAATGTCCGGCTGAGTGAGCTGATCGCTGGAGGGAAGACAACTGTAAAAGAGAACTGGGAGGAACCTGACACTGCAAGCTTTGTTCCATTCTAACAATAGATGATGTTGCATAATGTAGAGATATGAAGTTTCTTACTTTTTCTCTTGGCTGAACATATCTTAATATGTCTCTGGTTGACTCTCCTTGTTAGGATACTGGTGGAACACTCGCTGGGATACGATGGCTAAAGGGCACAAGCAGGGAACAGCAAACAGTTGTAGAAGTCCTAGGATACAGGAGTGGACCTATGGAGAAACAATCTAGATAATGTGGGAACAATCTGGGCAAAGTCTGCTCTGAGTTGGAGACTGGAGCTATCCTAAACTAGACACAATACTCAAGAACTGAATGAAATTCACATGTGGATAAGTAGGCCCAAACAGGAAACAAGATGGCTTTCACAGATTCAGCAGCATCCATCTTACTAAAGGGTGATTTGCAAGAACACAATAGCAGCCTCCAGTGGTAAGGAGTAGAACTGCAGCACAATTTAACAAAGTAAATAATAGCAGCCCCTAGTGGTCAGTCTGGAGAAAGACAACAGAATCCTTACACTCCTGCTGAAACATTGTGAGAACTTTCAAAATGGGAAAATTTGGGCAACTGATATACACTGAACCATAGTGTAAATGCAAAGCTTTTTGCTCCCATTTTTCATGAACTGAACTGGAAGATCTAAGTGAACTATGTTATTTAGATATTGAGCCCCAATGGGGGCAGTGATGATGATGTATGTAACGCACTGTGGGATTAATGGCGCTATATACACAAGCTTAATAAATAATAAAATAAATGGAATGATGCAATTTGTAACAAAGCAAATAGAAACCTATAATATGTAACAATAGATGCACAAAGATGAGCACAAAGATGAGCAATCTGTAAGAATAAAATGACTGTTCAAATCAAGCCTAGTTTCTCAGTGCGCTCATGGTGGAGCTGAGCAGTTCAGGGCTCCATCTCATCTAAGTGTTTCCCATCAAACTTCGCATTCTAGATTGGGGGCTTTGACTTTATAAGAGCAAATATATAAAGAGAACAAGTAAGTGAGCAATTGCACTGATGTGCTCGGCCACACCAAGGGTGCACCAATTGCCTCTGCTTGGTAGGTGTTCAGTGATCTCTTGGTGGAGCTGAGCAGTTCAGAGCTTCTTCTCACTTAAGTGTTTCCAGTTGATCTCCTCATTCTTGATTGAGATCTCTGGCTTTACAGGAGCAAAGGTATAACGAGAACAAGTAGATGAGAAGTTGCACTGAACTGCTCGGCCACACCAAGGGTGTACTGATCACCTCTGTTTGGTAGGTGCTCAATGAGCTCTTGGTGGAGCTGAGTAGTTCAGGGCTCCCTATCACATAAGTGTTTCCCATCCATCTTCTCATTTTTGATTGAGAGCATTGGCTTTACAGGAGCAAAGATATAAAGAGAACAAGTAGGTGAGAAGTTGAACTGATTGGCTTGGCAACACTAAGGGTGCACTGATTGTCTGTGCTTATTAGGTGCTCAGTGCACTTTTGGTGGAGCTGAGCAGTTCATGCCTCCTTCCCACCTAAGTTTTTCCTGTCTATCTCCTCATTCTTCATTGAAAGCTCTGACTTTACAGAATTAAAGATATATAGAGAACTTGTAGTTGAGAAGTTGCACTGAACTGCTTGGCCTCACGAAGGGTGCACCAATTGCCTCTGCTTCATAGGCTCTCTTGGTAGAGCTGAGCAGTTCAGGGCTTCTTCCCACATGCTTTCCATCTATCTCCTCATTCTTGATTGAGATATCAGGCTTTACAGGAGCAAAGATAAAAAGAGAACAAGTAGGTGAGAAGTTGTACTGAACAGCTCAGCCACACCAAGGGTGCACCGATTGCTTCTGCTTGGTATGTGCTCTGTGCGCTCTAGGTGGAGCTGAGCAGTCCAGGGCTCCTTCCCACCCAAATTTTTTCCATTGATGTAATTCTTGATTGAGCGCTCTGATGTTACAGGAGCAAAGATACAGTTAGGGCCAGAAATATTTGGACAGTGACACAATTTTCGCGAGTTGGGCTCTGCATGCCACCACATTGGATTTGAAATGAAACCTCTACAACAGAATTCAAGTGCAGATTGTAACGTTTAATTTGAAGGGTTGAACAAAAATATCTGATAGAAAATGTAGGAATTGTACACATTTCTTTACAAACACTCCACATTTTAGGAGGTCAAAAGTAATTGGACAAATAAACATAACCCAAACAAAATATTTTTATTTTCAATATTTTGTTGCGAATCCTTTGGAGGCAATCACTGCCTTAAGTCTGGAACCCATGGACATCACCAAACGCTGGGATTCCTCCTTCTTAATGCTTTGCCAGGCCTTTACAGCCGCAGCCTTCAGGTCTTGCTTGTTTGTGGGTCTTTCCGTCTTAAGTCTGGATTTGAGCAAGTGAAATGCATGCTCAATTGGGTTACGATCTGGTGATTGACTTGGCCATTGCAGAATGTTCCACTTTTTTGCACTCATGAACTCCTGGGTAGCTTTGGCTGTATGCTTGGGGTCATTGTCCATCTGTACTATGAAGCGCCGTCCAATCAACTTTGCAGCATTTGGCTGAATCTGGGCTGAAAGTATATCCCGGTACACTTCAGAATTCACCCGGCTACTCTAGTCTGCTGTTATGTCATCAATAAACACAAGTGACCCAGTGCCATTGAAAGCCATGCATGCCCATGCCATCACGTTGCCTCCACCATGTTTTACAGAGGATGTGGTGTGCCTTGGATCATGTGCCGTTTCCTTTCTTCTCCAAACTTTTTTCTTCCCATCATTCTGGTACAGGTTGATCTTTGTCTCATCTGTCCATAGAATACTTTTCCAGAACTGAGCGGCTTCTTGAGGTGTTTTTCAGCAAATTTAACTCTGGCCTGTCTATTTTTGGAATTGATGAATGGTTTGCATCTAGATGTGAACCCTTTGTATTTACTGTCATGGAGTCTTCTCTTTACTGTTGACTTAGAGACAGATACACCTACTTCACTGAGAGTGTTCTGGACTTCAGTTGATGTTGTGAACGGGTTCTTCTTCACCAAATAAAGTATGCGGCGATCATCCACCACTGTTGTCATCCGTGGACGCCCAGGCCTTTTACAGTTCCCAAGCTCACCAGTCAATTCCTTTTTTCTCAGAATGTACCCAACTGTTGATGTTGCTACTCCAAGCATGTCTGCTATCTCTCTGATGGATTTTTTCTTTTTTTTCAGCCTCAGGATGTTCTGCTTCACCTCAATTGAGAGTTCCTTTGACCGCATGTTGTCTGGTCACAGCAACAGCTTCCAAATGCAAAACCACACACCTGGAATCCACCCCTGGCCTTTTAACTACTTCATTGATTACAGGTTAACGAGGGAGACACCTTCAGAGTTAATTGCAGCCCTTAGAGTCCATTGTCCAATTACTTTTGGTCCCTTGAAAAAGAGGAGGCTATGCATTACAGAGCTATGATTCCTAAACCCTTTCTCCGATTTGGATGTGGAAACTCTCATATTGCAGCTGGGAGTGTGCACTTTCAGCCCATATTATATATATAATTGTATTTCTGAACATGTTTTTGTAAACAGCTAAAATAACAAAACTTGTGTCACTGTCCAAATATTTCTGGCCCTAACTGTATAAAGAGAACAAGTAGGTAAGACGTTGCACTAAACTGTTTGGCCACATTAAGGGTGCACCAATCGCCTTCACTTTCTTTCAGTCGTTTTACGCTGACAAACCCTTTAACAAACTTTCCTGAACACTTTGAGATCTTCACTTAACCTAAAATGCCTGTGAGTATTTTTACCTTGCTGTAAATGCCAGGAGAGGATGAGCTTCTTTACGGTGTGATTAAAATCATCCAGGGTTTATTTTTTAATAAAGTGTTTGAATTACAGATCATGTTTCATGGCAAAAGAATCGAGAGCAACTAGAAATGGCTCCAACTCCCCGGAGATCCCGGCTTTCATTAGAAGCTCTCAGATCTTCCTCTTGTTCTAAATAGCATTTCAGATCTCCCTACGGAGGGAAAGGTTAGGATAAAACCTGAAAAAGGAAGATAAAAGAGAGCGACTTAGTCAATTTACAAATCAGCCTTCTAAGATCCACACTGATACATAAGAAAACATCATGGGAGCGATGGAATCCCCCAAATCCCATTCCGGATGACATTTCCATTTTCTTCCATTGGAGAATGTTCCGTGCAGTCTATCAGTGCTTGCTGGGAGTTGTAGTCTCCCAGCATCTGCAAGGCCACAGACTGGACACCACTAAGACCCCTTTATTAGAGACAAGGGATGGTTCAGTGTTACTTTTCTGCTCATTCTAAATGTTTGATACAATGTTGCCCGGCCAAGGGTCTCGCGACTCAACTCATGAGTCTCTTGGGCTTCACACCATGGTTGTCCGGTGTGAACTGGACAGAAGCGGATCTGATTTTGCCCCCCATGTATCCCTATGGCGCCGGATTGTGCTTATTTGGTCTCCGGTTTTGTGCCTTTCCGTTTGAATCTGGTTGTGTTCATTTTTGTATCCCCCGGACACAAAATCGGAGTCTGTATCAGTTTTTGTGTCCAGTGGCAGAAACGAACAAAAACCACATCCTCCTGTATCCGGGGCGATCCGGCCCCGGATCAGGCAAAAAATTGGACTGGTTCTCGGACGCCTGGTACTGAAGAGCTCTGAAATGCAGCCGCGCTCATTCAGCACCATGTACAGAGCAGCATTTCAAGAGCTGGCGCTGAAGTTCAGCACCTTGGAGAGCTTCACGGCTGAAATTTCAGCACCATAGGGCAGCTTCCCTGCACCTGTGCTGCAGAAATTTCAGCACTGGACAGTGGCAGAGATGTGCAGAAACAATTCTTGTTTAAAACAGGATCAGAGTGCATTTTTGCCCTCAGTTTCTGCCTGTCTGGGGCTGTCAGGTTCTGTCCAGTGCATCCTGCAAAACACCGGCCAGCACCTGACACCCAAAAATCGTGGTGTGAAGCCTTAACAGTGCAAAAAAAAGAGATAGCAGCACTCACCTTATCGTGCTTAAACCAATCCTTTATTAAGAAAACGCGATTACAACTAACACTTCTCCAGCCTTTATCCAGTTTGGGGGAAGGGGAGTACAGCAGATGTGACAGCACTATGAGAGGAGAACGTCAGCTGTGTTTGTAATAAAACAAAGTTCAGCTCTGCTGCTCTTTGTTATAATCACACACAGCTCTACTGTTCTTTGTTACAATCACACACAGCTCTGCTGTTCTTTGTTACAATCACACACAGCTCTGCTGCTCTTTGTTATAATCACACACAGCTCTGCTGTTCTTTGTTACAATCACACACAGCTCTGCTGTTCTTTGTTACAATCACACACAGCTCTGCTGTTCTTTGTTACAATCACTACAATCACACACAGCTCTGCTGCTCTTTGTTATAATCACACACAGCTCTGCTGCTCTTTGTTACAATCACACACAGCTCTGCTGCTCTTTGTTACAATCACACACAGCTCTGCTGTTCTTTGTTACAATCACACACAGCTCTGCTGTTCTTTGTTACAATCACACACAGCTCTGCTGCTCTTTGTTACAATCACACACAGCTCTGCTGTTCTTTGTTACAATCACACACAGCTCTGCTGCTCTTTGTTACAATCACACACAGCTCTGCTGCTCTTTGTTACAATCACACACAGCTCTGCTGTTCTTTGTTACAATCACACACAGCTCTGCTGCTCTTTGTTACAATCACACACAGCTCTGCTGTTCTTTGTTACAATCACACACAGCTCTGCTGTTCTTTGTTACAATCACACACAAGCTCTGCTGTTTTTTGATACAATCACACACAGCTCTGCTGCTCTTTGTCACAATCACACACAGCTCTGCTGTTCTTTGATACAATCACACACAGCTCTGCGGTTAGATCTGGAGAGCAGAATGTCTGTCATTACATGTCTCACTGTGGTAACATCCTTTGTCATTTACAATGAGCTCTGGGAGTCATATTATCAGATGTTTCTCTGATGGGTGTGGATCCACTGTGCCATGGGATCGGGCACAGCCTTCAGGGGACTAGCTAATCGAATACTAGAGCCACTGATGATGTGGATAGGCTTGCTGCTGCAGGTGACCACCAGGTACCACTCTAGGGGACTCTCAGTATCGTAGCAGCTGACTCCAGGGGTCAGGAATGCAGTTACAGCCTCCGCTGCAGGAGGGATAGCTGGAGCTGGCAGACCGGCTGGAACAGGTAGACAGGTTGTTGCTTGAAGACAGGCTGGTACTGGCTGGTACAGCAGACTCAGTCAGGTTCAGGCAGTATGGCAAGATTAAGTAGGTGCGGCTGGTTTAGTCAGGTACGGTAACACAGGACGGGTACTGGAATGCAGGTACAGGTTCACATGCAAAGGAGACCGATACAGGATATGGTCACAGGATATAGGATCTGACAACTTGCAAATGTGTCAACTAAATGAACACATTGCTCAGGCACCTCCCATAGGAGGAAAGTGCCTCAAGCATCTAGTGTCCTCCAGTCATTGGCTGAGGACATTAATAGAGTGCACGCACTGCCCCTTTTAGAGGCGAAGAGTGTGCCCTAAGCGTACTCCCGGGAGAACTGAGCAGCGTGCTCAGGCACCAGGAACAGGACGGTGACCGACACCACAGGGCGGCCGAAGGGGTGAGTGTGTCCACAACCCTGCCACAGGATCACCGCACTGCCATAACATCTGGGAAATCTATCTCTCGCCTATTGATCTTAGCAGCTCATTTACATATTAAGAAAAATGTGGATTTCTCTGGAATAAGGCGCCAGATTGCACATATCAAGGTATCTTTTCATTCAGCTTCCTATGACCTACATGCCCACACATATACAGGGGGGTTGATTCCACCAACAGATTCCCTTAGTAAAAAATGTCTGCAAAGGTAGGAAACCCCCATTAATCTGCACTTGCAGACCCAATTGCACCAAGATGTTAGAGCAAATTTATGGTGCAAAGTGACCAAACCTAAAGGGGGGTGTAAAGTTGAGAGCAGGGGCGTAACTACAACAGGTGCTGGAGTGCCAATCGCACCTGGGCCCTAGAGCCTAGGGGGGCCCCAAAAATCTCTTTGGAGTATAGTAAAAGACTATTGCTATTAAAGATTTGCAATAATTGGGGGCCCCTGTTGGAGCTTCCGTACGGGGCTCATGAGCTTCAAGTTAAAACATCGGGTCATTGGTGTCATCATTTTGGAGAGTCGCCATTACTGACCAGCAGACAAAATAATGAACAATCCCTTCATTCCCCTGGAGAATATCCTCGACACATTAATTGGCCATTAAAGTAAATATAGAAGAATATAGAGAAATGGAGATAATAATGCAGTGACTACAAATTGCTACAATGTAGCAACCATCCGGCAGCGGTAAGTAAGGAAGCGTTTACCGTGTGCAGACGGGAGCGAGAACATATACGATGCGGAATTGTTACTTTTTACTTCGCTGCCGATAAATAATATCCGATGTAATGTAAACTTCCAATAAATGGGCCAAACATCAAAAAGACAATCAGCTCTGCGGAGAGACGGGCGGCGCGCTCTCGAGCGGCAGCAAAAGACCGCTCTATTCTCACTCAAGGCCGAGTGATATCGGCACCGAGCGGTGGAAAATCACACCGGAGCTTCCACAAACAGAATAACATCTAACACAGAGGAGCGGCTCCGAGAACTCCCCGAAATTAATGGAGGCTTTAAATGCAATTACTGAGTTCCTGAAGGTAATCCTTCTGTGAGACGCCGCCGGTCCGGGGAGAAGCGGCTCAATAAGACGCCAAACTCAGATGAACTCCGTGACAAAGTTAATTGAAACGACAAAACTTTATTATAGCAATTGGCTTATCTGGGAATCCAGGGGCCACGTCAGCTATTACTCTCTGATATCACAGTATTGGTCATTATCACACAGGGAGGACGGGTATTGTGACGTAATAAGGAGACGATAAGAAGATGAAATGATAAAGGAAGTCATAGCAACCATCAATTAGTAACAAGAGGTGAAGACACTTCACCATCATCCTGGTCCTTACATTATTACTGGTCAATATCGAATATTAGATGATTATTATATACTAGACGGGGGGCGATCATATCACATTGGGTCATTCTAGATTGTGTGGGATTATATATTAGTCCACCGCTACACAGGGAGAACATGTCTTGTAAGGCGCTGATGTTCACCATTCCTCTGTGCCCTCTCTCTACTCCCTATGCACTCACAACCCCTTGTGTGCTCTCTCTCCCCTTGTGTTGTCTCACTCCTGTGCGCTCTCTCTTCACTTGTGCTCTCTCTCCCCTTGTGTTGTATCTCCTCCTGTGCACTCTGCCACCCCCCGTGTGCTCCTTTTTCCTCTTGTGCATTCTCTTTTCCCCCATGTGCTCTCTCTCCCATTGCATTGGCTCTTCCCATGTGTGCTCTCTCTCCACTTGTGCTCTCTCTCCCATTATGTTGTCTCACCCCTGTGTGCTCTCTCTCCACTTCTGCTCTCTTTCCCCTTGTGTTGTGTCTCCCCCTGTGCACTCTCCCACCCCGTGTTCTCCTTTTTCCTCTTGTGCATTCTCTTTTCCTCCATGTGCTCTTTCTCCCATTGCATTGGCTCTTCCCATGTGTGCTCTCTCTCCACTTGTGCTCTCTCTCCCATTATGTTGTCTCACCCCTGTGCGCCTTCGCTTCACTTGTGCTCTCTTTCCCTTTGTGTTGTGTCTCCCCTGTACACTCTCCCTTCCCCCTGTGTGCTCTTTTTTCCTCTTGTGCACTCTCTTTTCTCCTGTGTGCTCTCTCTCCCATTGTATTGTCTCTTTTCTCCTGTGTGCTCTCTCTCCACTTTTGCTCACTCTCCCACTTTGTGCTCTCTCTCCTTGTGCACTCTCTCTCCCCTTTTGCTGTCTGTCCCCCTGTGCACTCTCTTTCCCTCCATTGTGCAATGCCTCACATACCCCTGTGTGATATCCTTTTCTCCCTGTATACTGAGGAGCCGCAGTAGCAGCAGGATGGGTTCACCCCAAGGATATGCCAAAGCGGACCGAGGTGCAGGAGATAATAAATCCCTGTGCTGTGGCCAATCTCCCAGATGACGTGTGGCCCCCATCAGAGATGTCCTGTAGGTGGCGCTGTTTTCTTTGACTGATCAACCAATCCTATGGGCTTCTTCACATTCCAGTTTAACTGTAATTTACATGATGTCCTATAGGTTGTGCTGTTTTAAGGACAAACCTACAGACACACAGACAGACAGACTGGATAGGTCTTTTATATAGTAGATATTGTATGATGTTATACGATTAGGGCCTCCTTCACACGTCTGTGTTTCCAGTAAGTGTGGTATTTGTTTTGTTTTTTTCACAAATACCACACGTACCCATTACAGTGTTGGCCAAAAGTATTGACCCCCTGCAATTCTGTCAGATAATCCTCAGTTTCTTCCTGATAATGATTGCAATCACAAATTCTTTGCTATTATTATCTTCATTTAATTTGTCTTCAATGAAAAAACACAAAAGAGAATGAAGCAAAAAGCAAAACATTGATCATTTCACACAAAACTCCAAAAATGGGCCGGACAAAAGTATTGGCACCCTCAGCCTAATACTTGGTTGCACAACCTTTAGCCAAAATAACTGCAATCAGCCGCTTCCGGTAACCATCAATGAGTTTCTTACAATGCTCTGCTGGAATTTTACACCATTCCTCTTTGGCAAACTGCTCCAGGTCCCTGATATGTGAAGGCTGCCTTCTCCAAACTGCCATTGTTAGATCTCTCCACAGGTGATCTATGGAATTCAGGTCTGGACTCATTGCTGCCACCTTAGAAGTCTCCAGTGCTTTCTCTCAAACCATTTTCTAGTGCTTTTTGAAGTGTGTTTTGTGTCATTGTCCTGCTGGAAGACCCATGACCTCTGAGGGAGACCCAGCTTTCTCACACTGGGCCCTACATTATGCTGCACAATGTGTTGGTAGTCTTCAGACTTCATAATGCCATGCACACGGTCAGGCAGTCCAGTGCCAGAGGCAGCAAAGCAACCCCAAATCATCAGGGAGCCTCCG
Organism: Allobates femoralis; assembly: GCA_033576535.1. Classification (NCBI taxonomy): domain Eukaryota; kingdom Metazoa; phylum Chordata; class Amphibia; order Anura; family Aromobatidae; genus Allobates; species Allobates femoralis. The sequence goes on from JARQOC010000008.1 coordinate 187,063,064, forward strand.
CCATGTCTGACTGTAGGGACCGTGTTCTTTTCTTTGAATGCCTCTTTCTTTCTCCTGTAAACTCTATGTTGATGCCTTTGCCCATAAACCTCTACTTTTATCTCATCTGACCAGTGACATTCTTCCAAAACATTTTAGGCTTTCTCAGGTAAGTTTTGGTAAACTCCAGCCTGGGTTTGTTATGTCTCGGGGTAAGAAGTGGGGTCTTCCTGGGTCTCCTACCATACAGTCCCTTTTCATTCAGTTGCTGACAGATAGTATGGGCTGACACTGTTGTACCCTCGGACTGCAGGGCAGCTTGAACTTGTTTGGATGTTAGTCGAGGTTCTTTATCCACCATCCGCACAATCTTGCGTTGAAATCTCTTGTCAATGTTTCTTTTCCGTCCACATCTAGGAGGTTAGCCACAGTGCCATGGGCTTTACACTTCTTGATGACACTGCGCACTGTAGACACAGGAACATTCAGGTCTTTGGAGATGGACTTGTAGCCTTGAGATTGCTCATGCTTCCTCACAATTTGGTTTCTCAAGTCCTCAGACAGTTCTTTGGTCTTCTTTCTTTTCTCCATGCTCAATGTGGTAACACAAGGACACAGGACAGAGGTTGAGTCAACTTTAATCCATGTCATCTGGCTGCAAGTGTGATTTAGTTATTGCCAACACCTGTTAGGTGCCACAGGTAAGTTACAGGTGCTGTTAATTACACTAATTACAGAAGCATCACATGATTTGTCTAACAGTGCCAATACTTTTGTCCACCCCCTTTTTTATGTTTGGTGGAATCAGATCCAATTTGGCTTTAGGACAATTCTTTTGTGTTTTTTTCATTGAAGACAAATTAAATGAAGATAATAATAGCAAAGAATTTGTGATTGCAATCATTTTCAGGAAGAAACTGAGGATTATCTGACAGAATTGCAGGGGTGTCAATACTTTTGGCCAACACTGTGGTGTTGCTCACATATTTTTACATGGACTGCCTGTCCGAGCAACACACAAGGAGACATGTCTGATTTTTCCTGCAAGAACCGAGCCTTGGGGGACACCGACAGAAAGGGGGTAAGGTGAAGAGGTGGTGTGGGAGAGGGAGACGTTGAATGTCCGGTCAGTGAGATAAGAGGAGACCCAGGAGAGGGCCAAGTCTGTGACACCAAGAGATTCCAGAATCTGTAGAGTAGGGAATGGTCTACAGAGTCAAAGGCGGAGGATAGGTCAAGGAGGAGGAGGACGGAGTAGTGTTGTTTACTCTTGGCGGTTAATAGGTAGTTGGTATCTTTGGTTCAGGCTGTTTCGGTGGAGTGATGCAGTCAGAAGCCAGATTGCAAGTGGGTGGTCAAGGAGAGAGGAGGAGAGGTGGGAGGACAGTTCAAGATGGATGTGGTGTTCCAGTAGTTTTGAGGCAAAGGGGAGAAGTGATATTGGGCGTAGCTAGAAAACAGAGGATGGGTCAAGGGAGGGCTTATTGAGGATGGGTATGATCAAGGCATGTTTGAAGAATGAGAGGAAGACACCAGTAGTAAGTGATAAGTTGAAGAGGTGGGTTAGGGTTGGGATGAAGACAGAGGTGAGGCTAGGAATGAGGTGGGATGGGAGCGGGTCAAGGGCGCTGGTGGTGAGGTGTGATTTTGATAGGATGGAGGAGAGCTGATCTTCTGACAAAGTGGAGAAGCAGTCTTTGGATGGAGAGGGCAGTGTAGTTGTGAGGAGAGGCTGTGGGGACAGTCGGTCAAAGCTGTCTCGGATGTTATCAATCTTCTGTTTGAAGAAAGAGGCAAAGTCTTTGGCTGAGATAAAAGGAAAGAGAGGAGGTGCTGGAGGACGGAGTAGAGAATTGAAAGTCTTAAATAGCTGTTTGGGATTGTGACACAGGGAGGATATTAAAGAGAGGAAGTAGTCTTGTTTTGTAGGAGTGAGTGCAGACTTGAATTTAGAGAGGGACTGCTTGAACATAGTGAAGTGTTCAGTGGATTGAGATTTCTTCTATCTCCATTCCGCAACAATTCTGATAAATCTCTATAGAGATTCTAGTCCCGGCACTGACCCCTGCAGTTCCAGGGAACTATTCATCTTTACACTGCTCTACAGGGACCTGGCCTCTACTGCACAATTCCCTATGTTCCTTTTAACCAAAGATACACACCTCTGCACTGCCTCAGTAAATAACATTGGTCAAGTGCAGTCCAATTTCTTTTATCAGATTGTACTCATTCTTAGGATCAGTATAACGTCTAGGTGCACATACACACTGCAACTTTTCAGAATAAGTCTCTGTCTACAGGAGGATGGGCATCACGACTAAGGGTGTTGTCACACTAGAGACGCCCCAAAATATTGCTATGAATTATGCCTGATTTTAAAGTTTTATTTCTTCCTGGATGTTTATATTGTTTTTTCAATAAAGGATATTTTATTCATGAAGCTATATCCTCCTCTTCTTACTTTACATGAGAAATAACACTATATCTGGCTATTGTGTGACCTGCATCTTGCATTCTTCACCAGTTTTCCCCTCTGCAGGGTCTACCTCTGATTTCCAGTTGTCTCTGAGCTGGTGGGTTTGGATGAGCTGTTATGATGTCTCCCATACTCACACACAGACATGTCGGATTCCTGCTCTCTTGTCTCTATGTAGCCAATGTTCAGAGGCAGCAGTTGCTTGGAGGACATTGTAATGCAGCAATGAGACGTGTAGCTGTGAATGCAACACTGGGGTAAGTATAAAACAGAATCACATCTTAAAACATTAGGTAAAAAAAAGCACATTTTTATGTTTGTACTATAGTATCAATTTATACATAAGATGACACATTGTCTTTTGAAGACAAACACTCTTGTCTCTATGTAGCACATGTTCAGAGTCAGCAGCTGCACGGAGGACATTATACAGTGGTACTAAGCAGGAAGCTGTGAATCCAGCCCTGAGGTAAGAAAAAAACAATCACATCTTAAAACACCATGGCAAAAAAGAGTTCCATGTATGTGCTACAATATCAAATTACAAAAAATAATATACATAATCATTTGAAGACAAACACCATTGTCTCTATGTAGCCCATGTTCAGAAGCAGCAGCAGCATGGACGACATTATACAGAAGCACTGAGCAGCAAAGCTGTGAATCCAGAGCTGAAAACAACCACACCTTAAAACTCACTGTCACATGTGCATAATTCCAAGTATTTGTTATTGTATCAATTTATACAAATATTATGCATTGTCTTTTTTTGTGGGCTGCCACAATTGACTAACTAGCAATGTCAGGGTACTCATGCAAATTCATGAATTGCCCGAGGTAATGTAGCATCTTCTGATGTACGGGTATTGTTAGCTACAATGCAGAAACCATTTTGTAACATCGAAACACTGACTGTTTCAGGTGTTCATGTTTGAAAGAGGAAGGTTAGGGAGCTCCTATGATATCTAGGAGCTGGACAGGGGCTTTCTTCTGAGTTCAGCTATTACAGAGCAGCACAGAGGTTACATATATCCTTAGAAACAAAGAAGCGGCACTCACCGGGTTAATGCTTAGGTCACATTTTAATTTTCAGTTCATGTTACAACAAGTGCAGGGAGGGGGAAGTAGGATGGCTTGTGGTTTCGCGCCTGTCAAGTGCGTCAATGGGTCCAGGACACAGAGGTTACAATGGGATGGAAAGGGAGAGAAAGACCATGACTATAAGGAGTAGGGGATGGGACACCTCCTGATACTAACCTGAGTCTGGAAGCTGAGCTTCCCTAATAACCCTAAGTGGGTCCTTCCCCACCGCCATCAAGTTCCTTAAACTGTCCCTTCACTCACCCTGGTTAGTGCCAAGGCTGATTCGTGCACTAGTCGTCACTGCTACCGTAATATCACACTGGGGAAACAGGACAGACAGGGAACATAAAGAAAACGATATACTACATATTTGATTGCTGCAGCCAAACACCAGGGCTGCAGATGACACGGCTCCAAATAGCAGATCTCCAGCAGCCACTAGAGACGTTCTTCCTCCAAGATAGTCAGAATAGAATTGTTCTATTACCAGCCACAGATGATGGATCATGTGACTATTTAAAGGAAAAGGGGAGTGGTCACAAATTACTACAGCTGAGATTAACTAACCAGGAGCTACCAGTAAGGAAAATGTAATTAACCCTCACTGGTCCAAAGGAAAGCAATCTCATTTAAAAATCTTACAGGTTCACGTGAAGCTCGGACCCTGGAACTGTTACAAATCTCTTAATGATGGGAGACATTCATGACAATTATATACCAGCATAATTTTTTCACATGTTAAAAAATATTAGGGCAGCACCTTGAATTTTCATAAGTCATCTTATGACGAAATTAATGGTTAGGGTTGGGCAATCTGGGTGAGCTAAGGTCTAAAATACTGTTCATTTATGTAATGATCATGTAGGAACTCTGGAATCTGATAGCGAGGGATATAACAAAACTGAGACCAAGTTTTGGATAAATATCCTGTATTAACAAAGAAAACCGTAGTTTAGAAACAGAAACAAACAGTAGGAAAATCCAGAAATAATAAGCAGAGTGCTTCCAGAACAATACATGAATGTCCAGAAATTATTATATTCAGCGCGTGACCGGCGCAATACGTGAATGTCCTGAAATGATAATATGCAAGAGTGCAACCAGCACTTTAGGTGAATGTCCAGAAATGATATGCAAGCGTTCAACCAGCACTTTACCTGAATGTCCAGAAATGATATGCAAGAGTGCAACCAGCACTTTACCTGAATGTCCAGAAATGATATGCAAGAGTGCAACCAGCACTACACCTGAATGTCCAGAAATGATATGCAAGAGTGCAACCAGCACTTTACCTGAATGTCCAGATATGATATGCAAGATTGCAACCAGCACTATACGTGAATGTCCAGAAATGATATGCAAGAGTGCAACCAGCACTTTACATGAATGTCCAGAAATGATATGCAAGAGTGCAACCAGCACTATACGTGAATGTCCAGAAATGATATGCAAGAGTGCAACTAGCACTAAACGTGAATGCCCAGAAATAATATGCAAGAGTGCAACTAGCACTACACGTGAATGTCTAGGAATGATATGCAAGAGTGCAACCAGCACTATACGTGAATATCCAGAAATGATATGCAAGAGTGCAACCAGCACTACACGTGAATGTCTACAAATGATATGCAAGAGTGCAACCAGCACTATACGTGAATGTCCAGAAATGATATGCAAGAGTGCAACCAGCACTTTACGTGAATGTCCAGAAAATATATGCAGAGCACGACTGGCACAATATGAGAATGTCCAGAAATAAAATGCAGAAAGTGAACAGTAAATACATGGCTACCAGTGTACTTCTTAGTGCTGAAAAGGCCCACACATGTCCAACACTGCAGCCCACACCGATCAAGTCCCAGATTAAGTACACTGATAGCAAAACAAAGACAAAGTTCCTATGGATGAAGTAGTTCCATAAGTATAAAGCTCTTGTCCTTGGAAGTCTGGAAAAGAGGAAACCACAGTCAGGATCAGGTTAATACATTGAAGACTGAAGGCAGATGGGAGGTGAAAAAGCAGAGCACAGAGCAAATGAGCAGGAATCCAGAAGCCAACTAGCAAAATACTCAAGCAAGTAATTAATTCCAGACCGGAACTTATAAGCAGAGCTGACAGGACGTTCAGGGGTAAGGTGAGGCACCAGACTCCATTTTGGATGAGGGTAAGAAGACACAAACAAGCTCCATGGAAAACCTGGAAACCTTACAATTTAATTGTCTTTAACCAACCAATTAGGAGACAAAAAGAGAGTCCGGCCCCTGAGCAAAGAAAGTCCAATCAGCTCTACAAGGAGATATCATGTGATCTCTCTCAGCCCTTTCCTGAAATGAAGAAGGAAAGTAGAAAGATAATAGCTCCATCAAGTCATCTGTAAAATTATTGTTGTAAATAAATAATCAGATTATTCTTCAAAGAAAAAGGCTGAAAATAATTCTGCAAAGTGTGAAGACCTTTATAGGAATATAAATAAAGAACAAAGTCTGAAAACCCCAGAAGGTAAATAGTCTATTGTGCCGGGACGGTTGCGGAATGAGTGAGGAGGAGATGAAATATTTCTCATGCTTCTGTTATTTTCTTTTCATTCTGTGGAAACATTGAGGTGATTAAATGTCTTCTCCTCTCGCTTCAAGACTCAGACGACTCAGGGCGCTTCAATATGCTTATTACAACTTACACAAATAAAGCCTTAATCTCCTTCTCTTTCCAGAGCGGAGATTGTTTATTTGAAACTGATCCACGTATCCGGTATTTACGGAGATATCCACGGCCGAGGCTTCACATTCCGACGGCAGGACGGGGACAAGGACTTTGTGTACGGTAATGGAGTGCGGAAAAGTATTGTTCAAGGGTAAAACCAAGGACAGGGACGTATCTACAACCGGTGCAGGGGCTGCAATTGCATCTGGCCCTGGAGCCCAGGGCGACACGTGGTGCAGCTGGTTTGCTGCACCAGGGCTGACGCTAGGGGCTAGCTGCAGGGGGCCACGACCCATGAACCTAAGGGAAGAGAAGGAGGTAACTGGGCTTCCTGCTTCCCCTGGCTGATTCAGCCCCTCCTCTCCTCTGCCGCCCGGCTCCCAGGACTTCAAAGCACGGCTTGGCGCAGCGGTAGAAGCCGCATCACCCACAGCACCCTAACCCCACCCCCCCCCACCACCCCCCCCCCCCGCTCCTCCCGACGTTCACTAGCACCTTCCCCCCACACACTGCCCGCTCTTCACCAGCAACTGCTGCACCAAGGCCCTCCAGGGCCACTGCTGGAGCCTGAGGGGCCCCAAGGGTCCATAGAAAAAGACTATTACAATTAAAGATTTGCATTAATTGGGGGCCCCCATTGGAGCTTTTGAATCGGGGTTCATGAGCTTCAGGTTATGTCTCTGACCAAGGACATGCTAGCATACCACCGAGGACTCTGATGGACCATCCAAGATAATCACTATCACCTCGTTGAGCCCTAAGGACCTTCAGAACAGCTGGAAAACAAGGACAAGCAGAGATAACTATGGGGGCTATTTCTCACCTGGATGATGTGGAGGCATGAACCAGTCCTAATTTTAATTTTGAGGTCCCTCTTTGCTGTATGAACTGTAATAAGATGATAATAGGAATTTTAGGACTTCAATATTAGTGACCTATCCTTATAGAAGGGCTCACAACATATTGGACTTGGCAAAGCTCAATACATCCCATAGTGGCCAGATATGGTACTACAAGCTCAAGGTTTTTTCAATGCAGCGAATGGGATACAGTTTGCAGTACCATATATGGCCACAGCACAATGAATGGAGCTGTGCAACTTCCACGGAACAGAACCTTTTCAATTAGAAGATTGGATGAGATATTAGGAGTCAAATCTGATATTAAAGTCCCTTATGATGGAGTAAATGGAGGGCATTAAAGGTTTCTCCTTTTTGGATTTTCTGAATTTTCCTTTTTTTTTTTTACTCTATCACACTCTTGAATTGCCTGAAGATGATGAGGGTTGTAATCCTGAGATCCCCCACCAACTATGCAATAGACCCGTGAGAAATGCGCTGCTCAGCAGACAGGAGGGTTCATCTCCAGTTGGGATGTGCACCTAGCCTGTAGAGGCACAGGTTCCATCTTTCTACAGAGCATTCATCCATCAAGTAGGTCACATCATATGAAGAGTGAAATCATGGAGATGGACATTATGGTGGGAAGAATGGAAAGAACAAGGTGAAGAGGAAGAGCGGCAATGCAGTGGCTTGATACTATCAAGACAACAGTTGACCTATCTAGGCTTGAAGAAGACCATGGTGGATCTATTTAGGCTGCACAAGATCAATCTTCTTACAGAGCATTCATCCATCAAGAACGTCACATCATACGAAGAGAGCAATCACTGCAGAAGGACATCATGGTCGAAAAAATAGAAGGAACAAGGTGAAGAGTAAGACCAACAACCGATGCCTTGATACTGTCAAGGTAGCGGTGGGAAAGACCCTGGTGGACCTATCTAGGCTTGGAGAAGACCCTGGTGGACCTATTGAGGATTGGAGAAGACCCTGGTGGACCTATCTAGGCTGGAAGAAGACCATGGTGGATTTATGTAGGCTGCACAAGATCAATCTTCTTACAGAGCATTCATCCATCAAGAACATCACATCATATGAAGAGAGCAATCACTGCAGAAGGACATCATGGTCAGAAAAATAGAAGGAACAAGGTGAAGAGTAAGACCAACAACTGATGGCTTGATACTGTCAACGGTAGGTGGGAAAGACCCTGGTGGACCATCTAGGCTTGGAGAAGACCTGGTGGACCTATCGAGATGAGAGACCTGGTGGACTGATTAGGTTTGAAGAACCATGGTGGATCTATTTAGGCTGCACAAGATCAATCTTCTTACAGAGCATTCATCCATCAAGAACGTCACATCGTACGAAGAGAGCAATCACTACAGAAGGACATCATGGTCGGAAAAATAGAAGGAACAAGGTGAAGAATAAGACCAACAACCGATGGCTTGATTCTGTCAAGGTAATAGTGGGAAAGACCCTGTGGACCTATCTAGGCTTGGAGAAGACCCTGGTGGACCTATCGAGGATTGGAGAAGACCCTGGTGGACCGATCTAGGATTGAAGAAGACCATGGTGGATCTATTTAGGCTGCACAAGATCAATCTTCTTACAGAGCATTCATCCATCAAGAACGTCACATCGTACGAAGAGAGCAATCACTACAGAAGGACATCATGGTCGTAAAAATAGAAGGAACAAGGTGAAGACTAAGACCAACAACCGATGGCTTGATACTGTCAAGGTAGCGGTGGGAAAGACCCTGGTGGACCTATCTAGATATGCAGAAGACCATGGTGGACCTATCTCGGCTGCACAACATCGATCTTCCTATAGAACATATATCCATCAAGAAAGTCACATTATACGAAGAGTGAAATGACTGGAGAAGGACATCATGGGGGGAATAATAGAAGAAACAAGGCTGAGAGGATAACCAGCAACCTGGTGGCTCGATACAATCAAGATAATGGTGGAGAAGACCCTGGTGGACAGGCTTTGACAACAGTTGTGATGTTTTCAGGTTATAAAATGTATCCTTGTAGTAATTATACCCATTAACATTATTAATAGTAACTAAATACAAAAAAAATGTGTAATCAAGGATGCCCAGTTTATTGATAATATTTTCAAAGTTCAATTAAAAGTAAAAAATGTATTTAGCTACTGTAAGAATATGGGAAGACTCCTGGTTGGACTCGCAGACGGAGTGTGTGAGTCTCGAGGTTCAGAATACTTTGTTTCCTTCAATCTGGATGAAGGAATTCGATGTTCCATCTCGTCCTTCTCTACATTCTAGTTCTCATAACTGATAATCCCGGATCGTCTCTCTATATATCGCCCCTCCAGCCGTCTCCTTGAACACTAAATTCCCTAGATTCTTCCAGATGAGCCAACGGCAGAGGATACCGGAGGGATTATTTTTGTTGACTTTCTGTTTTTCAATCCAATTGATGTCATTTGACTTTGGTCAGTAAAGTTCAGCTTTCTGTTATGGTTGGACGACCTGGAAATAACCGCTAAAATAATAGAAATCAGAGATTAGTGACTAGCGCAATCCTTACAGTTACTTTACGATGACCTTATTAAAAATGTCCCTTAATATCATGGAAAATGCGTAAGTGGAATAAGTGAAACGTGACTGATGGTGTAATAAGAAAAGCCAATCAATTTGCAGGACTCCCGATAGCCGCCATGTCAGGAGTCCATGGCCGGAGCTCTTTGTTGCTGGCGTCCCCGGCACCTTTCCTGATTGGTAAGCTTGGTGTGACATCAGGCGCTTCACGCCACAATGATGACGTCACACAGGGCCTATTAATTAGAAGAGGCACCAGGGATTCTTGCAGGTAGATGGAGATGTGCTGAGTTCCCATCAAACACACACAGGTGTCTTACATGGCTCCTGTGAATTTAATGGTACATCTCTAGTAATATACCATTAGTGATGATGGATGGATGCTTTCAATGGAAGAAAGTCAGGAGAGACAGATGGGCAATGTTTTCCTTACATAAATCATTTTCAGAAAAGATAGGGAGGCAGTACTATCTGTATCTATATAATTTACAGGAAGAGACAGGGAGGCAGTACTATCTGTATCTACATTATTTACAGGTAGAGACAGGGAGGCAGTACTATCTGTATCTATATAATTTACAGGAAGAGACAGGGAGGCAGTACTATCTGTATCTACATTATTTACAGGTAGAGACTGGGAGGCAATACTATCTGTATCTACATCATTTAGAGGGAGAGACAGGGAGGCAGTACTATCTGTGCCTACATCATTTACAGGTAGACACAGGGAGGCAGTACTATCTGTATCTACATCATTTACAGGGAGAGACAGGGAGGCAGTACTATCTGTATCTACATCATTTACAGGGAGAGACAGGGAGGCAGTACTATCTGTATCTACATCATTTACAGGGAGAGACAGGGAGGCAGCACTATCTGTATCTACATCATCTACAGGTAGAGACAGGGAGGCAGTACTATCTGTATCTACATCATCTACAGGTAGAGACAGGGAGGCAGTACTATCTGTATCTACATCATTTACAGGAGGAGACAGGGAGGCAGTACTATCTGTATCTACATCATTTACAGGTAGAGACAGGGAGGCAGCACTATCTGTATCTACATCATCTACAGGTAGAGACAGGGAGGCAGTACTATCTGTACCTACATCATTTATAGGTAGAGACAGGGAGGCAGTACTATCTGTACCTACATCATTTACAGATAGAAACAGGGAGGCAGTGCTATCTGTACCTACATCATTTACAGGAAGAGACAGGGAGGCAGTACTATCTGTACCTACATCATTTATAGGTAGAGACAGGGAGGCAGTACTATCTGTATCTACATCATTTACAGGTATAGACAGGGAGGCAGTACTATCTGTACCTGCATCATTTACAGGCAGTGGCGTAACTACCGCGGTCGCAGCGGTCGCGACTGCGACCGGGCCCGCCCCCAGGGGGGGCCCGCACCCCCCCGGGGGCTCGCACCCCCCCGGGGGCCCCGTGGCCCTTGCTGACAGCCGGCCACCGCGACCGCGATAGTGCCGGCCGGAGAGGAGGGAGGACGGGAAGTGAGAGCTCACTTCCTGCTGCTGTGCCCGCCCCTCCTCTCCTCCTAAGTGCTGCTTGTTCCGGGAGCCCGAGCATGGCCATGTCCGCCCCTCCTCCTGCAATGCTGAGCCCGCGGGAATCTCTGCTGCTGGGCGCATACAGCCCGGCTCCCGGGGGCAGCAGTGAATGCCGGATGGTGGAGATGCACAGGGTGCGGGTCGCGTCCTTTGTGCTGGATCTGGGCAGGAGCTCATCTGTCTGCAGATGCTGCGGGGGCTGGGGGCCATCCAGCTCGGGATCAACACACAGCAAGCTGATCCCCAGGAGAGACTTCAAGACTCTGTACCAGGACTGCACCAACGCCAGGTCAGAGACTGTATTGTGTGCCCCATATACTGTGTGCCGTCTCCATGTACTGTGTGCCCCCATACTGTGCCCTCCCCATATACTTTGCGCCCACCTCATGTACTGTACGTGCCCACCCCATATACTGTACCCCCCTATATTGTGTGCCCCATATACTGTGTGCCCCCTTCCCATACTGTGCCTCCCCATCTATCTACTAATACCCTCCCATATACTGTGCCCCTTCTTATACTGTGTGCCCCATATACTGTGCCCACCTACCCATACTGTGTGCATGCCCACCCCCTTATACTGTGTGCCCCCCATACTGTGCCCTCTCCAATACTGTGCGTGCCCCCACCCTTATACTGATTCCTCCCCCATACTGTGCCGCCCACCTCTATACTGTGTGCCCCATAACAAGACTTCACCAACGCCAGGTCAGACTCAAATGTTCTGCGTGTGCCCCCCTCCCCACTGTGTGCCCCCATACTATGTCCTATACTGTGCCTCATACTGTCTCCATAATAGGACTTCACCAACACCAGGTTATCCTCAAAATGTTATGCATTAGTTGGCTGTATGGCTGGCGCTGTGCTGTGTGGCTGAGGCTGCGTGGCTGGCTGTGTGTGGCTGTGGCTGGCTGTGTGTGGCTGACTATGTGTCTGTGTGTGGCTGGGGCTGTGTGTCTGTGGCTGGCTGTGTGTGGCTGGTGCCACGTGGCTGGCTGGGGTTGGCTGTGGCTGGAGCTGCATGGCTGTGGATGGCTGTGTGTGTCTGGCTGTGTGTGGCTGATGTTGAATGGCTGTGTGGCTGGGGCTGTGTGGCTGACTGTGTCCTGTGTGTGGCTGGAGCTGTTTGGCTGTGTGTGGCTGACTGTGTCTGTGTGTGACTGGGACTGCTTGGCTGTGTGTGGCTGGTGCCACATGGCTGGCTTGGGTTGGCTGTGGCTGGAGCAGCATGGCTGTGGATGGCTGTGTGTGTCTGCTGTGTGTGACTGGGGCTGCTTGGCTGTGTGTGGCTGGTGCCATGTGGCTGGCTTGGGTTGGCTGTGGCTGGAGCAGCATGGCTGTGGCTGTCTGTGTGTGGCTGGAGCTGTGTGTGGCTGGGCTGCTTGGCTGTGTGGCTGACTGTGTGGTTGACTGTATGGCTGTGTGTGTGTGTGGCTGTGTGGCTGGCTGTGTGTGGCTGCTTGGATGTGTGCTGCTGTGGCGTGCGTCTATGTGGCTGGCTGCACCTGTGTGTGGCTGTTTGTGTGTAGCTGGTGGCTGTCTGTGTGTGGCTGTCTGTGTGTGGCTTTCTGTGTGTGGCTGTCTGTGGCTGTATATGTGTGTGACTGTGTATGTGTTTGGCTGGCTGCATCTGTGTGTGGCTGGCTGATGGCTGTCTATGTGGCTGGCTGTTTGTGTGTGGCTGTATATGTGTGGCTGGCTGTGTCTGTGTGTGGCTGTCTGTGTGGCTGGTGGCTGTTTATGTAGCTAGCTGTGTGTGGCTGTCTGGCTGTGGCTGGCTGTGTGTGTATGTGTGTGTGGCTGGCTTTGTGTGTGTGGCTGGCTGACTGTGGCTCTGTGTGTGGCTGGCTGTGTGTCTGTGTGTCTGACCACTGGGACCCCACAATCCTGAGAAATGGAGCTTTGAAGAGCACCATGTAAATGGAGCTGTGGTTGATTATTCCCTCTGCTGAACCATTCACATGTGGCTCTTCAAATAACTTCTGTAAGAAAGGGGTGAGGGCCACAACAGGGTAAAAGCAAAATTTACGTATTGGGGCTGATGGGGCTTCTTTTCCAGGGCTGCTTTTTGGTCCCAGTCTGGCCCTGGTGGGGGGGGGGGGGGCCCAGGTCAAAATTTCGCACCGGGGCCCACCAGACTCTAGTTACGCCACTGTTTACAGGTAGAGACAGGGAGGCAGTACTATCTGTATCTACATCATTTACAGGTAGAGACAGGGAGGCAGCACTATCTGTATCTACATCATCTACAGGTAGAGACAGGGAGGCAGTACTATCTGTACCTACATCATTTACAGATAGAGACAGGGAGGCAGTACTATCTGTATCTACACCATTTACAGATAGAGACAGGAGGGCAGTACTATCTGTATCCACATCATCTACAGATAGAGACAGGGAGGCAGTACTATCTGTACCTACATCATTTACAGGTATAGACAGGGAGGCAGTACGATCTGTATCTACATCATTTACAGGGAGAGACAGGGAGGCAGTACTATCTGTATCTACATCATTTACAGGAGGAGACAGGGAGGCAGTACTATCTGTATCTACATCATTTACAGGAGGAGACAGGGAGGCAGTACTATCTGTATCTACATCATCTACAGATAGAGACAGGAGGGCAGTACTATCTGTATCTACATCATCTACAGGTAGAGACAGGGAGGCAGTACTATCTGTATCTAGATTATTTACTGGAGGAGAAAAGGAGGCAGCACTATCTGTACCTACATCATTTATGGGAAGAAATGAAGAGGCAGTACTATCTGTATCTATATAATTTACAGGAAGAGACAGGGAGGCAGTACTATCTGTATCTACATTATTTACAGGTAGAGACAGGGAGGCAGTACTATCTGTATCTATATAATTTACAGGAAGAGACAGGGAGGCAGTACTATCTGTATCTACATCATTTACAGGTAGAGACAGGGAGGCAGTACTATCTGTATCTACATTATTTACAGGTAGAGACTGGGAGGCAATACTATCTGTATCTACATCATTTACAGGGAGAGACAGGGAGGCAGTACTATCTGTGCCTACATCATTTACAGGTAGACACAGGGAGCTACTATCTGTATCTACATCATTTACAGGAGAGACAGGGAGGCAGTACTATCTGTATCTACATCATTTACAGGTAGAGACAGGGAGGCAGTACTATCTGTATCTACATCATTTACAGGGAGAGACAGGGAGGCAGCACTATCTGTATCTACATCATCTACAGGTAGAGACAGGGAGGCAGTACTATCTGTATCTACATCATCTACAGGTAGAGACAGGGAGGCAGTACTATCTGTATCTACATCATTTACAGGAGAGACAGGGAGGCAGTACTATCTGTATCTACATCATTTACAGGTAGAGACAGGGAGGCAGTACTATCTGTATCTACATCATTTACAGGTAGAGACAGGGAGGCAGCACTATCTGTATCTACATCATCTACAGGTAGAGACAGAGAGGCAGTACTATCTGTACCTACATCATTTATAGGTAGAGACAGGGAGGCAGTACTATCTGTACTACATCATTTACAGATAGAAACAGGGGGCAGTGCTATCTGTACCTACATCATCTACAGGTAGAGACAGGGAGCAGTACTATCTGTACCTACATCATTTACAGGAGAGACAGGGAGGCAGTACTATCTGTATCTACATCATTTACAGGTATAGACAGGGAGGCAGTACTATCTGTACTGACATCATTTACAGGTAAGACAGGGAGGCAGAAATATCTGTATCTACATCATTTACAGGAGAGACAGGGAGGCAGTACTATCTGAATCCACATCATTTACTGGTATGGATAGGAAGGCAGTACTATCTGTATCTACATCATTTACAGTAGAGACAGGGAGGCAGTACTATCTGTATCTACATCCATTTACAGATAGAGACAGGAGGGCAGTACTATCTGTATCCACATCATCTACAGATAGAGACATGGGAGGCAGTACTATCTGTACCTACATCATTTACAGGTAAAGACAGGGAGGCGTACATCTGTATCTACATCATTTACAGGGAGAGACAGGGAGGCAGTACTATCTGTATCTACATCATTTAAGGAGAGACAGGGAGGCAGTACTATCTGTATCTACATCATTTACAGGAGGAGACAGGGAGGCAGTACTATCTGTATCTACATCATCTACAGGTAGAGACAGGGAGGCAGTACTATCTGTATCTAGATTATTTACTGGAGGAGAAAAGGGCAGCACTATCTGTACCTACATCATTTATGGGAAGAAATGAAGAGGCAGTACTATCTGTACCTATATATTGCAGGTAAGACAGGAGCAGTGCATGTACCTGATATGCAAGTAGACAGGGGGCAGTGCATCTGTACCTATATATTGCAAGTAGAGACAGGGAGGCAGTACTATCTGTACCTATACAATTTACAGGGAACGCCATAGAGAGTGGGAGAACTATCTGTTAAAAGGAAGGCAAAACTATCTGTACCTGAGTCATTTACAGGGACAGTCATGAAGCTGATTCTTATGTATCTTTCTAGGAGAAACAATTAATTAGCAGTACTATCTGTTTCTACATCTCTTTGTAGGTTGGAGGTCTGTCTTCTGCCTGAGGTACGTTGACCACTACATCTTCCTAAGACCCCATTAAAGCGATGGTGATCTCCTTGATGTCACATGGTCTTTTTTTTGGACAAACATCCTGTATATGAATAATTATCGGGTTTATTGTCAGTAATCTGTTACATGGAATAGAAAGACACTTTGTTCTTGGTTCTTCAGAGGAGAATTTCTGTGAACAAAGACTTTGTAGAAAGCTTCAAGTCTATTCTCCACTGGATTCCGATAGTAATGAAGAGCGGAGCGGAGGAGCTGCAACCTCTCGGAGAAAGCACTTTGAAGGTCCATCTGGCGTCCTCAAACTCAACACAACACCAGGAAAATAGTTATAATGATTAATAAATGAAAGAATATTCTCCTTAACATTAAAATAAAATGCTACATAATTACAACCCATTAACTAGAAAGTTTTATCCTTCTATACGGGGAGGTTCAGTCCCTTCGTAATGACACCAAACATGGAGACTATCTGGCAATCGCTTCAAGGGGATAAGTATAACTAGATACGTTTCTTAATTCCTGATGACTCATTAAAGGGTCATACATTGACTTATAGGGTGAGGCTATGCTCACATGGTCAATAGTATGTTTTGGAATGAACAAATCTGCAAATACAGCGATACCTCGATTTTCACCGATAATCCGAAAACCATCGACGAAGACCGAATCCGACAAAAACCGAGGCAATGATTTCCATCGGAAACAAGTAAAACCATTTAATTGTTGTAGACACTACAAAATATTCCTTTTGGCGTATGGAAGGGAAGAGATGGGGACACATTATTGTTTGGAAGGAGAATCATGTTGTGATATCAGACATCAGAAGTCATCATGGCATGTATCGCCCAAGGTCTAGTCAACGCCTTGAGTGATGTCACAGTGTTATGAAGCCAATATCTCGAGATGCATCACCCAAAGCCTAGATCATACCAGAAGCATTGGAAAAGAATGAAGATCCAGTAGAAGACATCCATCACCACATCCAAAGAGGACACCTCAGATCACAAGGAGATGAACAAATCTGGACCCACAGGTCCTCTAATGTCGTAAATCTGATATTTGTTGGTTGTACTGTGCAATGAGAAGAGTCAAGAATGAATGTGGTGCAATTCCTCAAGGTATATGTAGTCTAGATGGTTCAAAGAAGTCCTGAATATAATATCAAAGTGAAGGGCCAGTTTTGAAGGAGCACAAAATGTAACATAAAGGTAACCGGGGATTCTGGCATAAGTATAAAGACTACAAAATATTATTCTTGTGCTAAGAAAATCATTAAAGTGTCTTCAAGTCATCCCTTCTTGGAGAGCCAAAGATTTTTTGGAGTCTCTGCATAGAAAACTCTGAAATTATTTCACTGATTAATGGGGGCATATGAACTAACGTACTTTAACATCACTCATAGTTTAGCCAAGGGGATAGGAGAGAAAGTCATAATACACATGTGTTGAGACGCACCTTGCAGCCCCACCCGGACATCCCTAATACATCAGGGTCACGTAATATGGTCTCGTCGTTTCCGCCAATGCATAAAGTTCTGCACCACCCCCCTGGGGATGGGTCAGGTCAGCTTGGCACAGTTTTACACAGACACCTCAGTCCACATGGGCTCAGAGAGGCATGAGGAGTGAGAAAGGGTGATTCATGATTTATGTCATCTCCATCGTGGCACCACACTTACTCATAACCCCGACAGGCTGGGAGACCCTTCTCACTAGCCCCGTTGAAACAGAGTCCCAAACGTCTGGTGAAGCTACTATCAGTTCCTCATTAAATATAAACCTGTTAACGGGATATATACCAGGCCTGAAACCAACCCTGAGAACATATAATATTCAACTTGGAACATGGATGTAGAAATTTGGAGATCGAGATAAAAGAGCAACCTACAGTGTTGGCCAAAAGTATTGACCCCCTGCAATTGTGTCAGATAATCCTCAGTTTCATCCGGGAAAATGATTGCAATCACAAATTCTTTAGTATTATTATCTTCATTTAATTTGTCTTTCAATGAAAAAACACTAAAGAGAATGAAGCAAAAAGCAAAACATTGATCATTTCACACAAAACTCCAAAAATGGGCCGGACAAAAGTTTTGGCACCCTCAGCCTAATACTTGGTTGCACAATCTTTAGCCAAAATATCTGCGATCAATCGCATCCGGTAATCATCAATGAGTTTCTTATAATGCTCTGCTGGAATTTTACACCATTCTTCTTTGGCAAACTGCTCCAGGTCCCTGATATTTGGAGGGTGCCTTCTCCAAACTGCCATTTTTAGATCTCTCCACAGGTGATCTATGGGATTCAGGTCTGGGCTCATTGCTGCCACCTTAGAAGTCTCCAGTGCTTTCTCTCACACCATTTTCTAGTGCTTTTTGAAGTGTGTTTTGGGTCATTGTCCTGCTGGAAGACCCATGACCTCTGAGGGAGGCGCAGCTTTCTCACACTGGGCCCTACATTATGCTGCACAATGTGTTGGTAGTCTTCAGACTTCATAATGCCATGCACACGGTCAAGCAGTCCAGTGCCAGAGGCAGCAAAGCAACCCCAAAACATCGGGAGCCTCCGCCATGTCTGACTGTAGGGACGTGTTCTTTTCTTTGAATGCCTCTTTTTTCTCCTGTAAACTGTATGTTGATGCCTTTGCCCATAAATCTCTACTTTGTCTCATCTGACCAGAGAACATTCTTCCAAAACTTTTAGGCTTTCTCAGGTAAGTTTTGGCAAACTCCAGCCTGGCTTTTTTATGTCTCGGGGTAAGAAGTGGGGTCTTCCTGGGTCTCCTACCATACAGTCCCTTTTCATTCAGACGCTGACGGATAGTACGGGTTGACACTGATGCACCCTCGGACTGCAGGGCAGCTTGAACTTGTTTGGATGTTAGTCGAGGTTCTTTATCCACCATCCGCACAATCTTGAGTTGAAATCTCTCGTCAATGTTTCTTTTCCGTCCACATCTAGGGAGGTTAGCCACAGTGCCATGGCTTTACACTTCTTGATGACACTGCGCACGGTAGACACAGGAACATTCAGGTCTTTGGAGATGGACTTGTAGCCTTGAGATTGCTCATGCTTCCTCACAATTTGGTTTCTCAAGTCCTCAGACAGTTCTTTGGTCTTCTTTCTTTGCTCCATGCTCAATGTGGTACACACAAGGACACAGGACAGAGGTGGAGTCAACTTTAATCCATGTCAACTGGCTGCAAGTGTGATTTAGTTATTGCCAACACCTGTTAGGTGCCACAGGTAAGTTACAGGTGCTGTTAATTACACAAATTACAGAAGCATCACATGATTTTTCTAACAGCGCCAATACTTTTGTCCACCCCCTTTTTTATGTTTGGTGGAATTAGATCCAATTTGGCTTTAGGACAATTCTTTTGTGTTTTTTTCATTGAAGACAAATAAAATGAAGATAATAATAGCAAAGAATTTGTGATTGCAATCATTACAGGAAGAAACTGAGGATTATCTGACAGAATTGCAGGGGTGTCAATACTTTTGGCCACAACTATATTTGAATCACTGAAGCTTTTCTTCTTTCATGCCTCAACCAGAAGCTATGGGATATCATCCATGTATTTCTCAGCCAATTGACAGATCCAAGAACTATAAAAGTTCAACAGGAGGGCTGATAAGTATCTTCTTTATTATTGCAGTAAAGAATGGTTAAACTTGTTGATGCGCTTTGAACAATTACCTATAGCTCAAAAAAATTAGATCAGTTTGACTTTGCTAAAGTTTGTTTGCATTAAACGGCTTGAAAGGGATGGATCCAATCATAGGAGATCTATGGCACAAGGTGGCTTAGCATTACTTTACATTTGTTATTAATCAATTTGCCATTAATTACATTTTTGCTGAAAATTTGAATTTCACTTGTGTCATAGACTGATACAATGTATCGCCCTGCTCTTGGCTCTTCCTCCATCTCTCTGCAGTAGCTGTGGATACTCGGTGTCTCTCTCTGTAGAGGGCAGCCTTGTCTCAACCATAACCTCGCTCTCGCTTCTTTTCCTTTCCTGCGATAATCTTCTGTCATGCTGAAAACTATCTGGAGCATATTAAAATCAGAGATTGCATGTGTGGAACAGTGTGAAAGAAACAAGTTAGCTTTCCCTTCTGCAAATAATATTTATGCCGTCAGCCTTTAACGACCAATTTCGTGCGTTTTCTTCTGGACGATCTGCATCTGATTCTTATGGAGAGGTCAAATCCCCGGGTGATCTAATAAGACGCGTCAGGAATGGGCTCATCCATCTACTCATGGAGGCAGAGAAATGCACCATAAAAATGGCACAAGGTGCAGATATAAAGTGGAGCGAGTGATGTGTCTGTATGTGAGACATGTGCGCCACTCGTTAATTGTTCTGATACAAGTACACATAGAATATGTAATGGTTTTTGAGTTGCTGCATTGGAATCAGCACCTTAGTGCAGCCTGATGTGGAAGGTAAATTGTGCAACCCTGCACCGTCTGCCTGAGCTCAGTCTGTTGCCTCCTGCTCCAAAGGACTGTGGATGCCGCACAGTCTCCTGGGAGCACGCTTTGGCCATAAGTGCGGCACACCCTCCTCCTTATAGGGCCAGCACACCATCCCAAAAAATGCTTTTCAGCCTATGGCTGAGAAGCACAGAGTAATTAAGGCACCTCAGCCATTTGTAAAGAGGCGGAGCAATGTGATCTATCCCTAAGACATACTGCTAATTGTAGTCCTCATTTGTTCCCTCTGTTCGTGCCTTGCCTAATCAATGTCTGTGCTTAGTTCTGCCGATCTGCAAGCGCCCATCTGGGCCGTCCTGCTGCTATACCATTCCTGCAGCCAACTCATCTGTAGCAAACTAACTGCGGTCCCATCTGTACCATTCCTGCTGCCATATCACCTGTAACAGTCCGATGTCGCACCATCTGTATCAATCCTAGCCTTACCAGCTGCACCAACATCAACTCTCATGGCTTCACCTACCCCGAGACTGCTCCTGCCGGTGGAACTCTACTTCTTGAGTCAGTTGTCATTATACCGAGAACCTGAAGCTGCACCTGGTAGCTACCTACCAGCAAAGCCTTAAGGCTCCATCTGCAGCCTCACCAGAAGACTTAGGTTCGCTCCTCCCCAGTGGCGGTGCGGGGGGGGGGGGTTGTGCTATCGGCCGTCAGCGAGGACCGGGGAGGGGGGTGGTGCTATTGGCCTGGGCAGCAGAGGAGAGGAGATGCGGGCTCAGCCTGGGAAGCAGGAAGCTTCCCTCGGTTAACCCCTCTCCTCTGCCACACTGGCACAGGGACAAGGGGTCGGCTGGAGCCCCACTGCAGGCTTCAGGGGCCTCCTAGCCGGTCGGGGCCCTGGTGCAGCTGCACCAGCTGCACCAGCTGCACCACCGTAGGTCCGCCCCTGCTCCTCCCGGTCGTGATCGGCGCTTTGGCCCAGTGCGACCATTCTTGGACCCCGACCCGTCGAGCGTTACAGGATGTTACTTTGTTATCTTTTTATCCCAGTTTGTAGAAAAAATTAAAACATTTGCTATGTTAAAAGGCACCAAATCATTAATAGGCAACACCTCAACTTTGGTGTATTTTGCAACGCCCCGTACATTACAAGCTGATATCGATACCAGCCATGAGCCGAGTTACATTTGTTCTTTACTTGTAGTTATCAGTGAAACGCACATTGAGAGATCAAAGCCTTCTGTCCCCCAGCTCTGCACCCACCACAGCGAAAGCTAAACTCCCATAGTGACTAATATTATATGTGATCCAAAAGAAGATAGTGATAGAACTGGTTTCTCTGATAAAATCCATCTTCAGTTTATTGAATTACCATTAATAAGGTCATCATAGCCAGGTAACTTGCCGACGCGTTTCGACTCTCAAAGTCTCAACGTTACAATTAAGACATTGAGAGTCGAAACGCGTCATCACATTTATCTTGATATAATGACCTTATTGATGTTAATTCCATAAACTAAATATTGATTTTATCAGAGAAACCAGTTGTATCTTCTTTTGGATCACTTTAACCCCAGCCATCTGGGTAACTGGATCTCTGGACCTGTATACGGTGGTGACTATATGTATCGGTGAGTGAACAGACTCCTGCGTCTTACTAATATTATATGCACAGCCACATTGTTGATAATCCTTGGATTTTGAGCTTTTGCATTATGCTGCTACTATGTCTCGTTTTTTATCTTTCCATCAATGCAGTAACATTATTGATTATATATCCTCAATTTATTTTCTATTTACTGTGATATAGCAACCATTGCTAAATTAATGATATATTAAGGAATGGGCGATGACACCATAAAGTAATGTTTTATGCGTCGCTAACAATGTCATAACTTGTAAGATTAGGAAAGGGTTTCATGAAACAAGGGCCAATTGTGGCACTGTAGTGAGCTCAAGCATGCTGAGAGGTGTAGTAACAGTGCTAATGTTGCATTTGCATAAGTGACATCTACCAGTGGAGATTAATTGCTTTGGCATTATTCAAGATGGGCATCCCTTTCTGGCATTATGTTACGATTCTCAATTGTTTTGATATGTATCATTGGAGATACTTCACGTCTGTAGTATTGGATAATCATTTGATGTGATCCCTATTCTTTCACTTCCTTAAGGAAACAGAATACTTCTTTAGACTGGGAAGCTTAGGTATTTCTGTTATTTTCTCCCTTTTTAGTTTATAACTGCTTTGTATATTTGTGTCATTTTTGTGTCATTTTTATCTTTATCTTTCATATTTTTTAATTAAAATTACATTTTTATTATAAAGCTTAAACCGATAATAACTTTGATCCTTGTATGCTCTAAAGAGTCCATATCCTACAGAGAGTGTGTGACCCTGTTAATTGTCGGACAGCAGTATATTTCAGAGACTCATCACCCTTTGTGTTTGATGAGTGGTGGCAGCCTGTTGTGTAGCTGGGGGAGTGTGGTCTGTATCAAAGTGTCATTTATGCTCACTTTATAGCCTATAAAGGAGGAACCAGGAGAAATTATGGGAAAAATCTTGCACTGCTGTCAAGCAAATATAGGTCTAGAGGCAGTAATATAAGAAATGGTGATTTTCTCAACGTGCTTCGAAGCGAGTTCCCATTTCTTCTTCAGGAAATTCTTCACTTTTATGGCCTATAGCAGAGGTTGAGTGCTGGATTGAGTGAGAGGAGATACATTAGAAGTGTGTACATAACACTGACTAATGTGCTATTTTGCAGTAAGTGACCCATCTTACCATACTTTGTTTTTTTTGGGGGGGGTGAGAATATTATTTTGCCTTTTTGGTATTTAAGTGTTGTTTATTCCCATTATCCCTTGGCAGTTATTGTTGATGAGTCTCTATTGTTGTATCATATACTATATTATTGGGTGATGCTTCAACAGTCTGTAGTATTTGGATAATGCACATGCTGATGTGATCCATGTTTCTTTTACTCCTTCCTTATGGAAACAGATGATAACTTTAGACTGGAAAGTTTAGGTATTTCTGTTATTTTCTCCCTTTTTAGTTTATAACAGCTTTGTATATCTGTGTCATTTTTATCTTTATCTTTCATATCTTCTTATCACATTACTGGTTTATATTAAAGCTTAAAACTTTAATAACTTTGACCCTTGTATGCTCTAAAGAGTCCATAGAATCCAAAAGGAGAAAGAAGGAGCCGGGCTTGTTATCCGCGCAGACCACGAGGAATCATCAGACAGAACAAAGAATGGATACAAAATCATCTTCATTTGCCTAAGCGTTTCATGGCAGCATTGTAGCCAAGAAACGCGTAGGCAAATAGAGATTTTGTGTCCATTCTTCTGACTGATGATTCCTC
Organism: Allobates femoralis; assembly: GCA_033576535.1. Classification (NCBI taxonomy): domain Eukaryota; kingdom Metazoa; phylum Chordata; class Amphibia; order Anura; family Aromobatidae; genus Allobates; species Allobates femoralis. The sequence continues at coordinate 187,086,730 of JARQOC010000008.1, forward strand.
ATGGTCTGCGCGGATAACAAGCCTTCTTTCTCCTTTTGGATTCTTTGCAATTACCGGCGGGGCACCTGCAGCGACCAACCACTAAGGCTCTCAAAGTTTGTTGGGACTTACACAACAGGTATAGGGGAGTCACACCGATTGGGGGGACCGGGATGACTGTTTAAAACGATAAAACCCTATGTGCGCTCCCCCATTGTCTTTTTTCAAAAGAGTCCATAGTCTTACAGACAGCGTGTGACCCTGTTCATTGTCGGACAGTTGTATATGTCAGGGACTCATCATCACCCCGTGTGTTTGATGAGTGGTGTCAGCGTGTTGCGTGGCCGGGGGGTGTGGACTGTGTCAGGGTGCGATTTATGCTTATTTTATAGCCTATAAGAGGTTGAGTGCAGGTTTGGGTGAGAGGAGATAAATTAACCCTTGCAAAAACACCCCACGTCACATGCTGACAAGTGTGTACATGACACAAAGTTGTGCGAGTTTGCATTAAGTGATCCATCTTACCATACTTAGTTTTTTAGTTGAATGGTGATTATTATATTGGCTTTTTGGCATTTATTTAAGAATTGTGCCTTCTCTTCATCTCTTAAAGGGATCCTGTCACCCCCAAAACACCTCTAAACCTATTAAAAGCTGTCCCTAGAGCATATTAACACTTTCCCTACACTCCTTTTACCTCCTAAATGCCCCTAGTCAAAGTGAATAAAAACGTTTTATAAGTACCTCATTACTGATGATAATGAGTGACTATGGTATTCATAGTCACTCATCCAGACTGCCCCTCTTCTTCATATCACGCCTGAATAGGCGTGATCTACATCCCAGATTCAAATTCGCGCCTCCCTGCACGCTTCCCCGCTGTGCCCTGTGTCGTCCGAGGCTGCAGTGTGGCTGGGTGACGCGATCCGCGTCATTCCCGGCGCCGGGTGACGTATTCACACCCGCGCCGCGCTGTCAGCTTCAAAATGCGCACTGCGCATGCGCGCCGAGCTGTCAGCTTCAAAATGCGCAATGCGCATGCGCAATGCGCATGCGCAGTGCGCATTTTGAAGCTGACAGCGCGGCGCGGGTGTAAATACGTCACCCGGCGCCGGGAATGACGCGGATCGCATCACCCAGCCACACTGCAGCCTCGGACGACACAGGGCACAGCGGGGAAGCGTGCAGGGAGGCGCGAATTTGAATCTGGGATGTAGATCACGCCTATTCAGGCGTGATATGAAGAAGAGGGGCAGTCTGGATGAGTGACTATGAATACCATAGTCACTCATTATCATCAGTAATGAGGTACTTATAAAACGTTTTTATTCACTTTGACTAGGTGCATTTAGGAGGTAAAAGGAGTGTAGGGAAAGTGTTAATATGCTCTAGGGACAGCTTTTAATAGGTTTAGAGGTGTTTTGGGGGTGACAGGATCCCTTTAACAGTTACTGGCGACAAGTCTTTATTGTTCTGGCATATAGATTATTTTCGGGGTGATGCTTCAACAGTCTGTAGTATTTTGATAATGCACATGCTGATGTGATCCATATTTCATTCCTCCTTCCATTAAGGAAACAGAAGATAACTTTAGACTGGAAAGTTTAGATATTTCTGTTATTTTCTCCCTTTTTAATTTATAACTGCTTTGCATATTTGTGTCATTTTTATCTTTATCTTTCATATCTTTTCATTGTAAGCATTACATTTTTTTATATTAAAGCTTAAAACTTTAATAACTTTGACCCTTGTATTCTCTAAAGAACTCATAGCCTTATAGAAAGTGTGTGACCCTGGTCATTGTCAGACATTACTATATTTCAGGGACTCATCATCACACTGTGTGTTTGATGAGTGGTGTCAGTGTGCTGAGTGTCCGGGGTGTGTGGACTGTGTCAGGGTGCAATTTATGCTCATTCTATAGCCTATAAAAGAGGTTGAGTGTTGGATTGAGTGAGAGAAGACACCCCAAGATTCAGGTATGTGACACTTACTAATATTGCACAATTTTGCACTAGGTAATCCATCTAACCATACTTTATTTAGTTGAATGTGGATTCATATTTTGGCTTTGGATTGTGCCTTTTCTTTATCTATGGACAGTTATGAGTCCTTAGTGTTGTGATATTGCTGGATAATTCCATTTTCGCCTTATTATTTTATTATCAGATGCCTAATTGCAAAGACAGATAATGATCTGACCCTGTTGTTCTTTTTTGTCTTGTTATTGGGCTTTGGAACATACATAGAATAGACTTTGGTTGGTAGAGAGGATGGACTGAGTTTGGTTGGGGCTCGCCTAAGTACTAATGCTTCACAATGGATGAGACCAAGGCCATTCCCATAGACAAAGAAAGAAAGGTGGTGTGGAATATGTTATAGGTTAGTGAAATACGAGAGACCATACAACATATAGCATCAATCTAATTAGCTTGCATGCACTTAACCAGTAAAGCAAAGCTCAGTAACATCCAGCGGAAGGCGTCCATCATTCACCGCGCTCCCACCGCCCAGGAGCGCCGCAGCCCTAATTCCATTTCTCTGCTCTACCTTGTTAAATCTCATCTTTCTTGTATCACGCCATCTCAGAAATGATGTGCAAGGCGTCTCCGCTGTCAGATAGTCCAGGGATTTAGAAGATGTTTGGAGTTAATACAAGTTGTACCTAATTATAATTCTGGAATTAATTCATAAGCATGAAATTAATTCTTGGTGTTGTCTGTAATATCCAATGTACACTGGTGTGCTAAAAGGGGTTATGAGTAGTGCTCTTCTGCAAATATACTTATTAAAACCTATTTTAAAGACACATTCCCAGCGGGACGCGGTGTAGATCAGAAGTGGAGAGTAATGGAAGGCATATTGTCTTAATTGCTCAGGTGGAAATATGCAAGGTACAGAAAATGGGAAAGTCGTCCTGGGTAATATCCTCCTCCGCAGAATCTATTATTTGCCTTCATAAAGGTCAAGGGCGTTCATAGAAATCATCGGGCGCCCATAGAAGAAGTTCTGATTGTTCCCCTTCTCCCAAATAAAAAATATTCGTCCGGGTCACATAAGAACAGATCTTACAACCTTGCAGCTCCTACAGAGTAATTTTCCTCCTATTGAAACCCCAACATTCCCCTTTCATTGCAGCCATAAAGTCTGATGCCAACAAAAGAGCCCCCCAAACACTGTGTGATCCCCACAGTGATTCCTCCGCAGACAGTGTGATGACCCTACTGTACCCCCACAACTACCACGGCAATGTATGGTGACCCCCAACACAGTAGGATTCTGAACTTTGGCCCCAACACAGGCATCCATACAGTAAGATGGACAGTACACAATCCTTCACACTGTAGAATTGGTTGCATACAATAAAATGGCCATCAAACAGCCCTCTATAAAGTATAAAAGCTCCTTCATAGCCCACCAAAAATTTTAGTGACCCCCACATGTCTTCCATATAGTATAATAGCCCCACATAGCTCTCCAAATAGTATAATGGCCCTACATAGCCCTCATGATAAATATAATGGACCAACATATTTCTCCATATAGTATAATGCACATCCCACAGTTCTCCATATAATATAATAGACCCTCATAGTCCTCCATATAATATAATGCACCCCATAGTTCTCCATATATTATAATGCATCCCCATAGTTCTCCATATATTATAATGCATCCCCATAGTCTTCCATATAATATCATGTACAACCCATAGTCCATAGTATAATATAATATAACAGACCCTCATAGTCCTCCAAATAATATAATACACCCCATTGTTCTCCATAGATAATGCACCCTTCATAGTCCTCGATATATTATAATGCAGCCCCATAATTCTCCATATAGTATAAAGCACTCCCTATAGTCCTCCATATAGTATAATGCACCCCATAGTTCTCAATTTACTGTTTAATGCACCCCACATTGTCCTCCATATATTATGATGCACCCACATAGTCCTCCATATATTATAATGCTCCTCTACAGTCCTCCATATAGGATAATGCACCCACATAGTCCTCCATATATTATAATCCACCACTATAGTCCCCCATATAGTATAATGCACCCCCATAGCCCTCCATATATTATAGTGCAGACTCATAGCCCTTCATATAATATAATATAATGAAAAGCCCATAGTCCATAGTATAATGCACCCCATAGTTTCATCACCATCCTCGATCCTCTGTGACAGCTTCTCTCAGCCGGCCACATCGCAGTCTGAGCTCTTCTTCATTGGAGTCCACAGAGAAGAACAAAGAGTCCTATCCCCTCAGAAAGAAATGAATGAGCTGCAAGCTGCAGCTGGGTAAGCGGTGACTCACTGAGGTCACCTGAGGACAGCTCAGGTAACCATAGTAACCACTAACCATAGCGGTTACTATGGCACCTGTGCCCTTGTGCTTGATAAAGGTGGGTCACCACCGAAATGTCACCATGCCATATGGGCTGAATAAATCCTTATCTTTTGAATTTTGGAGTGCTGCCTCTACTTTTTGGTAACTTTGTTATTGGACTAGTGGGTAACTAGTTGTTTGAGAGCTTTGCATCAATTTTTTCATTAGTTTCAGAGCTATTCTTTTTTTGGTTTATATATCTGTCTGTCTAGCTATTGTAGCTTTACGGTGGAAAAGCCCATATTGAAAAAGCATGTCATACACATGTCAAACTTATGACATGCACATGACATACGCATGCTAGGTGCAGGAAAACTGCACACTGGCATGACACCCGCATGTCATCTGCATGACACCTGCATGACACCTGCATGACACCCGCATGACACCCGCATGATACCTGCATGACATCCGCATGACACCTGCATGACACCTGAATGACACCTGCATGACACCCGCATGACACCTGCATGATACCTGCATGACACCTGCATGATACCTGCATGACATCCGCATGATATCTGCATGAAATCCGCATGATACCTGCATGACATCTGCATGATACCTGCATGAATCCTATCCTCTCATCGATGATACCTGCATGACATCCTCATGATACCTGCATGACACCCAGATCCTGATGACACCCGATACATCCGTATGATACCTGCATGACACTCATGACACCCAAATGAAACCTGCATGACACCCTGCTATTTTTCTTGCAGAGATCCACAGATGTGAGTGCACTCTTGGGTAGAGACTGATGTTGTTTTCCCTCTGTTTTTCCTCTCCTACACCAACTTTAGTTTTCTGTCATGTTGTTAGGAGTTTTATTCATTTTATTCATTTATAAATCTCCTTGTTTTATATTTCCTCAGCTTGGGTCTCTGTCCACCCATGCACTCTTTTCTTATATTGGTTAGTTGTGTGTGGTCACCTCCTCTCTGATTCCAAAGGAGGAATAAGAAACAGTTTGACGACCTTTCAGGGAGTCCGGTCCGGGCTGTGGTTTCTAGATGTGCAGCTAGGGACATTCTAGTCTGTACAGGAACCAGTACGGCCTGTGTGTGGCTGCTTTGTTTCTTCCATTATTTGTGTATGATTGTACATGTGCACAACACCTGACAGACATCAGAAGGACTATTCTTTTTATTCTGTGGATACATTTGTTCGGTTACTCATTATCAGGAGCTTTACTGGCACAAATACCAAATAGAGGAGAGAAATGTATGTGAGCAGAACAAGATGGTGGAGCGACAAGCAGTCATGCTTCTACACCAGTTTGATAGGGAATTTATTTTCCTTTCATCAAATTTTTTTAGGAAAAATCACTGGAGTAAGCAAATGTAAAATGTGCCTGTTTGAGGTAGCGCTCACTTACTATATGGGGGTACAGTCGCTCAGCCGCAGTAATCAGAAACACAATGGGAAGGCTCGAAAGATGCCCAGTAGATGGTCTATACTTAATAATAATAATAATAATAATAATAATAATTTTATTTATATAGCGCCAACATATTACACAGCACATTACAATTCGGAGGGGATATGTGCAGACAATTTGAGACAATACAGAGTAACAAAAATTCAAAAACCCTGAGGAGTGAGGTCCTGATCACAAGAGCTTACAATCTATGAGGAGATAGGGGAGGCACAAAAGGTAACAGTAACAAATGATGTCATACATGGTCCAGCCATCGATATAGTAATTAGGGGATTCATGTAACGCTGCATGAATTGGTCATCGGTCAGGATCTGTACAAGTACGAATAAAGTGCTATATTATGCATTGAGGACAGACAGACAGGCTGCAGGTGCAGACAGATGACACGAGAGGCCAGATTTGGAAAAGGGAAGATAGGAATAATTAGACAAGTGAGTTGTGGTGATAGGACAGTCTAAAGAGACGTGATGTTAAGGCTCGCTTAAAACTATTGGTATTGGGAATTGATTGAATTGTTCTTGGTAACTCGTTCCAGAGAATTGGTGCAGCTCGTGAGAAGTCTTGGAGACGGGAGTGGGAGGTTCGGATTGTAGCTGATGTCAGTCTTAGGTGACTTGTGGAGTGGAGGACACGTGTAGGGCGATAGACAGAGATGTGGGAGGAGATGTAGGGCGGTGCAGACCTGTGGAGGGCTTTGTGGGTGAGAGTGATAATTTTATATTGTACTCTATAGCGGATTGGCAACCAGTGCAATGACTGGCACAGTAGAGAGGCATCGGTGAAAGCGGTTGGAGAGGAATATGATTCTGGCTGCTGAGTTGAGGATGGATTGGATAGAAGCCAACAGGAAGGCTCGAAATATGCCCAGAAGACGGTCTATACTTAATATACAAGCCATCAGGAAGGCTAAAAAGATGTCCAAAAGACGGTCTATACCTACTACACAATCCAATGGGAAGGCTCAAAAGACACCCAGAAGATGGTCTATACTTAATATACAAGCCAACAGGTAGGCTAAAAAGACGTCCAAAAGACAGTCTATACCTACTATACAAGCCAATGGGAAGACTCGAAAGACACCCAGAAGAGGGTCTATACTTACTATACAAGCCAATGGGAAGGCTCAATAGACACCCAGACAGAAGATGGTCTATACTTACTATACAAGCCAATGGGAAGGCTCGATAGACACCCAGAAGATGGTCTATACCTACTATACAAGCCAACAGGAAGGCTTGAAAGACACCCAGAAGATGGTCTATACCTACTATACAAGCCAATGGGAAGGTTTAAAAGACGTCCAAAAGACGGTCTATACCTACTATACAAGCCAATGGGAAGGCTCGAAAGACACCCAGAAGATGGTCTATACCTACTATACAAGCCAATGGGAAGGCTCGAAAGACACCCAGAAGATGGTCTATACTTACTATACAAGCCAATGGGAAGACTCGAAAGACACCCATAAGATGGTCTATACTTACTATACAAGCCAATGGGAAGTCTCGAAAGACACCCAGAAGATGGTCTATACTTACTATATAAGCCAATGGGAAGGCTCGATAGACACCCAGAAGATGGTCTATACTTACTATACAAGCCAATGGGAAGACTCGAAAGACACCCAGAAGATGGTCTATACTTACTATACAAGCCAATGGGAAGGCTCGAAAGACACCCAGAAGATGGTCTATGCTTACTATACAAGCCAATGGGAAGGCTCGAAAGACACCCAGAAGATGGTCTATACCTACTATACAAGCCAATGGGAAGGCTCGATAGACACCCAGAAGATGGTCTATACTTACTATACAAGCCAACAGAAAGGCTTAAAAGACGTCCTAAAGACAGTCTATACTTACTACACAAGCCAATGGGAAGGCTCGGTAGACACCTAGAAGATGGTCTTTACTTACTATACAAGCCAATGGGAAGGCTCGATAGACACCCAGAAGATGGTCTATACTTACTATACAAGCCAATGGGAAGGCTCGATAGACACCCAGAAGATGGTCTATACTTACTGTACAAGCCAATGGGAAGGCTCGAAAGACACCGAGAAGATGCTCTATACTTACTATACAAGCCAATGGGAAGGCTCTAAAGACACCCAGAAGATGGTCTATACTTACTATACAAGCCAATGGGAAGGCTCTAAAGACACCCAGAAGATGGTCTATACTTACTATACAAGCCAATGGGAAGGCTCGATAGACACCCAGAAGATGGTCTATACTTACTATACAAGCCAATGGAAAGGCTGGATAGACACCCAGAAAATGGTCTATACTTACTATACAAGCCAATGGGAAGGCTCGAAAGACACCCAGAAGATGGTCTATACTTACTATACAAGCCAATGGGAAGGCTCGAAAGACACCCAGAAGATGCTCTATACTTACTATACAAGCCAATGGGAAGACTCGAAAGACACCCAGAAGATGCTCTATACTTACTATACAAGCCAATGGGAAGGCTCTAAAGACACCCAGAAGATGGTCTATACTTACTATACAAGCCAATGGGAAGACACGAAAGACACCCAGAGAACGGTCTATACTTACTATACAAGCCAATCGGAAGGCTCAATAGGCACCCAGAAGTCGATCGGATGTGTTTTAAGCTTATTTACCAATAGTGGATTCTTGTATGTTAAATGGAGAGAAAAATAAAACACTGGAAAATGCCAACATAAAAGAAGCTGGAAATAACCTCAAACACATTGTAGGCTGTCAAAAGTGTTTAATAGATGCCGGAGTTTCATGAAGAGCACGAAAAAGACACAATCTGCACATAACCACCATGTTTTTTTTCGTGTTTTTCTTGTTAGAGGATCGTCCCTTGAATTGGTATTATTATTTATTGGTTTTGACTTCCAGCGCTAGTTACTTGCAGATCCTCTCTCCATCAGTCTGCAGCGTTTCCTCATTATTGAGAATTCACAAACCATTTTCACCATTCAGATTGCATATTCTTCTTGTCGAGATGTCGGGTGTGAGCTGAGTTATCAGTGATCTTCCATACAGAACGGATATTATTACTATAATTATACAATTATGCCCTCTAGGAACATAGATACCAGTCAATAGTCTCGCCAAAGTCGTGCACTCACATGACAGCTGTTTCTGTCTCCTCTTAATAACCCAATATATTTTTAATGCCTACATTTCACATGTTCTCATTACAGAAAAATAAGTCCCTGTGTTTATCTGTGATATTTAGTACACCGCCATCAATTTTGTAATTACGTTGCAGCGAGCGCGCCCTCTCCGTCCGGCGACTTGCAGCAAACGGCTTTGAAACATCAATAAAATGATGCAAATTTAAGCATTTGACAGAATTAACGATCAGAGGAAAACTTACAGAGAAATACTTGATATTATTTTAACAAAAACCTTAATTTTTACAGCCAGAAATGAGTAAAAGGTGTTAACAGCTCAAAATGTTCAATGAGTAAAATTATTAGGTGCATTCACACATCAACTTAATGATATATGAACAAGTCGAAAAAGTTTTACTCTTAAGTTTTATCAGAGTTTCTAAAGAAAGTTCTCCAGAAATAACTATGAATAATGTTTTACTTAATAGAATGTGTGATAATATGTAACAATGTAATATATAAACTAAATCTGTAAGTGAAAATACGTATTTCTAGGGGAATTAAGACAGCAGCAATTTATTGACATTTTCCAGAGGTCATAACCTATATTATCTTGAGCAGGACTTGTAGTATTATTGTGCTCAGAATCTGAAACCCCAGGGGGCCTTCCTGAGAATGCACAGAAGTGGAAATACTTCACACTTGTGATGCCTTCAAAGGAATCAACCAAATGGCGCCTAGTGGTAACCTGACATGTTCTATTCACTATGGGAGGGAAGAAAAATGCTTTAAGACAAAGAACATTTGAAAAATAATGTATTCACTGCTAAATTATCCATGGTCCAGTCACAGAATTAAAATGAAAGGGTGTGCTGGAAATTCTGCTTCAGCTCAAACCTATAAAAAGGCTTGCAAGCCATGAGGTCTTTGATTCACAGATAAGGCAGTTGAAATACTGCTGTGATCCATATTTCATTCCTCCTTACACATAGGATGCTGAAAGAAACATTAGATTGGAACATTTAGGTATTTCTGTAAATTTCTCCCTTTTCTTTTATAACTGTTTTGCATATCTGTATGTCCATTTTATTTTTATCTTTTGTATCTTTTTATTGTAAGCACTGTAATTTTTTATATCACAGCATAAAACTTTAACACGTTTGAACCTTGTATGCTCTAAAAGTATTCTTAGCTCAAGGAGAGAAGCAAAATGCTTTAAGACAAAGAACATTTGAAAAAATAATGTATTCACTGCTAAATTATCCATGGTCCAGTCACAGAATTAAAATCAAAGGGTGTGCTGGAAATTCAGCTTCAGCTCAAACCCATATAAAATAAAAGAACACAGAGGAGCGCTCCCATAAGGGTAACCTGGCAAACAGTTCGGGGGCAGATTAATTGAGGGGGGCAGAGGGGGCAACTCTGACCTTCTGAGGTTGTGCTGCCTCCGCACAACCCCAGTGTAAGCTGTAAATTCATCTGAGGAAGACAACGATCCGTTGTGGAAACGCATTGTGGTAATATAGGAAATTGTTCTTAATCTATAATTGTCCCTTTGGTGCCCCTGCGCTCCTAGAAGTAACCTAATTTATCCTTCAAACCCATATAAAGGCTTACAAGCCATGAGGTCTTTGATTCCCAGATAAGACAGTTGAAATACTGCTGTGATCCATATTTCATTCCTCCTTCCCCAAAGGATGCTGAAAGAAACATTAGACTGGAACATTTAGGGAACATTTAGGTATTTCTGTAAATTTCTCCCTTTTATTTTATAACTGATTTACATATCTGTATGTCCATTTTATTTTTATCTTTTTTATCTTTTTATTGTAAGTACTCTAATTTTTTTATATCACAGCATAAAACTTTAATATGTTTGAACCTTGTATGTTCTAAAAGAATTCATAGCCTAGGAAGTTTGTGATCTTGATTAGCTGTCAATATTAGTTCAGGGACTCATCGCCCTGTATGTTCGATGACTGGTGGCAGCGTGTATGAAACGGTGTGCGCGGTCTGTGTCAGGGTCTGATTTAGCCTTCATTTCAGCCTAGAACAGAGGTTGAGTGCTGGATTCAGTGAGAGGAGATAGATTAACCTTTTTAGGCGCACCCATAAATCCCGTGCTGAGGAGAGTGTACGTGACAAAATCAAATATGGTAAGTTAAATAATTAATTCATTTAATAACTAAGTTATTAACATTTATTGACATTTTCCAGAGGACTTAACCTATGTTTTCTTGAGCAGGACTTGTAGTCTTCTTGTGCTCAGAATCTGAAACCCCAGGGAGCCTTCCTGAGAATGCACAGAAGTTGAAATACTTCACACTTATGATGCCTTCAAAGGAATCAACCAAATGGGGCCTAGTGGTAACCTGACATGCTCTATTCACTTTAGGAGGGAAGAAAAATGCTTTAAGACAAAGAACATTTGAAAAAATAATGTATTCACTGCTAAAGTATCCATGGTCCAGTCACAGAGTTAAAATGAAAGGGTGTGCTGGAAATTCAGCTTCAGCTCAAATCTATAAAAAGGCTTGCAAGCCATGAGGTCTTTGATTCACAGATAAGGCAGTTGAAATACTGCTGTGATCCATATTTCATTCCTCCTTCCCAATAGGATGCTGAAAGAAACATTAGATTGGAACATTTAGGAATTTCTGTAAATTTCTCCCTTTTATTTCATAACTGTTTTGCATATCTGTATGTCCATTTTATTTTTATCTTTTGTATTTTTTTATTGTAAGCACTGTAATTTTTTATATCACAGCATAAAACTTTAATACGTTTGAACCTTGTATGCTCTAAAAGTATTCATAGCTCTTGGAAATGTGTGATCTTGTTGATTGGAAGATAGTATTATATTTCAGGGACTCATCACCCTGTATGTTTGATAAGTGGTGGCAGTTTGTTTTCAAGCTGGGAGGGTGCAGGGTCTGTGTCATGGTGTGATTTATGCTCACTTTTCAGCCTAGAACAGAGGTTGAGTGCTGGATTGAGTTAGAGGAGATAGATTACCCTTTTTAGGTGCACCCCCAAATCCCGTGCTGAGGAGAGAGTACGTGACAAAATCAAATATGGCAAGTTAAATAATTGACTCATTTAATAACTAAGTTATTAACATTTATTGACATTTTCCAGAGGACTTAACCTATGTTTTCTTGAGCAGGACTTGTAGTCTTCTTGTGCTCAGAATCTGAAACCCCAGGGAGCCTTCCTGAGAATGCACAGAAGTTGAAATACTTCACACTTATGATGCCTTCAAAGGAATCAACCAAATGGGGCCTAGTGGTAACCTGACATGCTCTATTCACTTTAGGAGGGAAGAAAAATGCTTTAAGACAAAGAACATTTGAAAAAATAATGTATTCACTGCTAAAGTATCCATGGTCCAGTCACAGAGTTAAAATGAAAGGGTGTGCTGGAAATTCGGCTTCAGCTCAAATCTATAAAAAGGCTTGCAAGCCATGAGGTCTTTGATTCACAGATAAGGCAGTTGAAATACTGCTGTGATCCATATTTCATTCCTCCTTACACATAGGATGCTGAAAGAAACATTAGATTGGAACATTTAGGTATTTCTGTAAATTTCTCCCTTTTATTTTATAACTGTTTTGCATATCTGTATGTCCATTTTATTTTTACCTTTTGTATCTTTTTATTGTAAGCACTGTAATTTTTTATATCACAGCATAAAACTTTAATACGTTTGAACCTTGTATGCTCTAAAAGTATTCTTAGCTCAAGGAGAGAAGCAAAATGCTTTAATACAAAGAACATTTGAAAAAATAATGTATTCACTGCTAAATTATCCATGGTCCAGTCACAGAATTAAAATGAAAGGGTGTGCTGGAAATTCAGCTTCAGCTCAAACCCATATAAAATAAAAGAACACAGAGGAGCGCTCCCATAGGGGTAACCTGGCAAACAGATCGGGGGCAGATTAATTGAGGGGGGCAGAGGGGGCAACTCTGACCTTCTGAGGTTGTGCTGCCTCCTCACAACCCCAGTGTAAGCTGTAAATTCATCTGAGGAAGACAACGATCCGTTGTGGAAATATAGGAAATTGTTCTTAATCTATAATTGTCCCTTTGGTGCCCCTGCGCTCCTAGAAGTAACCTAATTTATCCTTCAAACCCATATAAAGGCTTACAAGCCATGAGGTCTTTGATTCCCAGATAAGACAGTTGAAATACTGCTGTGATCCATATTTCATTCCTCCTTCCCCAAAGGATGCTGAAAGAAACATTAGACTGGAACATTTAGGTATTTCTGTAAATTTCTCCCTTTTATTTTATAACTGATTTACATATCTGTATGTCCATTTTATTTTTATCTTTTTTATCTTTTTATTGTAAGTACTGTAATTTTTTTATATCACAGCATAAAACTTTAATATGTTTGAACCTTGTATGTTCTAAAAGAATTCATAGCTCTTGGAAATGTGTGATCTTGTTGATTGGAAGATAGTATTATATTTCAAGGACTCATCACCCTGTATGTTTGATAAGTGGTGGCAGTTTGTTTTCAAGCTGGGAGGGTGCATGGTCTGTGTCATGGTGTGATTTATGCTCACTTTTCAGCCTAGAACAGAGGTTGAGTGCTGGATTGAGTTAGAGGAGATAGATTACCCTTTTTAGGTGCACCCCCAAATCCCGTGCTGAGGAGAGAGTACGTGACAAAATCAAATATGGCAAGTTAAATAATTGACTCATTTAATAACTAAGTTATTAACCTTTAGGATTAGATTAATTATTTGCAGTTTTTTGGGTTTTTAGTCACTTTTCTGTCTTGATCTATTTTTGAGCCAAATTTTTCAAAATGTTGCATTGGGTTTTTAACATTGGTTTTAAATTGGAAAAGGCTCTGAAACCATTGGTGTTAAATAGGAAACTTTGTTCTACACGCCAAGCATGCAGGGGCGGACCTACCGTGGTGCAGCTGGTTCAGCTGCACCAGGGCCCCGACCGGCTAGGGGGCCCCTCAAGCCTGCAGGGGGGCCTCCAGCCAATCCCCGCGACCCTGTGTCAGAGGAGAGGAGGTTAACTGAGGGCTGATCCCGCCCCTCCCCTCCTCTGCTCCCTGACCTCTAATGCACGGCTCGGCGCAGGTAGGAGCCGCATCACCTGCTAGTAAACCTCCCCCCCGATCCTCGCCGACATCTGCTAGCACTCCCCGCTCCTCACTCCTCACCAGCGCAACTGCTGCACCAGGACCCGCCATGCTCAAGTTCCGCCGCTGCAAGCATCCTTCATTCCCGCAGCACAGTTTGCCAAATGGGACAACTCCAATTCTGCTAAATATACATTTGGCATAATTTATTGTCCCCAAAATAAAAAATGCTCTTTACTTTTGAGAGCATCTGTAGAAGTGTCAAGCTGACACAAAACAACTGTCATCCTGATACTATGCTGCGTTTGTAGAAGTGTCGAGCTGACATGAAACAGCTGTCATCCTGATACTATGCTGTGCTTGACTATTGCAGTTGGTGGCACGCTGCAATTAAGGAGCTTTGGTTTATATATGTTCCTGTCCATTTTCCCTCTGTCTTTGTACCTTTACCTGCGTTGTATTTTTGCAGAGCTGAGACTAGTGTTCTCGTCAGGGTTAGTTTAGGGTGAGAGAGGGTTTAGGCACGTGGCGGTGATGGGAGGGGAAGTAGAGTAACTACAACAGATGGAGGAATTGGAATTGCACCAAGGCCCTGGAGCCTAGGGGGCCCCAAAAGTCCCTTTGACCTATAGAAAAAGATTATTGCTATTAAAGATTTGCAATACTTGAGGGCTCCTTGGAGTTTTTGCATCAGGGCCCATGAGCTTCAAGTTACGTCACAGGTAGGGATTTTAGGGAGCTCAGGATACAGACTCAGGTGTGGGCCAGGAGGTGTCCCTGCTCCCCTCTCCCTATCACCAGGGCCTTTCTTCTATTCTATCACCGTCATGACACTGGTGTTCTGCGCACGCTAGTCATCTGTATGCCCCGGCATGACACACGGCCATTGGTGATACCCTGTCAATACTGTAACGGCTGCCACATGTTAACTAGCAAAAAAAGCCGAAAACACAAAGGAAGGAGGAAACTTTCTTTCCTTGTAACTTATGTGATTTTATTACAAAGTAACCAAGCAGGAAAGTCTCCGACACGAGTTATCCACAGAGTTTACATCCGAATATTAAGACTTTTTTTGTTCTTTGCTGGTTGCAGGAAGATAAACGATGCTGATTGCTGAAGGCAGAGAACGTTGTCTCCGAGGTGCGACGTAATTCAGGATTTTTACCGGTTGTGAGGATGATTTTTTTTTTTTGAGGATGCAAAAGGCTGAAAGGTTTTGGCAGTTCAACCAACGACGAAGCAACTTTGTAACCCAAATGTCGTCTGGAGCTTTCCCAAATAACGTAAAAACGGGAGAATGTACTTAGCCGAGAATCAAAAATACGGCTAAACTAAAGAATCTGAGCGTGTGGCCACGGAACGCGAATGTATCAACTTCAAATGTGTTACAAAGTAAATAAAAAATCCTAAAAACCAAAGCTAAACATGAAGTTAATGAGCTCTCGATAAAGCTGAAATGAGGCTTAATGATTACAGTAAGCTTTATATGTCCACAGGAACCAAACAATAAAATGCGGAAAATAATGCTGATGGCCGCACAGAAATTCACATTGTGTCATCACTTGTGCGCGCAACATATTTTTATTAATATTATCAAAACTACTTAAACATTAAAAGCCTTATTGAACCGTTATGCTGGATGCTAATTAAGAAGCAAAGGAAAAAAAAAAAAACCCTGAGTTCCCAAAAGTGGCGTTTTGTAATTTCGAGGGTATTTTCTTATCCAAGCAATTTGGAATAAATCTGACTAAGCGAAAGTTTTGCTCTGCAGTGTCTGCTAAATCCTTCAATAATTAAGGCTGGAGTCGACAGAGCTCGTGCTCTTCTCCATGTATCAGGGGGACGTCGCTTCGGATGTAGGGTCGGAACAAATAATTAGCTAATTAAAGAAAGTGACACATTTTATCATCCAGAAAAATCCAAGTTATTATCTGTTTGGTAAAATTCATGAGGTTTAGGTCAGTAAATAAAGGAAGAGAAACTCCATACAAATGGATATGAAGAACAATTATATTATACTAGATGGAGGCCTGATGCTATCGCAGGGTGGTGATGTCATGATTGGGGCAGGCTCTGGGGCGCAGGGGGTGGAAGCAGTCTCACCCCCTTGCCTGCTTATCCCCTGTGTGCTGTCTCTCTTTCTCTTGTGCTCTCTCCTTTGACCTGTCTCCTCCCATGTGCTGTCTTCTCCTCTCATGGGTTCTCCATTTTGCCTGAGACTGGGACCGGGTGAGTGGAGCGTGCAGAGACCAGGACTGGGGGGGTGGAACGTGCAGAGACCAAGACTGGGGGGGTGGAGCGTGCAGAGACCAGGACTGAGGGGGGATGGAGCATGCAGAGACCAAGGAAAAGGAGCATGTGGAGACCAGGACCAGGGGAGAAAAGTGTGCAGAGACCAGGACTGGGGAAGAAGAGCATGCAGAGACCAGACCTGGGGGGTGGAGCATGCAGAGACCGGCACCAAGGGAGGGAAGCGTGCAGAAACTGTGACCGGGGAAAGTGAGTGTTAGTGGACCGGGACCGGAGAGGGGAGGGTGCAGAGACCGGGGTATGGGAGCATGCAGAGACTGGAACCAGGGGAGGGGAGCGCTGGGAGACAGTGGGAGCTGCTGTCTGTACCTGCTCTCTATGGTCCCCCACTCCGTGTCTGCTAAAGGACCTTTGGTGTGTCACTATCATATGATCTGTGACTCCGCCAATGACAGTGACATTACCACAGGTCTTAAAGGGTCTCCTTCTGTTGTCTATGTGGCAGGGGGCTGCGGCGATGGGTTTGTGGGGAGTCGGGCTGCGGGGTGGAAGGTGGTCCTATCAGAGGCCCCTACACGTGTTTCGCCAGCCTGGAAGACTAGCTTCCTCAGAGAGAAGTCAGGCAGTAATGGACGTGGCCCAGAGTGCGTCCATGCCACCTGTTTTATGGCCCAGCGTCCCGGGTGCGATGTTTAGCTGACATCATAGACCTGCGCAGTCCAGCCTCAAATCCCGCCTTACAGTGACGCTGTTTCCGGCGCACACACGTTTCCCGCTGCCTGGGACGCGTCACCATGGTAGCAGGCGGGGGGCGGGGCCTCCAACAGCGCCATCCACTGGCGTTCAGAGGGTCAGACTGGGCAGATGCAGTACTGATGGTGCTGGAACCTGGACAGTTGTAAGAGTGGTCAGAGGAAGCAATATTGTTGTTAATTCTTTGTGGCACAGATATAAAGGATGACCATACATGATTATAGGACTCAGCATAAGTGTCTCCTTATGGGCTTTAAATGAATGAGGAGCGGTTCATATTAGATCCATGCCAGATGGTAGTTAAACATTCCTCATGATGATATCCAGAGTATAGTCCAGGTCCTTGGGCAATGAGGTCAGGGCGGGCATGACAGTGGATGGTAGGTCTGGTTAGTCCGTTAGTTTTATGCCTCTATTGCCACCACGTATTAAGTCGATACCCCTCACCTTGAGGGATGCTGGGTTGCAATTGTGGTATTTTTTAAAGTGGTTTTAAGTAATGAAGCATCTTCCGCATTCTCAGCTGCAACAATATCACAAACGTGTTCACGCACTCTCACCCTCAGTTCTCTCGAGGATAAACCTACGTAGATGAGGGAGCAGGCACACTGCGCGCAATATACCACAACGGTGGATGAACAAGAAATCCTGTGCCTGATCTATGGGTACCATCTGAGGAGTGAAAGTGCGATATTGGGGAAGGTGACGCAATTCCCACACGGAAAGCAATCCAGAGTCGGTCCTCGAGAACCGAAGGGATTCGGAATGTGTGGCACATAGTGGCTATTAACCAAGATATCATTCAAGCTTCTAGCCCGTCGTGGTGTCATCATAGGTTTCAAAGTGCGATCGGTTAGTAGGACCCCCCAGTGTCGTTGGAAGATGTCTCTCATAGTCTGCCACTCATGATTAAAGGTCCCCACAAAGTGAAGTGCTGGTTCTCGCTGGGTCTGTTTAGATTTATAACGCAGATGTTGGTCTCTTGGTGTGTGTGCCGCCCTTCTATACCCACGCTTTATACACCTGTTCGAGTACCCACGGTCAACAAATCTTTGTCTAAGGTCAACCGACTGAAGTTCGAATCTCCCAGAGGTTGAACAGATCCTCCTCATCCTCAGGAACTGGCCAGTGGGGACGGCCCGCACAGTGGTAGAGCAATGGCCAGATGACGCATGTAACAGTGAGTTCACTGCTGTTGACTTCCTATGTATGTCCATCTGTATCAGACCGGAGGCATCAACCTCCAAGAAGACGTCCAGGAAGTCAATGCAGACTGTACTGTACATATGTGTCAATCTGATGCCAAAACCCACACAACTGCAACACTGGCCACAGTGAGGTGATGATTAATACAGTTGTGGCCAAAAGTATTGACACCCCTGCAATTCTGTCAGATAATCCTCAGTTTCTTCCTGTAATGATTGCAATCACAAATTCTTTGGTTTTATTATCTTCATTTAATTTGTCTTTAATGAAAAAACACAAAAAGAATTGTCCTAAAGCCAAATTGGATCTAATTCCACCAAACATAGAAAAGGGGGTGGACAAAAGTATTGGCACTGTTAGAAAAATCATGTGATGCTTCTCTAATTTGTGTAATTAACAGCACCTGTAACTTACCTGTGGCACCTAACAGGTGTTGGCAATAACTAAATCACACTTGCAGCCAGTTGACATGGATTAAAGTTGACTCCACCTCTGTCCTGTGTCCTTGTGTGTACCACATTGAGCATGGAGAAAAGAAAGAAGACCAAAGAACTGTCTGAGGACTTGAGAAACCAAATAGTGAGGAAGCATGAGCAATCTCAAGGCTACAAGTCCATCTCCAAAGACCTGAATGTTCCTGTGTCTACCGTGCGCAGTGTCATCAAGAAGTGTAAAGCCCATGGCACTGTGGCTAACCTCCCTAGATGTGGACGGAAAAGAAAAATTGACGAGAGATTTCAATGCAAGATTGTGCGGATGGTGGATAAAGAACCTCGACTAACATCCAAACAAGTTCAAGCTGCCCTGCAGTCCGAGGGTACAACAGTGTCACCCCGTACTATACGTCGGCGTCTGAATGAAAAGGGACTGTGTGGTAGGAGACCCAGGAAGACCCCACTTCTTACCCCGAGACATAAAGCCAGGCTGGAGTTTGCCAAAACTTACCTGAGAAAGCCTGCAACGTTTTGGAAGAATGT
Organism: Allobates femoralis; assembly: GCA_033576535.1. Classification (NCBI taxonomy): domain Eukaryota; kingdom Metazoa; phylum Chordata; class Amphibia; order Anura; family Aromobatidae; genus Allobates; species Allobates femoralis. The sequence continues at coordinate 187,105,954 of JARQOC010000008.1, forward strand.
TCTCTGGTCAGATGAGACAGAAGTAGAGATTTATGGGCAAAGACATCAACATAGAGTTTACAGGAGAAAAAAGAAAAGAACACGCTCCCTACAGTCAGACATGGCGGAGGTTCCCTGATGTTTTGGGGTTGCTTTGCTGCCTCTGGCACTGGACTGCTTGACCGTGTGCATGGCATTATGAAGTCTGAAGACTACCAACACATTGTGCAGCATAATGTAGGGCCCAGTGTGAGAAAGCTGGGTCTCCCTCAGAGGTCATGGGTCTTCCAGCAGGACAATGACCCAAAACACACTTCAAAAAGCTCTAGAAAATGGTGTGAGAGAAAGCACTGGAGACTTCTAAGGTGGCAGCAATGAGTCCAGACCTGAATCCCATAGATCACCTGTGGAGAGATCTAAACATGGCAGTTTGGAGAAGGCGCCTTCACATATCAGGGACCTGGAGCAGTTTGCCAAAGAAGAATGGCGTAAAATTCCAGCAGAGCATTGTAAGAAACTCATTGATGGTTACCGGAAGCGGTTGATCGCAGTTATTTTGGCTAAAGGTTGTGCAACCGAGTATTAGGCTGAGGGCGCCAATACTTTTGTCCGGCCCATTTTTGGAGTTTTGTGTGAAATGATCAATGTTTTGCTTTTTGCTTCATTCTATTTTGTGTTTTTTCATTGAAGACAAATTAAATGAAGATAATAATAGCAAAGAATTTGTGATTGCAATCATTGTCAGGAAGAAACGGAGTATTATCTGACAGAATTGCAGGGGTGTCAATACTTTTGGCCACAACTGTACATGGAAGAAGTGGTCGTCGTGGTTGGGGCTGAATGTAAAAGAAAAATGAATGTGAATAAGTGAGATTGTCATCAGTGGGCAACTGGATTCTGCAGAGCGCTGGCGTAGAAGTGATATTACCGTTTTATGGTCTCTGCATGGTGGTGATATTGGTCTTAGAACAGTAGTTTTGGTTATTATTCAGTATGATGATATCACTGGTGTACATGTTGGTGATTTGTAGTTATGAGCGGTATTATCTCATATTTTGCAGTATTGATGGTAATATTGGCTGTTTGCTAATGATCAGTGTGTCGGCATTATTACGTCACTATGTGATGGTATTATGTGCTCATAGCATGGCGGTATTATTTAAATATTGATAGCGGTATTATAGGCAGTTCAAGAAATCTTGATTTCCTCCATTGTTAGATGAGGTAGTATTCATAACAGAGACCCCCAACTGAGGTAGTAGTAGAGAGGGGGTGGGCACAATGGTCCTCAGTACTGACGCGGCCTCTTCTCCTGTCCGGCTCTTAGTCTTCCTCTGGCTCCTGACGTCTGTGTTGCTCGTTGGGCCCCTCCTTAGTTTTATTTCTCTTAATGTTGAAGAGACTATAAGATTTTAGTGTGCAGAGTTCATTACATTTATCACCATTAACATTCATCCGCCATGTGATTCCCCCGCTGCGGCTTATCAAGGTCTTTCCGTAAGATTTTACAATCTAGCGGAGTTTTTAGTGTCTTACAAAGTTTTGTGTTGTCAGCAGAATCCGACACTTTACTTTCATTGTCTTAACTTTTACTCTTGTTACTGTTCTGTTACATCACAAAGGAAAACATAAAACCTGGGAAGATGCAACATCCTAATTGTAGAGAAAACAAAGCATATGGCGCGGGTGTGTAAGAGAGGAAAGGAGCAAGAAATGACTCACCGCAAAGCAGAGGGGCACAGTGTACTTCTTGGCTTTTTGGTAAATTTACTAAACTTTATAGATAGTTTTGCCCCAAGGTGAAAAAGTACTTGAGTTTACAATGAAATGTAAATGTAATGTATGTACACAGTGACTGCACCAGCAGAATAGTGAGTGCAGCTCTGGAGTGTAATACAGGAGGTAACTCAGGATCAGTAATGTAATGTATGTACACAGTGACTGCACCAGCAGAATAGTGAGTGCAGCTCTGGAGTATAATACAGGAGGTAACTCAGGATCAGTAATGTAATGTATGTACACAGTGACTGCACCAGCAGAATAGTGAGTGCAGCTCTGGAGTATAATACAGGAGGTAACTCAGGATCAGTAATGTAATGTATGTACCAGTGACTCCACCAGCAGAATAGTGAGTGCAGCTCTGGAGTATAATACAGGAGGTAACTCAGGATCAGTAATGTAATGTATGTACACAGTGACTCACCAGCAGAATAGTGAGTGCAGCTCCGGAGTATAATACAGGGGTAACTCAGATCAGTAATGTAATGTATGTACACAGTGACTGCACCAGCAGAATAGTGAGTGCAGCTCTGGAGTATAATACAGGGGTAACTCAGGATCAGTAATGTAATGTATGTACACAGTGACTGCACCAGCAGAATAGTGAGTGCAGCTCTGGAGTATAATACAGGAGGTAACTCAGGATCAGTAATGTAATGTATGTACACAGTGACTCCACCAGCAGAATAGTGAGTGCAGCTCCGGAGTATAATACAGGAGGTAATCGCATCAGTAATGTAATATGTAACAGTGACTGCACAGCAGAATAGTGAGTGCAGCTCTGGAGTATAATACAGGAGTAACTCAGGATCAGTAATGTATGTATGTACACAGTGACTGCACAGCAGAATAGTGAGTGCAGCTCTGGAGCATAATACAGGAGGTAATTCAGGATCAGTAATGTAATGTATGTACACAGTGACTGCACAGCAATAGTGAGTGCAGCTTGGAATATAAGGAGTAACTCAGGATCAGTAATGTAATTATGTACAAGTGACTGCACCAGCAGAATGGTGAGTGCAGCTGATATAATACAGGAGGTAACTCATGATCAGTGCTAATCACTGAGCCACCATACAGTGGTAACAACTGAGCCACCATACAGTGCTAACCACCATGCCCCCTTTATTTATGCCTTTCACAGTATCGTACCCATAACACATTTTCCTCAGAATATTGTATGTAAGATAAGAAAATATTGGACCGAATATGAAACATTGACTGAGACTATAATATGGTTAATACTGAACAAAATGTAACACAGAGAATAAAAAAACATTAACCCTTCTATACCATACCCAACTGCACATAACCGCGCATGCAATATGCCGCAAGCTAGGAGAAAGCCACACTGCCCATCCTTCCATTGTACGGCTATGTCAGAGGGCTAAGCCGACTCCATATCTCTGCTCCGTCAATGATTTACAGTCATCGTCCTGCAGATACAATGTGACCAATGTCTGTAACATTGAGCATCAATGTCTCGCTGTGCACAATACGAGCTGCCGAATCCTTCACACCAGAGCTCTCGGCCTCGGTCTTGAATACTTGAATAAGTGTCTGTGAGCCGCTGATACAGGAGACGGGGACTTGATTTTATTTTTGCTTTTGGGAAAAAAAACATTGATAAATCCGACATCTTCATTGTAACATCATGTGTTTCCCGGGGACGGCTTATTAGCGGCGCTTTATTTTTCTGGCACACATTATACATTGTTTTCACAGTTTTTCTATTTTTGTAGGAACATTTTTTGGACAAGGAAGGAGATCCAAGATGATAGATTTCCCCGGAGGCTGATGAGAGTCAAATACAAAAACACCCTCCCTCCCAGGAATCATTTAGGAACAGCTGCTTTTATCAAGTGAAGACTAAGTCTGTTTGAGCAGTAATTTACGAGCAGGTAGAGATGATCGAATCTACTGAAATTTGTTTCCTGCAGTTTGCATTTGTTTTTCTCTCAACCAGTAAATGTAGTTGGAATGAAAAATGCACTAAAAAGACGTTTATTATGCTCCGAGGTCAGAACCAAAGCAATAGAAGCAGAGCATGGGCGGGGGCCTTGTCTGGTCCTATCAAAAATACTTGGGTCTTCCAAGTAGCGTAACTTGAAGCTCATGGGCCCAATGCAAAAGCTCAACGGGGCCTCCAATTAATGCAAATCTTCCATAGCAATAGTCTTTTTCTATAGGCCAAAGTGACTTTTGGGGCCCGCTAGGCTCCAAGGCTCAGGTGCACCTCTGCTTTGGTCATCCCACTGGAGGACATAGACAGAAAAGGTCTCCTTTGGAAGAACAGCATATTGGTCCATTGCCGTTCAATAGTTCTATGAGAGAAGCTCCTTGCTGCTTTGGAGGTGGATCGTGGCCCCTGACCTATTGGGCCACTGTGCGGCTGCACCAATTAAATGGTTCTACCCTGATCTTCTAGTGCTGATGGACAGTGGTGTAACTTGAAACTTATGGGCCCCGAATGCGAAAGCAACACTGATAATTTTTTACTCAGATGATCCAGACAAATCCTCTGTCAGCAGAGGCTTTTTTACATGCTACCCACTCTTCCATTCCATTAGACTCATTGGTGGCCCTTAGTCCTATGGTCCTGACGATTAGGAAGGTCTATGAGGAGGAAGGGAATTAGCAAGAATTGCATGAAGCCTTTGACTCTATGGGATCAGCTGAGCGCAAAGTATGGAGACGTTTCTGTGGAATATTCCAGGGTAGGAGGTGAAAGGAAAGAAAGACACAACACATTGCCAGGAGTAACAATGTCACGTGTCCTGGTGTTACACTTCTTCAATGTTTCACATTATTGAACTTCTATAAGATACATGACAAGGAAAGTGTCTTCATTAACACACATCATCTCGTCACCTCATTGTCATCACTTGTAGAGTAAATCCATTGTTTTCATCCTGCAAAGATCTTTTTATCTCACTTTGTTTCACTGTATTTACTGTAAAACTGAAATATCCACCCAACTGAGATTGTATAAAGAGGCAGATGTGAAGGAAGGAAGGAAGGAAGGAAGGAAGGGAGGAAAGGAAGGAAGGAAGGAAGGAAGGGAGGGAAAGGAAGGAAGGATGGAAGGAAGGGAGGGAAAGGAAGAAGGAAGGAAGGAGGAAGGAAGGAAGGAAGGAAGGAAGGAAGGAAGGAAGGAAGGAAGGAAGGAAGGATGGAAACAAGGAAGGAAGGAAGGAAGGATGAAACAAGGACGGAAGGAAGGAAGGATGGAAGGAAGGAAGGAAGGAAGAAGTGAAGGAAGGATGGAAACAAGGAAGGAAGGAAGGAAGTAGGATGAAAACAAGGAAGGAAGGAAGGAAGGAATGATGGAAACAAGGAAGGAAGGAAGGAAGTAAGGATGAAAACAAGGAAGGAAGGAAGGAAAGGAAGAGTGGAACAAGGAAGGAAGGAAGGAAGGAAGGATGGAAACAAGGAAGGAAGGAAGGAAGGAAGGATGGAAACAAGGAAGGAAGGAAGTAAGGATGGAAACAAGGAAGGAAGGAAGGAAGGAAGGAAGGAAGGAAGGATGGAAACTAGGAAGGAAGGAAACAAGGAAGGAAGGAAACAAGGAAGGAAGGAAACAAGAAAGGAATGAAGGAAACAAGGAAGGAAGGAAACAACAGGGTTTTCTAGGCGTATAATACGTAGATGTCACCTCTCTTAGTGATAGGTCATCAATGTTGGATGGATCCCAATATCAGGTATCTCAACCAATAAGCAGTTTTCCTTCAGCTCCAGTGGTGGATGTAAACAGTTACCAGAGTCAGCTCCATACACTGTGCAATATCTACTGCTGCTCCGGTCACATTCATGCCAATTAGAGCTGAGCTTTCAATTGCCTCTCACTTTATATGACATATAAGGCTTAGGTCAGGCCATATTGCCACACTGGAGTCTTGGACTTTGCGACTGATGGCCACTACTGAATATCTAGGAATTCTTGTAGTGAGCCTCGGCCTTGGCTCTCTTACATTTGAGTAGCCATGTTGATGTAGCTAACTATTGTGTGCAGGGCTATAATTCTTGTGGATACAAAGTGGACGGTGGGCTACCATCGAGGACTTAGTCATGCCACCGCATTCCGGGTCTCTGAATCTCTGGTTAGTCTTGGTCTTTGATCCTGTGGCCACGTCTGGATCTCTTTGGATGGACATCTGACCAGTCTGTTTCTTGGCCATCTGGCCAGTCTGGGTCTCTAAACATCTGGCCAGTCTAGGTCTGTGGTCCTCTGGCCAATTGGGTTCTTTTTGGACCTCTGGACATCTGACCAGTCTGGATCTCTAGAATTTGGCCAGTGTGGCTTTATGGACCTCTGGCCAGTCTGGATCTCTGACCTTTGACCAGTCTGTGTCTCTGGACCTGCAGACTTAGGGCCACACTATGAACACATGTTTATGTTGTATCCCCTCTATAATTTTAGAAACTTCTACCATTCCGCACATCTTGCAGACTTGGCCTCAATAATTACTGAATTGCACAGACCTTTTAATCCTCACTTGGTTTTATTACCTTTACACTAAAATATTGTTTTTAAGGTTAGTGTTTTTTTCAGCTCCTCTTGGGCTTTCCTTTACAATTCCTTATATTATCTGAGACTATTATAGGGTTTAACCTCACTTCTCTTATGGGATGTTGGCAGTTTTATTGTTGTAATTAGAACAGAATTTTATAACCTCCAGAGAGTTTGAGGTTTCCAGAAAAGACATTTTCACTTATCCAATTTATCTTTTGCTCTACTAATATTTTGTTCTAGGAAAAAAAAGAAAATTCCACAAAACTGGAAACATAATATGTGACGAGGGCACATGAATACAGAAATGGTCACATTCACTTACAGCAAGAAGAGATACTTTATATGAGGAAGAATTAGAAAAAAAGGTGTGGAGACACGGGGGTCAGTGGGTGCTCTCGTCTGCTGGCACGGCCGCCTTTAGAAAGACTGCATGGACCAGGGCTCATCCCAACTGAACGCCTTAACTCCTTAACCATGGGTGCAACACTACTCAGACAACACAAGGTGAGGGAACCACACAATAGTAAGACTTTATTGGACCCCATCAGTCAAAGACATATAGCACATAACCATCACAATACACAATGTAACAGGCCACAGATCTCACCTTCCGCTGGCTCACCAGGAATTAGTATTTTTGTGACTTCAGGGCTTCCAGCTCCACTTACTCCAATCCAGCACACCCCGCTTTTGGCAGCACCCACTGAGAAATGTATAGTGACAAGCTCGGGAAGGTAACCGTGTACAGCAAAGTCTTTAGCCAGGTGACCGAATTGTCCCAACTGGGTATATTCCTTAAGTAGTCTCTATATTCCAGCTGAATCCTACAATCCTAGGCTGAATTCCTGCATAATAATCCAGTTTTGGTGCTCCTCTAGTCGGAACCGAAGCTCCTAGGCTGAGGCCACATTGCATATATTCCACTGGTGACTGAAGAGACTTTTTTATATCCCAAGCCCTCACCTTAGGGTTATAACGTTTCTTATTGGTTGGCATTTCAATCCGACTGCATAATTTTCCTCTGAGTGATGTAGACAGAGGTGGTGAGGTAATTTACTTTCAATTAGGAATCTACAAACTGAAACAATGCAGGCTCCGAGCAGTCTGATAAGAAACAATGACTCACTTCTCATGAGTCAACAAACGAATGAACAATATGTTTGGCCAAATTAAGAACATTAACCCATGACACGCATTGAAAACGTTTGTGTCGTCACCCAAGGTTTGTTACACAATTGCTGAATTTCAGTCTTGCAGTATATACCAGTTGTACAACCCTTGGAGTTTGCCTTGTATGAACTTCCTAAATTGATCGCTGCCTTTCTCTCCATCTGATACATTTCCTTAAGTTTATAGGTAAGAGATTCTGCCTTGTGTCTTCCTAGGTGATATTGAGTGGCAGATCGGAGCGGGCTGACGCCTGCGGTTCCTCCACAGCGGGAGCGGCGCTCGCTTCTATCCGCTGTAGATCGGATTTCTCCCGTCTCACAGTTTGCACGTTGCAGCGTTACCTTTCTATCTCTCACCTGACAAATGCACAAAAGCTCTTCGGGTGTGGAATTGACTGATTTGTTAATACAATTGCTGTGTAGTGAATGCACAATTCATGAGTTGACACAGGTTGTATTTTGCATGATAACAAGACATCATCTGTGCATAAAAGAAAGAAACCTGAGTATACAGTGAAACAAAGTAACAAGGCAACGTGTTATAGACACTGAACCGTACTGGTCTTAAAGGGAACCTGATGTCATAAAATGCTGAATACAATAAGATCAGTGTCCCATCTCAAAAGTACGGCAGCTGACCCAACTGGTTCCTGTACAGACTATGATTCCTAGCTGCACAGTTCATGGTGGTTCCTGCACAGGCTGGAATAACCCTAACCACAAAACTAGGAGATGACAACCCGGACCTCGGCTGCCTAAAAGGCCATCAAACGCTCCTTGTAACTCCTTACAAAGCAGAGAGAGATGCAGAGGACTATAACCTCAGTAAAGAAGACATGAAGGAATAGAAGAGATATTACGTGAGAAAATACAAAACACATGTGCAAAGTGGAAAAAATAAAGTACTTACTGCAAGAAAAAATAGCCTCCAATTACCTTAATATTGGCAGGAGATAGAATTGACAGCAAAGGTAATAAACGTAGCTGGTCTGTAACTGTCAGGCATAAATCCTTGTCATATGGTAGTAACTCCAAGCAGGATCCACATTGGAATATAACCAGCAGGGAAAACCAGGAAAGGGAAGGTATAAATAGCTGCCCCGCAATGTGATAGGACAGGCTAAATAATAAATGGAACATCTGGTGACCAAAAATAAATACAATAAGCACTTGGACAAAGTCCAAATGGACTGTGGCTCAGCGGAGGAGGCAGCATGAGATAACCAACACAAGCTCTTTGCCTAATTTATCCCTTGCCTTCACCTAACTTTGGTCACCAATGGAGCCGTCTTCCAGTTGTCCTTCCTTCTATTTCCTTTGACTTCTATTTTTCTCTTTGCTCAATCTTTCAGAAGGTGAGAATGTACATTTTACCTCCCTAAGCTGTGTCGGGGCAGGTACAGTTTATCAATGAATCGCTCTGATGGTTATCCTTTCACTCTTCAACAAACGGTGCATGCTCTTTTTCCTATTCTTTATTTAGGTGGAGCATATCAATTGTGTCTTTGTGCCTTTCACCTGCTGATCAGATTTACCCTGATCTGCAGGTTTATCAAAATATAGCAGCTTAGCTCTCAAAGTTGTCCAAGCATATATATCAAACAGCAGAAGAGAGAGGTGCCTGCAGCACAAAGAGGGGGCAGGGTGCTACTGGATACCGTAGTTTTCCATGTAGAAAGCAGGACCTCCATAAAGGAGCTTACACATAGAGGTCAAGAGGGAACAAAACATCCACAAAAGTAGAAGAACAAAATCAATTGACTTTAGGTTGATTAACGATAGATATAAAAGATAGTGATTTATTTTTACATTAACAGATTGAATAAATCTTAAAGGGAATCTGTCGGTCAAAAATCCTTATGACTTTCTAATTCCTCTAGTGAAGCTCTTTCTATTCATGGATTTCTTTTATTTACACTCCCCATCCTTTGTAAACTGCAAATAATGATTCATTCAATTTGTCAATCACAGTGAGTGATCACTTACTTCTCTGCTGCACACTCCGCAAGGAATGAATATTCATCACTTGCACTGCCCTTTGTAAGCTCACAACAAAAGCAGTGGCAATCACTCACATGGGGGCTATGTATTTTGACGTGTGTGAATCTCTCCAAGCACGGTGCAGAGAAGAAAGGAGGGAGGAGGTGTGTGCTATTAGCAGCTGCACCTCTGACATCTTCATTGTGTGTATGTGAGGCATGTGTGTAGTGTGTGCAGTCTGAGATATTTCTTTGTATTTCTAAGAACATTTGATCATTTGCTCAGCAGATACACTCATTACATGTCTGCAGGAAAACCAACGTTCATATAACCAGATAGAAATCTCTTACAGACAGCACACACTGTAGCTCAAAACAGCTCCCCCTCCCCATCCGAAAGAGCCTGAGATTTCAGTGTAAGTTAGCACAGAGAGGAGGGACAGAATAACAGACTTGACAGGCTAGTTATTTAAATAACATTTACATACTATTGACCACTTGGCAATGAAAGAAATGAACTGGACTAGTGCAGCTGCTGCCTGCAGGGTGTGAAGGTGCTTATAGCAAGAGAACTACAAAGGGTAAAGTAATATTTTTACATGTTTTTAAAAGGTCTGCCCAGGCACTATTCAAGGGTACTATTAGTATCATACTGAAAAATATCCTTTAAAGGGTTTTTCACAATGTGAGGTGTAGCAATAGTACGACTTAGGACTCATTCTGATGTCCAATATTTCCACGTACCAGACAAATGGATCAAATATTTGGGATCAGACTACATTACCACAGTACAAGTGCTCTCCATAAAAGCCACTAATGTCCCTCATTCACAATAATCCTCCATCTGATTGAGCCATGGTGTGAATGTACAGAACTTGCACACAACGTTTGCTACAACTAGATGGATTCTTTAGTGACGAGGGTGAGATCGCGAATCTTTGGTACCTGTTAGTCACCAAATTCACAAGGAGCATTGTGCACCCCAGAGCAGATTAACACCATCCGGTCTACAAAAAATCTCCTCTTCACAAACCTCTATAATTTGTAGAAATTACCTACAGCCTTAACACCGAGATTTGTGAACAACTTGTTCTTTAAAAAGATAATTAATGATGAAACGAACTCGCACGACCCGAGATACAACGATTCCATTCTACAGTCGCTGGAGACGACGGAACCTTCTTGTTTCTATTTTTACTTCGTTACTTTCCTTGTGTTTACATGTTCAGGTTTATATTGGAGGAACAAGATGTATTTTATCCGTGCACATAATATCTAATGTGTTAACACAAAAAAAGATAGAAATAGCAATTATATATTGTTTTATTTCTTAATCATTATTATTGTTTATTCTATTTAGATACACAGCTCAGCAGACAGTATCATACATCAGAGGATTAGATACACAGCTCAGCAGACAGTATCACACAGGAGAGGATTAGATACACAGCTCAGCAGACAGTATCACACAGGAAGGATTAGATACACAGCTCAGCAGACAGTATCACACAGGATAGGATTAGATACAGCTCAGCAGACAGTATCACACAGGATAGGATTAGATACACAGCTCAGCAACGTATCACAGTATCACACAGGAAGGATTAGATACACAGCGCAGCAGACAGTATCACATGGAGAGGATTAGATACACAGCTCAGCAGACAGTATCACACAGGATAGGATTAGATACACAGCTCTGCAGACAGTATCACACAGGATAGGAGTAGATACACAGCTCAGCAGACAGTATCACACAGGAGAGGATTAGATACACAGCTCAGCAGACAGTATCACACAGGATAGGATTAGATACACAGCTCTGCAGACAGTATCACACAGGAGAGGATTAGATACACAGCTCAGCTGTACTGACGCTCTTCTACAAGTATTTCTTCCCAGTTACTATGACTCATGCAGAGCGTTTCTGAGTAAAATCAGGTAAATGCCGGGATTTACACTGAATTTCGCTTTCTGGGTCAATATGTTTTGTAATAATGAAGTTTAATCTGCTGCAGAGAATAATATTTTACTAAACAGCTTTTCATAAAATGCAAAATGTGTGAAAGGAAAAATAGATCAGAAAATGGTATTATCAGGGAAAATATAGAGCATTAGGAGGGAATGCATGGAGGAGTGTAAAGAGTAGAGGGGGAGATAGGAATACACATATATATACACATACACACCAATATACAGACATAGCCAGGTCACATTGCGTTTACCTGCCTGCCGGAATCCCGGTTTAACATTAGAACATTTCATGCCGCATAGCGTTCACATGCGGTGTGAAACCGAGTCCTAGTTACCCGTGTTACCTGCACGACTGTCACACAGGCAGCGTCGGAAGGCGTTTACAGCGCCGCACAGGAAATCGTGTTGCAACGTTTCCATGACGCTTAAAACGCCCTACGAGCTGCCTATGTGACAGTCTACAAGTAAACTCAGGTAATAGGGACTGGGTTATCCACTACCCATAGCGAAACGCTATGTAGCACTGGAAAATGTTCTAAGTTAACACCGGATTCCGGCAGCCAGTCAAAACGCAAATGTGACCCTGGCATACACAGACACACAGCTGTACACACACACAACAGGCAGGTGTCACACACACAGAGGACGGTCTTCTGAGACTTGTTGTTCCACAACCCTGTATATTTGTTTAGGGCTGAATTAAGGCATGGTCAGATGTGTGGGGGGCTGCACATACCTCCTCCTCCTCCATGGGTGTGTTCAGGCTCATATCATGTGACTTCTCCCTGGTCACATGTGTCTGATGTCAGCCAGCTCTGTGTGTGCTTGGAAGTGGCTGCAGTGGTCATTTTCCTGGAAGCTCATGGTGGAGAGACCATAAGTGTGTGGAGCATGGCAGAGCTCCTGAGACTAACCCACCTGATATCCCTATCTGCTTACTACAGGGGGTCAGCGGATCTGGTGTGGACATTTGTTGCCTGTGCAGCCAGAGGAAGGCTTCTGTGTGTGCTGAAGTGCTGGTGTCTTCATAAGACCTGAATAAACCTTATGTAAGTGTAAATGAAGAATGTTGTCCTGTTACCTCGTTAAGTGGCAAAGTGAAGCCCTGCTACAGTGACTGATCTGTAAAGTGTTTACCATGACACATATATACACACACATACACACACCACCAGTATTAATATCACAATATCCTGTAGTCACTGGATAATTATGCCGTACAGCACAGTCACATTGTAACCACAATGGCCGGCACTATGTCAGTATTTATATTGGGGCAAATGATTGTTTTCACAACAAATACTTTGCGGGTTATAAATTGGGAGAAAGTGTGATCTTCATGGATGGAGTCTTATCCACCATTGTAACGGTAACAATGTGATTATTGGACGTTGCTCCTTTCTTTGTGTCTTTGCGGATTGACATTACTCCTCCTGTTACGGTTTGACGTTACTCTCCCGTTGCGGTTTGACGTTACTCCCCCTGTTGTGGTTTTATGTTACTCCCCCTATTGCGGTTTGACGTTACTCCCCTGTTGCGGTTTGACGTTACTCTCAATGTTGCGGTTTGATGTTACTCCCTCTATTGCGGTTTGACATTACTCCCCTCTTGCGGTTTGACGTTACTCCCCTCTTGCGGTTTGACGTTACTCCCCTGTTGCGGTTTGATGTTACTCCCCCTGTTGCAGTTTGACTTTACTTCCCCTGTTGCGGTTTGGCGTTAGCCACCCTGTTGCAGTTTGACGTTACTCCCCCTGTTGCGGTTTGACGTTACTCGCCTCTTGCGGTTTGACGTTACTCGCCCTCTTGCGGTTTGACGTTACTCCTCCTGTAGTTACACATATATGATACATGTAGAGAACACTTACATTGTAACACTTTCCTCTTGTTTTCCAGACTCGGGCCGGCTCATAACGATATCAATCATGTTGACTCTAAATGTTGAGAAACACAAGTGAACTGGTAAAGTAAGTTGTGGACGTTTGGAGGGCTCCCGGCCACACACACATCTGTCGAGTGGAGGGAACATTTTTTGACTCCCGTCTTGATGGAACGTATCCTGTCCAAACAGTAATTAGACTTCTCATTGATTCATTAGGCTATTACTAATTATGGGGTTGTTTAGAGTAAAGACTGTACACATAGACTGAAGAGGACATCTGGATCCCATTTGTCCCTGTCTGTATTGATGGATGAAAGGCTCAATGTTACAATGCTGAAAAATCCATTACTTCTAAACACTAGGGATAAAGGTAGCGTGATATAGATTATTATATTTCTCCTAACAATTAGCTCTTATTAACACTTTACTATACATGAGAGAGTTTACATTATTCATTATGTTCGTTAATGGGACACAACTCTTTTTCCATCAGATACTCAAGTACTTGTTGAGCTTCTTCCAACATGTAACAGATCTGTAGAGTTAATGTCATGGGACTCGGTGACTTCCGTGTAGACTATCGGCACCAGAAACTCTTCCCCAATGCAAAAAGCTTTGGTAAATTTACTAAGCTAAATACATAGTACTTCTTACATCTGTCGGAGGCCACAGGGTCAAAAAAGACTTGGCACAAGTTACTCCATCTGGCAGATTCCGGTGGAAGCTACAAAGGAAGGGCTGCCATCCGGAAGTGCGATCCAATGGCAGGAATGGTTGACTCTCCATGGTAGCAGGTGTGGAGCCACTATACCCCAGACCAGGCTTACCATGGAGGGGCGTAACCAAATATCTTATGGGTTCTCATCAAAACCTTTGACAATGTGGATGGACTGGGCTGCGGGTAGACACCAGGTACCACTCCAAAGGCAGTCCCCGATACTGCAGCAGCTGACCCAAATATCTAGGGACTCAGGTACAAGCCACTCCATGTAGCAGATTCCAAAGAAACCCGACACCTTGTTCTTACAATGGGGTCTAGTGGAAGCTACCGCAGAAGGGCTGCCGTCCAGATGTGTAAACCAGAGGCTATCAGGTGTGCACCTACTATACCCCAGACCAGGCTTACCCTAGAGAGGCGTAATTAAGTGTCTACTGGGTTTTCACCAGAGCCTCTGTGGTGAGGATGGACTGTGCTGTCGCTAGACACCATGTACCTCTCCAAAAGCAGTCCCCAATGCTGCAGGAGATGACCCTAAAGTCAGGGACTCAGGGACTGAGAGCAGGAAGGACAGAGCGGGAGATGGAGGCTGACCGAACAGATATGTTCAGGACTGGCAGGACAGGACCGGCGCAATCAGTCAAGAGATGGAATTGGAGACGGACTGCATGGTAACTGACTAGAGCCCAGACAGGAGCAGGATTGCCTGTGCACCACCCTACAGGAGAAGGTGCCTTAAATACCTGGTACCACCCAGCCATAAGATAGGGATGACTTTTTGAGTGCGCCTGCTGCCCCTTTAAGAGGTGGGAATGGCCCTAGAACTTTGTCAGGAGACCTGCGTGACCTCCACAGGTCTTGGATTGCAGAATCAGTAGGGAAGTAAGTGGGATGGCAATGGCGGTGAGTTCATCGATGTCCCTACTGGGTGGAGGAAGAAGGACTGTGCAGCGACATCGGTGTTACATCAACAAACAAGGTCAAAGCTGAGACGTCAGGAGACAAGCGGGTAGTAAGAACTCAAGTCGGAGTCAGAAGAGGGAAAAAACAGACACAGAATCCAAGTCAGAGAGCCAAGGTCACAAGCTGAACACAAACTAATAACAGTCAGTCTGCTGGGGTTCATAAAGAAGGAGCCGCCCATGGCTCCCAGCAGAGAGCTAAACCTACCGGCTCACTGCCGCAAAGCACAAGAGTGTAGCAATAGGGAAAACCAATCTCATTCTGAAACCTAAACACCCACACAATGGCGGCATCCAGTGTTAATCATTGCAGCGCCAGCTAGTGACCAGGGCAGGAATTACAGTAGCGTGTTCAGATACGGATGTGACACCACCACATGCACAGTACGGTATATTGTTTACATGTTTGACAATTTACTTAATAAAAGTAACATGACTTAATGTTTTGAAGGCGAAGCTTGTCACAGCTTTTAGAAAACGTTCTAAAATTTGGGATAAACCTAAAGATAATTCACCAACATTGGTGATCCATATGCCAGTCCTGATCCAAAAGCTGCCGGGGTAAATGTGCCAAATACATCAGAAAACATACACATATTTGGACAAAATCATCCACAAGATTCTTCTTCTCCTGGAGTTTCTCCGTCTTTATAATCTGCTCCCGGTCTCTCGTCTTCTCCCAATTTTCAGATCTCTCCACAGGGGATCAATGGGATTTAGATCCAGTCATTGCTGCCCCTTCAGATCTCTCCACAGGTGATCAATGGGATTTAGATCCAGTCATTGCTGCCCCTTCAGATCTCTCCACAGGTGATCAATGGGATTTAGATCCAGTCATTGCTGCCCCTTCAGATCTCTCTAGCACTTTGTTTCCTCCATTTCTGGGGCTTCTTGATGTTTGGGATCATTGTCCTGCTGGAGACCCCTGACCTAGGACGCCCCCAGCTTTCTGATACTGGATGTACATTGTCACCCAAAATCCTCTGGTGTCTTCAGATTTAATAATGCCTTGTACACAGTCAAGACCCCCGGTGCCAGAGGAGCAAAACATCTCTGACCTCTCCCATATGTGACTGTAGGTACTATGCTCTTTTGTCTGACCTCCCCCATATGTGACTGTAGGTACTATGCTCTTTTCTATGACCTCCCCATATGTGACTGTAGGTCCTGTGCTCTTTTCTCTGACCTCTCCCATATGTGACTGTAGGTACTATGCTCTTTTCTCTGACCTCCCCCATATGTGACTGTAGGTCCTGTGCTCTTTTCTCTGACCTCCCCCATATGTGACTGTAGATCCTGTGCTCTTTTCTCTGACCTCTCCCATATGTGACTGTAGGTCCTGTGCTCTTTTCTCTGACCTCCCCATATGTGACTGTAGGTCCTGTGCTCTTTTCTCTGACCTCCCCCATATGTGACTGTAGGTCCTGTGCTCTTTTCTCTGACCTCCCCATATGTGACTGTAGGTCCTGTGCTCTTTTCTCTGACCTCCCCCATATGTGACTGTAGGTCCTGTGCTCTTTTCTCTGACCTCCCCCATATGTGACTGTAGATCCTGTGCTCTTTTCTCTGACCTCTCCCATATGTGACTGTAGGTCCTGTGCTCTTTTCTCTGACCTCCCCCATATGTGACTGTAGGTCCTGTGCTCTTTTCTCTGACCTCCCCCATATGTGACTGTAGGTCCTGTGCTCTTTTCTCTGACCTCCCCCATATGTGACTGTAGGTTCTGTGCTCTTTTCTCTGACCTCTCCCATATGTGACTGTAGGTCCTGTGCTCTTTTCTCTGACCTCACCCATATGTGACGGTAGGTCCTGTGCTCTTTTTTCTGACCTCCCCCATATGTGACTGTAGGTCCTGTGTTCTTTTCTCTGATCTCCCCCAAATGTGACTGTAGGTCCTGTGCTCTTTCCTCTGACCTCCCCCATATGTGACTGTAGATCCTGTGTTCTTTTCTCTGACCTCCCCCATATGTGACTGTAGGTCCTGTGCTCTTTTCTCTGACCTCCATATGTGACTGTAGGTCCTGTGCTCTTTTCTCTGACCTCCCTCATATGTGACTGTAGGTCCTGTGTTCTTTTCTCTGACCTCCATATGTGACTGTAGGTCCTGTGCTCTTTTCTCTGACCTCCTCCATATGTGACTGTAGGTCCTGTGCTCTTTTCTCTGACCTCCCCCATATGTGACTGTAGGTCCTGTGCTCTTTTCTCTGACCTCCCTCATATGTGACTGTAGGTCCTGTGCTCTTTTCTTTGTCGGCCTCATTCCATTTTCAGTAAACAGTAATGCTCTTTCTTATCTCATCTGTTCACATGACGCTTTCACAGAAGGATTTTGGTTCCTCACGTGGAATTTGGCTTTTTCTGTCTTAGTGTCAGCAGTGGATCCTCCTGTGTCTCCTCCATAGTGTTTCACATATGCTGACACTGATGTTCCTGAGCCTGCAGTACAGTTTGAATTTCTGTGGAACTTGATTGGGGCTTATCCACCATTCGGACTATCCTGCGTTACAACCTTTCTTCAATTTTTCATCTGCCGTTCATGTCCAGGGAGATTATCTACAGTGCTATGGGTAGTAAACTTCTTAATTATGCTCCTCAACCTGAGCAAAGGATTCTAGATCTCTGGAGAAGGACTTGTAACCCTGAGATTTGTTGATATTTTCCACAATTTAGGTTCTCACATCCTCAGACTGTTCTCTTCTCCTCATTCTGTCCTCCATGATTAGTGTGTCACACACAGACACAGTGCAAAGATTGAGGCAACTTCTCCCCTTTTTATCTGGGTTTAGGTGTGATTTTCATATTGCCCACACCTGTTACTTGCCACAGGTCAGTGTGAATGAGCGTCACATGCCAGAAACAAAGTTATTTACCCACAATTTTGGAAAGGTGCCAAGAATTTTGTTCAGGCCGTTTCTTGGGGTTTCGTGTGAAATATTGCCCAATTTGCCCTATTTTCCTCAGTTTTTTTTCATTCTGCCAATACTCACAAAGGAAATTAACCTGTGTGTATCAAAACATGTGTAATTGTAATGATTTTCTGGGTGAAACACTCCATTTTCTTGAAACTATTCAAGATGCCAACACTTTTGTCTGTGGCTGTGATGTATATTTATTTGATCATTTCACAGCACAGTCTACAGATGCATCCAATTATCATCCTGGCTTTATATCAGCTTTGCCAGATATGAGAATTGACATAATATATTTCCTAAAGCCTAAAAATCTAAATATTCTACCATTAATGGCCCCTTTACACGCGGCTACATTTCTAGCTTAGCCACAGGTAACTTACTGGTTGCAGTGAAATCATGGAGACAAGGTTCTATCTTGTTGCTGTGTACAAATGGAACTATGTCTCCATGATTTCACTGCAACCAGTAAGTTACCTGTAGCCACCCTAGAAATGTAGCCGCGTGTAAAGTGGCCATAACACCTAACACTAACACCTAACCCCTAAACCTTACCCTAACCCTAAATCCTAACCCCTAATGGCCACTTTACACGCGGCTACATTTCTTGGGTGGCTACAGGTAACTTACTGGTTGCAGTGAAATCATGGAGACATGGTTCTATCTTGTGGCTGTGTACAAATGGAATAATGTCTCCATGATTTCACTGCAGCCAGTAAGTTACCTGTGGATAAGCTAGAAATGTAGCCGTGTGTAAAGTGGCCCTAACACCTAAACCTAATCGTAACATCTTACTCTAACCTCTAACCATAACCCCCAATCCTAACCCCTAACACCTAACCGTAACACTTAACACTGACACGTGACCACAAATCCTAACCCCAACTCTGTGGTCATTTTTCTGGTCTCCATAATGAACATGTCCACACTCAACCTTCTCAGATAGTGACTATTAGTACTCATGAGAAAGGTTCATAATTTTGGATTTTTCCCACCTTGACTATTTTTCAATGACACCACTTAGGCTCTTTGGCTCTAGAAAAAAAATTGGGAAGATCTAGTGATTGGATTCGCTCATATGGCAGAACTTCTAGAAGCTGTAATTTTGGGGTTTCTTGATCACCACTTTTCTTGTTGCTGCTGCAATTGATATTTCCCATTGTAAAGACTTCGTCAACTTGAATCTTTTTGTAATATTAGTAAATATCACTTCCGGTCCATCCTACAGAGGAAGATGCCAAGCTCCATCCAACCTTCTACCAGTTCAGACACGTTCATGGAATCAAGCCTGAGTGCAGGTCACCAGTTATGGCCACTTTACACGCGGCAACAGGAAGATAAAAAACGGCCGGTGTCGGAGACAATTGTACCTTTTACCTTCAAAACACCTTGAAGTGGCGGTGTGTAATTCAGGTATCTGCAAGGTGTTTTGAAGGTAAAAGGTACAATTGTCTCCGACACCTGCCGGTTTCTATGTTCCTGTTGCCGCGTGTAAAGTGGCCATTATAGTTACAAAATGTCAGCTGCATTCAAATACTAAGACATGCTATATTGACTATATAAAAGCATAATAGCAAAGAAAATAGGAAAAATTGGAACGTTTAGCTTATAAACATATCCCTATCTCTAACCACCCAGTAGCCACATTGAGTTGTTTCCATTTTTTGCATCTGCATTCAGTCAAAGCCTCACTGTTGATTAAATAATCTCATTTGGGCGTGTAGGTAACTAACAACAGAGAACACTAGAACCTGTGGCAAGCAGGGGAAATGCCTTAAAGTGGCAACTGGGTGGTTATGGACATGGCCATGTTTATAAGCTAAGTGTTCCAATTTTTTCTATTTTCTTAGTTATTATGCCTTATACATTGCAGTAATGGAGTGCCCCAGTTTTTTTTCCTGTTTGAAATATGGGGTCATGACCCTATAGTGCACCCTTCCCCCGCTATCCACAGGTTCTAGTGTTCTCTGTTGTCAGCTACCTACACACTCATAAAGAATGAGATTTTTTAATCCAGAGTGAGGCTTTGATTGAGTGCAGATGCAAAAGTAGGTTAGGACCCAGTGAAATGGACACGCCTCAACGTGGCTACTGGGTGGTTATAGATATGGCCATGTTTATAAGCTAAGTGTTCTGATTGTTCCTATTTTCTTAGCTATCATGCTTTTCTATAGTCAATATAGCATGTTTTAGTATTTGAGTGCCGCTGTCTTTTTGTTACTATGTATTGTGTTTCAGCATGGCACCAATACACATTGTAGGAGTGGAGTGATGCAGTTTTTTTCTTGTTTGGAAAATGGGGTCGTGCCCTCTGTAGTGCACCTCTCTCCCCCTAGCCACAGGATCTAGTGTTCTCTGTTGTCAACTACCTACACCAGTGATGGGCAACCTTTTGAGCTTGGTGTGTCAAAATTCGCCAAAAAAGCGAGCATAACTCGCGAGGTGTGTCACCTTGAGAAAAGAAACCCTAATTTTACGATATTTATAGTTTAAATAACAAATATGTATAATTCTTTAACTTACCTGCTTAGTGACTTCTTTGTTAATCTGTCAGTTGGTTTCTTTTGTTGGTCTTGCTGTTATTTAACCTGTGTGGGGTGTCATGAACTAAGATAAGTGAGGGGGAGGGGGAATTCTTCCAGTGATGGCGAACCTGTGGCAGTCCAGCAACAGCAACAGCAACAGCAACAGCTGGACGGCCACAGGTTCGCCATCACTGATTTAGTGACTTTTTTGTTGCTGAATTTCATTGGCTAAAATAAATCTTCAATTGAAGGTTGGTATTTTGTACACTTCAAGGCCAAGCAAGCGCTACTAAGGTTATCTGTCAAAATGTCTATTTATATTCCACGTTCTGCTTACTACCGTTTCACTACATAGAACGCAAAATGATATGCCATTTTTTTCTATAATGCCATACATCTCAGTCCATGTCTCTTGAAAGGGTCGGCTACTGCTACTACCACTTCCTTTACTTAACCTTGGTTTTTTTGGCTTCTCCATCAGAGGGGCAGTGACAGAAGATTTATAGACAGCCCTGCAGGCAATTAGGGGTTAACTGTCTTTTAGGAAAGGGCAGAGTTAATAAGCAGAAATAGGGATTAATAGGGTGAAATGGAGTCTGTACGCTGCAAGATGGCGTTCCTTATGTAAATTAATGGCGGGAAACGGCACCCATAGCACAGGCCTCTTCCAGCCTCCCCCTCACTTATCTCAGTAATGGCCAATCACACATTCATGACACCCAGCCCAGATTCTGCCCAGAACCTTTCACTGGACTCGAGGATGGTTGTAATCACTGGACCTCCAGACAGCGATCACAGGGCCTCAGATATGCGTCCCCCGCAGCGTTCCGCTGCTCCCTGCTGCGCCAGCCAGAAGTTCCGCCGCCCTACCGGACGTCCCAGGACTAGACGCTCTGTGCCGGAGCTCTGCTGTTCTGGCTACAGACCTCCAGCACATTTTTTTTTCCTCATCTGTAGTTAGTGATGGGCGAGTCCTAACTCTGAATCGCTTGACTCTAGTCTAGCGAGTCCGACCCCGGGACTCGCTACTCGTTGCTAGTCTAGCGAGTCCAATGTTAATGAATGGGGAAGCGAGTAATAGCGAGTAGTGTGAGATTTACAAATCGCAGATGTCTCGGAAAGCGCTCGCATTGCCGTTTTGGAAACCCGACTCGCAACAGTTTTTTGCTGCTGTGTCCGTGTCTGTGGTTTTTATCCAAATAGCGAGTCTAGTTTCTCCGGCGGCCGCGTGTCACTGAAAATGGCTACGCGTGTCAGTGCTGACACGCGTGTCATAGGTTCGCCATCACTGACCTACACTCTCATCAAGAATGAGATTTTTTAATCCAGAGTGAGGCTTTGACTGAGTGCAGATGCAAAAGTAGGTTAGGACCCAGTAAAATGGACTAGCCTCAACGTGGTTACTAGGTGGTTATAGATATGGCTACATTTATAAGCTAAGTGTCCGGTTTAGCGTTCTAGAATGAAGTAGCACTCACCGGCCAGGAGATAAAAAAATCATTTTATCTACCAGCGGTTACAAACAGGGGTTGTGGGGAGGGAGGGGAGGATGAGGGTCTCCAGAACGAAAACTGTTTCATGCTGCTAAGTGGGGCTTCCACGGTTCCACTCATTGGAACTCGTGGAAGCGTCACTTGGCGGCTCAAAACGGCTGTCGTTCTCGAGACCCTCATCCTGCCTCCCCCCGCAACCCCTGTTTGTAAGCCTGATGACCGCTGGTAAATAAAGATGATTTGTTATCTCCTGGCCGGTGAGTGCTATAACTCTAAACCAGATGTGATGTTCGGAAACCGGAAGTGTGCACCAGCAAGACCAGGAAGTGGTGTAAGCTTGGACCCAGCCGGCGGCGCCTTGCTGTCTCTCTCTCTGGCGGACCCTGCGAACGGAGTGGAACGACCGGTAGTGGTGCCCGACCTATTCTAAGCTAATTGTTCCGATCTTCTTAGCCATTATGCTTTACTCTAGTCACTATAGCATGTCTTAGTATCTGAGTGCCGCTGTCTTTTTGCAACAATGTATCACATTTCAGCGTCGCACCAATACACTTTGTAGGAATGGAGCGACGCAGTTTTTTTTTTATCATATAAGAAAAAAAATCTCTTGCTAGACAAAATAATGAATAGACACCAAATATTAAAAGGATAAATGGTGGAATTGTGGCGTCGGGACGCAGCGGTGATGCATATTTAATCCCCTACAACCCATTACATTATTTCCTGGGAGTTGTCTTCATAAATTCTTTATATAAGAACATTTTTTTTTTTTTATTTTCTAGGATAATATTATTTTTTTATCACCTTGATATTCTAATTATTTGTCCAGCTGATTTTATATCTGGTGTGATTATTACCTCTCATTATTGGCAGACGGCTCCACGGAGAGAAGCGTCAACCCTGGCATATTAACGGATGACCACGTTGTAAAGTCATTTGCCTGTTCCAGGCTTCAGATCTGCAAATGACGACTCAGACAAGCCGTAATGAAGACGCCGGCTCGCTGAATAGCCAATTATCGCTCAGGCAGATTTTTGTCAGTTTGGATCATGTAAAAATTTAAAACCTCATTAGCAGAACAAAGGTAAGTGATCGGCGTCCTCCTCCGCGACCGTCCACCGTCTGATGAAAAGGACCATGTTACATCAATAAAATATATTCAATTCCAAGAAGAAGAATGAAGAGTTCTTTATTTTTTTTCTCTCCCGTGGATCCGACCTTTAAAGCAATAAATACCGCACCGGTTTGTATCACCGATAATTTATACTTCGACTCTAATTGATTTTGTGTCCACAATTAAGAATGGTCTCTTGAATTTCAGATGGTAAGTAATGCAATCACCGTGAATCACAACACTTCATTTAAAGCCAATTATTTCCTATAATTCTGCATTAGGTGACACTTTCGTTTGCCAGCTCCGTGGAACAAATTGTTTGCCTTGTATGAAAAAGACCTTCTCGTAATTAATCCCATTCATTGTCTGCAAAAACAAAATTTTGGTGGGACGCATCCAGGAATAAAGAATGTGTCAGATGGTGGAGACATCAAATGTACGAGATGAGTGAAGTGGGTGTCACGCCGTACGGGCGCCTGGCGTGTGGGGCAACATAGAAAGGGCAGCAGAGATGGAATATAACCAAACCCTGGTGATAAGGAGTGGGGTAAGTGGACTCATCCTGGCACTCATCTGAGTCTGTGCCATGCACTCTCTAACATCCCTATACGGGTCCACCCCCCCCCATCGCCATCATGTGCCTAAACCCTCACTCGCCCTGCAATCACCGTGGTTAGTGAGAAGGCCGGCGAGTTTGCTAAACTCACCACTACAAATAATACAATACGGGGATGGAAGGAAGACAGAGGGAAATATACACAGGAAAGCACTCCAACTCCTCAAATGCAGCAAAACTGCACTCCCTAACATCCCTATACAGGTCCACCCTCCCATCACCGTCATGTGCCTAAGCCCCTACTCAACCTGAGCACACCATGGCTAGTGAGAAGGCCAGAGAGTTTGCTAAATTCACCACTACAAATAATACAACGGAGGTGAAAGGGAGGCAGACAGAGGGAAATATACACAGGAAAGCACTTCAATGCAGCAAAACTGCACTCCGTAACATCCCTATACTGGTATTTCCCCCTCGTCGCTATCATGTGCCTAAGCCCTCCCTCACCCTGGCTAGTGAGAAAGTTGGCAAGTTTGCTAAACTCACCTCTACAAATAATACAATACAGAGGAAAGGGAGACAGAGGGAAATAGACACATACAGGAAAGCACTCCAAATCCTTCAATGCAGCAAAACTGCATTCCCTAACATCCCTATACGGATCCTTCCCCCCATCACCGTCATGTGCCCAAGCCCTCACTCACCCTGAACTCACCCTGGCTAGTGAGAAGGTTGGCGAGTTTGCTAAACACACCTCTACAAATAATACAACACAGGGGAAAAGGAGAAAGACAGAGGGAAATAGACACAAACAGAAAAGTACTTCAAACTACTCCAATGCAGCTAAACTTCAAAGCTGAATGCAACTTGTCTTCTCAGCTTCTTCTAGAGACTGTCTCCTTCTAAAGTGGTCAGCATAGAAAGTGATTCTATAACCAGCATCAGATGATAAGACATGTGACTACTTATAGTGGAGGAGAGTGGTAAAAAAAAAAAAAACTTCACCTACGGCTTAATGTTACAAGAAACAGCCAGCAAAGAAAGCGTTCTAAGCCCCTACAGCGCCAAAAGAAGGAAAATACATTTAAACAAAAGTTGGACTCCTGTGGTCAATACTGCTAAACTCACCACTACAAATAATAAAACACAGGGGAAAGCAGACAGAGGGAAATAGACACATACAGAAAAGCACTCCAATTTCTCCAATGCAGAAAAACTGCATTCCCTAACATCCCTATACGGATCCTTCCCCCCATCGCCGTCATGTGCCTAAACCCCCAGTCATCCTGAACTCACCCAGGCTAGTTAGAAGGCCGGTGAGTTTGCTAAACCCAAAAACTACAAATAATACAATACAGGGGAAAGGGAGACAAACAAAGGGAAATAGACACAAACAGAAAAGCACTCCAACTCCTTCAATGCAGCAAAACTGCACTCCCTAACATCCCTATATGGGTCTTTGCCCCGTCGCCCCTGTCAATGCAACACTGAATGCAACATTGAATGCAACACAACTCCTCCACTTCTTCTAGAGACTAAGTCAGCAAAGAGAGGGATTCTATAACTGGCATCAGATGATCAGACATGTAACTACTTATAGGCTACTTTGAGGCTCCTTTACAATTAATCATGCCCCTTAGGCTGTGTACATACATTGCTTTTTTTTATTCATTTTTAAGTGCAGATTTGTCACAAAAACTAAAGGGAATCCTGATGCTGCAAAATCAATTAGACGTTTCATCAAAAATCTCATCATTTTTATTTTTTTTATATGCTTCCAGCAAAAAAAAAATCAAAATATCCCCTTAATCACATATAAGGGAGAAATGACAATGTAAAGAGATTTTTTTTTTAATTATTACATATTGTATTAATTATAGGAATAAAAGTTATTAGGTGCTTCCAGTGCAATGAAGAAGCTGAGATAAATTCACATTACGTAACCAGTTAAATATTTATATCGTTACATATGTATTCATATCAATTAAAAAGTGTCTCTCCAGCTGAAGTTAGAGGAGAAATGGTGAAATTACCACCAATAACAACTCTTATGAGAATGGAAGATGGTAAACTGAACTTCTTAATGTAGCATACCTAAAATACCCTGCGCCCCGACGCACGTTTCAGTTTCACTTCCTCAGGGAGCGTCTCAGTAATGGAGATAAGTGATTCATTTCCTGAAGAAGCAGTGTTACGATAATGGAGGAACACTCACTGAAATCTGATGGCTGAAGGGCACAAGCAAGCAACAGCAGATAGTAGTAGAAATCCTAGGATGCGGGAGTGGACGTCTGGAGAAACAATCCAGATAAGGTGGGAACAATCTGGGTAAAGATTACTGTGAGCTGGAGACTGGAGTTAGACTAAACTAGACACAATATTTAGGAAATTAATTAAGTTCATTTGTGGACAAGTAGGCCAAACAGGAAACAAGATGGCTTTCACAGGTCCAGCAGCAGCTATCTTACTAAAGGGTGTTTTGACAGAACACAATAGCAGCCTCCAGTGGTAAGGAGTAGAACAGCAGCACAATATAGCAAAGTGAATAAAAGCAGCCACTGATGGTCAGTCTAGAGAAGGACAACAGAATCCTTACATGCAGTTTGCAATGACTTTGAAATGAATTGAATAAAAAACACTTATTTCCAATGGAGTGTCCTGGATCTTCCTTTGCGCTCAAATAAAGATGTGGTATTAGATTAGCGCTACAAACCACTCCAGGCGATCGTTCTGTATAAATTACCTTAAAGCTTTATTCAATCGATGTAGAATGCCCAGTCTCCACAACGCGTTTCGGCGCTAATTGCGCCTTTCTTCTTCCTTTGGAAAGTCTCCAGCAGCAGTGCAGAGTGAACACGTCTTCTGTCCTTTATATGTATTGCAGTGTGATATGCCTCTGACAGACTTGGGACAACTTTTCAGCATCCTGCTGACATGGAAAATCATTGTAACCCTAATATTGTTTTTTGAAGTTCCACTGAGCAGATGGAAGGAGCGCTCTCTGCCTGTTAAAGTCAACCTGTTACCAGGTGTCTCCCCTATAAGCTGCGGCCACTATCAGTACACACTTATATACAGTATTCTAGAATGTTGTGTATTAGTCCCCAGTAGTGATGGGCGAATCCTAAATTACTCGGAATCGCTTGACTCTAGCGAGTCCGAGCCCAGGACTCGCTACTCGTTGCGAGTCTAGCGAGTCCAATATTAATGAATGGGGAAGCGAGTAATAGCGAGTAGTGTGAGATTTACAAATCGCAGATGTGTCTCGGAAGCTTCAGCCTGAAGCAATCCTAGTTGTGTCATTTATTTGCATTGCTAGTTTACTTTGTAAGTAATCGCTGACTCGCACAGATAAGATCCTGTCTTCTCTGTGTTCTGGCTGCCCCAGCTCCAGGGTCCTAGAGCCCGCCTGCTGCCTGATGTAGCAGAGCTGAGATTGTTCTCAGTCTGCTCATTCCCTGTGTACAGACATGAATGTCCGTGCACAGAGATGATGTAGCAGAGCTGAGATTGTTCTCAGTCTGCTCATTCCCTGTGTACAGACATGAATGTCTGTGCACAGAGATGATGTAGCAGAGCTGAGATTGTTCTCAGTCTGCTTATTCCCTGTGCATAGACATCTATATTTATGCACAGGGGATGTAGCAGAGAGGACATCGTGTTTTGGACTGCGTCGGACGGAAGAGGATTTTTTTAATTAAAGATGGAGTCCCTAATGGCTTTTTTTTTTATTTCTAATAAAAAATTTTCCTTGTGTTGTGTTTTTTTTAAAACAATTTAATAGAAATTCATGGCGGTCATGTCTAATATTGGCGTGACCGCCATAAATTTCGGGCTTAGGGCCAGCTGATAATACAAAGCTGGCCCTAACCTCTTAATTACCCAGCGTGCCACCGCCACCAGGGCCGCTGGAAGAGCGGGGTTCAGCGCCAGAGGATGGCGCTTCAATGAACGCGCCATCTTCTGGGGCGGCTGCGGGCTGCAATTTGCAGCGGGGGGTGCCCAGAAAGCTTGGGCATCCCTGCGCTGCGGATTCCAGCCCCCAGCTGCTTAGCTGTACCTGGCTAGACATAGAAATTGCGCGGAGCCCCACGCATTTTTTTTTAATTATTTCATGAATTTCAGAGTCAGAGTCTCAGAGTCAGAATCTCAGAATTTCATGAAATAATTAAAAAAAAATGCATGGGGCTCCGCGCAATTTCTATGTCTAGCCAGGTACAGCTAAGCAGCTGGGGGCTGGAATCCGCAGCGCAGGGATGCCCAAGCTTTCTGGGCACCCCCCGCTGCAAATTGCAGCCCGCAGCCGCCCCAGAAGATGGCGCGTTCATTGAAGCGCCATCCTCTGGCGCTGAACCCCGCTCTTCCAGCGGCCCTGGTGGCGGTGGCACGCTGGGTAATAAAGAGGTTAGGGCCAGCTTTGTATTATCAGCTGGCCCTAAGCCCGAAATTTATGGCGGTCACGCCAATATTAGACATGACCGCCATGAATTTCTATTAAATTGTTTTAAAAAAAACACAACACAAGGAAAATTTTTTATTAGAAATAAAAAAAAAAAGCCATTAGGGACTCCATCTTTAATTAAAAAAATCCTCTTCCGTCCGACGCAGTCCAAAACGCGATGTCCTCTCTGCTACATCCCCTGTGCATAAATATAGATGTCTATGCACAGGGAATAAGCAGACTGAGAACAATCTCAGCTCTGCTACATCATCTCTGTGCACAGACATTCATGTCTGTACACAGGGAATGAGCAGACTGAGAACAATCTCAGCTCTGCTACATCATCTCTGTGCACAGACATTCATGTCTGTACACAGGGAATGAGCAGACTGAGAACAATCTCAGCTCTGCTACATCATCTCTGTGCACGGACATTCATGTCTGTACACAGGGAATGAGCAGACTGAGAACAATCTCAGCACTGCTACATCATCTCTGTGCACAGACATTCATGTCTGTACACAGGGAATGAGCAGACTGAGAACAATCTCAGCACTGCTACATCATGTCTGTGAGCAGGCGGGCTCTAGGACCCTGGAGCTGCACAGAGAAGACAGCTGGACTCGGCTCGCAAAGAAACAGCAGTTATCTGCGAGTTTCCCTGCTATCACTGGCACAGTAGCCAGTGATTACTCGCGAGTCTAATGCAAACAATGGCAATCCTAGTTTTGTCAGCGTTTCTGACAAAACTAGGATTGATATTGATTTGCATTGGACTTATGCGAGTAATCACTGGGAAACTCGCAGAGTACCGAGTCCTGCGAGTCCCTTACTACTCGCCGAGTAACGAGTCCTAGCGAGTAGATTCGCCCATCCCTAGTCCCCAGGCCTCTCTGAACATAAAAGATAGCTTTTATTATACTCACCTGTGGGGGGTCCGGTCTGATAGTTGTTGCTGATCTTGATCCGGAGCCTCGAGCCTCCTCTTTTCTTGTGATCGCCGTCCTCCTTCCCTGCTTCCTTGGATGATGAATCCTACATCATCCATACACACAGTGTTCTCCATTGCACCCCTGCACACACGCATATCTCTTTGCCCTGCCGAGGGCAGAGCAAAGTATTGTACTGTGCATGTGTGGCTGTTCTTTGACCTTTCCCAGCACCTGCGCAATACAGTACTTGCTCTCTCCACAACATGTTCATCTCATGCTGCTGAGTCGGAAGAGTTAATCATCAGGTGAACTCAGGGAGATGCCGCCCTGCACTGAACGCAGATCCTGGACACAGAACGGCTGCAGTTTCCCTACGTTCATCCAGGTGATAACTGACGTCCGGAGACACTATGTCCATCATGTACTGACTCCTGATCTTGTGCTGTGCACAAACCCCAAGGGGTTAAATTAACAGAGATTAAAGTTTGCTCCAATCCTGTTGCTGTGAAGTGTCAAGAATATGTTGCTGTTGACATCCTCTGCATGCAAGTGCTGCTCAAATCTCCCTGGTAGTTGGCTACAATGTATCAGTCTGGCAACGATCTTACAGAACCTTTCATAGACTGGATACAAAAGTATGATAGCTCCTCCTCTCCTTCCTCCTCATCCACCCTCCTCTGCTACCTCCTCCTCTCCTACCTTTGGCTTCCTTTCCTGCCTTCCTCCTCCTCTTTCCTTTTCTCCGGTCTTCCCCCTCTCCTGCCTTCTCCCTCTCCTGCCTTCCTCCTCTCTTTCCTTTCCCTCCTCCTCCTTTTTCCTCTCCTTATTTCTCCTTCCTCCTCTTCCTTCCCCTCTCCTGCCTTCCTCCTCTCCTCCAGCCTTCTCCATCCTCCTCTCCTCCTTCCTCCTCTCCTTCCTCCTCCTCCTTCCTCCTCTTTCTGCCTTCCTCTTCTCCTTCCTCCTCCTCCTCCTGCCTTCCCCTCTACTGCCTTACTTCTCATCTCCTGCCTTCCTCCTCCTCTCCTCCATCCTCCTTCCACCTCTCCTCCATCCTCCTTCCTCCTCCTCCCACCTTCCTCTTCCTCCTGCCTTCCCCCTCTACTGCTCTCCTTCTCATCTGCCTTCCTCCTCCTCTCCTCCATCCTCCTTCCTCCTCCTCCCACCTTCCTCTTCCTCCTGCCATCCCCCTCTACTGCTCTCCTTCTCATCTGCCTCCTTCCTCCTCTCCTCTGTCCTCCTTCCTCCTCTCCTCTGTCCTCCTTCCTCCTCTCCTCTGTCCTCCTTCCTCCTCTCCTCTGTCCTCCTTCCTCCTCTCCTGCCTTCCTCCTTTCCCTTCTTGCTAAAATAATAAACTTCACCACTATCAGACCTGTATAAATCCTGCTCTTTCTGCGGATCAATGTCTGCACTTTCATCCTCGCTCGGCTGACTCCTTTCTAGAGATGCGGCACTGGATATCTGTAATTTTTGTTTCTACTGATACAGAAACATATCAGAGTTTGGAATGATAATTGCCTTTGCTCCTGCATCAAGTGCTTTGGCTTTAATGATTTTGTTATAAATTTTAATTATTTCTTCCTCAAAAAATTGAATTCAGCAAAACTGAAAAAAAAAGTAATTTACCTTCTGATCTTTCCTTTCCGAGAAACAAAAGCATAAAGCAAATTCAAAAGAAAATCTAGGAGGTAAATGGGGACGAGATGGACGTGATTGTGTCGTGCGGCCAGAACTGGGAATGTCCTGACAATATGATACAATGTAGATGAATGATCAGGAGCTCCCTGTGCCACAGCGTCACTCACATACAGCGGATACATTCAGCATTTACAGGAATCCATGGATTAGAGACATTTCTGGTTCTTCTTTCCCTGATTTTCCTAATGAGGTTGATACATTTCAGCCTTGTTATGCAACTTTTCAGCAAATTAATTCAAGGGTATGAGCACGAGGTCTCCTTAATATCTGTATGTTTTTTCATAAATACAATAGATAGATAGATAGACAGATAGATAGATAGATAGATAGATAGATAGATAGATAGATAGATAGATAGATAGATAGATAGATCCCACCAAGTGACGCGGGGTCCGATGCCCCGACTTCCCCCGAGATGTCGGTCTCGTCCTTCTCCGGCTTGTCCTCCTCCACGGGATCCTGATGGCTGCTAGTCTCCTCCTCCTCAGGGGTGGGGTACTCAGTCCTGGATGTTTAGTTGACGGGAGACGTCACTGGGGCCTGTTGCCCGCTCCTGTGGCCCTGGTGGTCATTTAAAAAGGGGAACAAACAGTCAATGAAAATAACATAAAAGTGATTTGTGACGCCACTTGCGGTTCCAGTAATGTTACCGGCGCTACGGGACAGTCCTCCGGGGTGATGGTGGAGCAGCAAGATGGTTACGCTCCCCGTAGGTGGGCAGTTGTGAATAGTTTTTACACATGGAGGCAGCTTTCCACACAGCACAGTCACTTGTCCCTTTCACTGCAGCAAGTGTGCGGCTCATCAGGTGCAGGCAAAAAAAGTACGTCACACAGTCTTTAACCCTGCTCGGGTTTACTGGCAGTACTTCAGGTCTTTCTGGCCTGGGTAGTCACTACTGAACCGGGATGACTCACTTTAGACCCTCGGTGGTGTGCCTGCCATTCCTTGCCGGTCCGTCACTGCGCTCTCTCCCCTCTCTCTTGAAGCACTCCCGCGCGCAGAGCCTCAAGCCAGCTCCCACGGGCCCTATGTGGAGGACTCTTCTCTGGGTCCCCCTGACCCTATTCAATATGCCTTTTTAGGAATGCACCGGGTGTTAAGCCACAACTTCCTCTAGAAGCTTGGGCTTGGGATAAATGCCCGCACCGTGTTCAGAGCCGGTTCAGAGTGTTCAGAGCCGGTTCTCTGTTCCGAGACCAGTCGTACCAGGTCCGGATTCGGGCGCACTGCTCTACCTGGTGCCACTAGGATCTCCCTCTGTCCCGACGGCTTCTCCGCCATCCTGCACTCCTCACTACCCAACGGAGCTCTCACTCAGACTTCCCGTCTCACTGTTCTGTTCTCACTGTACCTCCCATCCCTCTAAGGTCCTCCCATGGGACTGGGTCCTCCCTGCAGCGAGTCTACCCACAGTCCCTTATTCTAGGGTGTGTGTCCATGAGTGTTGTGAGGGTCCCTTATGTGATATCCCAGTTCCCTAGTCACAGGAATACTACTCTTATCTGGGTGCAGTACCCCTATGTGGCGGCCTAACTAGTGGGGCGCCACAGATAGAAAGATAAAGAGGTTTATTAGTTGAGTCAGAACATTGTATAATGAGCCATGGCACAAAATCACTTTTCCACTTAGTATGGGAGTGCTGACGTCTTTTTCTTTTTATAGATAGATAAATAGATATATTAGTGCTCTTCATGTCCCAATCACATAAATATTATTTAACCTTGCCCCTCTCGGTTCCTTTCGCTTCCCCTGACCTGCGCCTTATTACCTTCACATGGTTTTCTTAGTATTTTATTTTTTCTTTTGAATAAGATAATCATTTCTATGAAAAAGAAAATATTCCAAATATTCATTCAATTACAGTGGAAGGAAATTGCCTGAAATAGCAGCGTTTGTCGGGACTAGAAATATTCATTTCTGTACTTGATACATGAACAAATTAAAAGTAAACAGTACACAAAGTGCGCGACGCCACCACTTCATCTCTGCAAGAATGAAAAGCAATAAAGCAGCTGAAGGTCAGCGAGGCTCCGGATCTGCGGATATAACCGTGGAACATTCCGCCGTCAGACCTTGTTTATGAGATATTCAGAGTAGGACGTGGGGCGTCCGCTTCATGTGATGGTGACCGGGGCGGGTGACGACTGTTTGCTGTATAGATCTACATAAACAAGTTTTGTTGGGGACAGAATTTGCTTCACTAAAAATGTTCCCAAACTTAATACAAAATAGAAATAAAGTGACGTCAGTGTTTGGCGGCTGCTGTCCACTTCAGTCCCTGAACCCTATATACACTTTGTCTCCCTGTTTGTTGTCCCCGCCTTACACATGCGTGTATCCAACGACATCACCCATGTCCTGACCAACGCAGTCACTGGGAAGGTCCACTTAACCACAGATATATGGACAAGTGCTTGTGGACAGAGATGCTACACTTCCCTGACTGCACATCGGGTGAGCCTGGTAGAGCCGGGACAAAGTCAGACCCTGGGACATCACGTGTCCCTACCAATGCTTAGAGTTGTGGTCCCAGGTTCCATGGGGTTTCCCCCTCCACATATGCCAGTTCCTGTCTCCCCTCCTGCTCCTCATCCTCGGGTGACTTACCTGCCCTATCAGTCCCAAGCTGGAAATAACTGCAGCATTGCCTCGGTGAAGTGGCAACAGGTGCTGCTTAAACGGATATTTTTAGGTGATACATCACTCCATCACTCCACCGAAAAAACCCTAACCAAAGTCACCAACAACCAACTGTATGCCAAGAGCAAGCGACACTACTCCGTCCTCCTCCTCCTTGACCTATGTTCCGCCTTCGACACTGTCGACCACTCCCTCCTACTACAGATTCTGGAATCTATTGGCATCACTAGCCTAGTCCTCCCCTGGATCTCTTCTTACCTAACGAACTAGACTTTCAGCATCACCTACTCCCACACCTCCTCTTCACCCTACCCCATATCTGTTGGCGTCCCCCAAGGCTCAGTTCTTGGACTTTTCTCCATCCACACCCTTGGCCTAGGACAACTCATTGAGTCCCATGGCCTCCAGTACCACCTCTACGCCGACAACACCAAGATCTATCTATCTGGGCCTGACATCACCTCTCTACTATCCAAAATTCCACAATGCCTATCCACTATCTCATCCTTCTTCTCTGCTCGCTTTCTAAAACTGAACATGGACAAAGCTGAGCTCATCATCTTCCCCCTAAGTCGTTCTCCCCCTCTACCAGACCTATTCATCACTATCAATGGCTGCTCGCTCTCCCAGGTTCCTCAGGCTAAGTGCCTTGGGGTAATCCTTGACTCTTCCTTCTCGCCTCAGATCCAGGCCCTCACCACCTCCTGCCGTCTCCAGTGTGGAGACCCGGGGGTCAGCGGGCGCTCTCGTCCACAGGCCCAGCCGCCTTTACAAAGACAGCGTGGACCAGGGCTCATCCCCAGCTGAACGCCCGAGCTCCTTAACCGTGGGCGTAACACTACTCAGACAACACAGGGTCAGGGAATCACAATATCAAGGCTTTATTGGATCCCCAAACAGTTAACAGCATATAACGCATAACCAAGCAAAACACAACATGTAACAGGCAACAGAGTCTCACCCTTCCGCTGGCTCACCAGGGATTAGAATGTAGCACGGCAAAGTCTGTAGCCAGGTGACTGTATCGTCCCAACCTGGGTTGCTTCCTTATCCTTATGTATCTTGTGCAGTCTTTATCACAGTCGTATCCGCTAATCCGATGCTGAAGTCCTTGTGGTTCTTTTAGTCCGTGTTCTGAGCCCCTTGGTCGGCACCGAAATGCCTAGGCCTAGGGTTATGGCTCGCTAACCGGATCCGAAGACCCTCGATTAGCTGCCTGTATCCAATCCAGTGACCTCTGGCCGGGACCGAAAATCCCTAGACTGAGGCCACTAGACAGAATCTAATTCCAATCTAATGGTCAAAGTGAACAGTCCTCCTTATATACCCTCAGCCCTCATTGTAGGATATTGGGGACATCATGATTGGTGCAATAACACAGTCTTTTCATTGGCTGAACTCCAATCCTCATTTAACATATTTTAGTCCTATTGCAATCCAAATGCTGATCCAATTGGTAGCAGTGATACAATGGTATGTTAGTTTGAGACAATCAGTCTGCAAACCATAACATTAACACAATAGTGGCTGGAGCCTCAATCAACATTCACAGGGTAATAGACAATGGACGATTAGCATAATTAAGTTCTCTGGCCTTCAATGACAAACAGGTTAGATAATTACATTACCAAGCTAAACTTTAACCACAGAAATCTATGACAATACTGTAAGAAATTCTCTTTGACCAATACCAGTTTACAAGTCAATATACAATATGATATGTCTGGTTACATAAGAAATCATCATATGTTCTATATTGAAGGAGTCCATTTCGTCACATCCAGCTCAAAAACACTTCCTAGATTCACACTTTCCTTGACCACGACACCGCTAAAACACTTGTTCATGCCCTCATCATCTCCCGCCTCGATTACTGTAACCTCCTGCTCACCGGCCTCCCTGCTACTTCCCTTGCAACACTCCAATCTATCCTAAACTCTACTACCCGACAAATCCATCTGTCTCCCTGCTACTCACCAGTCTCCTCTCTCTGCCAAGCCCTTCACTGGCTCCCCACTTCTCAGAGGCCCAGGTTCAAAACCCTAACCATGACATACAAAGCCATCCACAATCTGTCCCCTCCATACATCTCTGACATGGTTTTCCGATACCTATCCTCACGCAACCTGCGATCCTCCCAAGATCTCCTTCTCTACTCCCCGCTATCTCTTCTTACCAGAACCGCAAACAAGATTACTCCCGTGCTTCTCCTATACTCTGGAACTCTCTGCCCCAACACATCAGACAGACACTCGCCTACCCTGGAAATCTTCAAAAGAAACCTGAAGACTCACCTCTTCCGACAAGCCTTCAGCCCACAGTGAGACTCGGTCCACGGCTCCACCGCATGATCAGCCATGCCCTCTCTTACTGTATTCTCCCCCGTCCCTCATAGACTGTGAGCCCTCATGGACAGGGTCGTCTCCCCTTCATTACCTGTGCGGACTGGATGATCCATACATATTGTACTTGTTTTTGTTTGCTTTTCCACATGTAAAGCGCCATGGAATTTAACAGCACTATAATAATAATTGATAATAATACATTGTACACCACAGCAGAGCTGCTGAAAGGTCTAGCAGACCAGACTGATCTGTAGCTCTTGCCGCTGGACCTAAAAACATGTTTGGTGATGTGCGATAATGGTCTTATCTTGGTGGCGTGTCTGACACTTTGCAAGCTGGTCCACGTTCCATGCCTGGCCCATGTGTCAACACACTCACAGAATGGACCATGGGAACCGCTGGCTGTGAACTCCAGTGATCTCACAGATGTCACTGCTCTCATAGCTGTCACTACCACGGCGCCATCAGTGTGTTCTGGAGGCTGTGGGGAGCCGTCACATTTTCTAAGGTCACCACAGTCTACAGATGTAGCAGAGCCAAGGATCTTCATGGGACTTCGTGAGGATTACGTCGGAACTGGAGGGGTGTTTTTGCAGTTAATAAATTGGTGAAAGAGGGGGTGATTGTTTTTTATTTCAAATAAAATATTTTTCAGGTTTTGTGTTTATTCTTTAGATTTAAAGTATTAGTAATGAGGGTCAGGGTCTCAGACTTTTCTTCATTAGTAATTCAGAGCTGACAAATCGCAGCTGTCATGAACCCCATATATTACCCCGATTGCCACCGCAGCAGGGCAATCGGGACGAGCCAGGTAAAGCAGCAGGGTTGGTGCATTTTAGTGATGCCCCAAATTCTGAGACAGCTGGGGGCTGGGATTTTATGGCTCGGATGGGCCAATAATCATGGACCATCCAACCCTGATATTACCAGCTCACTGCTGTCTGCTTTATCTGTGCTGATTATTAATTTGGAGGACCCCACATAATTTTTTATATCTTTTATTCAATTTTACACTACATACAACCAAGGTGATGAGCAGAAAACAGCAAACTGACTGTAACCAATCACAGAATCCAGCACAGAGAGAGGGGGAATGTATAGCAGTCTGACAACAACCAATCACATGCTATCACAGAGGGTGGGCGAGGGAAGCAGTGAATATTCATAAGGTTTACTGAGCGGGCCTGGGAACAGTCTGACAGCTAAATGCATTTGTTGTCAGACCTTATGTCTGCTTATGATGAATTTTCTTACAGTGGTGTTATCTTCTGCAGGAATAATATAGGTATAATTGCCCTTCTATAGTTACCATTTTGCTTCCTTTTGCAGCCCCTTAGCCTTTACTACCACCATTTTATAACACTTAAGTTTATGTCCCCATTGACTTTTATGAGGTCTGGGGTCAAGTCCGGGTCCCAAATCAGATTTCTTATTTTTAAAGACCGCCCAAATCCAAACATCCACGGGTCCTCTCATCTCTAGTTATAGGTTGAACACAATGTATTTCTGTCATCTTTCCTTCTTAAAAATGCATAGAAATAGAAGAGCAGCAATCCCCCATGTCTGTGTGTGCTGTAACATCATATCAACTGATCTCCACCTACTAGCTCAGAGACAACTGGAAATTAGAGATAGGGACTGCTGAAGTATTGAACTATTGAATAAAGCAAAGGTACAGGCCAACAAGCGCGTTATTCCTCAAGAACACACTTTACAGCTCCTTCGAAGTCACCTTGAAACATAAAGTCTTACGAGAAGCATCAAGTTCCACAAGTTACATAAAGCAAGTCCCCAACTTTTCGAGTCTCATTGCCGTCTATTATGTGCGTCCTTTTATAAAATCTCCTTTCTTAGTAATATTACAGATGACATTTCATTACAGGTTCCACAAACAATTCCGGCAAAATGTCTGTGCTCTTTCCAGCCTACACCGTCCTTTGTTCCGGCTTCTTTCCTCCCACCTACCCTTCTGTATTGTTCTTTTGTTTACTTGGAATTGTTTTTAATTGATGCTCCGTTCACTATTTGGATGGGGCTGTTCAATTTGTGACACTAAAATCAGGTGTAATTCTGTCTGTACGGAGCTATTGTCACCGGAATAATCGCCCTCTCGGATGGAGAATAAAGGAATTGTTCCCACTGTTTGCAGAATATTTTGTTTCATTGTTATTAGAGACTGAAGAACGGTGGTAACCTTCCTGCCATGATGTGATACCGCACAATAGAAGAAGCACGGAAACATTTGGCCATGCTGCAGCCGGTGATATTAAAACACATTGGAGGGAAGATAATGGAGCGTCGCCTCGGCTTGGTGTCCTAGATCTTCATATGAACGTTACATTTACTCATCGCTTAGCAAAATGGTCCACAACTTCCTAATGTACTTGGGTATTTTTACATTTTTGACCTCACAGTGAATAACAAACTTTAGTGTTTTTAGCTAGTAGTTCAAATCTTATACAAGGCTGGTTTACCACTACCGTGTCTTTGAATCAAGAGGGTTAAGCCGGAACAACCTGCACCCCCCCGGATTACCCCGGAAGCCCATACAATTGACAAACTGGATACACTGTTGCATCTGGTTGATTACCTGTTTGGGCTGGACACAGTGAAAAATGACATGTCCCATAGAGGATGTGTCATTTCAAACTTGGTTCTGGACATGCTCAGTCCAAAAACCCCGATCCAACAGGATGAGGATTCAGTAGAGCCCATTGTATTGTAACATGCATTGTCCAGAATCCTGGTGTTCATGGTTTTGTTCTTGACACCAAAATGTGTTTTCTGGTTACAGTGCAAAAAACCCGGATCAGGGGGGAACCGTACAAAACTGGATGCACCTGTATGTGCCTGAGGTCTCATTGAAAGTCAATGGGGCTGAAGACGGATGCACCCAGTTTAAGCTGGGCTCACACGGATACCCAAACATTTCCAGTGTGAAATCAGCCTATGACAGCACATACAAGATTGTGATGACTGTAAGCAGGAATCTTGACATATGTGATAAATTAAAGTAGTAATTACATATTATAAGGGTGGAAGTTCTGGAAAATCCAAGAATATTCCGATTCAGATCCCCATTTATCAGCGTGCAAGTGACTTGCCTTTTGTGAATAACTGTCACATCCCCACCAGAGTCTGCCCCATCGACGTCTGCTTCTGTCATCAGGCACCGCCATATTCACTCTGCAGGTGGCGCTAGTGAGAGAGGAGAAGTAAGAAACTCTGGAGAGCGGAGGCTCTGCCCATCCACTGTGGTTAGAGTGGCTGGGACCTGCAGTGCGTCACCGTCTGACACAGCGGATGTGTGTGTGTGCTGTCCAACCGAAGTCATCAGCTTCTAGCTTCATCCTATTGGAAAGCACCACACTCTACTAATACCTTCAGCTTTCTGCTGGAAGCTGCTAGAAATAGCTTTTGGTTGCCCTGGCTAGTCTCTTGTCTTGTATTGGCTTTTTCTAGACAGGCCTAGTGAGGTGACAGTCAGTGACTAGGCACGTGACAGCGGTGGGGGAAGGACCCGCTTAGGGCATTTGGAAGTCAGAGTAAGACACAGATGAGTGGCAGGAGGTGTCCCATCCCTTAGTCTCTATCGTAAGGGCTTTCCTTCACCAAAATACATCACTTGTCCTTATGTGATGCGTCGTGCGCTGGATATCCCCTGGTCCATAGTGACACACAGGAGTCAACCCATCACTGCCATCATCTGAACTTTAAATAACTAAGTTCTGATATCAACGCATCTGCTGAAAACGGGTATGGAAGACACTTACATGCAATTAAAGGGACTCTGTCAGGTCATTTTTCAGTATGATACTAATATTACCCTTGAATGGGGCCTGGGCAGACCTTTTAAAAACATGCAAAAATCATTATTCTACCCTTTGTAGTTTCCATGTTATCAGCATTTTCACACCCTGCAGGCAGCTCCTGCATTAGTCCTCTCCATTATATTCACAGCCGAATAGTCCGGCTGCTGTATAAGTGTTATTTAAATATCCACACCCACCCAAGCTGGTGTTCTGTCCCTCCTCTCTGTGCTCTGCGCTGGGAGGGGGGAGGTGTATTGTGCTGCAGCCATCAATACTTACTTATTATTTTCAACTAGATAGAAGGAGATTCACACATCCATGTTATTAATGATCCCAGTATACATGGACCGGCTGCGGGTCTCATGACAGCCATATATATGCCTAAATGTCAAGCACAGAGGAACGGGCCCCTAATTTACAAGATCAGCGTTGATGGGTCTGGCTGCACCCTTCTATTGCAAATACATTATATTTCAGTGCACAATTGCAATATGTCAATCATCCGCTAAAACCATCCCCTTAGATTATGGCACCTTGTATAAATAATGTGTGGCTCCAAATACCCAAAAATGTAAATATAAAAAGTAACTATTTTAGATGCAGACACTTTATATATAAAAAGGTATAAAAAATATAAATATGATGTATTGGTTAATACTTTGTCCAATATGTAGGATCGCAACCCACGTCGGGTCATCAGTGTCTTGTGAATCCCTTATAGAAACATAGCCAAAAAAACTTTAAAAAATTCCCAAAATGCAATGATAAAAATAATTTGGCTATGAAAAGGCATCATAAGGATGAGAGGATGGAAGTAAAAGGAGAAATTAGATGGACAAAGGAGGAATAGAGAGAGGGATTTCAATCTCTTTACCGCAAACAGTCTAGTAATGTTCAAATGACCTCAACATAGAAACAGATGGGAATCATTCATCACTGCCGTATTGTTACATTATCTCTTCAGTTTTAGGACTTTCTCCCCCATCTCTATTGCTAAACTGTGACATCCGCTTGCTATTCCTATTCACCAAATAATGCTGCATTCCCTGCCTCGGCTTTTATACAGGCTATGATAAGTGCCCCCTGACTGGTGGTGTTAGACCATGTGATGTGACAGCCCCACCCTTCCCTCCAATGAGCAGAGCATTTATATCACAGTCCATTTTGGGACCTGGTCACACTCTGCATCCTGCTTCCAATGAGGTCAGTGGGCACATGGGCAGGTTTTAAATACAATTAGAGTAGGGACCATCCTGGAGTGGGTACGCCTTGATGAGGTGGGATGACTCAGTACAATTTTTGCAAAAACCGTATCTACCAAGTACCCTGTGCATCACTTGGTCATCAGTAATAAAAAACCATGATGAAGAAGCAAGGCAACGTCTAAATGCGTTCTATTAGTAAACCCCATTTTTGGGGATGTACACAGGGCATCACTATTGACCAGAAGTGCAGGGGAATCTCTAATCATACTTATCTCCTGCTTTGCATAAATCCAGCATTTTTTGTCAATTAGTCTGAAATGAATCGCAAATTGGAATGGTGAGCTACCGGCACAAGCTGAGTGACCCTGACACCCTTTAACCCCTATATAGGGATCTGGATTTACAACAGGGTCTAGGAGGTAACTGCCTATGGAAGGGCTGAAGTCCAGAGATAGGAAAGTCACCAAACAGGGTCAAAGCCGGGAGGTCAGGACAAGGACAAAAACAGGATCCAAAGTGTAGTCAGGGAGTGCGGTCAAAACCAAGATAGCAGTAAGGTACTAAATCGTGAGGAAGAAGAATACTACAAAAACAAGTAAAACTGGTAAACACTGGATGCAATACAGGGCTAATCAGGAAAACCAAAAGCTATTTCTGGCAGCTTGCAGGAAGAGGCTGAATGTATATGTAGGGTGTGGTACTTTCCAATAGGTTGCAGCTTAGGAGTTAACACATTAACACTGTCTAATGTAGTGTAGGATTACACAGGGATCTATTAGCAGATGGGAGCACAGACAGACTGAAACCAAATGTAAAGGTGAACAAGTCTATATTTATTACACGTGGCAGATATAACGTGAAGTGTAGCAATTGAGTAACTTCATCAAACAGGTAACAACTGAAAGTATTTTGAAATAGTTCTAGCATGATAATGTAAAAGAGAAAGCCTCTAATAATAAATCTCACAGGAAAAAAAACGATGGCGAAAAACACAGTCCAGTAATAATAAACACCCAAAGGCGTGGGAGAGGGAATCCACAGAAAAAACAAGTCCAATATTTATTAGTGCAGTGCAGCTTTTAGAGTGTCCTGAATGTCCAGAGAGCTGCATTTGCACAATAAACAATAGTTCAGTAAGTGGTGGCAGGGCACACAAGTCTTACATGACACTGAGCTTGGTGAAACAGAAGCAGAGTCAGGGAACTAAGCACAGGCAGCTGGAATCAGGAGAAGAGCTGGAGGCAGGCGAGATTTCTGGAGAAGCAAGAGAGGATCAGCAGGAGGTGGAG
Source organism: Allobates femoralis (assembly GCA_033576535.1). Taxonomy (NCBI): domain Eukaryota; kingdom Metazoa; phylum Chordata; class Amphibia; order Anura; family Aromobatidae; genus Allobates; species Allobates femoralis. The sequence goes on from JARQOC010000008.1 coordinate 187,147,868, forward strand.
CAGACTGGTAAAGCAACAGGAGCCTGGGATTCAAGCTGAATACTCAAGCATGGCTTGATGGTAGGCTGAGGTTTATAAAGGCAGAGAGAAGGATCACATGAACAAGAGTGAAGCAGCCGACACCATCTTGAAAAGGGGCAAGACTCACAGAATGCCAATAGAAGATCCAGAGCCCTGACACACTGTCAGTCTGTGAAGTACTACAGGTCCCAGCTACTCTAGCCCTAGTGGATAAGCGGAGCCTGCTCTCTCCAGAATGTCCTGCAAAAACCTCTCCCCCACCCCCAGCATCACTGACAGGGTGAATACAGGGGTATCTAGTGATGGAAGCAGAAGTAGGAGCAGGATCTGGTGGGGAAGTGACAGGACCCTGCAAATTTCCAAACATTTGAGACAAGTTCACTTTGCATTGAATGAATGCTCTCATCCAGAATATAAAGACAATTATTTGCCTCCGTGGATTCCAGCATTTTGCTCGTCGGTTCCTTTATGCAAATAAATAAGCATTTTCTGCTATTTTTCTCACAGTTGTAGCTTGTAAAACATTTTGGAAGGTTTGAGTTCACCAAGTGATGAGGAGTGAGAATGCAAATTACATTAAAACACAGCTGTAAAGTAGAACATCTGCCTCATGCAAAGCTAAATAAGCCTGTGTGCAGACAAACGGCGCGCTGCAATCACAGGCGGCGGCTAACAATGCCGAGCGAGGGCTCGCCGGCTCCCAAATGAGGAACCTGTCTGACAAGTGTCAATATAAATTTACTTATCAAATGTATCGCTGCACTCAACACTGCGACTGCTGAAATCCAGAGAAAATGGACGAGGAACCTGCGCCTTTCACACCAGACGCCTTCTACCTGGTGCAGGGGCTGAGGTGTCGCTTCTGTGTGTCAGCCCAGGTGAAGAGCCAAATATACACAGAAAACAGCAAACTCCTGCCAATGACCGGCAGGAGAGGCGAATGTTTGGTGCAGTCATTAGGATGCTGTTATGACAGAATTATCACAATGTATGGTGGGTGAAATTAGTATTGAACACGTCACCAATTTCCTAGGTAAAAAAAAAATCTAAAGGTAATATTGACATAAACACCACCAGATGTCAGTAACAACCCATCCAATCCATACAGGTAAAGAAATCACCATAGACGTCCTTAAATTATATGTGTAATGATGAGAAATTACACAGGGAAAAGTATTAAACATGTTACTGAAATGTATTTAATCCTTGGTTCTTTGGCTTGTGTTGGTGATGAAGTTGCAGACGCCTCCTGTATGGAGACCCTCATCCCTGCATTGTTCAGGGGAATTTTGGTCCATTCTTTCACACAAACACTCTTCACCTCCTGCAGATCCTGTGGATCCTTCTATGATCTCGGAGCTTTAGTTTCTTCCAGACATTTTATATTGGATTCAGCTCCGGTGATCGGCTCGGCCATTCTAGCAGATCTATTTTCTTCCTCGTCTGTGTGTTTGGGATCATTGTCCTGTGAAATGTCGCCCTCGTCTCATCTTCATCATCCTGGTAGATGCCGCAGATATTTTTCAGGAATGTGTCGCTACATTTGTCCATTGATCCTTCAATCATATGAAGTTTGCCATATGCTGAAAAACAGCCGCACACCATGATGTTCCCACCTCCAAACTTCATTGTTGTTGTTTTTTTGGGGCCATTTGCCTTTTGGCTTCCAAAAATGGTGCATTATGGCCTCCAAAGAGTTCAGATTTGGTCTCCCCTAACCAGATTATATTCTCCAGTATATCACAGACTTGTATAAATGTTGTTGAGTAAACTGTAAACACTCCTGAACCTGCTTTTTGTTTAGGAATGGAGTCCTCAGTGGTGAGAGTGCATACAAGAGCATATATACAGGAGCAGACATACTGGACTGTGCATACTGAGTGGTCTGAACTATGTTGGCTGTTGCGCGACCTTCCGCAACAAGTCCTTCTTCCACCTGTTGAAGGTCCACACCTGGGCCTTTTGGAGCTACTGGCTGAGTTCTGTCATCGCGGCTGCAAGGAACTCCAGTTCCAATGACAAGAACAGGTCTGAGCTCTCTTTCTGGTCACCAGGAAAGCCTGTCTCTCTGCTCCTGTGCACTGGACACTCACGACCTCTGCACACCATGTTGCTTGCTTTGCACCCCGTGCTTCTCTTGCTCACCAAGACCTCACTCCTTCCTCTCCGTGGGCAGGTCTCTCTCTCTGTTGTCTGCCCCTCCTCTGGGTGTAGTCGTTATGGCCCCAAGCAGGCCCCCTTGGCACTCTGTTGGCACTCAGGGCGTGCCTGCTTTTTCGTGCCTTGTGCGGGCCCATCCCACGATGAAGGGCCCGGGGAAGCCCCCGGACCAGCACATGGCTTCAGTTCTTTATGGTAGCCATTTTTCAAGTCCTTTTCACACAGTTTGTTTTCAACAGTCTGTTCAGGCGCACAGGACCCCGGTAATATCGGGTCGGTAATCCTGTTCGTGATGCCAGAAATGATACGCACCCCCAGGGCCGTGGGGTACTCAGAATCGGGCTATAATACTTCTGGGGAGTCACAGCTGTTGAGACCCGGCTCTATGACCCCGGTGCTATCAAATAAAAGTTTGGGATTTATGGTTTTGGGGTAGGTATTGTGACGCCACCCGTGGTGTTCAACTATTGATGGGCGACGCTGCTGTGCGGGACCTCTGGGGATGATGGAAACACAACTGAGGAGATATAATTCCCCACGGGTGGACCGATTCCCCTGGGCAACTGGTATAGTCTAAGGTGGTGGTAGGCCGTGGGAATACTCTGGCTGGAGAGGCTGATGGAGGCTAACTGTGACAGGTCTTTGGTGGCCTGCCCGCCTGCTTGGAGCGGAAAGAAAACAGTCTCACACACAGCTTCTGAGTTCTTTACACGGTTTGCTTAGTGGTTACTACAACAATGCCTCCGGGAGCTGCTCTCTGCCAAGCCTCAGTCTGAATAGTCCCCCAGGAATCGGGATAGCTCGTCCAAAACACCCCCTTTATTTTCCATTCTCCCTTGAGTTGCTCTCCCAGAGCAAACTGTCCACCTCTCCTGCTCGCGCCTCCGCACACAAAGCCCCAATCCGGCAGCCACGGGTCCTGTTGGGCAATCGGTACCAAGCACCCTGACCCTAGTACGGCTACCTTCTTGGTGGATGTGTCGGGTGTCGGTCATAGCTCCTCTAGATCTCGTGGCCTCCGGTTCTGTGGTTGGAACGTGGAGTCTCCTCGCCACCTCAGGGCTGGTCCCTTGGTTCCCAACCAACCCTTTCGTCCGACTCCTGATGCTTCTCTTACCTTTTGCTTTTCTTCTTTGCTTGGCTCCTAGTCTAATGTTTTTATTTTTGTATTTTGTCTCTGTGCTATCACATCCCGGGCGGGGCTATTTATACTCTCCTTTATCCAGCCTTCTTTTCTGTATGTATTTCTATGTGGCTTTCTGCAAAGGAGTTCCAGCTCTGCTCTGTGTATTTCCCACTTGCCTTCTGTTTTCTATTACGTTTGTGGGAGGTTACTTTTGCTTGCAGTTATCATTTCACTCTTTGTTCACTTGTGCAACTGCTCACCTTGGATTTCTGTGTACACTTTCCTTATTCTATACTAGTTAGCGGTACTTAGCAACGCCCCTGCTGGTTCCTCAGGAGAAACAATAAACAGCCCGATGGTCTATTATATAGTCAAGTCTGGGCTGAGGTTTCTAGTTGTTAGGGAATTCCGGTCTGTACAGGAATCAATATGGGTGTGGGTGCGGCTACATGGTGATAGGCTTTATTTCCCCCTTTACACGTGTTGGAGAATACACATGCATAACACCAATAAAGTCTAAAGTGTGAACAAGTGCAGGCTGTGCAGTACAGTTCGTAATGCTTACAGCAGACAATGGGTTGATCAGCAGGTCCAAGCCAGGAAATACATGCAGATTATAGAAACCACAGCAGTTTGCAAACATGATTGCAGCAAAGAGAACTAAGTGATGGCAAAATTCAAAGCACAAAGTAACTAAACACAAAGCATACTAAATTCTCCGATATACAAGCCTTAAAAAGACATCGGTGATGATGTCACTGAAGATCGCCAGTCAACTTGCTATACTGAGCAACCGGGGCCGCCATAGAGAAAGGGAGCCGAGCCCAGCAGTGGAGCCGAGGCAGGTGCGTAACATATATTACACGTATGCAACATGTTTACTGGAAAATGGGGCTGAGGGATGATAATTAAAATTATTAAGTAAATAAAGAAATAATTGCACAATCCTCCAAGGAGTTAAATTCTGAAACAAGTGCTATTTTGTATCTGGTCCAGAGAGCTATTGATTTTCTTTTTTAAACAGCATATACAGTATTTTATCACATCAATCATCGGAGGGGGAAGCACAGTCCAGTTCAGTGAAGCGGCACATGGTACTGAAGTCCCGGGATTGAGGTCACTTACTGTCAGGCTTATAGCAAACACACTGCTCTGAAAGTCACCTTATCTGCAGCAATCATTGGATAATAACTGACCCGTCATAGATGGGATTTATCTTTGGAATTAGAAATGTTTAAATAGTTATTAAAAAAAATCCAAAATATTAAACAAAAGTATCTCCAGCCTAATAAATGTGAGACAGCCGATGAGGCCTCCGTACGGAATGTAACGTAAGTTTTTCCAGACTCCTAAATGGCCGATCTGTTGTCCTTTGCTGCAATGTTTCCCCCCCAACAACTGCACAAAACTTGTCACATCTAACATTCGTGATTGCACAGATTAACATTTTTTCTTTATGTTATTGCAAAGTTTTTATCACTGATCAGACGTTACATACTTGAAATTATACCAATAAATAAATAATTAAAAAAAAAAAACGATATTATTTATGAAAAAGCTAATTGATGTCCAGAGAAATAATATTCAAAATACATGATTTTTTTGATATTTTTGATCCAAACTTGTCACAAGTGTGACACCGACGGCAAGTCTTGGAACTGATGATTACTACACCTTATGGATTGCAGTTCTATAACTTGTATTTAAATATATATTCTTTCTTTTGGTGCTACAGGGGTTAACAACTCTTTCCTATTTGGTTGTTCTATGTAAGCCTTAATCTCAGGTGTAGTTTGATGACCACTCCCCTCCACTATAATGACTTAATGTCTTATCACTTGACACCGGTAATAGAATCTCTTTCTATGCTCATTACTTTGCAAGAAGGCAGTCTCTGGAAGAATCTGAGGAGTAACGACTATTGCAGCTTTTGTGTTTGCTGCAATTGTGTTTATCCTTTTGTGTCTATTTTTCCCCTTGTCAGTCTTCTCTTCCTTGTGTTGTATTATCTCAGAATTGAGACTAGTGTCCTCGGTGCCCTGCTATACAATAACCAGGTGAGTCCAGGGCAAGCAAGGACCTAGGCACGAGATGTCAATGGCAACGGGGGAGGAGGGGGGATGTGATTGTTGAGGGAAAAGGACCCATATAGGGATGTTAGGGGTCACACAGTGTCAGGAACTTACCCCTTCACCTCTCGCTATCACAAGAGCCTTCCTTCTATATCATTCCTGCGATGAACCGTGTGTCGTGCTGCACGTTGAGAGTCCGTACGCTCCTCAATGACAAAACCAATCTGGAAAACCTACTGTCCAGACTGTTCTGTACAAATGTAGGGGTTGTGAACAAGTACACCCACCACTCCTATACACTGACTTAGGAATACGTCTTCAGACACTGTTCATTTGGCCTCAGAGTGATTCTATTAATAAGCATAAAACACGTTTCGACTTTGAACTGGGGCCTTCATCAGATACATTATTTAATGACTGGAGCATGTTACGTCACTTCATGAGGAGCATTGGCTTGGTCCAAATGCTCTTAAATGTAGAGACACTGTATGACGAGACAGATCCTTACTCTGATCAGTGCTGAACTGTAGAGCTAGGGGTTGACACGATTACCCATGGAGATTCTCTGTATTATCCTGTCCTCTCTTGCATTTGTCTTTTGAGGGGCAACCAGCCTTCATGGGGGGCTTAAAAGAGTTTGTGGTTTTGTAGAGCTGAAATATTCTAGAAATCATAAGACTTGGAACAACCATCTTCTGTGGCTATGTCTGATAGGGCAACCCCGTCCCTTCATCTGGAGAACCTGCTGTCGGAGCGGTTCAGTCACTTTGGCGCAGCAAAATGAGAGCAAACTGGAAAGTTAGGCTGCCGATTACATAGTGTTTGTCAGATAATTAAGGAAATTTGCAGGTGCAGATTAACACCAATAACCTGCAGGGATCTTAGTGTTCTCTAATTGTGATCAGTGTCTTTTTTTTCCATGTTTATCCTGTGCTTTAGATTATATTCAAGCTTAAAATACTGATAATTTACTCATTAGCAGAGTGTCACATAGGACAATAGAATGACCTGAACATTAAAGGAAATTGCGTGTTGATCTCTATTTTAATTGCCATTGTAGTACTAGTTTAGTCAAGATATACAAAATAGAAGATAAAAGATATCTTAGTAGTGGTACGAATGTAGACAACCCGAATAAAGTGAGTCCTACCATCAGAGCTGAGCTTTATGGTCTGGGACATTGCTGTAACAAAGGTGCGTCAGGTACAGCTACAGCCTGAATAAAGTGAGTCCTGCCATTAGAGCTGGGCTTTATGGTCTGGGACATTGCTGTAACAGAGGTGTGTCAGGTACAGCTACAGCTTGAATAAAGTGAGTTTTGCCATGAGAGCTGGGCTTTATGGTCTAGGACATTGCTGTAATAGAGGTGCGTCAGGTACAGGTACAACCTAAATAAAGTGAGTCCTGCCATCAGAGCTGGGCTTTATGGTCTGGGACATTGCTGTAACAAAGGTGCGTCAGGTACAGCTACAGCCTGAATAAAGTGAGTCCTGCAATCAGAGCTGGGCTTTATGGTCTGGGACATTGCTGTAATAGAGGTGCGTCAGGTACAGCTACAACCTGAATAAAGTGAGTCCTGCCATCAGAGCTGGGCTTTATGGTTTGGGACATTGCTGTAACAGAGGTGCGTCAGGTACAGCTACAACCTGAATAAAGTGAGTCCTGCCATCAGAGCTGGCCTTTAATGTCTGGGACATTGCTGTAACAAAGGTGCGTCAGGTACAGCTACAGCCTGAATAAAGTGAGTCCTGCCATCAGAGTTGGGCTTTATGGTCTGGGACATTGCTGTAACAAAGGTGCATCAGGTACAGCTACAACCTGAAACATAAGGGGGCAGAAGGAGCTGGAGGAATACCCAGAACCCCTGTAGAAGAGAGGAAGAGACGTGAGTAACAAGCCTTCCCATACTATTCCAATATCTAATGCATCCCGATCACTACGGAATCCTGGAATTAGATAATTAATACAAGAACTTACTTGTTACATTCCTTCTTAGAGCCTCTTCAGATATGTAATTCATTTCTATTAATTGCTAATAAACCTTATTATTAGGGGTAATGTTTGCTCTTAAGCACCAACCCAAGGGTCTCCCGGGATCCAAAATATTAGATCTCCTTCACTATTGCAGATGAAAGGAAAAGACAGGATTAATTACAAAGAATCTCTCTAGGATTTCTCATAAAGACAAAAAAAAACCTTTCTCTAAATCACAGTTTAACTGGAAGGTTTAATGGGATTGGTATCAGTAATGCGCAATGAACTAAAATAGCTCAGCTCCAATTCTGTGTTCTGCTTAATTGCTATGTGAATCATAGACTCTCTCCATGTGTCTGGCCTGTCTTATGGTAAAGAGAGCCTCATTAATATGCATTATAACATTAAAGCCAGACAGGTTTAGCTCAAGTAGGCTTCTTAACTAATTATAGTTAAAATGTTCTATAAATTATTCCCCCAAAATACCTAATTACGTCCTACCTGTCAATGTTACCTGCCAGTCTGTCTACACCGGCAACATCCAATGGTTAGATGTCAACCCCAACCCAACCAAGAGCATCCGGCGGGCGGCAGGTGAGCAGCGACCTGACACCCAAACTGCTCAAAACTCACCGCGATAACAAGAAACTGGAATTAGACAACAACAAATCATAAAAAGAAGAAATATACTGATACATGGGACATAAATTACTGCATTCATAGGATGAGGAAAGGACAGTAACATTGAAAGGAGATCAAAAACACAACAGGTAAAGGGCAAAAGCAGCTGGTATTCCTGTAGAGTATTATAGTAGTTATATTCTTGTACATAGGAGCAGTATTATAGCAGTTATATTCTTGTATATAGGAGCAGTATTATAGTAGTTATATTCTTGTACATAGGGGCAGTATTATAGTAGTTATATTCTTGTATACAGGAGCAGTATTATAGTAGTTATATTCTTGTATATAGGAGCAGTATTATAGTAGTTATATTCTTGTATATAGGGGCAGTATTATAGTAGTTATATTCTTGTATATAGGAGCAGTATTATAGTAGTTATATTCTTGTATATAGGAGCAGTATTATAGTAGTTATATTCTTGTATATAGGGGCAGTATTATAGTAGTTATATTCTTGTATATAGGAGCAGTATTATAGTAGTTATATTCTTGTATACAGGAGCAGTATTATAGTAGTTATATCCTTGTATATAGGGGCAGTATTATAGTAGTTATATTCTTGTATATAGGGGCAGTATTATAGTAGTTATATTCTTGTATACAGGAGCAGTATTATAGTAGTTATATTCTTGTATATAGGGGCAGTATTATAGTAGTTATATTTTTATATAGGGGCAGTATTATAGTAGTTATATTCTTGTATAAGGGCAGTATTATAGTAGTTATATTCTTGTGTATAGGGCAGTATTATAGTAGTTATATTCTTGTATATAAGAGGCAGTATTATAGTAGTTATATTCTTGTATATAGGAGCAGTATTATAGTAGTTATATTCTTGTATATAGGAGCAGTATTATAGTAGTTATATTCTTGTATATAGGGGCAGTATTATAGTAGTTATATTCTTGTACATAGGGGCAGTATTATAGTAGTTATATTCTTGTATATAGGGGCAGTATTATAGTAGTTATATTCTTGTATATAGGGGCAGTATTATAGTAGTTATATTCTTGTATATAGGGGCAGTATTATAGTAGTTATATTCTTGTACATAGGGGCAGTATTATAGTAGTTATATTCTTGTATATAGGGGCAGTATTATAGTAGTTATATTCTTGTATATAGGGGCAGTATTATAGTAGTTATATTCTTGTATATAGGGGCAGTATTATAGTAGTTATATTCTTGTATATAGGGGCAGTATTATAGTAGTTATATTCTTGTAATAGGAGCAGTATTATAGTAGTTATATTCTTGTATATAGGAGCAGTAATTAATAGCAGTTATAATTTTCTTGTATCATAGGGCAGTATTATAGTAGTTATATTCTTGTATATAGGAGCAGTATTATAGTAGTTATATTCTTGTACATAGGGGCAGTATTATAGTAGTTATATTCTTGTATATAGGAGCAGTATTATAGTAGTTATATTTTGTATATAGGAGCAGTATTATAGTAGTTATATTCTTGTATATAGGAGCAGTATTATAGTAGTTATATTCTTGTACACTAGGGCAGTATTATAGTAGTTATATTCTTGTACATAGGAGCAGAAGTAATTATACAGTAGTTATTATATTCTTGTATATAGAGGCAGTATTATAGTAGTTATATTCTTGTATATAGGGCAGTATTATAGTAGTTATATTCTTGTATATAGGAGCAGTATTATAGTAGTTATATTCTTGTATATAGGAGCAGTAATATAGTAGTTATATTCTTCTATATAGGGCAGTATTATAGTAGTTATATTCTTGTATATAGGGGCAGTATTATAGTAGTTATATTCTTGTTATAGGAGCAGTATTTATAGTAGTTATATTCTTGTACATAGGGCAGTATTATAGTAGTTATATTCTTGTATATAGGAGCAGTATTATAGTAGTTATATTCTTGTACATAGGGCAGTTATATAGATTTAGTTATATTATTTTGTTGTATAAGGAGCAGTATTATAGTAGTTATATTCTTGTATATAGGAGCAGTATTATAGTAGTTATATTCTTGTATATAGGAGGCAGTATTATAGTAGTTATATTCTTGTACATAGGAGCAGTATTATAGTAGTTATATTCTTGTACATAGGGCAGTATTATAGTAGTTATATTCTTAGTAATAGGAGCAGTATTATAGTAGTTATATTCTTGTATATAGAGGCAGTATTATAGTAGTTATATTTTGTATATAGGAGCAGTATTATAGTAGTTATATTCTTATATATAGGGGCAGTATTATAGTAGTTTATATTCTTGTATATAGGGGCAGTATTATAGTAGTTATATTCTTGTTATAGGAGCAGTATTATAGTAGTTATATTCTTGTAATAGGGGCAGTATTATAGTAGTTATATTCTTGTATATAGGAGCAGTATTATAGTAGTTATATTCTTGTATATAGGAGCAGTATTATAGTAGTTATATTCTTGTATATAGGAGCAGTATTATAGTAGTTATATTCTTGTATATAGGAGCAGTATTATAGTAGTTATATTCATTGTACATAGCGGCAGTATTATAGTAGTTATATTCTGTATATAGGAGCAGTATTATAGTAGTTATATTCTTGTAGATTGGAGCAGTATTATAGTAGTTATATTCTTGTATATAGGGCAGTATTATAGTAGTTATATTCTTGTATATAGGGGCAGTATTATAGTAGTTATATTCTTGTATATAGGAGCAGTATTATAGTAGTTATATTCTTGTATATAGGAGCAGTATTATAGTAGTTATATTCTTGTATATAGGGCAGTATTATAGTAGTTATATTCTTGTATATAGGGGCAGTATTATAGTAGTTATATTTTGTATATAGGGCAGTATTATAGTAGTTATATTCTGTATATAGGAGCAGTATTATAGTAGTTATATTCTTGTATATGGCAGATATTATAGTAGTTATATTCTTGTATATAGGGCATATTATAGTAGTTATATTCTTGTATATAGGGGACAGTATTATAGTAGTTATATTCTTGTATATAGGAGCAGTATTATAGTAGTTATATTCTTGTATATAGGGCAGTATTATAGTAGTTATATTCTTGTATATAGGGCAGTATTATAGTAGTTATATTCTTGTATATAGGGCAGTATTATAGTAGTTATATTCTTGTATATAGGGGCAGTATTATAGTAGTTATATTCTTGTATATAGGGCAGTATTATAGTAGTTATATTCTTGTAATATAGGGGCAGTATTATAGTAGTTATATTCTTGTATATAGGGGCAGTATTATAGTAGTTATATTCTTGTATATAGGGCAGTATTATAGTAGTTATATTCTTGTATATAGGGCAGTATATAGTAGTTATATTCTTGTATATAGGAGCAGTATTATAGTAGTTATATTCTTGTATATAGGGGCAGTATTATAGTAGTTATATTCTTGTATATAGGGGCAGTATTATAGTAGTTATATTCTTGTATATAGGGGCAGTATTATAGTAGTTATATTCTTGTATATAGGAGCAGTATTATAGTAGTTATATTCTTGTATATAGGGGCAGTATTATAGTAGTTATATTCTTGTATATAGGCGCAGTATTATAGTAGTTATATTCTTGTACATAGGGGCAGTATTATAGTAGTTATATTCTTGTATATAGGGGCAGTATTATAGTAGTTATATTCTTGTACATAGGAGCAATATTATAGTAGTTATATTCTTGTATATAGGGGCAGTATTACAGTAGTTATATTCTTGTATATAGGGGCAGTATTATAGTAGTTATATTCTTGTATATAGGGACAGTATTATAGTAGTTATATTCTTGTACATAGGGGCAGTATTATAGTACCGTATATACTCGTGTATAAGCCGAGTTTTTCAGCCCAAAAATTGGGCTGAAAAGTCCCCCCCTCAGCTTATACGCGAGTCATAAGGCCGCCCGCCCCCCCATCGGTATACAGGCGCCCTCCCCCATGGGTTTACAGGGCCCCCCTTGCTGCCGCAAACCTGTAAAGTAATAGATCATTATACTTATCCCTGTCACCGCCGCCGCCGCCATCGCGCTCCTCCCGGTCTTCATGCTTCTTCCGGCTGCTGCTGTATATACCACTGGGGAGGCTGCTGTAACACTGCTGGGGCCTTTATATACCACTGGGGAGGCTGTTGTATACCACACTGCTGGGGGCTGTATACCCGTGTTGGGGTCCACCCTCGGCTTATACACGAGTCAATAGGTTTTCCCAGATTTTGGGGGCAAAAGTAGGGGGGTCGGCTTATACACGGGTCGGCTTATACACGAGTATATACGGTAGTTATATCCCTGTACATAGAGGCAGTATTATATTAGTTACATTCTTGTCCATTGTTAGTACTTGAAGGAAAATGATTGTGATTTGATGATAATATACATTTACTTTGCGTTTAAAGATACTACAAAATAGTGGTTGTTTCTTGCTTCTAAGCAAAACTATATAATATACTGTATATTTATTCATTATATAGCGCCATAAATTCCACAGCACTATAAATCACAATAGCATTTGTTATTCCGGAATACCAGTACTTTTGCAATGAATAAAAGAAAAAAAACACACCTACATAATGATGCCTTATATCTGCATTAAAATTGCAACAAAAAAATTATAATGTATATTTAACAAAGCAAACATGATTGGTATTGCTTCTTTTCATGCGGACACCTGCAGCGGTAAAGAAATTGCTGGGGTTACTTTTTAGATTAGCAAATTGGTTAAACTCGTAGTTGTATTCCTGTATCTAGATAGTGATCTGTTTTACTTTCGAGACTTGTGACTAGTTTGGGACCTGTGTTTCATTCCTGTATTGGAACTTCATATTAAACGTGTTTCTTTCCTTTGGCAGTTGAGGAGTTAAAGTCAGTTTCTGTTGCTAGCTTGTTCTTGTCCAGGTGTGGCTACTCTGTGATCACTCCCCTCTCCTTTATATGTTCACATGGTTCCAGCATGCTTTGTTGGTGATTGAACCCATTGCTTGCCAATCTTCCTGTGGAGAAGGAAGTTCTCTGGAGAGCTGATCCTTGCGAAGCCGTCTTCTATCAAGGAGCGTGGCATCAAGTGTGAAGTTGTTTGTTGTTCCCCTATCTGTCTCCCTTTCCCTCCTGTTGATTTTAGTTCCGCCTTTGGGACTAGGGCTTCCATCAGCCATTTCAATATTGAGAGCTAACATTGGGGCCAGTGAGGGACTAGGTATCCTGTTCGGCGACAGATTGAAAGAACCTGTATAGGGACAGTAGGGAGATCAGGGCACAGTCGCAGATGAGTGCAGAAGGTCTCCATTCCCCTGTTCTCTATGAGCAGGGCCCTCCGCTGTATTTGTGTCCCCCCTAGTGTCTCCCTGTCTGTTGTTTGGTGTAGTACCCCGGACACCGCTGGTCCTTGCATCCAGCATGGCAGCGGTTTTACATTAGCTTTACCCCTATTAGTAGGAAGCGGTGGTCTAGTACAGTAATGACTGAAAAGGGCAATTAAAAATGTTGCACTTCCTCCTATAAATCTATTTATATTTAATAAACAGTAATAAATATTCAACAAATCTTGTTATATTGAGGTTAAAATCTGATACATTCAATAAGCTGATGGTAAGAATCCTGTAGGTGATTACATCCACTGTATGTAATGTAAGTGTTATATTCACAATCACTGACAAGAGCTGAAAATTATCTACTTTACTTTCTGCTAAAAGGGTAAAAAGATCTCGTTATTCTGCAGATGCGGATTGTGTAAATGCAGAAAGAACATGAAGAAAATCTGTGAAAAAAATCTCATTAATGCTGCAGATGAGGAGAGGTGTCCTCCAAAACATCATCAAATATTAAATGAGCAGCTACACAAGTTTTTATGTATTTTTTTTTCAAGAAATGTGATAATTTCCAGCTTCTATATAGAGCAGAGAACATCTGTGTAAGGAAAAGAGGAATTCAAGAGTTTACAGGCTCCGTCACCACCCGGATTCATCATCACTTACATTTCATTTCTGTTTTTCTTCCCCGTTCCTTTATACCTATAAAGCTCATTGTGCTAATGAGAATATTCAGCATAAACAACAATTAAACTTTTACAGATGTAAGAAGTTAAAGCCCTGTTACCGAAGGTACCTCTGAAGGTGAGGAGGCTCGGGCCACCACCCTATCCCTCAACTCCTCAACCTGCCCCTACCTCCTCCACCCACACACCAGGAAAGGGACACCTCTCCAAGGGAAGAGGATAGCAGCTGCTTTAGCAGGGTCCTAGATGAGAATGAACTCAATCAGTGACATCTGGTGGAGGGAAGTCGAGCTATTTAAGGCTGAGAGGGTGGAGAACCGAAAGCTCAGACACACCCCTCCACCTCCACCTGGGCCATGACTCTCTCCTCACCTGCTGCTGGGTTTGCAAACATGTTGATGCCTCCCGGGTAAAAGTGCTTCAGCCCGCCCCTGGTGTCTGCACAACACAAGTCCTAGATGAGAATGAACTCAATCAGTGATATCTGGCGGAGGGAAGCGGAGCTATTTAAGGCTGAGAGGGTGGAGGACCGAAAGCTCAGACCCACACCTCCACCTCCTCACCTGCAGAGTCACCCACCACACATTCAGCAACTGTAGCTTCAATATCAACCCAGACATCAAAGGAAAAAAAACCTCTGCTTTGAACAGGAGTAGAACTCTGGGATTGCACCCATGACGCTTCCTAGCACATCCCCAACAATCCCTGTCTGACCAAAAACTGTCCTCCATCAGCTGTGAAAAAAGACTTGGTGACTTACATTTCCGCATACAAATGAGGTCTCCAGACTACGGTCTGTAGTCTGTCTGGGCGGTCTCCAGGGCTCCGTCTCCACCCTCGCTGCTGTTATTACCCCCCGCTGGGCGTGACAATGCCTCCTCTAGTGCGCTTCCAATTTGAACTTCCCAAATCCTCCTTCCGGGTATGATGTCATTTCCGGTCCAGTGCATGGACATGGTGTGTTCCTGAGGAAGGAGCAGGGACAGCTCCGAAACACGTCGAGTGACACAATAAACACCATTGTACATCACTTCGCGGATCCTTTGTTTTTGAATGCAGCAGCGTGGCCGGTGACACACCATCCTCTCTGAGCCTTGATCTCCACCATTGTGCCATGGACCATTACTGTTCTCAATCTACACTCTCGGCCTAGGGCAACTCATTGAGTCCCATGGCCTCCAATATCACCTCTACGCCGACGACACCCAAATCTACCTGTCTGGTCCTGACATCGCCTCCCTTCTATCCAAAATTCCACACTGCCTGTCCGCCATCTCATCCTTCTTCTCTGCTCGCTTCCTTAAGCTGAACATGGACAAAACCGAGTTCATAGTCTTCCCCCCAAGACGCTCCCCCTCACTACCTGACCTATCCATCGTCGTCAACGACTGCTCTCTCTCTCCAGTCCCCCATGCCAAGTGCCTCGGGGTTATCCTTGACTCTTCCCTCTCCTTCAAGCCCCACATCCAGGCCCTCGCCACCTCCTGCCGACTCCAGCTCAAAAACATCTATAGGATTCGCGCTTTCCTTGACCACAACACTGCTAAAACCCTTATTCACGCTCTCATCATCTCCCGCCTCGATTACTGCAACCTCCTGCTCACCGGCCTCCCCAATACCTGTCACGGGTGGCACGGATGACAGGGTAGAGGCCACGCGCAGACGGTCCCAGCGTTTGGCCAATCAGCCATAAGGTTTGAGGACGGTCCGTCTTTCAGGGGCATTTACCTTCTGTGTAGATAAAGAGAAGGTATGATAAGATCTCCCTATCATGGGGAGACGGCTGGGAAGGTCTTGTGCTCGGTCTGGTTTCTACACCAGTATTCTGGGTCTCTAGGACCCAGCAGGTTCTTCCCACCTTTATAAGGAGTTTCATTTCCCTCCCTCGGTGCAGGTGATATTTCCTTGTGGACTCATTATCCTTGCTCCAGCAGAAGCTGAGGTTGTGGAGGTTGCTGTGCTCTGCTGCAAGATAAGTGTTTTCTTTCCCCATTGTCTGTTTTTCCTTGTGTTTGTCTTTAGTTGTTAGTGGAGGGGTCTAGTGAACCTCTCCATCTGATCCTTAGATAAGGTAGTGCTAGGATCAGAGAGGGACGAGGTTCGTGGTCGGCGACAGTTGAGGAAACTGTATAGGGACGTTAGGGCAGACAGGGTCAGCCCTAGTAAGACTAGGGGTCACCCTCTCCCTCTTGTGCCCATAGCTTTAGGGACTCCTTATTCCCCCCCCCGTCGTGGTCCTACGCTGAGTGCCTCTCCCGCTCCCAGCGTGACAATACCTCCCTTGCACCTCTCCAAACTATCTTGAACTCCGCTGCCCGCCTAATCCATCTGTCTCCCCGCTACTCCCCTGTCTCCCCCCTCTGCCAAGCCCTTCACTGGCTCCCTACTTCCCAGAGATCCCGGTTTAAAACATTAACCATGACATACAAAGCCATTCACAACCTGTCCCCTCCATACATCTCTGACATGGTCTCCCGTTACCTACCCTCACGCAACCTGCGATCCTCCCAAGAGCTTCTCCTCTACTCCCCCCTCATCTCCTCTTCACACAACCGCATACAGGATTTCTCCCGTGCTTCACCCAGACTCTGGAACTCACTGCCACCACACATCAGACATTCTCCTACCCTGGGAACCTTCAAAAGAAGCCTGAAGACCCACCTGTTCCGCCAAGCCTACCACCTGCAATAAGACCCGGTCCACCACACCGCCTCACGACTGGAACTTCCCCCTCCAACTGTATCCCCACCCGCCCCTCGTAGACTGTGAACCTTTGTGGACAGGATTTCTCCCCTCTTGTTTCTATACAACCGAATTGTCAACATTTATTGTTACTTGTATTGTTACTATGTTACTTGTCCTAGTCTGCCTTTTTTAGCATGTAAAGCGCCATGGAATATAATGGCGCTATATAAATAAATAATAATAATAATGGAAGTGTGGGCCCAGCAGCAACTGTATTGGTGCATATATCGGTTGTGGGTGACACAACCAAACAAGGTGAGCTGGAGATAGCACCATTGGTGACATTTTTATTGAGGATAAGACTATATTGCGCCTTTGTTCATCCAATTTAGGTAATCCTTTACAGGGATTGTCCGAGAACAGCCACGGGGACTCAAGTGTAACAGCTCCGAGACCAGAGGGTCAGACCCAAGAGGAACAGAGTCACTGAGGGGAGGGGCCATGGAACCTGATAAGGAGAACCGGTGGAGGAACGGTAGAGGAGCACGGGACTGTGTCACAGAGGGTTGCTCCAGATGGTCTGGAAGGTACCATCAGAGTCTGCAGGTAGATGGTAGGAAGGTGGGACACCGACGCTAGAAGATAATACGAAGCAAGACATAGTCAAAGAAGCAGGCGCTGGTCCGGGACCTGAGTACAGCAACTTAGAACAATGCACAAAGTTGGCCAGGCACCTCCCTAAGGAAGTGAGACCTAAAATACCCACAAGCCTCTCAGCCATTGGCTGAGAGGTCATTACAGGAAAAGGGTGCACTGGCATTTTAAATAATTTGACAGTGGGCCCCCACAACCCGGAAGTGAGGAGGCAAAGAAGACGCATCGGGAAGGATCTGCAGCCCGGAGGGACATCAAGAGAGCGCAGACTGGATAAAAAAATATCATGATTTGGGTCGGGTTGGACCAACACTGGCACAAACTGCTGGATAACTGCGGACCAATGAGTCAAGTGTAACGTTTATAAGAACATTTCTAGGCGATATGGTCACACAACTTTCCTCGCTCTTGTAGTTGTCGGAAGTTGGAAGGTTTTCTGTACTCAAGAAGCTTTTATAGCCCAAAGACGCTCTCTGTAATCTTGCACTCGAGAGCCGTCCGCACCAATGTTTTGTAGCAGAAGAGCAAATCTAATGGAGCTGGATCACATTGAAAGAGTAAGAAGGAAAACAAACTCTTTCTTCAGTCATTATTTCTTTACACAATTAAATACAATCTATAGAGCAAAACGTCTGCAATTGGAGGTCAAGGAAAATCCTGCTTTATAGGTGGCAAGTTGAGAAATCAGTGACTCTCCATTGTAATAAAAGACTATTGAAGCCGGGAGAACCAGGACACAATGTATAACTTCCTTTCTGTGATGTAAGACGGATACATTGTGGCAAAAGACTTAAGGCCCCACTCCAGGATTGTCTTTTAATTTCACCAATGGAGGGGTGCTTCTAATCTAAGTCACTGTCGGCTCCTATTCTCATCCTCCGTCGTCTTCTTCATCTATCCAAACCTGCTCCGGTCACTCACCGGTGATTTCTGACCTGCCGGCAGCTCCAGTGATTCATGGAGGCTCCGGAGGTCACAACTCAATATAAGTGTATGAGCCTTGTCCTAGCCTGACTGGCCTAGATCTAGCCTCATTCTGGCCTCAATCTGTCTTCATGCTACCCAATGCTGGCTTTCCTTCTGGCTTTGTTCTTGTCTCAATATAACCTCGTTCTGGTCTCAATCTGGCCTCATGCTGGCCCCATTCTAGTCTTGATCTGGTCTCGTTCTGGCTTCATTCTAGCCACATTCTAGTCTCATTCTACTGCATCCTGTCTGTGTTCTGTCTTTGTTCTTGTCTCAATCTTACCTTGTCAGGTTTCGATCTGACCTCATTCTGGCCTCAATCTGTCTTCATGCTACCCAATCCTGGCTTTGCTTCTGGCTTTGTTCCCGTCTCGATCTGACCTCATTCTGGTCTTGATCTGGTCTCGTTCTGGCTTCATTCTAGCCACATTCTAGTCTCATTCTACTGCATCCTGTCTGCGTTCTGTCTTTGTTCTTGTCTCAATCTTACCTTGTCAGGTTTCGATCTGACCTCATTCTGGTCCTGTTCTGGTCTCATTCTAGTCTCATTATGGCTCCATGTTGTTTTGCTCTGGTCTCATTCTGGCTTCATTCTAGCCTCATTCGGATCTCGTTCTGCTGCTTTCTGGCCTCGATTCGGCCTCATACTGGTCTAGTTTTGACCTCTGGCCCCATCCTGGCCTGGTTCTTGCATCATTCTGGCTTTGTTCTACCTCATCCTGGCCTTTTCCTGGCCTCAATCTGTCTTCGGTGTACCCTGTCTTGGCTTTGTTCTTGTCTTGATCTGACCTCAATGTGGTCTCGATATGGCCTAATTCCGGCCACTTTCTGGTCTCGTTCTTGCCTCATTCTGGCCCAATTCTGGTCATGTTCTACCGTATCCTGGATTCGTCCTTGCTTTGTTCTAGTCTCGCTCTGGCTTCGTTCTGACCTTGTTTTGACATTGTTCTAGTCTCGGTCTTTCCTTTTTCTGGTCTTAAGCTGACCTCCTCCTGGCTCTCCAAGACTTTTTTTGAGCGTATGTGACATAAGTTATGACTTCCAGTCAATCAGAATACAGGCACAAGATGGCATCGGGGGACCGGAGCGACACCAAAAGAAGGGTGAAGGCGCAGGAGGCTGAATATATTACAAGGGACTGTGACCTTAGATTAAAGCACCACTCCAGTGTTTAACAAACAAACCCGCTTTAACTTGCAATGTTTCCAAAATTGTTTGCTGGTAGAACTATATTTGTTAGAAAGACACTTGATACAGTAGAGCTGTTGAAATATATTATCGACTAATAAAAAGACTTGACCATTGACATCTAACCATGACAAGGAGACGCTAATACATCAAAAGGACATAAAAGCAGATGTTCGGGAGTTTCTCTATGGGGATTTTTTCGGCATAGACATTTACAAGATGAATGAGATATTTCATGATTTTAAACGAATTAATCCAAAAAGGGAAGGACTCTCCTTCATGTTCTAATCAATAACAATATTTCTACCATTGGAGCTGTGCATTGTATTTTGTATTCTGAATGGTGCACTCAGCCGCGTAACTTTGGGCCCAGGGGCCCCGATACGAAAGCTCCAACGGGGCCCCCAATTATTGCAAATCTTTAATAATATTAGTCTTTTTCTATGGGCCAAAGGGGCTTTTGGGGCCCCCCTTGGCTGCAGGGCCCGGGTGCGATTGCAACCCCTGCACCTATTGTAGTTACGCCCCTGGGTGCACTCATTACACCTGTTAGTCCCCATGTCCAGTGATCGTCTGTTAGAATGGATCCAGCACAATCCGTTCTGCAAACACAACTTTATTGTCCTTTATGAAATAGTTGATTTCTGCAGGATCCGTTTTTTTTAACATTGAGGTCTATGGAGACCGGATCTGGTAACTGATCGATGTGTGAGCAGCTCCTGCACTGATGGACCGGATGTTCCATGCATTACATTCATTTCAATGACCGCCAGGTGGTGAAGAGTCCACCAGACAACAACTGATCCCAGTTGATCACTGAGAGAAGCCAGGCTGGTTTCATACTACTGTTATTTGGAATCTGGGGGATGTAGGTACAGTCTACATCCCCCGGATTCCCCTGGAATCCTCTATAATCGACAAACTGGATGCACCTATCTCACAATAATACCGGTGCGGGAGCAGACAATTGCTTCTGGTTTAATAACCTTTTTTGCATGGATCCGGTGAAAAATGCGGTTGTGTCATGTCACACTTGGTTCTGGGCATGCTCAGACCAAAAACCTGGATCCGACATTAATAAACCACCATTATAATTTAACCCGTGGTGCCCCTTAACCGGATGGTCATAGTTTTGTCACAAAGACCAAGTTTGCAATAAAATGAGTTTTTGGTTTCAGTGCAAAAAGCATGGACACCCGGATCGGGGAGAACCGTAAAGAAGTGGATGCACCTGAGCAGCTCCTGCACTGATGGACCAGCTGTTTCTATGCCTTGCATTCATTTCAGGTTGTGTAAAGTCCACCAGACAAAGAGTGATCGTTACTGATCACTGAGAAAAGTCACATACCGGGAGCAAAGCCGACCACAGCGCCTGATACAAAAAGAAGGAAAAAGTTAAAATATAAAAGAACAATCACCCAATAAAGATAAACTTGCACAGAGTTTGTCTCTGTTTATCTGACACCTCATGTAAATGCATTGATAGATCAGCACCGCTCTCTGCTCAGTGTAATGTACTGTAGGGATCTATTAGCAGATGGGAGCACAGACAGACAGAAACCAAGTTTAAAGGTGAACAAGTCTATATTTATAATGTGAAGTGCAGCAAATGAGAAGTTTCATCAGACAGTTAATACTGAAAGTCTCTGAGAATAGTTGTAGCAAGAAAACATAAACATGAAAGTCTCAGGAGATCATTTTCCCTGGTAGAAACCAATGGAGAAAAACACAGTCCGATAATAATAACAATAATCATCATAATAATAAACCCCCAGACTCCTGGGAAAGGGAATCCTCAGAATAACAAGTCCATACCTGTTGGTGCAGTACAGTTTTAACACTAGAAGTCCCAGAAATGTCGAGCTCCCCCCTGAAGTCCCGAAAGAGGGTCAAATGACCCTTAGTCCAAACTGACAACTCTGATGGCTCCAATTAGCATCCTTTCATTTGTAAATGTGGCCTAAAATCCTTCAGGTCATTCGACCCGTCTCTGGGTTCCAAAAGGTAGAAAAATTAAATGACCCCTCTCTGGGACTTCTAGTGTTAAAGAGTCCTGGTGTCCATAGAGCTGTACCTGTACTATAAACAATAGTTCATTTAGCGCTAGAAGAGCACACAAGGCTTTTGTGACACGGGGCTTGTGAAACAGGAGCAAAGTCATGGAACTAAACACAGACAGCTGCAAGCAGGAGAGTAGCTGGAGGCAGGTGAGATTGCTGGAGTCCAGAGTTAATTGCTGGGGAAGCCAAAGCGGATTAGCAGGAGGTTGAGCAGACTGGTACAGCACAGGAAGCCAGGGATTCACACTGAATACTCAAGCATGGCTAGATGATAGGCTGAGGTTTATAAAGGCAAAAAGGAGGATCATATCATCAAGAGCGAAGCAGCGGACACCATCTTGAAAAGGGGCAAAATGCACATAATATCAATAGAAGATCCAAAGTCCTAACACTCAGTCGCTGCAGTGGATTTGGGCTTTTATTATAGCATTTACACCATTTTTATTCTAATATCTTACGTTCTTTCCTCTCCTCCGGTTATGCTTCGTTCTGTTCATTCACTAAGGTCATCACCGATATCTGAACTCTTTCTCCAGCCTCTTTAAGTTTCCGTGCACTGAATGTTTTTCCCGATGGCCCGTGAAGCAATTAGTGTTCTGTACTTTCGTCTCTTGATGACTCGGTGATACTATTTGGACAATCTGTGACACATTTTATCTAGCCGGAACTTCAGAAAAGTTCCAAACTAATGAAGAGCAACATTGCAGGTTTTCGGCCGAGCTGGTGGTTACACGGTCTGGAAACAAGCGAAGAATCATAGATCACAGAGGAAAGCATGAAAATTGTAGACCTTCCCCGAGCCCCCGGCTCCTCGGGTGAAGCGCGGACTGAGAACTCGTGAAGTTGTGAGTTTGCAGGAAAGGAGGTCGTTATTATTTCTTCTCCGTATATTGACTCTCCTGGTTATGATCTCAGTCACCCAGATAAAAGCCTGTCGACCGGCTGAACCTTCATCTCCAGGCTGATCCCTGGTGGTCTAGGGCACCATAGTATTGTTGACTTTATATCGAGGCCGGGGGCAAAGAAATAGCTTATAATTAACAATCCTGGTGGCCAAGGGGGGAGCAAGGGGTTTGTCGAAAAACCATCAGTGGTCAAGGGAAGGAAAAGAAGTGACTGTCAACATCCCTGGTGGTCTAGAGCCGAGGAAGGATGGAGGCCAATCTCTCACCAAACATAAGTCATACTTTACAGCCAGATACGAGAGGACACCGGGGCATTTGTATTTCCTTTTACAAGGACATTTATTCTACAACTTAGTAAAAAAGAAAAAACAATATAATGGACCGAGACTGTGAAAAGGTGAATGTAAGCAACACTATAGACCCAGCACAGCAAAAAAATCACAGTGTTATCTATGGTGTTACATGGGACTGCAGGTGACATCTACTACATTATCTGTACTCAGAGATATCACTGTTATCTGTGGTGTTACATAGGACTGCAGGTGATATCTACTACATTATCTGTACTCAGAGATATCACTGTGTTATCTGTGGTGTTACATGGGACTGGAGGTGACATCTACTACATTATCTGTACTCAGAGATATCACTGTTATCTGTGGTGTTACATAGGACTGCAGGTGATATCTACTACATTATCTGTACTCAGAGATATCACTGTGTTATCTGTGGTGTTACATAGGACTGCAGGTGACATCTACTACATTATCTGTACTCAGAGATATCACTGTTATCTGTGGTGTTACATAGGACTGCAGGTGGCATATACTACATTATCTGTACTCAGAGATATCACTGTGTTATCTGTGGTGTTACATAGGACTGCAGGTGACATCTCCTACATTATCTGTACTCAGAGATATCACTGTATTATCTGTGGTGTTACATAGGACTGCAGGTGACATCTACTAGTTTGATCTCTAATCAATGCTTTATTGCAGTGATGGTTACAGGTCAGCATCACTCGTTGTGTCTCCTGTTGCTGTGTCACCTGTTGTGCCTGTTGCCGTTGTGTCACCTGTCGTGTCTCTTGTTGCTGTGTCACCTGTCGTGTCTCTTGTTGCTGTGTCACTCGTTGTGTCTCTTGTTGCTGTGTCACCTGTTGTGCCTGTTGCCGTTGTGTCACCTGTTGTGTCTCTTGTTGCTGTGTCACCTGTCATGTCTCTTGTTGCTGTTTCACCTGTTGTGTCTCTTGCTGCTGTGTCACCTGTTGTGTCTCTTGTTGCTGTGTCACCTGTTGTGTCTCTTGTTGCTGTGTCACCTGTCACGTCTCTTGTTGCTGTGTCACTCGTTGTGTCATTTGTTGCTGTGTCACCTGTTGTGTCTCTTGTTGCCGTTGTGTCACCTGTCGTGTCTCTTGTTGCTGTGTCACCTGTTGTGTCTCTTGTTGCTGTGTCACCTGTCGTGTCTCTTGTTGCTGTGTCACCTGTCGTGTCTCTTGTTGCTGTGTCACCTGTTGTGTCTCTTGTTGCTGGGTCACCTGTCATGTCTCTTGTTGCTGTGTCACCTGTCGTGTCTCTTGTTGCTGTGTCACCCGTTGTGTCTCTTGTTGCTGTGTCACCTGTCGTGTCTCTTGTTGCTGTGTCACCTGTCGTGTCTCTTGTTGCTGTGTCACCTGTCATGTCTCTTGTTGCTGTGTCACTCGTTGTGTCTCTTGTTGCTGTGTCACCTGTTGTGTCTCTTGTTGCTGGGTCACCTGTCATGTCTCTTGTTGCTGTGTCACCTGTCGTGTCTCTTGTTGCTGTGTCACCTGTTGTGAATCTTGTTGCTGTGTCACCTGTTGTGTCTCTTGTTGCTGTGTCACCTGTCGTGTCTCTTGTTGCTATGTCACCTGTCGTGTCTCTTGTTGCTGTGTCACCTGTTGTGTCTCTTGTTGCTGTGTCACCTGTCGTGTCTCTTGTTGCTATGTCACCTGTCGTGTCTCTTGTTGCTGTGTCACCTGTTGTGTCTCTTGTTGCTGTGTCACCTGTTGTGTCTCTTGTTGCCGCTGTGTCACCTGTCGTGTCTCTTGTTGCTGTGTCACCTGTTGTGTCTCTTGTTGCTGTGTCACCCGTTGTGTCTCTTGTTGCTGTGTCACCTGTTGTGCCTGTTGCTGCTGTGTCACTTGTTGTGTCTCTTGTTGCTGTTGTGTCACCTGTTGTGTCTCTTGTTGCTGTGTCACCTGTTGTGTCTCTTGTTGCTGTGTCACCTGTTGTGTCTCTTGTTGCTGTGTCACCCGTTGTGTCTCTTGTTGCTGTGTCACCTGGTGTGCCTGTTGCTGCTGTGTCACCTGTTGAGTCTCTTGTTGTGTCTCACCTGTTGTGTCTCTTGTTGCGGTGTCACCTGTTGTGTCTCTTGTTGCTGTGTCACCTGTTCTGTCTCTTGTTGCCGTGTCACCTGTTCTGTCTCTTGTTGCTGTGTCACCTGTTGTATCTCTTGTTGCTGTGTCACCTGTTGTGTCTCTTGTCGCTGTGTCACCTGTTCTGCTGTTGTCCGCCGTGTCACCTGTCATGTCTCTTGTTGCTTTGTCACCTGTCGTGTCTCTTGTTGCCGCTGTGTCACCTGTTGTGTCTCTTGTTGCTGTGTCCCCTGTTGCGTCTCTTGTTGCTGTTTCACCTGTTGTGTATCTTGCTGCTGTGTCACCTGTTGTGTCTCTTGTTGCTGTGTCACCTGTTGTGTCTCTTGTTGCTGTTTCACCTGTTTGTGTCTCTTGCCGCTGTGTCACCTGTTGCGTCTCTTGTTGCTGTTTCACCTGTTGTGTATCTTGCCGCTGTGTCACCTGTCGTGTCTCTTGTTGCTGCCATGTCACCTGTCGTGTCTCTTGCTGCTGTGTCACCTGTTGTGTCTCTTGTTGCTGTGTCACCTGTTTCTGTCTCTTGTTGCTGTGTCACCTGTCGTGTCTCTTGTTGCTGTGTCACCTGTTGTGTCTCTTGTTGCTGTGACCCCTGTCGTGTCTCTTGTTGCTGTGTCACCTGTCGTGTCTCTTGTTGCTGTGTCACCTGTTGTGCCTGTTGCTGCTGTGTCACTGTTGTGTCTCTTGTTGCTGTGTCACCTGTTGTGTCTTTTGTTGCTGTGTCACCTGTCGTGTCTCTTGTTGCTGTGTCACCTGTTGTGTCTCTTGTTGCTGTGTCACCTGTTGAGTCTCTTGCTGCTGTGTCACCTGTTGTGTCTCTTGTTGCTGTGTCACCTGTTGAGTCTCTTGCTGCTATGTCACCTGTCGTGTCTCTTGTTGCTGTGTCACCTGTTGTGTCTCTTGTTGCTGTGTCACCTGTTTGCCTGTTGCCGCCGTGTCACCTGTCATGTCTCTTGTTTGCTTTGTCACCTGTCGTGTCTCTTGTTGCCGCTGTGTCACCTGTTGTGTCTCTTGTTGCTGTGTCCCCTGTTGCGTCTCTTGTTGCTGTTTCACCTGTTGTGTATCTTGCTGCTGTGTCACCTGTTGTGTCTCTTGTTGCTGTGTCACCTGTTGTGTCTCTTGTTGCTGTTTCACCTGTTGTGTCTCTTGCCGCTGTGTCACCTGTTGCGTCTCTTGTTGCTGTTTCACCTGTTGTGTATCTTGCCGCTGTGTCACCTGTCGTGTCTCTTGTTGCTGCCATGTCACCTGTCGTGTCTCTTGCTGCTGTGTCACCTGTTGTGTCTCTTGTTGCTGTGTCCACCTGTTGTGTCTCTTGTTGCTGTGTCACCTGTCGTGTCTCTTGTTGCTGTGTCACCTGTCGTGTCCTCTTGTTGCTGTGTCACCTGTCGTGTCTCTTGTTGCTGTGTCACCTGTTGTGTCTCTTGTTGCTGTGTCACCTGTTGTGTCTCTTGTTGCTGTGTCACCTGATGTGTCTCTTGTTTGCTGTGTCACCTGTTGTGTCTCTTGTTGCTGTGTCACCTGTTGTGCCTGTTGACGCTGTGTCACCTGTTGTGTCTCTTGTTGTTGTGTTACCTGTTGTGTCTCTTGTTGCTGTGTCACCTGTTGTGTCTCTTGTTGTTGTGTTACCTGTTGTGTCTCTTGTTGCTTTGTCACCTGTCGTGTCTCTTGTTGCTGCTGTGTCACCTGTTGTGTCTCTTGTTGCCGCTGTGTCACCTGTTGTGTCTCTTGTTGCTGTGTCCCCTGTTGTGTCTCTTGCCGCTGTGTCACCTGTTGTGTCTCTTGTTGCTGTTTCACCTGTTGTGTATCTTGCCGCTGTGTCACCTGTTGTGTCTCTTGTTGCTGTGTCACCTGTTGTGTCTCTTGTTGCTGTGTCACCTGTTGCCGCCGTGTCACCTGTTGTGCCTGTTGCCGCCGTGTCACCTGTTGTGTCTTTTGTTGCTGTGTCACCTGTTGTGTCTCTTATTGCTGTGTCACCTGTTGTGCCTCTTGTTGCCGCTGTGTCACCTGTTGTGTCTCTTATTGCTGTGTCCCCTGTTGTGTCTCTTGCCGCTGTGTCACCTGTTGTGTCTCTTGTTGCTGTTTCACCTGTTGTGTATCTTGCCGCTGTGTCACCTGTTGTGTCTCTTATTGCTGTGTCACCTGTTGTGCCTCTTGTTGCCGCCGTGTCACCTGTTGTGTCTTTTGTTGCTGTGTCACCTGTTGTGTCTCTTATTGCTGTGTCACCTGTTGTGTCTCTTGTTGCCGCTGTGTCACCTGTCGTGTCTCTTGTTGCTGTGTCACCTGATGTGTCTCTTGCCGCCTTGTCACCTGTTGTGTCTCTTGTTACTGTGTCACCTGTTGTGTCTCTTGTTGCTCTGTCACCTGTTGTGTCTCTTGTTACTGTGTCACCTGTTGTGTCTCTTGTTACTGTGTCACCTGTTGTGTCTCTTGTTGCTCTGTCACCTGTCGTGTCTCTTGTTGCTGTGTCACCTGTTGTGTCTCTTGTTGCTGTGTCACCTGTTGTGTCTCTTGTTGCTGTGTCACCTGTTGTGTCTTATTGCTCTGTCACCTGTTGTGTCTCTTGTTGCTGTGTCACCTGTTGTGTCTCTTGTTGCTGTGTCACCTGTTGTGTCTTATTGCTGTGTCACCTGTTGTGCCTGTCGCCGCTGTGTCACCTGTCCTTCATGACTGTGGAGCCTTCACCCTATTTATACAATATGAAAAGCTATGGAATGGAAATGATACAAAGTTGCTCTTTGATGCAGCAGAATATGTTGCGCTGCTTATCAATCACTGTATCAAATCTTGTTTGTTTTCTCCGTCTCACCAAAGCCGATCTGATTATTCATCCATCTCAAATAAAATGATGGTGAAAGCAGATACAATATTCATCAAGAAAGCGTAAGGGAACGCAGAGATGGGATCTGACGGGATTCTCTGGGCTTTGGGCTGTGCATAATGTTTAATTCCTTTGTATGAATATGTGTGAGGTGTGCGCTTCTTCTCATGAAGCCGCTCGCTCGATGTGATGTGAATATAAACCGGGGCGGCGGAGTATTTATGCAGCGGAGGCCTCACACTGTCAAGTAAATCTGTCAGTTCTGAAATGAACGTGACTGCGGCTAAATAGAGGCAGTGAACGTTAATCAAATGTAATGTCTGTATCTCGGTCACATTGCCACACATGGAGGTTTGTGAGAAATACAAATATGTTGTGATCAGTCACATACTGAGCTCCAAATATTAATAACAGCTATCATCATATATACTGTACTGTATACAGCTCATAGATTATCAGAACTGCAGGAAAGGTCTACAAACAAGGTGCAAACTAAGAGCAGAAAAGGGGGAGAGTCACCATCCCCTGCAAATATGACTGGATGAGCTTTGTTATTCCTCCTCTTTAATTCAACACTAATGCTGTAATGTGAACTGTTGTCTTTAGATGTTGCTGATGTTAGGAAGAATGAAGAGCTGCTGTCTAGGAAGTGAGAAAAGATGTGGCTGAGATGGTGAGTGGCTGAGATGGTGAGCGGCTGAGATGGTGAGTGGCTGAGATGGTGTGTGGCTGAGATGGTGTGTGGCTGAGATGGTGAGTGGCTGAGATGGTGAGTGGCTGAGATGGTGAGTGGCTGAGATGGTGTGCGGCTGAGATGGTGAGTGGCTGAGATGGTGTGTGGCTGAGATGGTGAGTGGCTGAGATGGTGTGTGGCTGAGATGGTGAGTGGCTGAGATGGTGAGTGGCTGAGATGGTGAGTGGCTGAGATGGTGAGTGGCTGAGATGGTGTGTGGCTGAGATGGTGAGTGGCTGAGATGGTGAGTGGCTGAGATGGTGTGCGGCTGAGATGGTGAGTGGCTGAGATGGTGTGTGGCTGAGATGGTGAGTGGCTGAGATGGTGTGTGGCTGAGATGGTGAGTGGCTGAGATGGTGAGCAGCTGAGATGGTGTGCGGCTGAGATGGTGAGTGGCTGAGATGGTGTGTGGCTGAGATGGTGAGTGGCTGAGATGGTGAGTGTCTGTAATGGTGAGTGGCTGTGATGGTGAGCGGCTGAGATGGTGAGCGGGTGAGATGGTGAGTGGCTGAGATGGTGTGTGGCTGAGATGGTGTGTGCCTGAGATGGTGAGCGGCTGAGATGGTGAGTGACTGAGATGGTGAGTGGCTGAGATGATGTGCAGCTGAGATGGTTAGCGGCTGAGATGGTGTGTGGCTGAGATGATGAGTGGCTGAGATGATGTGCAGCTGAGATGGTGAGTGACTGAGATGGTGAGTGGCTGAGATGATGTGCAGCTGAGATGGTGAGTGGCTGAGATGGTGAGTGGCGTAGATGGTGAGCGGCTGAGATGGTGAGCGGCTGAGATGGTGAGCGGCCGAGATGGTGAGTGGCCGAAATGGTGAATGGCTGAAATGGTGAGTGGCTGAGATGGTGAGCGGCTGAGATGGTGAGTGGCTGAGATGGTGAGCGGCTGAGATGGTGAGTGGCTGAGGTGGTGAGTGGCTGAGATGGTGAGTGGCTGAGATGGTGTGCGGCTGAGACGGAGAGTGGCTGAGATGGCCTGTGGCTGAGATGGTGATTGGCTGAGATGGTGATTGGCTGAGATGGTGAGTGGCTGAGATGGTGAGCGGCTGAGACGGTGAGTGGCTGAGATGGTGAGCGGCTGAGACGGTGAGTGGCTGAGATGGTGAGTGGCTGAGATGGCCTGTGGCTGAGATGGTGATTGGCTGAGATGGTGATTGGCTGAGATGGTGAGTGTCTGAGATGGTGAGTGGCAGAGATGGTGAGTGGCTGAGATGGTGAGTGGCTGAGATGGTGAGTGGCTGAGATGGTGTGCAGCAGAGATGGTGAGTGTCTGAGATGGTGTGCAGCTGAGATGGTGAGTGTCTGAGATGGTGTGCAGCTGAGATGGTGAGTGGCTGAGATGGTGTGCAGCTGAGATGGTGAGTGGCTGAGATGGTGTGCAGCAGAGATGGTGAGTGTCTGAGATGGTGTGCAGCTGAGATGGTGAGTGTCTGAGATGGTGTGCAGCTGAGATGGTGAGTGGCTGAGATGGTATGTGGCAGAGACAGTGTGTTTCAAAGGGAGTGTGTGGCTGAGATGGTGTACGGCTGAGACAGTGTGTGGCTTAGGCAGTGTGTTTCAGAGGCTGGGGTCACACTCGAGGCTTGGATCCGCTAAAACCTACCGTTTTTCAAAGTTGAACATGTTGAAAAACTGATCCATTGATGGATTTATAGGCTCCAGTGCAAAAAACACAGTGTCAAAGTGCACTGCTAAAAACGCTATGCGTTTTTGCATCAGTAACAAAATTCTTTGGGTGCTGTAGCAAAAACACATGCATTTTTTTAACATGGGACCCTATGGGAAACGCATCCGTTAACGCTAGGTTAATATTACATCAAAATGACAACAGAAAAAAACAGCAAGCAGTCATGCAGGCATCTAAAAAACTGACTCCCAAGTGTGACCACAGCCAGAGCGAGTAATAATATGGATATCTTATAGCCTAAACATTGTAACATATTGTTCACATGCTTTGATATGATGTGGTCATTTTAGCCAAGGATGCAATGTATTGCAAATATAAGATGTGATTCACATGACATTTTGTCACTGAGGGTCTGGTATACTCATTCACATAAACTCCCGTGATGTCTGTTGTTTATAGGTAGACAATGTACATTGAATTGGGCTCTGTGATGTTGTTTGTTTCAGAGATATCTGATCTTGATTCGTATATAAGTGACCATTGTAATATTTGCTCTGAATATACAAACTGACAATGCAATTATTGTAACTATATCGGGTATTCCGAAAATACACGCGTTATTGTCTGATGTATGTTTATTTACAATTGGTTCATGTATCCCAGGAGCTGGCCACTTCAGGGTCATAGATGAATCTGTATGGCGGCTGCTGTGATACTTGTATGCGGGGCAGTGTGGGTGTTGCTGGTTCCGTACAGTCCGATCAACTATAGCGGTCGGCTATCAGTTTACTGGGGTTGGTCTGCAGACAGCTGAGTGCTTCAGTGCTGACCCAAGTCTTTAGATAAATGAGCGTCTGCATGGCAGGAATAGTGCCGGGCTTGCTGGGGGGGGAATTGGGCTCTTGTTCCCTGCGGCTGTATGACGGCTGCTGTAATACCCGTAAGCGGTGCAGTGTGAGCGTTAGTGGTCCCATACAGTCTGTTCAACTACCAGTTCCCTCTTACTCAGCGATCCTTTTTTCTGGACCAGTAATCATTTCTCCTGTCCAATGGTCCATTTTTATTGTTCTGCCTTCTTTTCGTGTGGTAGTGTGGATATCCAGCATCCAGCTTAACCCTCATTCACATTTCCAGTAACCAGATTGTAGGGGTTCATTGGTCTTGATTTATTGAGTGATATGAACTTGATTGATATGTGAACTTGATGTGAACTTGATGTGGTGAAAACTTTAATACAAGGTATAGAATAATCACAGTCAGTGCTGGGTACATTAAAGAAATTAGCATGGCAGTAATATAACACATAATACAGTTAACATTAGTAACTGGGGCAAAGGTCACTGCAGCAGGTTCTACACTATACAGAAATGCATCTATCTGCATACAGTGCAAGGGGCATTATGGCTAAGATAGATTCTACACAGTGGCTGCATAATAACCTACATACACAGATTCTACACAAAACACATCTAACTGCATATTACTCTCACCGGAATCATCTGACAAGAGAGGAGGAAAGTTGTACAAGAAGAGACAGGAGCCTGGGATGTGTGTCTTATCTTCTCAGGACTTCAGGAACATGTCTGCCATCTCCTTCATGCAGAGAAGCAGGGGGAGGACGCTTCTAAATGACTCATTCTTAAATGAGACATTCTTATTTGAGCAGAAACAATATAAATGGGTATTTGGTGACCTCTAATGGTTATAACTGGCATGAACTATGAACATTGTCTTGCTGCACATGAATGAGCACAACACAGTGTGTGGCTGAGAAATTATGACTGAGACAGTGTGTGACTGAAACTGTGTGTGGCTGTTACCAATTTCCAAGGCACGGGAGACAAATGTAACAAGTTTGAGCCTGAAGTCTCTTTGTCTTGGATGACTCTGGATATTAAACATGGATAATTTACTTTGGCGCTCTATGGGTTGATATCAGTTCTGCCACCAGCAAGCTTCTCTGTGACCTGTTCAGGAGTGACTACTCCCATCTCTTTCAAATAGCCACATTACCCATCAACCAGTGCTGGCGATAGAATTCCGTTCATTGCCAGCCGCCCTGTTAGATGGGGTTCTCAGTGAACTGACTGGTGCTAAGCTCTCTGCTGGCTAGGAGTGTGGCCGCAGCTTTTCACCCACCCAAGATCTATATCATAAATATTATTATTAGCAGGGGTGTAAGTACAATGGGTGCAGGGGTTACAATCGCACCTTGGCCCTTGAGCCTAGGGGACCCCAACAGTCCCTTTGGCCTATAGAAAAAGACTAATGCTTAAAAAGATTTGCAATAATTGGGGGCCCCGTTGGAGCTTTCCCTTAAGCTTCAAGTTACCCACTGATTATTAGTTAAATACTAGGTCACACTATACCAATAAGCCAAGACCGCCTTTCGGTCAGATAAGGAGTGCTTGCTTCTGGGGTGCACACATTAACTGAGCCTCTGATTATTAGTTTTGTATATAAAGATTGTTACTTTTTCAGTATATTTCCTTTTTTTACACATTCCATTAGGATATTTTTCTCAGATAAAGGATAATGTGTGGTTGTTTAGACCTCCTCAGTTCACCGCCCGCTGCTTTACATTTCTGCATTGACGGCACAACTGCATAAACTTTCCTTTTCAGCTCGGACATCAGACGCGCGGTTTATAAGCTCCCAGCTCTACCTTTATAAGCAAAGCTGTTCTGACAACCATATCACATACATAATGTATTTACCAACTGTTGCTGCAAGTCCCAAAATTTCTAACAAGAACTTGTTTGGGATTTGGCATTACCTGCTATGTAGAGTGCAAAACGCGGTTCAGGACCCTCAGGCTACAGAGCAGCAAAAATCGCTCAGACTGTCGAGAAAGAAACAATTACATATTTTTTTGAAAACCCCAGTGATCTTCAAACGTCTCCATCTGACTGGTGGGAAAAGACGCCATCAGCGGATTCCTGCAGTCGGAGCCATACGATTTAGTCAGAAAAGAAAGTATCGGTGGAAGGAAATGTCAAATTGAAATGTTTAAAACATTCTGTACACGGACACAATGTATCTGTGGCCTCTCTTAAGAAATGTTCCAGAAAATGAAGTATTTCTCCTAAAATATTATCACAATTCCCCCTATTTTGTTACACACAGCAGGGGCGGACCTACCGTGGTGCAGCTGGTTCAGCTGCACCAGGGCCCCAACCGGCTAGGGGGCCCCTCAAGCCTGCTGACCCCCATGAACCTGTGTAAGAGGAGAGAGGAGAGGAGGGTAACTGAGGGAAGCTTCCTGCTTCCCCTGGCTGATCCCGCCCCCCCTCTCCGCTGCCGCCCCGGCTCCCAGGACCTCAAAGCGCGGCTCGGCGCAGCAGGTAGGAGCCGCACCCCCCACACCTCACCGATGTTCACTAGCACCCAAAACCCCCATCCCTCGCTCCTCACCAACGTTCACTAGCACCGACACCCCCCTATTTCCCCCCCCCCCCCCCCCCGCTCCACACCAGCAGCTGCTGCCCTCCGAGGTCAAGGTCCACCACTGACGCAAAGATTTATTTGCTTTGCATTTATTGGAGCAACACAAAAGTGCAAAATGGACAAAATGTCATACATATACCCCAAAATGTTGCGGACATAATAGTTGGCACCTTTCCAAAATTGTGCATGAACAACTTTTTTTCCAGCTTGTGATGCTCCTGTGACAAGTAAGAAGGGTGGGCAATATGAAAATCACACCTGAAAGCAGATAAAAAGGGGAGAAGTTGACTCAATCTTTGCATTCTGTGTCTGTGTGAGCTACACTAAGTATGGAGAACAGAGAGAGGAGAAGAGAAAGGCCTGAGGGCTTGAGAATCAAAATTGTGGAAAAATATCAACAATCACAAAATTTTAAGTACAACTCCAGAGATCTTGATGTTACTTTGCCCATGGTGCACAATATAATGAAAAAGTTTACAATCCATGGCACTGTAGTTAATCTTCCTGGACGTGGATGGCAGAGAAAAGTGGATGAAAGGTTGTAACGCAGGATAGTCTGGATGGTGGATAAGCCACAATCAAGTTCCAAAGAAATTCAAGTCATCCTCAGGGGGCCTCAGTGTCAGCACAAACTATCCATCCACATGTAAATGAAATGAAATACTATGAAGGAGACGCTAGAGGACCCCACTACTGACACAAAAACAAAATAAAGCCAAAATGTATGTGAGGAACCAAAATCCTTCTGGGTGTCACGTGTTGACTGCTTTGCAGTCCATGTGTAAAGATGTTATAATTTAAATCAGAGTTTAGTCACTTCTAGGACCTCAAACTGTGAAGATGCAAATGCTGTGGTGCGCTAGTCTTTTTGCTGTCATACCTGGAGATTCCTTCCCTCTAGGAGTTTCTGTTGTGTCCTGGTCTGTGGATGGGGAACGGGCTCTTAGGGCAGGAGTATAGGGCAAGGGTGGCGATCCAGACCTCCTCACTTTCAGAAGTACCTTTGAGAGCAGGATGAACCAGGCATCCCAGTCTAAGGGTCAAATAAGCTCCCATTAATACTTTAGCTTATCTTATTATCCTGCTTCCTCATTCCCTTACCGCTTAACACCGCACCATGACACTGGGAAAGCATCTTGTGGACAGATGACACAAGATAGAGCTTTTTGGTAAAGCACATCATTCTACTGTTTACCAAAAACAGAATGAGACAAAGAAAAGATAAAACAGGACCTACAGTCACATATGGGGGAGGGCGGAAAGCAGAGCACAAGATCTACAGTCATATATGGGGGAGGTCAGAGAAAAGAGCACAGGACCTACAGTCACATATGGGGGAGGTCAGTGAAAAGAGCACAGGACCTACAGTCACATATGGAGGAGGTTAGAGAAAAGAGCACAAGACCTACAGTCATATATGGGGGAGGTCAGAGAAAAGAGCACAGGACCTATAGTCACATATGGAGGAGATCAGAGAAAAGACCACAGGACCTACAGTCACATATGGGGGAGGTCAGAGAAAAGAGCACAGGACCTACACTCACATGTAGGGGAGGTCAGAGAAAAGAGCACAGGACCTACAGTCACATATGGGGGAGGTCAGAGAAAAGAGCACATGACCTACAGTCACATTTGGTGAAGGTCTTAGAAAAGAGCACAGGACCTACAGTCACATATGGGAGAGGTCAGAGAAAAGAGCACAGGACCTACAGTCACATATGGGGGAGGGCAGAGAGAAGAGCACAGGACCTACAGTCACATATGGGGGAGGTCAGAGAAAAGATCACAGAACCTACAGTCACATATTGGGAAGGTCAGAGAAAAGAGCACAGGACCTACAGTCACATATGAGGGAGGTCAGAAAAGATCACAGGACCTACAGTCACATATGGGAGAGGTCAGAGAAAAGAGCACAGGACCTACAGTCACATATGGGGGAGGTCAGAGAAAAGAGCACATGACCTACAGTCACATTTGGTGAAGGTCTTAGAAAAGAGCACAGGACCTACAGTCACATATGGGAGAGGTCAGAGAAAAGAGCACACGACCTACAGTCACATATGGGGGAGGGGTCAGAGAAAAGAGCACAGGACCTACAGTCACATATGGGGGAGATCAGAGAAAAGATCACAGAACCTACAGTCACATATTGGGAAGGTCAGAGAAAAGAGCACAGGACCTACAGTCACATATGGTGGAGGTCAGAGAAAAGAGCACAGGACCTACAGTCACATATGAGGGAGGTCAGAAAAGAACACAGGACCTACAGTCACATATGGGAGAGGTCAGAGAAAAGAGCACAGGACCTACAGTCACATATGGGGCAGGTCAGAGTAGGGGAGGTCTTGGTAGGCGGGTGGAAGTAGAGTAATGGTGGCGGTAACATCTACTTGGGTTCATCGATACCTTTAGATGAATGATGCCTTCCTGTCAGGCTTGTAGATGCTCAGTAAAGGTTGTGGGAGGTTTTATTGTTGTATCTTGGTTCATCTGATATCTCTGGATGTTTTTTGGACAATAAGCTACATAATAATTGTGGGCTGTTCAATACTCTACGGCAGCTCTTTACCAAATACCTTGTTATGCACATACGTATTCAATCATGAATAAAGGGGGAATAAACCCTCTGACAC
The DNA here is from genome assembly GCA_033576535.1 of Allobates femoralis. NCBI lineage: Eukaryota > Metazoa > Chordata > Amphibia > Anura > Aromobatidae > Allobates > Allobates femoralis. Next base: position 187,183,993 of record JARQOC010000008.1, read on the forward strand.
TGCAGCTGCACTCACACCCTACTGGTTTCTGTACAAACTAGTAATCTTGGCTGCACAACACTCTAATGGTACCTGCACAGACCTGTCTGCCCAAAAGGCTGTCAACTTGTTTCTTGTACCTCCTGAGGAACCAGAGGGGGAGGCTGGTATGTACAACAACTAAGATAGGGCAAGAGTGCCGAGATAGATGGGAACCTCAGGTTAAGGAAACATAAAATACTTGCACAAGAGAACAAAGGAGAAACAATAAATACAAACAAGGCAAACCTCCTACCAACCTATTAGAAAACAGAAGGAAGGTGGAGAAAAGGCAAATGAGCGAACACAGAAGGAAAACAACACTGGTCTCTGCCAAAAGAGGCAAAATCTCTTCACTGCAGGGCTGGATCTCCCAAGTCAAAATACACACAAAAATATAGCCAGCAAAAAAGGCTGGTATCAGGAAGGTATAAATAGTCCAAGCCAGGCAGTGATAGGACAGAGACGATAAGCAAGTGCGAACACTTGATAACCGCAAACCAAAAGGAAACTGACCATGCAGCACAAGATCACGTCTCGAGTCCTGAACGAACGCATGACAAATAGTAATGGGATTTCCCGGAAAAGACAGGGAGTTTTCCATGTTTCCTTGGTCTTCAAAGTCCCCAGAATTTAATCCAGGAGATTATCTCTGAGGCAAGATATAAAGAGCTGTAATAAGATCTATGGTACTATGGATTCATTTGTGTGATGCATCTCAAGGTCAGAGGAGGCCATATGTGCTGCAAATAGTGGTCATTGAGTATATAACAATACATAGAGTGGTGTTGACACTATGATAAAGATCTATACATCCATCAGTGGTGACTTTATATAGAGAACATTATGCAGAAGGTGAAAGTAAATAGTCTTTATAGGATTCCTGAAAAAAGTATGACCAAAAATGTCTTAAAATAAAACCAGTACTTACCTATTTCTCCTTTGATGTTTCAGCAATGCCACTTTAGAAGTCACCTCTGACCTTGCAGTGTCATGAGTGTCCCTCGTCCTTGGGAGTCCTTTGACAGGTGTGGGATCTAAGGTCACATATCCTTGTGAAACTCTGGGTTTTAAATGTATATAGGTTTTTTTGCTGCAAAAGGGGTTAAGGACTCTTTCCTTGTTGGCAGTTCCTTGTTAGTCCAATCTCAGGTGTAGCCAGTTTGTTACCACTCCTCTCTATTAAACAGTCACGTGTTTCATCACATTTTTCTGGTAATAGAATTCATTTCTGAACTGACCACCGTGGAGGGGGGTGGGGGGGGGAAAGTCTCTGGCAGCTTCTGTAGTCCTGTTGTTGGCTGCCATATTTGGCAGAAACCTTGGAGTTGGTGTATTTCCTTTTTTGTCTTCCTTTCTCAGTGTCATATTATTGCAGTGTTGAAGTCTAGTGCTTTGTCCAGCCTTTGCACTATCAAGGGTGAGTGGAGGGACAGCCAGTGTAATGTACTGTAGGATTACTCAGGGATCTATTAGCAGATGGGAGCATAGACAAACTAAAACCAAATTCAAAGGTGAACAAGTCTATATTTAACACACGTGGCTGATAGAATGTGAAGGGCAGCAAATGAGTAAGTTCATCATACAGGTAACAACTGAAATTGTTTTGAAATAGTTCTAGAATGATAACTTAACTCAGAAAGTCTCTAATAATAATTCTCACGTGTAAAAAAAAAAACATATGAAGAAATATAAGTCCAATACTTATTAGTGCAGTGCAGATTGGAAAAGAGTCACGAATGTCCAGATAGCTGCATCTGCACAATAAACAATAGTTCATGAAGTGCTGGCAGGGCACACGAGGCTTACATGACTCTGGGCTTGGTGGAACAGGAGCAAAGTTAGGAAACTAAACACAGGCAACAGAAATCAAGAGAGAAGCGGGAGGCAGGTGAGATTGCTGGAGAAGCCGAAGCCGATCAGCAGGAGGTGGAGCAGACTGGTAAAGCAACAGGGAGCCAGGAATTCAAATTGAATACTCAAGCATGGCTAGACGGTAGGCTGAGGTTTATAAAGGCAGAGAGGAGGATCACATGAACAAGGGCAAACAGCAGACACCATCTTGAAAATGGGCAAGATGCAGAGAATGTCAATAGAAGATTCAGAGTCCTGAAAGCCAGGGGCTAGGCACATGATGGAGAAGGGGTAAAGGATCCAAATAGGGACATTAGGGAGCTTAGTTTTCAGACACAAGTTGGTGTCTGGAGGTGACCTGTCTCCCCTCTCCCTACTGTTAGGGCCTTCCACTCCTTCCATTTTCGTTGTAACCTCTGTGTTGCACTGTGCGTCGGATGTTGACTTGCCCACGCATGACACGCAGTGACGATGGTAGGTATATCTTTCACTTAGTCTATGAAGCTCTTTTAAGTTTGATAAAGACTTCAAAGAGTTACAATCCAAAGGGTCAGATTATGAGTGGTAAATTGGGCATTAACCAGAAGCTACCACCCAGTCTCCATTATGGTCATCATGTCAACTTCTTTAGGTGGAACAGGTGGGTAACTTCACTGGATGTGGACCCTCTCAGTAGAGCATGGAAACTGGAGAACTGTCAATGGTATGTAAGTGATTGGGTATTGTATGCCATCTTATTCTCATTCAAGGGCCATTTTACATTGAACTCTTCGATAAAGTTGATAAAGTTCACAGATTTCTAATTGTGATGGATTTCCCGCCCAAAAAAGAAACCTTCCTCCGTCATTGCACCAGAGACGTTTGGCCTCCTCCATTATCTCGTCAAGCGCAGTTGTACCCTATGGGGAATAATGATAATTCGGATGGCCGGCCGGGAGCTCAGTCATTGACTTCAACCCAATGTAAAATATTGTAACATTCTCGAAAAGTTTATTTTTCAATTCTAAAGAGAAAATACATTCTCAGAAGACGCAGGCAACAGTGTGTCCTTTATTTTTGAAGATTATTGTATATTCCCGTGAATTGCAGCTGACAAGTATGCTGTGATTGCAGAGAACTCAAGCTCAAGAAAGCAGTTAATATTAATCAGAGGAAATCTTGTTCACTTTGAGTTTCAATCAAATTCAACTTTTCCTGATGAGAACTCACTGATGTAATAAGATGCATCATTCCGGAGGATTTACACACAGATATCCAGAGTTTAAAAGAAGACGCCACACACAAGAGGGTGGAATGGAAATGTTCGTTAGTCTAAGGCTGGATAATGATGACTTGTGTCACAGACGCTCTGTAAACGTGCAATATGGTGCCAGCCCGGGGTTACAAACCCAACGTGAAGGAGGCGCCATGATTCTGGTTATCTCTTTCTCTAGCCGATCAAATATACAAAAGGTTAATTACCTCCCAAGAATGTCCATTGTTTCTGTTATTGAACCATAATCTCTAGTAATGAGCGAACACTTCAACGCTCAGGTGCCCGGTAGTTTAAACGAGCAGTTGGACCCTCATATGTGTGAGCCTTGAGTACCCGAGTATAATGGAAGTCAATGAGAAACTGGTCCATGTCATGAATGTAGCGGATAAGAGAAAGCAAGCAGGATGGTATAAGTGGCAAAGAAACCTGGGTAGCTAGTCTGGCCCTGGACTGGGGTCCCTGTCTAGCTCTGTTCCCATAGGCACTTCAAAAGGTGGGGAGGTCTGGGCCACCACCCTTGCCCTGTGCTACACCCTCTCTCCTCCCACCACAGACAGGGATAAACAGCAACTTCTAAAAGGAAAAGCACAAAAAACCTTCAGTGGAGCAGAGACGTCTTCAGTTTACTGAGTCAAAGGTAGACAAACTATCCATGACATCATCTGCAGGAAGGGGAGGCTATTTAAAGCCTACTGAGGTGACCTGATAATCCTACAACTCCCCACCTGCAGAGCTGCCAACAGATAGACAGCAACAGCAGCTTTAGCATGAACACTGAAAGAACAAAAGGAAATTAACTGCATTTAAACTGCAGCAGAGCAAATTACATGGACTGCGGAGCAGTCACCATGTGACAGACCATTTTTCCGGATGATTCAAGTTCCCCATTGACTTCCATTATACTCGGTACTTGAATCACACCTGTCCAAGTTTCTGACCTGCTCATTCTGAGTGCCAAGCACCCAAGCAGGGCAGTGCTTTCTCATCACTAATAACTTCAGCATACAAAATAGTAGCAGCAGCATATTACCATCTGTGTTGTGGAGCCCACTGGGACGGGGTACTCGGTACCGGACCGGGGTATCACAGGGGGGATCACGGTAGTCTTGGTCCGGACCTTGTCCCGAGCCCACAAGTAATGGGGGTATTTACAGGGGAGTTTGTCGTGACGCCACCCACAGGTTGTGGTCAGGGTGACCACCGCTGCTGCAGAACCTCCGGGGATGATGTTTGGCAGCCGGTGATATAACGGCTCTCCACGGGCAGAGCCTGGTCCCCGGGGCAGTGGTAATAATAGTCTATAGATGGATGCTGGGCAGGGGTAGTGGTAGAGATGACAGCTTGTGAGGGAGAACAGGGTTTGCAAGGATCACAGAGACTCACGGTTTTGTAGTTTTCCAAGTCTTTACTGCAGATGTTGTTCAGTAGATATTGTCCACGGAGTCTGTACCGGGGCTGGTTTGCTCCCACCCTGGCCGGTTCCTCAGCTTCCTACTCCTGCGCTGTGTGTGTGGCCCTGCTGCCGCTTTAGCTAAGCTGCTGGCCCTGTCTCCCCTCACGGGTACCCACTTGCTAGGCAACTTGGGTCTTAATTTTGTGTTTCTGACCCCGCCGTGTTGCTTTGCTGTGGTACAGTGAAGATCTGAAATCCTCACTCATCCGGTGTTTCCTGTGCTGCTTGTACCAGGCACAATGTCGGATCCGGTATCCGGTCTTTGCGCTTCACCAGGGTGAGTTATAGGGTAACTGTGTCTCGGGTGTGTTCCTCTGCTTCTCCTACTCCTTTCCTCAGACCTTGGCCGGCCTGGAAGTGGACAGTGGACCGTGGGTTGGACCTGACGCAGCCCTGTTGCACCCAGGTCCTTTCCCTCAGTCCTCTCAGGAACTGAACTAACTCCAACTGACAAACTGTCACTGCCACTCTGAGATAAACAACATTAGCTCCTCCCACCACTCTGCTCTTCCCCACTTCCTCTCCACACCAGAATATATAGGGAAGCAGCTTTAGCTCCCCCTTCTGGGAATTTTTCTCCTGTGGTCATGTTTCGACCAGTATTATCTGCTATAGGCGAGGTTATGTCCGGGGTGCTGCCTGTGCCATCCACGCTCATTGTATGACGCATAAGACTTTGTGTGTGTTCCTGCTTAAAATGATAGAGATTTCATACGTATGTGGAAAGTCACTCTGAGACAATCATGTATCAGAAACAGCTCTCTGTTTATGTCAATGTCAAGTGTTTATCACATAGTTGTCACTGTTATACAGGCATTTCTTGGACATACACTGTAACTTCCTTCTTGGCTCAACTTATCTTATGGCATTAACATATATATATATATTGCTGAACATCAGCACCTTTTGCACACAGTCTAAAAGTCTCTGTAACTGTATACTTTTTAAGGTTTCACATTCCTAAACTCCTTATGTTTGTTCTTAAATAAAAAAGCTACATATGACCCACCCCGGGGCCGTGAGGCGTTAATTAAGTGGGGATGTCACGGGTGGCCTGTGCCGGTCCCGTGGCCCTGGTGGTCACTAAAAAAATAATAAAAAGAAAATAAAAAGAGTTTGTGACGCCACCTACGGTTCCTGGTAATGATACCGGCGCTGCCTGCAGACCTCCGGGGTGATGAAGAGGCAGCTTTGTTGGTAACGCTCCCCTTAGGTGGAGCGAGATCCCCAGAAATTCACAGGAAGGCGGCTCATCAGGTGAAGGCTGACAGTCTGTGGGAACAAGAGTACGGCTCCTCCGATGCAGGCTAATAAAACACACCACACAGTCTTTGTCTCTGAACCGGGCTTTACTGGTGACTGAGGCAGCAAACAGTCTTTACACACAGTCACCGGGTACCGCTGGCCGGGGTAGTCACCAGAGAACTAGGACATCTCACTGAGGACCCTCGGTGGTGTGCCTGCCTGGTCTTTTCATCTGTCCTTACTGCGCTCTCCCCCTGTTCCTTCCTTGCGCTCCCGCACACAGAGCCTTCTGCGGATCCTCACGGATCCTTATGGACGGTTCCTGTCTTGAGGCCTCTGGACCCTATACGGGGCCTTAGGGGAATTATGCTGGGTGTTGGCCATGACTTCTGAAGAAGCCCGTGCCCTCTTGTCCTGCAGTTCGGGGGTAAACGCCTGCACCGCCTCGGAGCCGGTCCTCTGGTTTTGGACTGGATCCTTCCGGCCGGGAGACATACCGGCACTGATTCGTGTGCACCACAACACCCCAGGATTCCCTTCTTTCTCCGGGCCACCTTTACTGAGGTGCCCTCCACTGCGCTTTTCGCAGGGTTCCCCTCCTACTGACTGAGTTTCCCGCTCTCCACAGCTCACCTAAGCTCCTCCCACCGGGAGCGGTTCCCTAGCAACGGATTAACCTATTGGTCCCCTGACCTAAAGTGTGGATGCGTGTATTGAGGGTCCCCTATTGACAACCCAGTCCCCTGGTCACAGGGATACTACACACTCTGGTCTAAGTGCAGTACCCCTCCGTGGCGTCCCGACCAGTGGGGCGCCACACAGACATTCTTATCTAAAATTACTGTGGTCTCTCTCTCTGCATTTCACTATGCAGTCACAATCCAGACTTCACACAAATAACTAAGGTTGTTGTAAGGTGTTCTTATTCCATTGTATTGTTACACTGTATTGCTTTGTAATAGGTTTGCCTTTGTTAGTTTGTTGTCTTTTCTCTCTCCCTGTAGCGGCTCTGATGTCAGTAACTCCTTCCCTTCTTCCCCATGTTATTGAGTCGGCCATTCTAGAAGCCACGTTCTTTTCATACCCCTGATACAATACTCTTTTCTACCTGCTGTTTTGTGCAGTAAACTCAAGATTTCAGTGGAAAAAGTAACTATGGCTAGGGTCACACTTTAATACAATTTTGTGAATGAAGCCGCCTGCTCCACTGACAGCTGTGCGCATGCTATACGTAATGTACATATAGTATGTGTGCTGTCCGAGGTCCTGTAGGCTTTTACAGTAGATCTGTGGCTGTGCGCTCATCACAGTGTGCACATACGCTTATACTGAGTGAAGGAAGGAGGGAGAGCAGAGAGATACATAAGAGCTTTGATGGATTAGGAAAGATTTTGCAACCAATTTATGTATCTCACGCGATCTGCAGCAGCAAAATTGTCGAAAATATATCATGGAGACTATGTGTAAATTTGCTTACTTTTGCATTTAAGAGTTAAGTGAACAATTGCATAAAATTCACTGTAATGTTGTATATCGCGTTTATTATTTACCATATAGCTTCATTGAAAACTGAAAATGTCTTAGGGTACCGTTACACGTCGCAACATTGCATGCAATTTCACTGGCAATTTGCTGGTTGCAGTGAAATCATGGAGACATTGTTCTATTTTGTTGCTGTGTACAAATGTAACAATGTGTCCATGATTTCACTGCAACCAGTAAGATGCAAGTGAAATTGCATACAATGTTGCGACATGTAACGGTTCCCTTAATCATCCCAGCTCTCATGAGAAAGACTGTATATAAGTGCCGCGTTCACACAAGGGACTGTAGGACTGAATTCTCATGATTTGGGGATCCCAGCAATTAAATTCTTATAATATCCTAAATCCTCTATGTGTAAATGAGTCCCCAGGATCATGGATGATACAACACTGCTGCTGTTTTCCTTCAACCTTTCTATAGACTTTAATATAAAACCTGTAGATGAAGATACTGATTCTCATCCGGCGTACGAGGAGACATTGCACGCTGAGATTGTCATTATTCCTTCACTACGGCGGCCACAGAATTATCACAAGACATCAATGGGATGATCCCAAGATCACTGAGATCACACTGCTTACACTATGCAATGGAAATGTTACTATTATGTAACGTCGTCTATGTATCCAGTTACATGAAGTATTTACATAACACAAGTTACAACAACAAAACTAAACTAAATAGTATCAGGCCTAAAATGTAACCTTTATTGGTGAGATTAGGATTAAATATCATTATATGCAATAATGAGGGAGTGGACAGAGGCTGATCACAGAGGGAGAGACAGAGGGGGAGAGAGAAGGAGGGAGAGAGGGAGAGAAGCTGGTCACTGAGAGAGAGGGACAGAGAAAGAGAAAGAGAGGGGGAGAGAGAGGGAAAAAGAGAGAGAGAGAGAGATAGAGAAAGGGAGAGAGGCAGCGGGCAGAGGCTGGTCACTCAGAGAGAGGGAGAGAGAGGGAAGAACGAGAGAGAGAGGGGGAGAAGCTGTTCACTGAGAGAGAGGGATTAGACAGAGAGAGACAAAGAAAGAAAGGAAGAGAGGCACCGGGCAGAGGCTAGTCACTCAGAGAGAGATGGAGAGAGAGAGGGAAAAAGGGGGAGAGAGAGAGGGAGAGAGCAAGGGAGAGAGGCAGCAGGCAGAGGCTGGTCACTCAGAGAGAGGGAGAGAGAGAGAGGGAGTGGGCAGATGTTGGTCACTTAGAAAGAGGGGGAGAGAGAGAGAGAGAGGGAGAGAGAGGAGAGAGACAGAGGGAGTTGGCAGAGGCTGGTCACTCAGAGAGAGAGGGGGAGTGGGAAAAAGGGGGAGAGAGAAAGGGAGAGAGAGGGAAAGAGAGGGAAAGTATGGGAGAGAGAAAGGGAGATAGGCAATGGGCAGAGACTGGTCACTCAGAGAGAGAGGAGAGAGAGGGGGAGTGGGAAAAAGGGGGAGAGAGATAGGGAGAGAGAAAGGGAGAGAGGCAGTATGCAGAGACTGGTCACTCAGAGAGATGGAGAGAGAGAGAGAGAGGGAGTGGGCAGAGGCTGGTCACTTAGAAAGAGGGGGAGAGAGAGAGAGAGGGAGAGAGAGGAGAGAGAGAAGAAAGAGAGAGGGAGTGGACAGAGGCTGGTCACTTAGAAAGTGAGGGAGAGAGAGGGAGGGAGAGAAAGAGAGGGAGAGAGACTGGTCACTGAGAGAGAAGGGAGAGGAGAGAGAAAGGGAGAGAGAGAGAGGCTGGTCACTGAGAGAGAAGGGAGAGAAAGTGAGAGAGGCTGGTCACTAAGAAAAAGAGACAGCAGAGGAGAGAAGGAGAGAGAGAGGGAGTGAGAGAGAGACAGCAGTGGAGAGAGGGGGAAGATAGTGGGAGAGAGAGGAAGAGAAAGGAAGACAGAGAGAAAGAGGAGACGAGAGAGAGAGAGAGGGAAGGAGAGAAACAGAGAGGGAGGGAGTGAGAGAGAGAGAAAAAGAGAGGGGATGAAAGGTATAGAGGGAGGGATAGAGACTGGTCACATAGAAAGAGAGAGAAAGAGAGATGGAGGGATAGAGGTTGGTCACTTAGAGAGAGAGAGGGGACAAGAGAGAGAGAGAGGGGGAGGGAAAGAGCCTGGTCCCTAGTGATAGGTGATGCTTCCGATGTTCAAGTCTGGCAGACCTAATCAGACTTTTTTTTAAAGTTCGAGTTCGGGGCCGAACGTGACACGAACTTAAGTCGAAACCCCAAATTCGGACTTGAAAGTTATGAGATGGGGCGGAGGAGGAAGGAGCTGTAAAAATAAAAAAGAACATTGATTAAACATCAGCTCATACTTACCGGGGTCTGTGGGCTTGTACTTCTGGGACCGCTCATTAACTTCCTAATTATTCACTGGTGTGGAGCTAAACAGCCAATCACAGATGCTAGTCACATCTGCAAGTTTACAGAAATGTATAATTATTATTATTATTATTTATGTATAGGGCACCATTGATTCTATGTACATGAGAAAGGGTTACATACAAACAAGTTAAAAATACAATGAACAAACTAACAGTGACAGACTGATACAGAGGGGAGAGAGGACCCTGCCCTTGCGGGCTTACATTCTACAGGGCAATGGGAAGGGAGACAGTAGGTCGGATCTGCTCTGGCGGTGGTGGAGTGCCGGGTCCAGTGGTGGTGGAGCGCCGGGTCCAGTGGTGGTGGAGTGCCAGGTCCAGTGGTGGTGGAGCGCCGGGTCCAGTGGTGGTGGAGCGCCGGGTCCAGTGGTGGTGGAGCGCCGGGTCCAGTGGTGGTGGAGTGCCAGGTCCAGTGGTGGTGGAGTGCCAAGTCCAGTGGTGGTGGAGCGCCGGGTCCAGTGGTGGTGGAGCGCCGGGTCCAGTGGTGGTGGAGCGCCGGGTCCAGTGGTGGTGGAGTGCCAGGTCCAGTGGTGGTGGAGTGCCAAGTCCAGTGGTGGTGGAGTGCCGGGTCCAGTGGTGGTGGAGCGCCGGGTTCAGTGGTGGTGGAGCGCCGGGTCCAGTGGTGGTCTCACCTATTAGTCCATTTCCGTTATGTCCATACAGTTCAATTACTGACACCCGTCAGTGCACATAGTTCCTTATGCTTTGGATTACATGCTCAGCAGTTTTGCAGGCTTCAGACTGGCTCCAGCCAGTCTCATCATCCAGGGAGTCATTACTGGGATCACCAGCCAGGAGCCTTGACTTGCTCAGTATTAGCCCTATCACTAGTCCACACCATAAGTAGCTAAGGTTGCTTTCTGGATTCTCAGGAGCTCCCGCCAGCTCCAGACTCACACATGGTCTATCCATCATTAGCACAAACAGGAAGTCTGCAGGACCTGCCTGACATCAGACCATGTGACACATCAGCAGTCTCACTATATCCATGAGAGACACCTAGGGGAGGTATGTGGTTAGCCAGACCGCCCAGCTCTTTCTGGCTAACCTATAAAATCCAGCCCATTATACAATATCAGGATTGTTAAAAAAAAAGTCCCAGCAAAACACCCTGGATTTCATATCGCAGCAGACCTGCACCTGGTCAAAACACACCGGCCACTTACAATATTGTTGGTCGACACATCTATATTTATACATAGTATTTTTAATGCATAGATGAAGTGCGCCCCAATCTTTATGTACAAACGTCAACATCAAGTCCAGGCAGATTTTTACTTTACACTTTACAATTAATTCGTCTTTACCTGTAAATGATGAATGTGTCTGGGTGACGCCGCATGTTAAGGTCACAGTTCTTCAATTATTCCATCTTACTGCAAGTCACTCTGCAAAGGTGTAAATTGGAAAGTTGTCAGTGTGAAGCTCAATGTATATTTTAAACCTGAACTTCCAGAACACCGTGAGAAGAGAAAGGAGCAGACGCTCACCTGTAAATAATGGAAGCGTTACAGCGAGATCAAACCTTCCCTCCGAACAACAGACCTATTCACACATGAAGCATCGACCCCGAGCAGTCAAGTCACACAATACAAAGAGGGGTTTTGTATAAAAACATATAATAATAATAATAATAATAATAATATAATCTAGCTGGTTTTATACTCGGGGTATCTGTGGGGTAAAAAATAAATACATTTCAGTTGCAAAAGAAAGAATTGAATCCTTCTCTTCTCTGGTTTTGGCTAAAAAATACTGCAACAAAAAAAATCTTTTTTTTTCCCAAAAGAGACCAATTATGAAACTAGCAAGAAGGAGATGGGAAACGCCAGGCCTCGAGGGCCGCCAACAGGTCGTGTTTTCAGGATTTCCGTAGCATTGCACAGGTGATAATACACTGTGTGCAGAATTATTAGGCAGATGAGTATTGTGATCACTTGATACTTTTTATCCATGTTGTCCTACTCCAAGCTGTATAGGCTGAGAGCCAACTACCAATGAAGTAAATCAGGTGATGTCATCTCTGTAATGAGGAGGGGTGTGGTGTAATGACATCATCACCCTATATAAGGTGTGCTTAATTATTAGGCAAATGGGTCAGAAGAGAGATGTGACGGCTCTGAACAGTCCACAATTGTGAGATGTCTTGCAGAGGGATGCAGCAGTCTGGAAATTGCCAAACTTTTGAAGCGCGATCACCGAACAATTGTTTCATGGCAAATAGCCAACCAGGTCGCAAGAAGCGTGAGGGCAAAAAAGGAGCAAAATAACTGCCCATGAATAGAGGAAAATCAAACGTGAAGCTGCCAAGATGCCATTTGCCGCCAGTTTTGCCATATTTCAGAGCGGCAACGTTACTGGAGTATCAGAAAGCACAAGGTGTGCCATACTCAGGGACACGGCCAAGGTAAGGAAGGCTGAAAAACCACCACCTCTGAGCAAGAAACATAAGATAAAACCACCACCTCTGAACAAGAAACATAAGATACAACGTCAGGACTGGGCCAAGAAATATCTGAAGACTGATTCTTCAAAGGTTTTATGGCCTGATGAAATGACAGTGACTCTTGATGGCCAGATGGATGGGCCAGAGGCTGGATCAGTAAAGAGCAGAGAGCTCCACTCCGACTCAGACGCCAGCAATGTGGAGGTGGGTACTGGTATGGGCTGGGATCATCAAAGATCAACTTGTGGGACCTTTGTGGGTTGAGGATAGAGTGAAGTTCAACTCCCAGACCTACTGCCAGTTTCTGGAAGACAACTTCTTCAAGCAGTGCTACAGGAAGAAGTCAGGATCGTTCAAGAAAAACATGATTTTCATGCAGGACAATGATTCATCACATGCATCCAACTACTCCACAGCGTGGCTGGCCGGTGAAGGTCTAAAAGAAGAAAAAATAATGACATGGCCCCCTTGTTCTTCTGATCTGAACCCATAGAGAACCTGTGGTCCCTCCTAAAATGTGAGATCTACAGGGAGGGAAAACAGTACACCTCTGGGGACAGTGTCTGGGAGGGAAAACAGTACACCTCTGGGAAAAGTGTCTGGAGGCTGTGGTGGCTGCTGCACGCAATGTGGATCGTAAACAGATCTAGCAGCTGACACAATCTATGGATGGAGGCTGCTGAGTGTCATCATAAAGAAAGGGGGTGATATTGGGCACTCATTTTGTTGGTTTTGTTTTTGCATGTCAGAAATGTTTATTTCTATATCTTGTGCAGTTATATTGGTTACCTGGTGACAATAAACAAGTGAGACGGGAATAGATTTGGTTTTTATTAAGTTGCCTAATAATTCTGCACAGTAATAGTTACCTGCACACACAGATTCCTCCTAAGAGCCAAATCTAAAAAACCCTCCAACTTCCAAAAAATATTAAGCTTTGATATTTGAGTCTTTTGGGTGATTGAGAACATAATAAAAATAATCCTCTACAATACAACTTGCCTAATAATTCTGCACACAGTGTATTATCACCTGTGCAATACTAAGGAAATCCTGAAAACACGACCTGTTGGCGGTCCTCGAGGCCTGGAGTTCCCACTCCTGCATTAAGACATCAAAAACATTTTTAAAAAGTGCGACAAGCCAGGATGTACAGAAAAATTTAGCACCAAATTTGCAAGCAAAAAAATGCTTGAGTCCTCCAATGACTTAGATTATACTCGGGTTCTCGAGTTTTACCCATCCTTGTGTTCTCGAGTTTCGCCCATCCCATCTATGTTTCGAGACCTTCAGGAAAAGTGCTTGAGTCCCCATTCACCTCCATTATACCTGGGTTCTCAAGTTTCACCCATCCGGGCGTCGACTGCTTGTTACAAGTACCAAGCACCGGAGCATGGCAGCGCTCGCTCATCACTAATAACCACTGTTACAATGTTACTAATGTGTCTAGTAAAAACAAAACCGCCCTGCTCTCCTGGGTGTGCACTCCGAGCGTTGTGTATCACAATGACTTTATATAAGGAAATAACATAAAATGTTTAATTCTGCACTTTGGTTCCTGATAATCTTTTCCTGAGCGCTGGTGTAGTGACTGCAAAAGACTGCAGGGCCCCTTTAATCTGCAACTCCCAGGATCGGCCTCTACACTGTGCAGCATTGAGGTTGTTGAGCAGCAGACCCCCATCTAACACTGATTACTTTAGCACAGGTAGGTCATCATTGTGATTATATTGGAACACTCCCTTAATGACGCTGCCTACTTTAATACTTACCGTATATACTCGCGTATAAGCCGAGTTTTTCAGCCCAAAAATTGGGCTGAAAAGTACCCCCCTCGGCTTATACGCGAGTCAATACGGCAGCCCAAGCAGCCCCAGCAGCCTCAGTAATCCAGGGCCCCCCTAGCCTTGCTCCGGTAACCTGTAAAGTAAAATATACTTATCACTGTCCCGCTGCCGTCCGCGCCTGCCGTTGCCAACATCCGCGATCCTCCATCTTCATGCGTCTTCTTCCTGTTTCTTGTGTTCGTCGCTGGTAATGACGTCATTGCCGGCGCCGAACACAGGAAGCCGAAAGAAGACGCATGAAGATGGAGGATCGCGGATGTCGGCAACGGCAGGCGCGGACGGCAGCGGGACAGTGATAAGTATATTTTACTTTACAGGTTACCGGAGCAAGGCTGGGGGGGGGCCTGGATTACTGGGGCTGCTGTATACTACCGCTGGGGCTGCTGGGGATGCTATATACTACCACTGGGGCTGCTATATACTACCACTGGGGCTGCTGTATACTACCACTGGGGCTGCTGTATACTACCGCTGGGGCTGCTGGAGCTGCTATATACTACCACTGGGGCTGCTATATACTACCACTGGGGCTGCTGTATACTACCACTGGGGCTGCTGTATACTACTGCTGGGGCTGCTATATACTACCACTGGGGCTGCTGGGGCTGCTATATACTACCACTGGGGCTGCTGGGGCTGCTATATACTACCACTGGGGCTGTTGGGGATGCTATATACTACCACTGGGGCTGCTGGGGCTGCTGTATACTACCACTGGGGCTGCTATATACTACCACTGGGGCTGTTGGGGATGCTATATACTACCACTGGGGCTGCTATATACTACCACTGGAGCTGCTATATACTACCACTGGGCTGCTGGGGCTGCTGTATACTACCACTGGGGCTGTTGGGGATGCTATATACTACCACTGGGGCTGCTGGGGCTGCTGTATACTACCACTGGGGCTGTTGGGGATGCTATATACTACCACTGGGGCTGCTGGGGCTGCTATATACTACCACTGGGGCTGCTGGGGCTGCTGTATACTACCACTGGGGCTGTTGGGGATGCTATATACTACCACTGGGGCTGCTGGGGCTGCTGTATACTACCACTGGGGCTGCTGTATACTACCACTGGGGGGGGGCCTGTATACCACACTGCTGGGGCTGTATACCTGTGCTGGGGTCCACCCTCGGCTTATACACGAGTCAATAGGTTTTTCCAGATTTTTGGGGCAAAAGTAGGGGGGTCGGCTTATACACGGGTCGGCTTATACACGAGTATATATGGTAACTGCACAGCATTTTTTAAGCCATAATTTTTATTTTATTATGACAGTTGTTTAAGGTTTTTTCTCCCTGATGGTTTGCCTATTTTGCTGACAATCTTTTGTGTTTGTGAGGCAGCGCTCACTGAACGTGTTAGGGTGCACTCGCTTGGCAGCTAGATTGATGCACACAGCAATGGTTTCTATATAAATAGTTGATTTGGTTTATTATAACATATAAACTACCTTAAGTAAACATCACAGAACCAGCATACAGTCCTTTATCTTCAGCCGGTACAGAAACATATATGACCTACTAGTTCATCTCAACCGCTGATATGTCCGCACAGTACATATAATAAATCCCAATTCTCGGGGTTACCTGCTTGGCAGCTTAGCAGGGTTCAGATTGGCTCCTGCCACTCTCGCCATCCAGGAGGTCACACACAGGGATCACCCACCAGGTCCCTGGACTTGCTCCGTATCGGCACCTGTTGTGAGTCCAGATCCACCTGTAGCCTCGGTCACTCCCTGGACTTTCAGGAGCTCTAACCAGCTCCAGACTCTCACGTGGCTTATTGACCATGTGCTGCACACTGGAAGTCAGCAGGACCTGTGTGACATCAGAAGTCATGTGATATATCAGTAGTCTTACTATATCACCTGAGACACACCTATGGGAGGTATGTGGTTAGTCAGACCCACCCAGTTCTCTGCCTAACCTTTAAAACAAGCCCTTAACATTAAAATAGATTCCTGGTACTACAAGTCCCAGTGAAATGATCTGATTTTACACTACAGCAGATCTCTGTCTGTATGAACATAGCGGCCATTTACAATATTGCTGGTCGATACCTCACGGATTATATACCACATAATATTTTATATATCTCCTGTTAATTTCTCTTGAAGGGTAAGGCAATAATTCAGCCTTTGTCTCTTGTTTTTTTCTGCTTTTTTCATTTTACACCATAAAGACACTTTTTGAAAAAATAATTTTTCAAACACTGTAATATTTAAATATATTTCCTGAGGACATTTTTTGGGGGGCAGGAAGATGTAGTTTTTATTGATACCATTTTGAGGGGCTTTTTCATTTTTTTTTAGGTGGAATAAACTTAAAGTGTAAATGTCATTTCAATGACAATAAAAACAAAACCTAATACTGCACTGGTTGTTAATGATGGGTCACATAATAGCTAAGATAATGCTTTTTTTGTGCCATATGACTTATTGTCTCACATTTTTCTGTGCACTGTTAAAAACTGCATTTTATGGCTGTATGGGTGCGTCATTGTCTGTGTATATTTCCACAGCTTATGAGAGCAGGCTGATTGGGAACAATGCAATGTGATAGCAGAGAAGGGGTTAACAGAGATCCTAACTGAGCTGTGTGGAGCCAGATGACAGATCAGAAGCTTATGCCAAGGAAACAGGAGTTTGCACTGATCATAACATTACTAAGAACTGTGCTGTATTCTGATACATTGTCTCCTTATCAGCTGCAGTCAGGAGTGAGGATGTTCTGTAGGCCCCGCCCCTTTACCCTTATATGGTTACATGTCCCAAATTCAGTGTGAGAAGCTTGAAGACGGATCTGACTGATAATGAACATACGCCTGCTTCAGACACAGTCGAATGGGGACACCTTGTGGAAGGTTTATGAATAGTTTCCTTCCAGTTTTCATTAATAAAGTATATATGAAAGTTTATTATAATCACTTGCTCAACATTATTATTAAATAAAAATGTAAATGGCGGTTACACTCTAAACACCATTTTGGCATCTTTCGAACAACAATGGACTTTTCAAAGGGGAAAAAAAGTTTTTTCTTGTTTCTTTCCTTTTGTTTACTTTGGTGAATTGACCTTTGATGCTTAGGACAGACCTGGGAACATGACTGTCCTGGCTCCTGCAGTTGGGTAATAGTATAGTTGACGTCCTCCACGGTTTATGCATTCATGAAACTTTTTATAGAACACTCCATACAGAACAAAAAATAACAGAAGAGCTCAGGCGACAATTTACTGATATAAAATATATTTCTCCCAACCATTTGCTTTCTGCAGTCAATTATTCGTGATCCAGTCTTTGCAAAAACTGACTTTTTTTCTCTATTAGTCAAACTTTCTTCATGTTTATCCAGACTTATTTCCCTGATTTTAGTTTTAATTGCTCCTTACTTCACTTTCTACTTCCAAAATCATCTTTGTATTACATAGCTATGAAGACGTGTGGGAGAGCGCGTGTCGGAGAGCTCAGAGAGGGATCACTTCCATTAAAAGGAATTGTCCATTTTTTGAAAACCCTCCTTTGGTGAATTTTTTTAATTCCAGAAACGTCATCTTATATCCAGAATTCAGGGAGTTTCATAAGAGAATCTCTCACCCGGGAACACTCACCAAACCCGCCAGTGTTGGGAGGACCAGATCACCATCTGATATGTCCGGAGGTGTCTTGACCTCTCCCTCCATGTCAGATTTGGTATTTAACATGTCCAATGTTCAATGTAATCCATCTCTTCTTTAGGGATGAGCGAGTATGCTTGTCACTACTCGGTACTCGGGGTACTCGGCGAGTACCGAGTAATCTCGTGATACTCGTGCTGTGCACGGGGTCCACCTCCCTGCATGTTGGCGCTCTTTTCAGAGCCAGCCTGCATGCAGGGATTGGCTGACAGACACTGTAATACCACAGCCATGTTGGTTGTGGCATTACAGTGATTGGCTGGCCGCACAGCATAAGACCTGACCGCGCTGTGCTCGTCACTCTGCGCCATTAGACAGTCAGTGTAGGGAGAGCTGCTGCTGATTGAGGGACAGATTTGTGGACTTTCAGCTAGTGTAGGCGCAGGGCTGACAGTCTAATTACCCCAACAGTCC
Organism: Allobates femoralis; assembly: GCA_033576535.1. NCBI lineage: Eukaryota > Metazoa > Chordata > Amphibia > Anura > Aromobatidae > Allobates > Allobates femoralis. The sequence continues at coordinate 187,202,106 of JARQOC010000008.1, forward strand.
TTCTGAGGACTAATAGAGCTGTATACAGGTAGGCAGGGTATATAGCAAACTTCGCTGTGCCAGTATACCAGCCTGCATCACATCTGGGGCTGGTGTACAGGCTGCAAATCCCATCCATCCCAAAACAGTGCTTTTAGGGATTAATTTAGCTCTCTATAGGCAGGAGTAGGTTGTAGCGTAAATTAGGATACGCCAAAAGACTCGCTATTCTCATCACTGATATGGGTGCAGGTTAAGCACCCCGGACCCCGATGCTGCCGCTTACAGGAGGTTTATAGACTGGTTGTTGTGCAGCCCCATAACACGTAAGTCTATAGTAGACCCCGGCCCCATCAGCTTTCTGTAACCTTGTTTATGTGGGGACCCTGCACATGACCGGTCCCATCTTCATGCGTCTCTCATTAATGGCCGGTCATAATAGGGAAAACCAGTGATGTGAGGAATCCATCCAGATGTTCTCATCCATCAGAAATCCCTTTAAAGAGAACCTGCCACTTTCCATAAATTTTTATTTTTGTTATTTTACCTGGTGAAAATATTGCTGTTCTGAATCCGGTTGTTGTTCTTGTCTTCCTGTCCCTGTCCTTCATCCTTGTATGTAAATCATCTTTTTAGCCAAGTGCGCTAAGAAGAGTGGGAAATATCAAGAAAATCCTTCCACAACCTGATGGACAGACGTGTGTACATCTCCTCTGATGGACAGACGTGTGTACATCTCCTCTGATGGACAACGTGTGTACATCTCCTCTGATGGACAGATGTGTGTACATCTCCTTTGATGGACAGACTTGTATACATCTCCTCTGATGGACAGACGTGTGTACATCTCCTCTGATGGACAGATGCGTGTACATCTCTGATGGACAGACGTGTGTACATCTCCTCTGATGGACAGACGTGTGTACATCTCCTCTGATGGACAGACATGTGTACATCTCCTCTGATGGACAGACGTGTGTACATCTCCTCTGATGGACAGATGTGTGTACATCTCCTCTGATGGACAGATGTGTGTACATCTCCTCTGATGGACAGACGTGTGTACATCTCCTCTGATGGACAGATGTGTGTACATCTCCTCTGATGGACAGATGTGTGTCAGACAAGGAATACATGGATGCTGAGGACAAAACAAGCGCAAACCATGGCCTCAGCTTAGCTGGGTTTATGGCTTGCTTAGTCGTAAAAATTCCTACTGTGGGAGCAGAGAGTAGATCTATGCAGTTCCCTACAAACAAAACAGGGCAGAGTGGTAACCAATCTGGATGTCTTAAAACATGTTTTAAAACAATGAAAATAATTCATATTTTCCTGACAAGATGGTTCTGCTATTGACCTCCAGTCACCTTTGGCTTAAGGTACCTCTCCTATTTGCCTATAGTCTACTGCATATTCCAGTACTTCTGCTACCTCCCTCCAGTCTACTGCATATTCCAGTACCTCTGTTATCAGCCTCCTTCCTTCCTATGGCTTACAGTAACCTATGCTAATGACCTCCAGCCTCCTTGGCTTAAGGTACCTCTGCTATCTGCCTCTACTCTACTGCAGCTTCTAGTACCTCTGTACCTGCCTTCAGCCTACTGCAGATTCCAGTATAATAATATTTAATATTTATTCATTTATATAGCGCTATTAATTCCATAGCACTTTACATACATGAGTAATGCTGTCTCTCTTGGGCTCACAATCTAAATATCCTATCAGTATGTCTTACAATGGGAGCAACCAGAGTGCCCGAGAAACCCACGCAAGCACGGAGAACATAAACTCCTTGCAGATGTTTCCTTAGTGTCCTTGGGAATTGACCCAGACTTCAGGACCCCGTGCTGCAAGGCTACAGTGCTAACCACTTGAGCCACCCTGCTGCCGATACTCTGCTACCAGCCTTACTCTTCCTATGGCTTCAAGTACCTCTGCTACCTGCCTCTAGCTACTGCAGATTCCAGTACCTTTGCTAACTGCCTCTAGTCTAATGCAGATTCCAGTACCTCTGCTACCTGCCTCTAGTCTACTGCAGATTCCAGTACCTTTGCTACCTGCCTCTAGTCTACTGCAGATTCCATACCTGTGCTACTGCCTCTAGTCTACTCAGATTCCAGTACCTGTGCTACCTGCCTCTAGTCTCTGCAGATTCCATACTCTGTGCTACCTGCCTCTAGTCTACTGTAGATTCCAGTACCTGTGCTACCTGCCTCTAGTCTACTGCAGATTCCAGTACCTCTGCTACCTGCTTCTAGTCTAATGCAGATTCCAGTACCTCTGCTACTGGTCTCCTTCCTGCCTACAACTTTCAGTACCTCTGCTACCCATTTTCTGTGTACCTGACCTTCCTGCTACACCACACCCATCACCTTGTGCCCACCTGGACCTTTGTCTTGGAGGATCCATCTTACGGGGAGAACCTAAACAATTTTTCTTCTGCAATTCAAAACCAAAGCATAATTGATTTTCTTTCAGTAAAACAAATTCTGAAAATATAAAACATCATCATCCCCTAGTAATAATATATTTTCCTAATTATTTAAAAAAAAAAGATGCAGAAAATCTGCTAATTCTCCCGTTAATTGACAGCGCAGTGTGGAAATTATATTACACTTTATTATAAGCCATAAATCAAAACCACGGGGGTAAATTACTTCTTCCAGACCTTTTGTGTCACTTCCAAAAAAAAAAGCAGCGCCACCCTGATGTCCCGCTATGCCACGCTGTTTGGATATTGTTACATTGTTGCTTGTCACAGAACCCAGTGAGAAGGTGCCAAGGACTCGGCGATAAGATTCTGCTTTCAAGTCAACAAGTCTGATTAAAAAAAATCATTCTGCAATTCTCCATCCACGATGGAGAGGTCAATTATATTAGCATATTCTAAAAAGAATCAGCATGTAAGCTTTGAGAATCAGGCTTGTGAAATAATTTCATTAGCAGAAATTGTTTTATAAATCAGCCTTCCCTCCTTGAGCTTAATGAAATGAATATTTAAGAAAAATGATTTATGAACAGGTTTTTTTTTCCCTCTTTCTGAGCTGAAGCGACGAGGTATTTCACATCTGAGAATATGCTAAATCGACATTGATACAGTCAACTTCAATCTCCAGGATGAATAAAGTTAGGATAATCAGTCACATTACAAATTACAGACAGAAATTAACCCCAACAAAGAGTCTGGTAATACAGTCAGTGATTATCCGCTAATTAGCCGGATCTCTGATCTACAAGGGATGAAGGGACCGGATCCCAAGTGAAGACATGAAGGTCACATCCAGCCTTCATCTCCAGCAATGGGAAATCCCAACAGTCTTCTGTTATTCTCTCCTTTCTCTTCTCTGTCTTTCTATGTTTTTATTTTGTCTTCTTTTCTACGTCTTATTTTCTTCTTCTGAATCTTGGCTTCTTTTTCTATGTGTAAATGATTCTTTATCTTGTTCACGTTATTTTCTTCTCACCTTCTTGTTTTCCTCTTCTAATCATTTCTATTTTTACTTTTTCTTATCATCATTTCACCTTTTTGGTTTCATTTTTTCACCATCCCTTCATCTTCTTTTCCTTCCTCCTTATCTTCATCTTTGGCTTCTTTATGTTTTCCTCTACTTTCCCTTCTTGACTCATTTATTCCTTCTTTTCTTTATTATTTCTTCTTTATTATCTTCTAATATTCTCCTTTTTACATTCTTCTGTTCTTTTCTGGCTGCTTTATATTCTTATTCTTTCCACAGTCTTCTCTATTCTCCTCATCTCCTTTTCTTCTCTTTTTTTTCTACGTTTTTATTTCTTCTTTGGCTTCTTCTGAACCTTGGCTTCTTTTGGCTTGTTTTCTATTTGCACATTACTCTTTATCTTGTTCATCTTCCCCTTCTTAGTTTATTCTTCTTATATTTTATTTCTTCTTTCCTTTCCATCACTTCTTGATTTTCTATTTATCTTGATCTTTAGCTCCATTTTATTTCATTTTTTCACCATCCCTTCATCTTCTTTTCCTTCCTCCTTATCTTCATCTTTGGCTTCTTTATGTTCTCCTCTACTTTTCCTTCTTGATTTCATTTTCTCATTGACTCATTTATTACTTTTTTTCTTTATTATTTCTTTTTCATCATCTTCTAATATTCTCTTTTTACCTTCTTCTGTTCTTTTTTGGCTGTTTTATAATCTTATTCTTTCCCAGCAGTCTTCTATTATCATCTCCTTTCACTTATCTGTCTTTCTATGTTTTTATTTCTTCTTTTTGCTTGTTTTCTATTTGCACATTATTCTTTATCTTGTTCATCTTCCCCGTCTTAGTTTATTCTTCTTATATTTTATTCCTTTCTTTCCTTTTCCATCACTTCTTGATTTTCTTTTTATCTTGATTTCATCTTTGGCTCCTTATGTTCTTCTTCACCTTCTAATACCTTTTGTTGTTGGCTGTTTCATATTCTTTTTTTCCCAACACTCTCTTATGATATCATCTCCTTTTTCTTCTTCTTTATTATTATAATTATTATTATTATGAAGATTATTTTGTATTATTATAGCACCCATGTGGCTTTTTATGTATGATTTTATATTGTCTTCTTCTGTTTTCAATATCTTCTTTGCCTTTGACTTCTTGTTTTCTTCTTCTGAACCTTGGCTTCTTTCTCTTATTTTATGTTTAAGATTTAAGATCTAGCGCTTACTAAATGACAGTCCACTTGGAATTACTACCCAATCCCTTTATGAAAAACTTCTTATTTTATGTTTGCACGTTATTCTTTATTTTGTTCACCTTCCCCTTCTTAGGCTAGGTTCTGTCCGCCGTTTTGCAGGATGCACCGGACAGAGCCTGACATCCCCAGACAAACAGAACCGAATGGCAAGTCTGCCCTCCGATCCTGTTTTCTGCCAGATCCAGTGGCTGACGCTGTCCAGTGCTGAAATTTCAGCATAGTGGCTGAATGGGCGCTAGCCGTGGTGCTGAAATCTCAGCTGGGGAGCTCTCCAGGTGCTGAAATTCTTCAGCAGCTGCTTGTAGCAGCCGCCGCTCTTTCAACACCCATCGTCCAGGAACCAGTCCAATTTTGTCGGATCCGGCGTGATCTAGCGCCCACATAGACTCCTATGTTATGGGGCACTGAATCACATAAAATCTGGGAGGTTCTGTTTTGTCCGATTTTTGCATCGGCACAAAAAATGATGCAGACTCCGGTTTTGTGTCTGATGCAAAAATCGGACAAAGCCAGATCCTCTCGGAATATCAGCAAACCGGATGCCAAATAGGCACAATCTGGCGCCGTAGAAATACATGGGGATAAAAAACGGATCTGGTCTGTCTGGTTTACACTGGACAGACCCGGACGACAAAAACCGTGGCGTGAAGCCGGCCTTAGTTTTTACTTTTCACCTGTTATTTCTTCCTTTCCTCTTCTATCTCTTCTTGATTTGACATGTCCAGCAATTTTGATTCCTTCTACTTTTTTGGCAACTCCAGCCTTCCAGACAATAGCTTCTGTGTATAAATTGAAAGATAATGGTGACCGGATGCCGCCATGTCTGACGCCATCGCTCTACTGTGAACCATGGAGTGTCACCATGTTCGCCTTGTCTGACCTCCTCTACTGTGAACCGTGCTGTGTCACCATGTGCCGCCTTGTTGATGACCTCGCTCTACTGTGAACCATGGTGTCACCATGTGCCGCCTTGTCTGAGCCTCCTCTACTGTGAACCATGCTGTGTCACCATGTGCTGCCTTGTCTGATGCCTCACTCTACTGTGAACCATGCTGTGTCACCAGTGCCGCCTTGTCTGATGCCTCACTCTACTGTGAACCAGGCTGTCACCATGTCGCCTTGTCTGACTGCCTCGCTCTACTGTGAACCATGCTGTGTCACCATGTGCCGCCTTGTCTGACGCCTTACTCTACTGTGAACCATGCTGTCACCATGTGCCGCCCTTGTCTGACGCCTCGCTCTACTGTGAACCATGTTGCTGTTGCCACCATGTCTGACCCGCTCTACTGACCTCTGACCAGCCCTTTCTGATGCCTCCTCTACAGTGTGTACCATGCATCGATGTCTACCATGTGGCCGTTCCTTGTCTGACGCTTCGCTCTACTGTGAACCATGATGCTGTTATTTCTGCTGTGTCCACCTCTTGTCTGACACCTCGCTATACTGTGACCATGCTGTTTTACCTGTGTGCCATCCTTGTCTGACCTCAGCTCTACTGTGACCATGCTGTGTCACCATGTGCCGATTGTCTGATGCCTCACTCTACTGTGAACCGTGCTGTGTTACCATGTGCCGCAATTGTCTGATGCCTCGCTCTACTGTGAACCATGCTGTGTTACCGTGTGCCCCTTGTCTGACGCCTCGCTCTACTGTAAACCATGCTGTGTCACCATATGCTGTTTGGACTAATGCTTCTTGGTTGATGTAAAGGTTCCTGATGAGGATGATCAGATGGTTTGGCAAAACCTATATCCTTCATGGATCCAAAGTTTCTGGTGACTAACACAGTCAAAGGCTTCGCTGTAGTGTAGAAAGCAACAATAGATCTCCCTATTATATTCTTTGGCCTTTTCCATTATCCATCTCATATTAGCAATCAGGTTTCTTGTTCATCTGCCTTTTCTGAATCCTACTTGTTCCTCTGGCAGCTCTTAGTCACAGTAAGGCTGTAGCCGTTTTTGCAGGATCTTTGCAGTATTTTGCTGGCATGAGATATGAGCGCAATAGTCCGATAGTTTCCACAGTTGGTAGAATCTGGTGCTGGTAGGAACTACCAAAATTGTGGCACTAGAGAGGCAATGGATTCAAAGGGGTAAGTCATGTATAGTATTGCAAAGAAGGTTTAGAAATATTAAAAAGGGAAAAAGAGGCCGGTAAGCAGGTTGACAAAACTATGTGGAAGCATATGTTGTCATTATATTAGACGGGGGCAGATTGCTCCTTTGAAAATAATTCCCCACTTGCATCAAGATAGCTGTTTGACAGCTTTTCTCAATGCATGTTGGGGGTTAATGTTCTTAATTTGGCCAGACGTAGTTGGTCTTTTGTTGGTAGTCTCATGTTTGCTAAGTCGTTGTTTCTTGCTAGCCGATTCGGAGCCCCATTGTCCAAGTTTGCGTATTGCTAATTTAATGTAAATCACCTCTCCGCCTCACCCTCCCTGTCTACATCACTCAGAGGAGAATTATGCCGACATCAGATTGAAATGGCAAACAATAAAAGCCCAGCCTTATTCAACCAATATTGGAAGAACACAATAATTACCCTGAAGGTCTTGTTTCAGTCAGCATGGAAGATATACTTTGTGGCCTCATTCTAGGGAATTTCAGCCCCAACTAAGGAGTCACCAGAACTGGATTATATTCTGCAGGAGTTCAGCCTAGGATTCTAGGATTCGGCAAAAACTTCTGAGACTGCTTAAGGAAGATATCCTAGGTTTGGATATTTAGTCATCTAGCTATTGACTTTCTTTTTCTCGGTTAGCTTCCTAAGCTTGCCACTATTCCTTACTCGGTGGCTGCCAGCCAAAAATGTGGTGCTGCATTGGAGTAAATTGTCCTGGAAGCCCCAAGGCACAAATATTCTAATCCCTGGTGATCCAGCAGAAGGGTGAGACTCTGTTGCCTGGTACATTGCGTGTTTTGCTGGTTATGTGTTATATGCCTTTGACTGTTGAGATCCAACAAGTCTTACCATTGTGTGGTTCCCTCATCTGTTTGACTGAGTAGGGTTCTGCCCATAGTTATGGAGTTTGGATGCTCAATGGGATGAACCCTGGTCTATGTGGTCCTTCTAAAGTCAGCCGGGCAAGCGGACGAGAGCACCCACTGACCCACAAGCTGCTCCTCTTATTGATGTATATATTATAGGAGGGAATGATGTATCCACCCTTGAGGTCTGTATTCATCAGAAATGGGCATAAGGGTAGAACAATCATTAAAAAGTCTCAGCCAAGTCCAGCTACCAGCTCCGTTAAGTCCTCCCTCACCTGCTTGACGTCTTTATGGAGTTTACCCCGTAAGCGACCGCCATTGTGGTAATTTTCCCTTACCCGTCAAGGCTTTTTCTCTGTTTAGTCTATTCAGGATACAGGTAGATTTATGACTGACTCACATCTATCATTAAAAAGGTGGCACATTAAAAAAAATGCTGCAGGCCATTAATATCTACAAGACCTTTAATTGGCAGCTTCCGCGGCTTTGAAGCTCGTGCGATTCCTTCCTAACTGTTTGAACTAAGTTTTATGTTAATGAAAGTTTCCATGTCAAAGTGAAATAAAATGCAGAAAGAAATTACACGATAAAATAAAGCGAGCATTATGCTAACGAAGCCACAGGCAAATCTGTTTATAGAAACAGAATCAGACGATATCAAACACAATAATGCTCTTTACGCAGCTGCAGTTTAATCACATCTCAGGTGCTCCAGCAACCGCGCAACCTATGGCTTCATTACATTGTTTGCTGTAACGTCATAGCCCAAAGAGCCTTATTTGTTCTCTGACTCTCCAGCATATTGTGAACCTCACCCTGATTAGTTATCAGCTGCATACGAGCAGGCGAACATTGCACAAGCAGCGAATCATAGAAAACACCGAAGACTCAAAGCCAAGACCGGAAGATCAGTCAAACCCAATGGAACTTTTCTACAGTGAAAGAAGTTTAAAGGGGATTGCAGAATACTTGTAAAAGCAAGCACATTTACATTTTATCTCCTATAAAGTCTGTAACGTCTATCTTTATTTATATATATTTGTTGGGAGAGACAGGGAGACAGTACTGTCTGTGCTAATATCATTTGTTGGGAGAGACAGGGAGGCAGTACTGTCTGTGCTTATATCATTTGTTGGGAGAGACAGGGAGGCAGTACTGTCTGTGCTTATATCATTTGTTGGGAGAGACAGGGAGGCAGTACTGTCTGTGCTTATATCATTTGTTGGGAGAGACAGGGAGGCAGAACTGTCTGTGCTTATATCATTTGATGGGAGAGACAGGGAGGCAGTACTGTCTGTGCTTATATCATTTGTTGGGAGAGACAGGGAGGCAGTACTGTCTGTGCTTATATCATTTGTTGGGAGAGACAGGGAGGCAGTACTGTCTGTGCTTATATCATTTGTTGGGAGAGACAGGGAGGCAGTACTGTCTGTGCTTATATCATTTGTTGGGAGAGACAGGGAGGCAGTACTGTCTGTGCTTATATCTTTTGTTGGCAGAGACAGGGAGGCAGTACTGTCTGTGCTTATATCATTTGTTGGGAGAGACAGTGAGGCAGAACTGACTGTGCTTATATCATTTGTTGGGAGAGACAGGGAAGCAGTACTGTCTGTGCTTATATCATTTGTTGGGAGAGACAGGGAGGCAGTACAGTCTGTGCTTATATCATTTGTTGGGAGAGACAGGGAGGCAGTACTGTCTGTGCTTATATCTTTTGTTGGGAGAGACAGGGAGGCAGTACTGTCTGTGCTTATATCATTTGTTGGAGAGACAGGGAGGCAGTACTGTCTGTGCTTATATCATTTGTTGGGAGAGACAGGGAGGCAGTACTGTCTGTGCTTATATCTTTTGTTGGAGAGACAGGGAGGCAGTACTGTCTGTGCTTATATCTTTTGTTGGGAGAGACAGGGAGGCAGTACTGTCTGTGCTTATATATTTTGTTGGGAGAGACAGGAGGCAGTACTGTCTGTGCTTATATCATTTGTTGGGAGAGACAGGGAGGCAGTACTGTCTGTGCTTATATCTTTTATTGGGAGAGACAGGGAGGCAGTAGTGTCTGTGCTTATAAAGTTTGTTGGGAGAGACAGGGAGACAGTACTGTCTGTGCATATATAGTTTGTTGGGAGAGACAGGGAGGCAGTACTGTCTGTGCTTATATCATTTGTTGGGAGAGACAGGAGGCAGTACTATCTGTGCTTATATCATTTGTTGGGAGAGACAGGGAGGCAGTACTGTATGTGCTTATATCATTTGTTGGAGAGACAGGGAGGCAGTACTGTCTGTGCTTATATCATTTGTTGGGAGAGACAGGGAGGCAGTACTGTCTGTGCTTATATCATTTGTTGGGAGAGACAGGGAGGCAGCACTGTCTGTGCTTATAATCTTTTGTTGGGAGAGATAGGGAGGCAGTACTGTCTGTGCTTATATCATTTGTTGGGAGAGACAGGGAGACAGTACTGTCTGTGCTTATATCATTTGTTGGGAGAGACAGGGAGGCAGAACTGTCTGTGCTTATATCATTTGTTGGGAGAGACAGGAGGCAGTACTGTCTGTGCTTATATCATTTGTTGGGAGAGACAGGGAGGCAGTACTGTCTGTGCTTATATCATTTGTTGGGAGAGACAGGGAGGCAGTACTGTCTGTGCTTATATCTTTTATTGGGAGAGACAGGGAGGCAGTAGTGTCTGTGCTTATAAAGTTTGTTGGGAGAGACAGGGAGACTGTACTGTCTGTGCATATATAGTTTGTTGGGAGAGACAGGGAGGCAGTACTGTCTGTGCTTATATCATTTGTTGGGAGAGACAGGGAGACAGTACTGTCTGTGCTTATATCATTTGTTGGGAGAGACAGGGAGACAGTACTATCTGTGCTTAAATCATTTGTTGGGAGAGACAGGGAGCAGTACTATCTGTGCTTATATCATTTGTTGGGAGAGACAGGGAGGCAGTACTGTCTGTGCTTATATCATTTGTTGGGAGAGACAGGGAGGCAGTACTGTCTGTGCTTATATCATTTGATAGGAGAGACAGGGAGGCAGTACTGTCTGTGCTTATATCATTTGTTGGGAGAGACAGGGAGGCAGTACTGTCTGTGCTTATATCATTTGTTGGGAGAGACAGGGAGGCAGTACTGTCTGTGCTTATATCATTTGATAGGAGAGACAGGAGGCAGTACTGTCTGTGCTTAAATCATTTGTTGGGAGAGACAGGGAGGCAGTACTGTCTGTGCTTATATAATTTGTTGGAGAGACAGGGAGGCAGTACTGACTGTGCTTATATCATTTGTTGGGAGAGACAGGGAGACAGTAGTGTCTGTGCTTATATAGTTTATTGGGAGAGACAGGGAGACAGTACTGTCTGTGCTTTTATCATTTGTTGGGAGAGACAGGGAGACAGTACTGTCTGTGCTTATATCATTTGTTGGGAGAGACAGGGAGACAGTAGTGTCTGTGCTTATATCATTTGTTGGGAGAGACAGGGAGACAGTAGTGTCTGTGCTTATATAGTTTGTTGGGAGAGACAGGGAGACAGTACTATCTGAGCTTATATAACTTATTGGGAGAAAACAGAGGCAGTAATATCTGTACTTATATCATTTACTGGAGAGAAGGGTGTCACACGTGTGAGCAGATGAGAGGAATGGAGCAGGAAGGGATAATGGGCAAGGGCAACTGGGAGGCTAGTCTGGCCCTGGACTGGGGGTCACTGACTAGCCCTGTTACCGAAGGTACTTCTGAATTCTGAGGAGGTTCGGTCCACTACCCTATCTCTCAAATCCTCAACCAGCCCTACCTCCACCCATGGACCTGGAAATGGACACCACTCCAAAGGAAAAGGATGACAGCAGCTGCTCCAGCAGCACGTCTGCGCTGCATGGGTCCTAGTTTAGAATGAACTAAATCTGCAACATCTGGTGGAGGGAAGCAGAACTATTTAAGGCTGAGGGAGTGGAGAGCGGCAGCTCAGGCACGCCCCTCACATCCACCTGAGCTATGACTCACTCCCCACCCGCAGAGCCGCCCACCACACAATTAGCAACTGCAGCAGACTAAGGAAAAAAAACTCAATTAAATAACACAGCAGCAACAGTCCAGGACTGCACAGGCAGTCAATACGTGACAAAGGGGAGACAGTACTATCTGTGCTTGGAACATTTGTAGGGAGTGACAAGGAGGCAATACTATCTGAACTTATATAATTTAAAGAGATAGACTTGGAGGCAGTACTATATGTACTTAGAGCATTTATATGGAAAGACATGGGACCAAACCATCTGTACTTATAAGATTTATAGGGGGAGACAAAGAGGCAATACTATCTGTACCTATAAGAGTTATAGAGGGAGAGAGCACTATTTGTACTCATATAATTTATTGGAAGAGAGGGGAGGCAGCACTATCTGTACTTATATACTTTATAGGCAGAGACATGGGATACTGTACTATATGTAGTTGGAACATTTATAGGGAGAGACGGGGAGACCACAATATCTACACTTAGAATATTTATAGGGACATACAAGGAGGCAATACTATCTGAACCTGTATAATTTACTCAGAGAGTAGGGAGGCAGTACTATCTGAGCTTACATAATTTAAAGGCAGAGACAGTGAGGCAGTGCTATATGCACTTAGAATATTTATAGGGAGAGATAGGGAGACCACACTATCTGTACTTATATATAGGGAAAGACAAGGATACAGTACTATATGTAATTATATAATTTAGAGGGAGACAACACTATCTGTAATTATATAATTTAAAGGGAGAATGCACTGTCTGTACTATATCATTTAAGAGAGAGACAGGCAGACAGTACTATCTGTACTTATAACATATTATAGGTGAGAGACAGGGAGGCAGTACTGTCAGGCTGATATAAGTATAGGGGAGAAATGGAAGCAGTACTACTACTGTATCATAATATTTAAAGAAGTGCCAGGAATGCAGATATATCTGCACTTATATGATTTAAGGTAGAGAAAGGGCGGCAGTACTATTGTACTTGTAAAATTAGAGGAAGAGACAGTGAGACAGAACTATCTATACTAATCATTTATTGGTAGAGACTGGGAGGCAGTACTATCTGTACTTATATAATTTAGAGGAGAGAAGGATGCAGTACTATTTTTTACATATATCATATATAAGAGAAACAGGGAGGCAGTATATCTCAACTTTATTATATATACTGAGAGACAGGGAGGCAGTACTATCTGTACATATACTTTTATAGGAGATAAAGGGAGGCAGTACTATCTGTACTTATATCTTTTATAGGAGATAAAGGGAAGGCAGTACTATCTGTACTACATTATTTATGGTGAGAGATGTGGGCAGTACCACTATTCTTCATCACTTTACAGGAAGAGGGGATGGACAGTACTGTCTGTACCGACATCTATTACATAGAAGAAGTTAGGAAGTCCCCACTATCTGTATGCAAATGTTTAAGGGAAGAAAAGGAGGCAGTATTATCTATACTTATCTCATTAATTAGGGAGAGACAAGGAGGCAGTACTATCTGTACTTTGTCCTTTATGGGAAAGACATGGAGGCAGCACTCTCTATTATTATCTCATTAATAGGAGAGACAGGGAGGCAGTACTATCTGTACTTTGTCATTTATAGGAGAGACAGGGAGGCAGTACTATCTGTATCCAAATAGTTTCACTGGAAGAAAACGAGGCAGTGTTGTGTCTACATTGTTTAAAGGGAGAGAAGGTAAGGCAGTACTACCTGAACCAACATCATTTACTGGGAAATAATACTGTTTAAGTAATTAAAAAAAAGTGCTCCTCTTTTCTTCATTGCTAAATTGCAGAAAAAGAAACCGACCCTACACCGATCCTTCCTTTACAGACCTAGGACCGATCTTACTTCTAATTGATTCTATTTTTCCTGTCACTTAAGTATTTAAATTATGTTTCTTTAAATTACGGTAATAGACCAAATATTTTAGCATTTACTGTTTCTTATTATTTATTACTATCATAATTATTAGATACATTTCTGATTTTCTGCTTCCTGACATTTTCCTCAGTGAACTCTATGGACAGTGATAACAGAGAGCCATGGGGGGACGGGGGACGGAGACTGCGGAGTTCTGCAGAGAAGCAGGTTCTGTATCGGAGCTGTCAGACGTTTCCCTTTTTTCTGTCAATAAAATCTGCCAGGTCTGAAGTAGAAACATTGGAGACAAAGTCATGTCGACAGTAAGGAAAGTTTCCTGCATGTCAGAGCCTAAGTCAGGACTTCACGCTTTGCTCCTCGGTCCCCGCGGTCAGAGATCCTCCACGTTCCGTGTTTCTCCAGATCCCGGAATCCGGTAACTTCAACTCTACAATTTATAACGAGGTGAAGGTGACACAATCGGCTCAATGATCAGGGAACGTCCATATACAATGTATCCAGTACAAATAACAATTAGTCTGTGAGAAAAGTCTGACAATACAATTAATAAACTCTCAATTTCATTTTACTCTGCACAAAACTAAAATCTGTGAATTCTATAGGAAACAAGAGGATGACAGGAGATATCCGGGGGAACTGCCAAAAACAACTGTGCCTAAGCGCCATCAGTCAGGAGCTGCAACCCACCGCCTGTTGTGCTCAGCACCGTTTACCATCTAGGACCACTCCATGTGACGTCACGACTACAGAGGGGAGAATTAATTCCCATCATAAGACGGACGCATATCCGAAGACACACTGATTGACAGCCGGCTCCCCCAATCAAGTAGAGCTGTCAATCAGTGTGATGTCAGCTATGCGCCCACCTCTGCAGAGCAGAAAACCCGCCTCTGTTCTGTGTTTACCGCACCATGATGTCTCCGGAAAGAAGGTCTGTGACCGCACTGTGCCAGGGGTGAACAGCGGGGACTGGTGCTGGGTACAACAGGTAGATAAGTTACTAAGTATCCTGGATATCTTGTTTAGGCAAAATCGGATTGATAAGAAGGGTACAGGATAATGAACTGACACTGGGGTGCAGGAGAATGACACTGGGGTACAGGATAATGACACTGGGGTACAGGATAATGACACTGGGGTACAGGATAATGACACTGACACTGGGGTACAGGATAATGACACTGGGGTACAGGATAATGACACTGGGGTACAGGATAATGACATTGGGGTACAGCATAATGACACTGGGGTACAGGATAATGACACTGGGGGCACAGGATAATGACACTGGGGGTACATGATAATGACACTGGGGTACAGGATAATGACACTGGGGTACAGGATAATGACACTGGGGTACAGGATAATGACACTGGAGGTACAGGATAATGACACTGGGGTACAGGATAATGACACTGGGGGTACAGGATAATGACACTGGAGATACAGGATAATGACACGGGGGTACAGGATAATGACACTGGGGTACAGGATAATGACACTGGGGTCAGGATAATGACACTGGGGTACAGGATAATGACACTGGTGGTACAGGATAATGACACTGGGGTACAGGATAATGATACTGGGGGTACAGGATAATGACACTGGGGGTACAGGATAATGACACTGGTGGTACAAGATAATGACACTGGGTACAGGATAATGACACTGGGGGTACAGGAAATGAACTGGGGTACAGGATAATGACACTGGGGGTACAGGATAATGACACTGGTGGTACAGGATAATGACACTGGAGATACAGGATAATGACACTGGGGGTACAGGATAATGACACTGGGGTACAGGATAATGATACTGGGGTACAGGATAATGACACTGGGGGTACAGGATAATGACACTGGGTGTACAAGATAATGACACTGGGGTACAGGATAATGACACTGGGGTACATGATAATGACACTGGGGGTACAGGATAATGACACTGGGGTACAGGATAATGACACTGGGGTACAGGATAATAACACTGGGGTACAGGATAAATGACACTGGGGTACAGGATAATGACACTGGGGTACAGGATAATGACACTGGGGGTACAGGATAATGACACTGGGGTACAGGATAATGACACTGGGGGTACAGGATAATAACACTGGGGTACAGGATAATGACACTGGGGTACAGGATAATGACACTGGGGTACAGGATAATGACACTGGAGTACAGGATAATGACACTGGGAAGTACAGGATAATGACACTGCGGGTACAGGATAATGACACTGGGGGGTACAGGATAATGACACTGGGGTACAGGATAATGACACTGGGGTACAGGATAATGACACTGGGGTACAGGATAATGACACTGGGGTACAGGATAATGATACTGAGGTACAGGATAATGACACTGGGGTACAGGATAATGACACTGGGGTACAGGATAATGACACTGGGGTACAGGATAATGACACTGGGGTACAGGATAATGACACTGGGGTACAGGATAATGACACTGGGGTACAGGATAATGACACTGGGGTACAGGATAATGACACTGGGGTACAGGTATAAGACACTGGGGTACAGGATAATGACACTGGGTACGATATAATGACACTGGGGTACAGGATAATGACACTGGGGTACAGGATAATGACACTGGGGTACAGGATAATGACACTGGGGTACAGGATAATGACACTGGGGTACAGGATAATGACACTGGGGTACAGGATAATGACACTGGGGTACAGGATAATGACACTGGGGTACAGGATAATGACACTGGGGTACAGGATAATGACACTGGGGTACAGGATAATGACACTGGGGGTACAGGAAATGACACTGGGGGTACAGGATAATGACACTGGGGTACAGGATAATGACACTGGGGGTACAGGATAATGACACTGGGGTACAGGATAATGACACTGATCGGGGTACAGGATAATGACACTGGGGGTACAGGATAATGACACTGGGGTACAGGATAATGACACTGGGGGTACAGGATAATGACACTGGGGGTACAGGATAATGACACTGGGGTACAGGATAATGACACTGGGGTACAGGATAATGACACTGGGGTACAGGATAATGACACTGGGGTACAGGATAATGACACTGGGGGTACAGGATAATGACACTGGGGTACAGGATAATGACACTGGGGTACAGGATAATGACACTGGGTACAGGATAATGACACTGGGGTACAGGATAATGACACTGGGGTACAGGATAATAACACTGGGGTACAGGATAATGACACTGGAGGTACAGGATAATGACACTGGGGTACAGGATAATGACACTGGGGGTACAGGATAATGACACACACTGGGGTACAGGATAATGACACTGGGGTACAGGATAATGACACTGGGGGTACAGGATAATGACCTGGGGGTACAGGATAATGACACTGGGGGTACAGGATAATGACACACACTGGGGTACAGGATAATGACACTGGGGTACAGGATAATGACACTGGGGGTACAGGATAATGACACTGGGGGTACAGGATAATGACACTGGGGGTACAGGATAATGACACACATGGGGTACAGGATAATGACACTGGGGTACAGGATAATGACACTGGGGGTACAGGATAATGACCTGGGGGTACAGGATAATGACCCTGGGGGTACAGGATAATGACCCTGTAAGTACAGCACTTTACTCATGGAACACAGTCAAGGTCAATAAATGTTTCAATATTTACATGTTTTATTTTTGGAAATGTTGTTTTCTATGGAAGGAAAGATTTCTATGACTTTTATTTGTAAAGTGCTGAAGTAATTTTATGACAATTCTCATCTGCTGACCCCTCCGTCACGCTTTTGATTTATCAACTTTTGGAAACTTCTGTTTCCCTCTTAGACTTTTGGAGCCATTGACACATTTTGATAAATAATGCTTTTCCAGGAAGTTTATAATAACTTTGATTCTTTTCATTTTACATAACTCCATATTTAACAGTCGCCCAAGTTTACAGTCCCTTGAATTTTTTTGGCAACATCAGCTTCATTTTTACGCCTTTTTTTTCTATTCTCATACTATTTTTTGTCCCTGTCTTATACTCGGCTTTCAATATTGTACAGCGATGTGTGAAATTACTAACCTAAAAATTGTCTCAAAGCTTTTATTGCAAACTTTGTAGTTCTCCCAATACTGGTTTGTCTTCAACCTGGAACGAACATAGAATTTCGAGGAGTGACTGTGAATGAGATCTTTTGCACATTGCTGACTCGCACCTTCGGAAAAAGTTGAAAGTTCCGTATTCTGCAAACAACTGAAACGAGATTGAATGAGAAAGGTCAATGCAAATGAATGAGACAAACTTGCAGGAAGCTGAAAATAACTGATGAGAACGCTTTACGACCTTTCAGACTTTAATGAAGTTGTCTCGTGAAAAAAATCGATAATCTTTTTAATATTTTTGGTTAATAAATTCCGTTTCTTATAAATGTTATTGAGTTGGCAGAACTCAGACGCTCGAAAACTTCAGCGATGCCGAGGCCAAAAGCTTATAAGTTTGGAAGGAAAAAGCGTTTGTTACAGACAATAGGCAGATTCCGGAATTATTGGGTTCGGAGTTTTATTGGCAATCACCAAATCCTTAACCTTTACTTATACACACATGTTAATTGGCTTAGAAGCTGTATGCTAATATACATCACTAATACAACTCTTCATGCTTTATTTTCATTTACTTTTATAATATTCTCTAGGGAATTAGTAACTGCAGGAGCATCTCAATGAATTCTGAAATCATCAAAATGTTATTTTATTGCAGTAATTCAATACATAAAGTGAAACACATATATTATATAGAGTCATAACACACAGAGGGATCTATTTCATGTGTTTATTTCTGTTAATGTTGATGATTATGGCTTACAGCCAATGAAAACCCAAAGGTCGTTATCTCAGAAAATTAAAGTAGGGAGCCCCATCCAACACCACAGAGCCCAGACCCAGCCCCATCCAACACCACAGTGCCCGGACCTCAGTCACATCCAACATCACAGAGCCCGGACCCCAGCCCCATATAACACCACAGAGCCCGGTCCTCAGCCACATCCAACACCACAGAGCCCAGACCTCAGTCACATCCAACACCACAGTGCCCATACCTCAGCCCCATATAACACCACAGAGCCCGGACCTCAGCCCCATCCAACACCACAGAGCCCGGACCTAAGCCCCATCCAACACCACAGAGCCCGGACCTCAGCCACATCCAACACCACGGAGCCCAGACCTCAGTCACATCCAACACCACAGTGCCCATACCTCAGCCCCATCCAACACCACAGAGCCCGGACCTCAGCCCCATATAACACCACAGAGCCCGGACCTCAGCCCCATCCAACACCACAGAGCCCGGACCTCAGCCCCATATAACACCACAGAGCCCGTCCCTCAGCTCCATCCAACACCACAGAGCCCGGACCTCAGCCCCATATAACACCACAGAGCCTGGACCCCAGCCCCATATAACACCACAGAGCCCAGACCCCAGCTCCATCCAACACCACAGAGCCCTGACCCCAGCCCCATCCAACACCACAGAGCCCGGACCTCAGCCCCATCCAACACCACAGAGCCTGGACCTCAGCCCCATCCAACACCACAGAGCCGGACCTCAGCCCCATCCAACACCAGAGCCCGGACCTCAGCCACATCCAACACCACAGATCCCAGACCACAGCCCCATCCAACACCACAGAGCCCAGACCTTGGCCCCATCCAACATCACAGAGCCCGAACCTTAGCTCCATCCGACACCACAGAGCCCGGACCTCAGCCCCATCCAACACCACAGAGCCCTGACCTCAGCCCCATCCAACACCACAGATCCCAGACCACAGCCCCATGCAACACCACAGAGCCCAGACCTTGGCCCCATCCAACACCACAGAGCCCGAACCTTAGCTCCATCCGACACCACAGAGCCCGGACCTCAGCCCCATCCAACACCACAGAGCCCGGACCTCAGCCCTATCCTACACCACAGAGCCCGGACCTCAGCCCCATCCAACACCACAGAGCCCAGAGCTCAGCCCCATCCAACACCACAGAGCCCAGAGCTCAGCCCCATCCTACACCACAGAGCCCAGACCTCAGCCCCATCCAACACCACAGAGCCTGGACCCCAGCCCCATCCAACACCACAGAGCCCGGACCTCAGCCCCATCCAACACCACAGAACCTGGACCATAGCCCCATCCAACACCACAGAGCCTGGACCTCAGCCCCATCCAACACCACAGAGCCTGGACCTCAGCCTCATCCAACACCACAGAGCCCAGACCTCAGCCCCATTCAACACCACAGAGCCCGGACCCCAGCCCCATCCAACACCACAGAGCCCGGACCTCAGCCCCATCCAACACCACAGAGACCAAACCTCAGCCCCATCCAACACCACAGAACCCAGACCTCAGCCCCATCCAACACCACAGAGCCTGGACCTCAGCCTCATCCAACACCACAGAGCCCAGACCTCAGCCCCATCCAACACCACAGAGCCCGGACCCCAGCCCCATCCAACACCACAGAGCCCGGACCTCAGCCCCATCCAACACCACAGAGCCCCAACATCGTTATGCTATTTACCAAAATATTTGTTACTCTTCTGCATTGTGTCTCCTGGCGTTTTTCGACCTCTCATTCTGATGATACTTGTATATAATATTTATACACACACATATATACAGGAATATTTGTATGTTTGCAGCCTCTTATCAGCAGCTCGGATCTCACATCATTACAGATGCAGAACACGTCGGGAACGAAGAGCAAAATGTTTATTTCTTTTAAAAACATTTCAGGGTTTAAATTATGCAAATAAAGTTCCGTTTCTGCTAAAGCAAATGTGGGTTTATGAAGCAAAATGGAAAAGTCACCAGCCTTTCAGATATTTTATTATTTATTTCTTTAGACATTTAATTGCTATTTTTTTCCCTAAAACTAATGATTTACGTTTCTGTCTAAATAAAATTAGTTTAAGAATAACTAAAATCAAACAATGGCTGATAATAATGGGGCTTGTTTTGTATTTTTGTTTGGGTAATTATTATTTTTGTATTATTTTTATATTTAATTGTTGCCCATCTTTGACACCAAGGAAGATACAAATGACAATTAGTCACCACAAATATGACAACCTGCATCCGTGTTGGCCGTTAACCTTTTACATGCTGCTGTCAGTATTGGCTGCAGCATCTAGATGGTTAACAGAATACAGAGTTTGGGTAATTTACAGATGGAGTTAATGAAAAGCAGAGATGGGGGTAAATGTCATTTATTAACTACTAGATATGGGCCTGATGCTATTGCATCGAGAGGGCAGTGTCTGTGCCCTGTGTCTCCCTCTGTGCACTGATTCTCCCCTGTGCACTGTCTCTCCTTTCTGTGCCTGTCTCTCCAGGGTGCTTGTCTCTCCCTTTTGGACTGTCTGTCCTCTCTGTGCCTGTCTCCCCCCTGTACCTATCTCTCCTATCTGTCTCCCCTGTGCACTGTCTCTCCTCTCTGTGCCTGTCTCTCCCCTGTGCACTGTCTCTCCTCTCTGTGCCTGTCTCTCCTCTCTGTGCTTGCCTCTTCCATGCACACTATATCTCCTCTCTTTGCCTGTCTCTCCTCTCTGTGCTTTTGTCTCCCCTGTGCACTGTCTCCTCTCTCTGTGCCTGTCTCTCCTCTCTGTGCCTGTGTCTCCCCTGTGCACTGTCTCCTCTCTCTGTGCCTGTCTCTCCTCTCTGTGCCTGTGTCTCCCCTGTGCACTCTCTCTTCTCTCTGTGCCTGTCTCTCCTCTCTGTGCCTGTCTTTCCCCTGTGTGCTGTCTCTCCCCTGTGCATTGTCCCTCCTCTCTGTGCCTGTCTCTCCTCTCTGTGTCTGTCTCTCCCCTGTGCACTGTTTCTCCTCTCTGTGCCTCTTTCTCCCCTGTGCATAGTTTCTTCTTACTGTGCACTGTCTCTCTCCACTGTGCCGGTCTCTCCTCTCTGTGTCTGTCTCTCCCCTGTGCACTGTCTCTCCTCTCTGTGTGTTGTCTCACCTTTCTGTGACTGTCTCTCCTATCTGTGCCTGTCTCTCTCCTTTGTTCCTGTCTCTCCTCTCTGTGCCTGTCTCTCTCATGTGCACTGTCTTTTCTCTGTGTGTGCTGTCTCACCTTTCTGTGCCTGTCTCTCCCCTGTTCACTGTCTCACCTCTCTGTGCCTGTCTCTCTTCTCTCTACCTGTCTCTCCTCTCTGTGCCTGTCTCTCCCATGTGCTCTGTCTCTCCATTGTGCCCATCCCTCCTCCTTGTGCCTTCCCTTCCCCCCTTCCTGTGCACTGTGTATCTGCCACCCCCTTATAGTTGTGGGCCCCTGTGCATTCCCCCTTTACCCCCCCCTTCTACCCTGAGAACAGCGTTCAACTGTCACATTGTGATCCGTCACGTGAACCTGGCTCTGCCCGTACACGTGACTGATCGTATGACCGTGACATCACCACAGGTCCTTTATCTTCTGGTAAATTGGAAGGCGGTGGGTGGTGGGGGGCTGTGTGCAATGTGCTTGTGCTGCGGTTGGCGTTTGGCGGCGTGTGGAGTGTCGTCATCAGCTTTGGGTGTCTGCGAATTGTGGGATTTGTTGACATCCCTACAGAAATTGATGACGAATGTCACTAGGTGAGTATATAATACATTATGTAAATGTAGAGATCCCGGGCACTAGTGGCTATGGTTGAAGAGACTCTAACCAGCATGTGAACGTCGGGGTGTTGCTCGAGTCATAAAGCAACTGTGTAATCAATAATTATGAAGAGGAACGACGGCACTCACCCCAGGAAGTTCTTCCAAGTGCGAATCTCTTTATTCCATATGAGGAACAATGTTACGGGTGTCCAGGGAGGGAGGGGGTGCGGAGGAAGACAACGGGCGCACTGTTGTGGGTAGTTCACGATTTAACGGTTCCTCATATTGAATAAAGAGATTCATAGTCGGAAGAACTTCCTGGGGTGAGTGCCGTCATTCCTCTTCATAATTACGGTATATAATACATTATGTTTGGTGTGACTATCCGGATTAAAGGGAAAGTTTGAAAATTGCTCATTTTTTTATATTCTGGTCAAATTTCTGATACTTTTTTAAATGCAAAACATAACAACTTAAATGTATCATTGTCATAAAATATAGTGTGTTCCAAAAATAACAGTCTCAGAATCACTGGAATATGCTGAAATGGTCCAGAGTTATTGCCACTAGTGATGAGCGAGCTCTACCGCACTCGGGTGACCGGTACACGAAAGGAACATGAGTAACGAGCAGAATAGAAGTCAATGGGAAACTCGAACATTTATCAGGGAGATCTTCTTGAGTTTCACATTGACTTCCATCATGTTCGGTGCTCGAGTCCGACTGATCTGCTCATGTCGAGTACGGAGCACCTGAGCGTGGTGGAGCGCGCCCATCGCTCATTGCCACATAAAGTGACACATTGGATTTGAAAAATTTTGGTCACGAAGGGGTTAAATAGTACCTGGCTCTACCAAGAAAAGGGGGACAATGGATCTCAGGAGATCACCACCCCCCCACACACTGCCTGTCTGCCATGACGGTTCCTTCACCTGATTGTTATCATCAATTAGAAAAGTTTTGTTTTGTTTGTAAGATATCTAGACAGGGAGAGGGTTAAAATATTGACATCGGAGGTGTGAGCACATATTAACATGGGCGCCGATCTCTTTTGCACCATCCTTGGTGAAGCAACTGTGGAGACACGGGGGTCAGTGGGGGCTCTCCTCTGTGGAGACACGGGGGTCAGTGGGTGCTCTCCTCTGTGGAGACACGGGGGTCAGTGGGGGCTCTCCTCTGTGGAGACACGGGGGTCAGTGGGTGCTCTCCTCTGTGGAGACACGGGGGTCAGTGGGGGCTCTCCTCTGTGGAGACACGGTGGTCAGTGGATGCTCTCCTATGTGGAGACACGGGGGTCAGTGGGTGCTCTCCTCTGTGGAGACACAGGGCTCAGTGGGTGCTCTCCTCTGTGGAGACACGGGGGTCAGTGGGTGCTCTCCTCTGTGGAGACACGGGGGTCAGTGGGTGCTCTCCTCTGTAGAGACACAAGGGTCAGTGGGTGCTCTCCTCTGTGGAGACACGGGGGTCAGTGGGTGCTCTCCTCTGTGGAGACACGGGGGTCAGTGGGTGCTCTCCTCTGTGGAGACACGGGGGTCAGTGGGTGCTCTCCTTTGTGGAGACACGGCGGTCAGTGGGTGCTCTCCTCTGTGGAGACACGGGGGTCAGTGGGGGCTCTCCTCTGTGGAGACACGGGGGTCAGTGGGTGCTCTCCTCTGTGGAGACACGGGGGTCAGTGGGTCCTCTCCTCTGTGGAGACACGGGGGTCAGTGGGTGCTCTCCTCTGTGGAGACACGGGGTCAGTGGGGGCTCTCCTTTGTGGAGACACGAGGGTCAGTGGGTGCTCTCCTCTGTGGAGACACAGGGGTCAGTGGGTGCTCTCCTCTGTGGAGACACGGGGGTCAGTGGGTGCTCTCCTCTGTGGAGACACGGGGGTCAGTGGGTGCTCTCCTCTGTGGAGACACGGGGGTCAGTGGGTGCTCTCCTCTGTGGAGACACGGGGGTCAGTGGGTGCTCTCCTCTGTGGAGACACAGGGGTCAGTGGGTGCTCTCCTCTGTGGAGACACGGGGGTCAGTGGGTGCTCTCCTCTGTGGAGACACGGGGGTCAGTGGGTGCTCTCCTCTGTGGAGACACGGGGGTCAGTGGGTGCTCTCCTCTGTGGAGACACGGGGGTCAGTGGGTGATCTCTCCTCTGTGGAGTCACGGGGGTCAGTGTGTGCTCTCCTCTGTGGAGACACTGGGGTCAGTGTGTGCTCTCCTCTGTGGAGACACGGGGGTCAGTGGGTGCTCTCCTCTGTGGAGACACGGGGGTCAGTGGGGGCTCTCCTCTGTGGAGACACGGGGTCAGTGGGTGCTCTCCTCTGTGGAGACACGGGGGTCAGCGGGGTCTCTCCTCTGTGGAAACACGGGGGTCAGTGGGTGCTCTCCTCTGTGGAGACACGGGGGTCAGTGGGTGCTCTCCTCTGTGGAGACACGGGGGTCAGCGGGGTCTCTCCTCTGTGGAGACACGGGGGTCAGTGGGTGCTCTCCTCTGTGGAGACACGGGGGTCAGTGGGTGCTCTCCTCTGTGGAGACACGGGGGTCAGTGGGTGCTCTCCTCTGTGGAGACACGGGGGTCAGTGGGTGCTCTCCTCTGTAGAGACACAAGGGTCAGTGGGTGCTCTCCTCTGTGGAGACACGGGGGTCAGTGGGTGCTCTCCTCTGTGGAGACACGGGGGTCAGTGGGTGCTCTCCTCTGTGGAGACACGGGGGTCAGTGGGTGCTCTCCTTTGTGGAGACACGGCGGTCAGTGGGTGCTCTCCTCTGTGGAGACATGGGGGTCAGTGGGGGCTCTCCTCTGTGGAGACACGGGGGTCAGTGGGTGCTCTCCTCTGTGGAGACACGGGGGTCAGTGGGTCCTCTCCTCTGTGGAGACACGGGGGTCAGTGGGTGCTCTCCTCTGTGGAGACACGGGGGTCAGTGGGGGCTCTCCTTTGTGGAGACACGAGGGTCAGTGGGTGCTCTCCTCTGTGGAGACACAGGGGTCAGTGGGTGCTCTCCTCTGTGGAGACACGGGGGTCAGTGGGTGCTCTCCTCTGTGGAGACACGGGGGTCAGTGGGTGCTCTCCTGTGGAGACACGGGGGTCAGTGGGTGCTCTCCTCTGTGGAGACACGGGGGTCAGTGGGTGCTCTCCTCTGTGGAGACACAGGGGTCAGTGGGTGCTCTCCTCTGTGGAGACACGGGGGTCAGTGGGTGCTCTCCTCTGTGGAGACACGGGGGTCAGTGGGTGCTCTCCTCTGTGGAGACACGGGGGTCAGTGGGTGCTCTCCTCTGTGGAGACACGGGGGTCAGTGGGTGATCTCTCCTCTGTGGAGTCACGGGGGTCAGTGTGTGCTCTCCTCTGTGGAGACACGGGGGTCAGTGGGTGCTCTCCTCTGTGGAGACACGGGGGTCAGTGGGTGCTCTCCTCTGTGGAGACACGGGGGTCAGTGGGTGCTCTCCTCTGTGGAGACACGGGGGTCAGTGTGTGCTCTCCTCTGTGGAGACACGGGGGTCAGTGGGTGCTCTCCTCTGTGGAGACACGGGGGTCAGTGGGGCTCTCCTCTGTGGAGACACGGGGGTCAGTGGGTGCTCTCCTCTGTGGAGACACGGGGGTCAGCGGGGTCTCTCCTCTGTGGAAACACGGGGGTCAGTGGGTGCTCTCCTCTGTGGAGACACGGGGGTCAGTGGGTGCTCTCCTCTGTGGAGACACGGGGGTCAGCGGGTGCTCTCCTCTGTGGAGACACGGGGGTCAGTGGGTGCTCTCCTTTGTGGAGACACGGCGGTCAGTGGGTGCTCTCCTCTGTGGAGACATGGGGTCAGTGGGGGCTCTCCTCTGTGGAGACACGGGGGTCAGTGGGTGCTCTCCTCTGTGGAGACACGGGGGTCAGTGGGTCCTCTCCTCTGTGGAGACACGGGGGTCAGTGGGTGCTCTCCTCTGTGGAGACACGGGGGTCAGTGGGTGCTCTCCTCTGTGGAAACACGGGAGTCAGTGGGTGATCTCCTGTGGAGACACGGGGGTCAGTGAGTGCTCTCCTCTGTGGAGATATGGGGGTCAGTGGGGGTTCTCCTCTGTGGAGACACGGGGGTCAGTGGGTGCTCTCCTCTGTGGAGACACAAGGGTCAGTGGGTGCTCTCCTCTGTGGAGATATGGAGGTCAGTGTGTGTTCTCCTCTGTGGAGACACGGGGGTTAGTGGGCGCTCTCCTCTGTGGAGACACGGGGGTCAGCGGGTGCTCTCCTCTGTGGAGACACGGGGGTCAGTGGGTGCTCTCCTCTGTGGAGACACGGGGGTCAGCGGGTGCTCTCCTCTGTGGAGACACGGGGGTCAGTGGGTGCTCTCCTCTGTGGAGACACGGGGGTCAGTGTGTGTTCTCCTCTGTGGAGACACGGGGGTTAGTGGGCGCTCTCCCCTGTGGAGACACGGGGGTCAGTGGGTTCTCTCCTCTGTGGAGACACGGGGGTCAGTGGGTGCTCTCCTCTGTGGAGACACGGGTGTCAGTGGGTGCTCTCCTCTGTGGAGACACGGGGGTCAGTGGGTGCTCTCCTCTGTGGAGACACGGGGGTCAGTGGGTGCTCTCCTCTGTGGAGACACAGGGGTCAGAGGATGCTCTCCTCTGTGGAGACATGGGGGTCAGTGGGTGCTCTCCTCTGTGGAGATATGTTCTCATGAGTTAACAAACAAAAGAACAATACGTCTGGCCTAATTAAAAATATTAATCCACAACACGCATTACAAAAGGCTGTGTCTTCACAGTGACCACCTACAGTATATCGGATTGTGGTGTTATAATAAAGTCTGAAACATTGTTGCAAAACTCCACATTAAAGATTAGTCAGTAAAGTTTGTCGTCCTCAGTTCCCTTCAAACTCTGAACTGTTTTACCTCCTTTTCTATAAATGAAGGAACAAACTCTTCTCTTGAGTGGAAAGTTTTTTTTTCCCTTGGAACATACATAATATCCGGCGTTCAATATATGTTATTGAGTTTCTTGTATGTGTCAATAGACTCCGCAGACGTCCGCCGATGTTGATCATAATTGCACGGTAATTTCAGCTCCTCGGTGCCCGTCGCTCATTACAAAAGACTTATTTTCGTGTTCGTTGCTGTGAGTGGGGAGTCGGCTGTTGACATAAATATAAAGGTTTCGTTTCTGAGAGGACCGCTCGCTATTTATAAGAAAACTTACTAATTTTACCCCCTTATTTGAATAAATAATAACATCCCCCTCCGGTAAGTGTTCCTCCCGTGCAGACGCACTTCTGCAAGAATAGCTGACGTTCCGCTGCACACACGGTAAACACGACGCGGCGTATTCACACCGCGCTCCGCGGGGGCTTTCTCGGCTTTTGTCTACATCTCATAAAGTTTCCAAAATTAAAATTGCAAACTCTCAGAAGAAGAAGTGGTGGAATGATTGCCTTTGTTTAGTTTTGAAGGGTAAAAATGAGAACGTTGAAGTTTCCATTGAGGAAATGACAAGAAATTAATGTCTCAGTATGAAAGTTCATTGTAAGACATTGCTTCGGTGTGAATGAACGGGGAATGACTTATAGAAATACTATGCAGCCATCAATGGGGCCTGATACATAGGAAGATGGGAACCTCAACCCTTGAATGGCAACGCAGGTAAATGAGTGACAGATGCAATATGATGTAAATTATAGAGAATGACATACAGTAGACGCATCATCTCCAGCTTTCCGGATTGCTGATTTGGGGAGAAGGGGATCCTCGTTCTCTGGATCGGGAAGCTTTACTTACCCGACGTGTATGGCAAGAGGAATGACATGGTAATACCCATTTGATGTTGTTTTGAAACCCTTTTCGAGTGGTTAAATATGACTTAAATATGACCAGGAGCAAAAGGGTAACATTGTTTTGACCTTTTGCCTTTCCTCCGGCTCAAACATTGTTACAGTTTTGCTCATCAATGTAAGAAGGTCGTGATCAAACCCATTACATATGGACCCTTTGCAGTGTAATACCTCCTGATAATGCACAATCCACCTGCTCTGGAGTTAGATGTGACCCTCTTACATATCCGGCCTCTGTTGGGTGTCACAGGTTGCACCAATCATATATTCACCCCTGTTCCCACCAATTGTAATCAATATGATATATAATAACTTATATAATGTATATAATATAATAGCACCACCTATTATATGTAGCAATCTAAAAATCAATGTTGGCTCTTTAATGTGCCAAGAATATAAGCCAAAGTAGACCATCAATCTGCAGACATGATGTTTTGGGGTGTTTGCCCCTCATCAGTGCAAAGTATGAGATGTGATTTGGCTAGGTGAGTGGCTAAGACTGGAGATATACGTACAGTGCCTACAAGTAGTATTCAACCCCCTGCAGATTTAGGTGGTTTAATAAGATGCAAATAAGTTAGAGCCTTCAAACTGCAAACGAAAGTAGGATTTATTAACAGAAGCATAAATCTTACAAACCAAAAAGTTATGTTGCTCAGTTGAATTTTAATAAATTTTAAACATAAAAGTGTGGGTCAATTATTATTCAACCCCATGGTTTAATATTTTTTGGAATAACCCTTGTTTGCAATTACAGCTAATAATCGTCTTTTATAAGACCTGATCAGGCCGGCACAGGTCTCTGGAGTTATCTTGGCCCACTCCTCCATGCAGATCTTTTCCAAGTTATCTAGGTTCTTTGGGTGTCTCATGTGGACTTTAATCTTGAGCTCCTTCCACAAGTTTTCAATTGGGTTAAGGTCAGGAGACTGACTAGGCCACTCCATCACCTTGATTTTTTCCCTCTTGAACCAGGCCTTGGTTTTCTTGGCTGTGTGCTTTGGGTCGTTGTCTTGTTGGAAGATGAAATTACGACCCATCTTAAGATCCTTGATGGAGGAGTGGAGGTTCTTGGCCAAAATCTCCAGGTAGGCCGTGCTATCCATCTTCCCATGGATGCGGACCAGATGACCAGGCCCCTTGGCTGAGAAACAGCCCCACAGCATGATGCTGCCACCACCATGCTTGACTTTAGGGATGGTATTCTTGGGGTCGTATGCAGTGCCATCCAGTCTCCAAACGTCACGTGTGTGGTTGGCACCAAAGATCTCGTTCTTGGTCTCATCAGACCATAGAACCTTGAACCAGTGTCTCAGAGTCCTCCAAGTGATCATGAGCAAACTGTAGACGAGCTTTGACATGACGCTTTGAAAGTAAAGGAACCTTACGAGCTCGTCTGGAACGGAGACCATTGCGGTGGAGTACGTTACTTATGGTATTGACTGAAACCAATGTCCCCACTGCCATGAGATCTTCCCGGAGCTCCTTCCTTGTTGTCCTTGGGTGAGCCTTGACTCTTCGGACAAGCCTGGCCTCGGCACGGGAGGAAACTTTCAAAGGCTGTCCAGGTCGTGGAAGGCTAACAGTAGTTCTATAAGCCTTCCACTTCCGGATGATGCTCCCAACATTGGAGACAGGTAGGCCCAACTCCTTGGAAAGGGTTTTGTACCCCTTGCCAGCCTTGTGACCCTCCACGATCTTGTCTCTGATTGCCTTGGAATGCTCCTTTGTCTTTCCCATGTTGACCATGTATGAGTGCTGTTCACAAGTTTGGGGAGGGTCTTAAATAGTCAGAAAAGGCTGGCAAAAGAGATAATTAATCCACACATGTGAAGCTCATTGTTCTTTGTGCCTGAACTACTTCTTAATACTTTAGGGGGACCAAACAGAATGCTGGAGGTTTGAGGGGTTGAATAATAATTGACCCACACTTTTATGTTTAAAATTTATTAAAATTCAACTGAGCAACATAACTTTTTGGTTTGTAAGATTTATGCTTCTGTTAATAAATCCTACTCTCGTTTGTAGTTTGAAGGCTCTAACTTATTTGCATCTTATCAAACCACCTAAATCTGCAGGGGGTTGAATACTACTTGTAGGCACTGTATATAGTAACATGTCATCTCCCCATAATGAGACACATTATAGCTTGGAGGGTATATGTGGTGGTGCGGGGTCACAGGAGACATTGTCACTACTGCATGGAAGCTACCGGCAGTGGAGGGCGATTTTGCAGGTGGTGCGGCGGATGTCCCAGCAATACGGCTGGTAGTGTGAGGCAGGAGCCATCCTGGCGGCTGTGTTACATAAAATGTCAGTGGTTCAGGCTTCAAAGGAATGGTGTCGGATTCATCGCGTGCACAAATTGAGATCTCAATCTACGTATGCGCCACATCCAGACGCGATTTTCCTCAAGTCCGCTGCTGAGAGATTAATAGCACCGGAGGCGGTGCATGCGCAGCTTGAGACTCTGTTGAGTATTTTTCCGTCTTAAGGTACCGTCACACGCGGCAACATTGCAGGCAATGTCACTGGCAACTTACTGGTTGCAGTGAAATCGTGGACACATTGTTCTATCTTGTTGCTGTGTACAAATGTAACAATGTGTCCATGATTTCACTGCAACCAGCAAATTGCCAGTGAAATTGCCTAGCAATATTGCCGCGTGTGACGGTACCTTAATATGATTTAAAACTCGTCTGTGTCCTTCCTCTCTGCTTCTGCTGAATCTCCCCCCACTTAGACTGATTGACAGCTCCTCAGTGTCCCTCCTCCCTGCACTTGCCTAATCTCCACCCACTTAGCCTGATTGACAGCTCCTCAACATCCCTCCTCCCTGCTCCTGCTGAATCTCCCCCCACTTAGCCTGATTGACAGCTCCTCAGTGTCCCTCCTCCCTGCTGAGGCTGAATCTCCACCCACTTAGCCTGATTGACAGCTCCTCAGCGTCCCTCCTCCCTGCTTTGCTGAATCTCCACCCACTTAGCCTGATTGACGGCTCCTCAGCGTCCCTCCTCCCTGCTTTGCTGAATCTCCACCCACTTAGCCTGATTGACGGCTCCTCAGCGTCCCTCCTCCCTGCTTTGCTGAATCTCCACCCACTTAGCCTAATTGACAGCTCCTCAGCGTCCCTCCTCCCTGCTTTGCTGAATCTCCACCCACTTAGCCTGATTGACGGCTCCTCAGAGTCCCTCCTCCCTGCTTTGCTGAATCTCCACCCACTTAGCCTGATTGACAGCTCCTCAGCGTCCCTCCGCCCTGCTGATGCTGATTATGTGTTTTGCTGTATATTAGCATGTCTCCCTCCTCGACTATATTGCTCCTCAGACTGATAAATGCTGTGACAATAATGTTTCGCCAGTGAACGTCTTATCCCGGGATATTTCCTCTGAATTGATCTGTTTATTTCACTCCGGTGTCGTCGCGGCACAATGTGATCCACTTCCGAGGTGATTTATGAAATCATTGATTCACATTCGGAGATCACATCAGACGAGGTTGTCAGAATCGCGACATTTTCCTGCTCGGAGAATGGAAGTGACATTGCTTCATTGTGAGGCGATAAACAGGCGAACGCTCAACTCTTCTTCAGCTTCCAACTATTCAATAGCAATAAAAGAAGCCGTGAAGTTGGCTTAATTCCGCATTAGTCATCTGCCCAAATGGCGCCGACGCTTGTTTAAGACCCAACGTCGGCTCTTGTGTGGGGAATGGCGGCTTTTAGTGCCCATAACACCTGACAGGTTCCTGATAAGCGCTCGCACAATATCCATCATTCCGCGTAATCTCCGCCATGTCTATTATTGTATCATTTGCTAAAAGAATGTCAGCTTCCATGTAACGTTTAGACGCCGCAAATTGCTGCAAAGGTTTTTATTGCCGTCATATTAGCTCCATATATTAGTAACATCTGTCACTGGAAAGGAATCGTCGTGTCGCCCCGTGCAACATTATCTACACTAATAGCAACAGTGTGAACAATGGACGGAAATGTAACCATCGTTCATCACACGGGGGGGAAGGGTTCCAGAAAAGTATTAAATATCAAACATATAATATACATAACAGAAGTGACTCTAACATATAATATACTTAATGGAAGGGACTCTTATTATAGAGATCTAAGCTGGAACGTTTCTTCTTCTGGAGAGTGATATCTCAGTATTATTATTATTATTATTTATTTATATAGCGCCATTAGATTCCATTGCGCTTTACATATGGAAAGGGTAGAAGAGGACAAGTACAATGTATACGGACAGTCAAGTCATACAGGTACAGGATGGGAGAGGAACCTGTCCGCGAGGGCTCACAGTATGAAGAGACTTAAACGCCTTGCGATGCTCTTCTAGGAAATTTTATATGCAAATTGGCTCTTCACAGAGAATTCCAGTGCCACCTATTAGAAGTAGCAATCCTAAAAGTCAATATCTGACCAAATCAGATTCTCACAGTGTTTCAAGGTATAGCCCCTACGGTAATTTTCTGACATAATGAGTTTTGGGTTTTAATTAATCATCAACATTAACATAAATAAACACATGACATAGATCCCTCTGTGTGTAATGACTCTATATAATAGATGTGGTCACTTTATGGTTTGAATTACTGAAATAAAGTAACTTATTGATGATCTTCTAATTCATTGAGATGCTCCTGTAGTTTGAGTTATAGCTTAATTATTTTGATGGTATTTTTGGGGGATCGTATCTCTTGATGGGTAATACTAATATTATTCGGAGAATATTTAACTTTGTTTCTATCATTTTGATACTTTTTTCAATTGGAAAATCCATAAATGTATTATTTTTTATTATTATTATTGCTATTATTATTATTATTAGTAGAGTAGTAGTAGTAGTAGTAGTATCATCATCATCATTATTATTATAATTATTAATATGATCATTGTTATTATTATTATTATTAGTAGTAGTAGTAGTAGTAGTAGTAGTATCATCATCATTATTATTATTATAATTATTAATATGATCATTGTTATTATTATTATTATTATTAGTAGTAGTAGTAGTAGTATCATCATCATCATTATTATTATTATAATTATTAATATGATAGTTGTTATTATTATTATTATTAGTAGTAGTAGTAGTAGTAGTATCATCATCATCATTATTATTATAATTATTAATATGATAGTTGTTATTATTATTATTATTATTATTATTATTAGTAGTAGTAGTAGTAGTAGTAGTAGTAGTAGTATCATCATCATCATCATCATCATCATTATTATAATTATTAATATTATCATTGCTATTATTATTATTATTAGTAGTAGTAGTAGTAGTAGTAGTAGTAGTAATAGTAGTATCATCATCATTATTATTATTATTATTATTATTAATATTATTACTATTATTATTAGTAGTAGTAGTAGTATCATCATCATTATCATTATTAATGTTATTACTATTATTATTATTATTATTATTATTAGTAGTAGTAGTAGTAGTATCATCATCATCATTATTATTATTATCATTATTAATATTATCATTATTAGTATTAGTATTATTATCATTATTCAGAGTACGGTAATTTGATGTTTTATATTGTTACTTAGTTTCTATCATTTTGATACTTTTTTTATTCTATTTTCTGGCATTCTTCAGCATGTCATTGCTCAAAATACATCTAATTTCTTCAATTGTCTCCAGTTTATTAATAAAGACGCCAATACCCATTGTCCACATACTACAGATCTCTGTCCGAGCTGATAATACCGTGTAATACATAATGTGTAGTAAATTAATAATGAAGTGTGAGGTTTTATGCCGAGAGGTAAAGTCCATGACGGGCAGTGGAGACAATTATTATTATTATTATTATTATTAGTATTATTTCCTTCTCTATAACTTATCAGCAGAATCTCGTCAGCAGGAGACACACAATGATTGTTCCTAATTCCCCTTTAATTTCTATGTTGTGTTTTCCTCTTTGTGATGTTCCTTATCTGTATCACGGAGCTTTCAAAACACCTGAACAGTGAAATTAATCCATTACAGATAACAGATGCCGCATTGAGACTTAGCCGCTAATTCTAGTAATACGCCCGGATTATAACATCGGCTCCAAGAAGAAAGATTTTTTTTATAATCGCTTCAATACCGAAAACTTATGTAGTGAAAAAATATAAAACTGAAAGAAAAGAGATTATCTGAGCTTCGTCTGGACTTTCTGTAGAGATAGAATTACATTTGCCACAATATCAAATATAAAAGAAGACAACACTTTAATTTATTTAATTAAGAGCAGAACAGATCTAGAATGTTAATTACAAGACTTAAAGGGACAGTAAAAGTGTCGATATATGTGCACTAAATAAATTGTTCTGTGTGTACATGAGGAGTATCACTATATCTGACCATTGTGCAGGGGCGGACTGGGCTGGGGGGCAGGGATGCATCTGCCCCCCGGGCCGCTTACTTAGCAACAGTTCAGGGCTGCAGGGTGAAATCACCGGCCGCAGCATTTCGGGATGGTGCAATGCGGCTTCAGCTGTCTACTTGTATCCACCAATTTTCTGTCACATGCAGATTAAGGGATGTTTGGTGCATGATGCAAGACAGAGGTTACAACAGGATGGAAGACCCTAATGATTGGGACACCCTCTGACACTAACCTGTGTCTGGCCCCTGAACTCCCCTAACATCCCTAAGTGGGTCCTTCCCCCCACTGCCAGCGTTAGTCCCTAATTGTCTTTCCATTCATCTTGTCTAGTGCCAAGGCGGGTGAGTCCACTAGACATCACCGCTACTGTAATATCACAAAGGAGATGGAAGACAGACAGGGGAGCCAAGACAAAAGGATACAAAACAAACTTGATTGCTGCAGCCAAACAACAGGATGGCAGACAACACATCTCCAACAACCACCTCCCTCAAGGTGGTCAGAATAGAATGAATCTATTATCGGCCTCAGATGATGTATCATGTGACTATTTAAATGGAGGGGAGTGGTCACAAACCATCTACAGCTAAGATAAACTAACCAGAGTCTACAAGCAAGAAAAATGTCATTAACCCTTGCTGGTTAAAAAAACAAAGCAATCTCATTTAAAAATCCAGAGTCTTACAAGTTCATGTAAAGTTCAGATCCCAGAGCTGTCACTCATCTCCTAATGACAAGAGATACTGGTGACATTATTCCTTTTCATTTTCAGTTGTCTCTAAGCTAGTGGATGGAGACTAGCTTCTATGTTGTCTCCCATACACAGCACACACAAATATTATACATTCCTGCTTCTTTCTCTTTTTAGGACATGTTTAAAAGTAGCAGCAGCAACATGGAGGCCATTATGTGAGAGCACTGAGCAGTGTAGCTGTGGGTCCAGCTCTTCGATAAGATAACTGAATTCTCTGGCCTCAGCAGAATTTCTCTGTCTTTGCCTCTACATTTTGTCACAATTACACCATTCCACATGGCAGAGAGTTAAAAAGGAGGTGTAGACTAATCCCTCTGAATTTACAGTCAGTCTTGATTCAATGAAGTCGAATTTCAGCTCAGGAGGTGAATAGGAAAGTGTCCACAGGTGGAGAAAGACACAGAATTCTCTTACGTTTGGTTGCAAAGTTTCTTATATAAGATATATAGATATTGTATTGAAACAACAGTAACCAATAAAGTGTTTGTCTCAACTTAACAGTGAGGCACTTTAAAAGGAATCTGTCAGCAGGTTTTCACTACCTCATCTGACAACAACATAAAGTAGCTGAGGAATAGAAGATTACTGCATCTGGACGCCAGAGAAGAAGCCAGGGATGTGGATGGTTCTTAGGGTCGTTTAATCAATTAATCACACGTTTTGGCGGTAATGCCAACCTTCATCAGGTGGAAATGTTTTGTGATTAATTGATTAAATGACCCAAAGAATCATCAACATCCCTGGCTCTGGTGCCCGGATACACTAATATTTTAATTCGCAGCTGCTATCGTTCCTCTAAGGGTGGAGTCACACGGGTGTAAGACTTGCACTGGGGCAATGTGAGAAAAACTCACATTGCACTCGGGCCAGTATCATTAAATTATACTGGTCATATTAGTGCAGTGTGCTGCGATTGAACATGATGTTTCCTCGCACGAGCCCATTGACAGTATATGGGTCTCGCACCCATACAGCACACTATGCCATAGTCGCATGCGTGTGCGTACTTTCGATGTCTTCAAACATTGAAATTGCCGCGTTGCCGGCACAGTAACCAATCAGTTTTCACAGCTGTGACAGCCCACCGAGCAAAGTTGAGGACTGCGGACAGCAGCACACTCACTCGCACCACACACTGACAGCACACTCACATGCATGCAGCCATGCACACACACCCACATGCACCACACTTGCTCCATACTCATGCAAAAAACGCACAGCACTCGCATCACTGTCATGCATGAAAAACACTCCGCTTTTGATGCATGACAGTGTGCCTCCACCCTAAGGGAGTATTGACGGTGCTGCGGGAGAGAAGACCGCTGGGCGTACTAACCTAAGGACCTTGGCACACAGAAATTGGGGTGACATTATCACTACCTGATCCGCTGCTACCTGTAAGTGCGTGGCCCGCTTGATGTGCGGCATAACACAGGATAGGTTAGTGCATTATCCTAACCTCCTCCCACTAGACCACCAGGTAATACACTTAGGATCTATCGCCCCTCCTGTTTTCTTTTCTTCTTATGAAACATAATGTAGGCAATGAAAGCCTGAATCCAACTATGTATCACACAGATAACCAAAAAAGACTGGTTGTGGTATAAATATGCAAATGTAATCCGTGGAGCCTCGTTTAGGAGTCTCAAACATGGGACTAGCCAGATATCATTGGAGTGAAGGACCTATCCTTGGAGTGATCACTTCGTGGTTATGGCATAAGGGAGGTTACAGATTTATGTTTATTTTCAGTTGATGCATATGAGATACATAGTTACCTACTGAATGACATCTTGAGTGGTATTCATATAGATTGTGAGGTATACTGGCAATGTATGTGGCCAGTATGTTTGCACAGATGGAGATCTGTAGCAATGTGAAACCAGATAGTTTGCCTGGGACTTTTAGTGCCAGGACTCTTACTGTGATGTGATTCACTACAGTAATAACTATTCTCAGATGTGAAGAAACAGGCTGCAATAACGCAAAGTAAATATAATAATAATACTACTTACTGGAAGTAAACGATCCGAGGTCAGGTCCAAGAAATGGCGCAGTTACAGCAAGAGGTAGTCAAAGACGAAGTTTAATTCTAGACAAAGTCAGGAAAACCAGAGGGACAAGACAGAATGCAGGGAGCAGGCAAAAGAGTAGTCAGGTCACAGGCTAATGGTCAAAGTTCAGGTAAGGGAATAAAGTCAGGCTTCATCAGGCACAGAGCACTGTAGGAGTCGGACATACACAGTAAAAAGCAAGTGTAAGATTGACACTGAATGGAGGAGCTAGCATGCTAAAGTAGAGGTCTAATTAAGGGAAGTGAAGACAGGTGATTGCAACACAGACCCAGCACAGCCAATAGTAACAGACAAGGGCAGAGTGGAGATCATGACACTTAGTTTATTTTAAGGGCTGATTTCATAGGATTTTCAGAAGTGGTGGGAGGGATTGAGCATCCACATACCTCCCATAGGTGTATCTCATGGCAAATTAGACTACTGGCGTATCACATGTCTGTGATATAAAGAAGGTCATTCACCAGATAATTAAACTAAACTTTAAAAAAAATAGGGCCTTTGAACAACACAAACAAATATTCATGTAGGGGGCAGCACAGAAGGCTGTCAAAGGCTTCTGCAGAAATGCACGAGTCAGGACCTGACACCATTCCAACAGGAGGAGATAATGTGCACAGGTCAATGTTAGGTATTCTTTGCATTGCTGCACCTTCCTATTCAGCTTGTATTGCTAATTAGAGCTTATGCACTTCTCTATAGCTGCAGTCTTATTTTTGCAGATGATATATACTTTTTGCTGACCATTTCTAATGTCGTACCTCTTCTTATGTGCTGCTGTCTACATGTATATTTCCCCCTATTTTTTACGTTTAATAAACTTGTGTTTTATCCTTTCTAAATGGCTGTTTTTTGTAGGCTGGTTTTATTTTGATCATTACAACCATCTATAATACTGATAAGGTGATTTAGATCGTAGTCCGCCCTGACATTGTCAGATCTCAGGTACACATCCTACTCCCGCACAATCCTCAGGGCTTTGTGTCTTCTGTAAGTGATCAAAAAAGTCCAGGAGCGCCGATGACACAAGACAAATTCACTTTTTAGCCTAATGGTCTAAAACAAGAGGCACTTGTGTGATAGTCGCTCACTGACGTCTCCGGTCCGGCCACGGTTGCCCCAGCAACAATGTAGCAAAGCTGAGAAGTTACTATGAGAGTCGTTAATATCTGGTATCAATCTCAGGAGCTGTGAAGAGTCCCCGCATCCTTCATGTGGAGGGTGAGAGTCCTTCTCCGCTCATTACAGTCCTGGCCCTTCTGATTCTCCGGTGAGGCTCTGCCGGAGAGCGCCTGTCATTATGTATCATTTTCTGTAAACTATCAGTGGTGGGAACTAGAAGAAACATCACCAGATAGGGAGAGAAGGTTACTATTACCGTATTTTCCGCACTATAAGGCGCACCTGATTATAAGGCGCACCATCAAAAAAGGGCTACTAAGCCATCTTGGTCCACATATAAGGTGCACCGGATTATAAGGCGCACCTTATTACCATAAATAAATCAGAGCTCAGACCCCCCCATCATCCTCCACTATCCCTCTGTAGCCTCCCATCATCCTCCACTATCCCTCTGTAGCCCCCCATCATCCTCCACTATCCCTCTGTAGCCCCCCATCATCCTCCACTATCCCTCTGTAGCCCCCCCATCATCCTTCACTATCCCTCTGTAGCCCCCCATCATCCTCCACTATCCCTCTGTAGCCTCCCATCATCCTCCACTATCCCTCTGTAGCCTCCCATCATCCTCCACTATCCCTCTGTAGCCTCCCATCATCCTCCACTATCCCTCTGTAGCCTCCCATCATCCTCCACTATCCCTCTGTAGCCCCCCATCATCCTCCACTATCCCTCTGTAGCCCCCCATCATCCTCCACTATCCCTCTGCAGCCCCCCAGCATCCTCCACACACACAGTCAGACACACAAACACACACCCATACCCTCACCGTGTTTCCCCGAAAATAAGGCACACCTTGTTTGTACCCGCCGTCCCCGCTGTCTGGTGCCCGCCGCTGTATTCTGTATGCTGCATTTTCCTATTTTAAAACCAGGCCAGCAGTCGCGCAGCTCACAGCCCAGGAGCCCAGCAGCCAATCACGGCGCAGGAGCCCTGAGCCAATCACAGCGCATGAACCGCGAGCCAATCAGAGGTTATGGACTGATGTCAGCTGGCCTCGGATTGGCTCACGGTTCCTGCGCTGTGATTGGCGCAAGGCTCCTGGGCAGAGATCAGCACACAGCTCCGGAGCTGTGATTGGCTGATAAGCTCCTGGGCTGTGAGCAGCGTGGCTGCTGGCCTACTGAGTACAGTGATGCTGAATACAGCGGCGGGCATCGGACAGCGGGGATGGCGGGATGAGTCACACATGCATGCCCCAGTGGGTGTGATCGGTGGCATGCTGATCAGGTATGCCTTATTTTCTTATAGTTGCAAGCACATGGCACCCCCTAGCATCCAGTATTTTCGGGGAAAAAAATCATATATAAGGTGCACCTCACTATAAGGCGCACTTTTGATTTGTAAGAAAATCTTAGTGTTTTAGGTGCGCCTTATAGTGCGGAAAATACGGTATATAAGGCTGCTTTCACACTGCAGTTTTTCACTGATCAGTGTCCAAAACCCGGAGAGAAACCAGGAGAGGAACTTGCAGAGAAAAACTATAATTGAAAGATTCACACCTGTTCTGAGTTTTGGAGACTCCTGGTTTTGGCACACAAACTGGATGGACACTGTGGAAGCAGCCTTACAGATGTTATAAAGAGTTTAATTGTTTAAATACTTAATAATTAAAATTTATATTGAACCTCTGAATGAATTATAGGGGGTAATAGGAGGGAGCCCAGCACATAGCGGGCACTGCCAGGAAGGAGTGCAGTGAGATGAGGATGTTTAGTCCAGCACATAGCGGGCACTGCCAGGAAGGAGTGCAGTGAGATGAGGATGTTTAGTCTGGCACATAGCGGGCACTGCCAGGAAGGAGTGCAGTGAGATGAGGATGTTTAGTCCAGCACATAGCGGGCACTGCCAGGAATAGGCTATTCCCGTGTCCAGCCAGGTACAACTAGACAGCCGGGGGCTGGAATCCACAGCGCAGGGAGACCTAAGTTTTCTGGGCGAATTGCAGCCCGCAGGCATCCCAGATAATGGCACGTTCAGAGAAGCGCCATGCTGCATGAACTCACATGAACCTTTCCATGGCATCACCGCAGCTACTTCAAATGAACAGCTGATCTTTTGAAATAACTGGCGGGAAAGCCAGAGGTGAGACTTCACTGCCGGCTTTCCTGCTCTGTGCCGCGCTCCCCGCTCCATGATGCCCCCTCATCGCTTTCCCCACCACCTCCCCGCCTGATCCTAAGTTAGGACCCGGCGGGGGGGGGGGCAGATCCAGGGAGAGGGGAGGGAGCATCAGGGAGCTCGGATCGCAGCGGCTTCTCACCGCCGGCTTCCCCGGTTGTGTCTTTCGCTCCCCGCTCCTGGTGCTGCGCTTCCCCCCTCCCTGTAGTTGCTCCCCCCCGCCTGGTGCTAACATAAAAACACATTTTACATTGATTTCAATGGTGTTCGACGAACATTCGACGAACACACGGCAAATTCGACGAATCGAATCAGATTCGAACACCGGGGTGGTGGCTCATCTCTAGTTCTGACCCTCCACAAAAATCTTGTATATCTTTTTGTAAACACGGCCAACTTTTTGGAGTAAACATTATCAATTTGCTTAGTTTCGTTCTGCCTGTTCTATGATGAGCTGATTAGCATCCCCGCGATTTCACATTACCAAACAGGTTACCGATGCACCGGAAAGAGATCGGTGGTGGCAGCATCATTTTTGTATTTATTTCATATTGTGAGGGTGACTGGATCGAGGTATATATATATATATATATATATATGTTCCTGGCCGTAACTGGTGGTAAATATACATCCCGTCACCTCATATGCCACAGTAGAAGACATAATGTAGAGCAGCTGAGCTCCTTTTCTTATCCTCTGGCAATACCGGGTTTGGCCAGCAGGATAAGAGGGCGCCACAGAGCTGCAGGTCCTGACTAAGTTTTCCTGACAGTTTGTATCTTTCCTTCTAATATGAGAACATTGCAGTATATCGTCACAATGTGAAGACTGAAAAATGACAATTTTCACATCGCAGGTAACACAACAAAAATGAAAGTCTTCAGTTACCCGTCAGAACGGCGTCTTCTCACAACTGCACAATTATTAGTCTGCGCAGAAGCAAATAAATATTTGGATATTAGAAGATACAATGTTGCCCTTTCTCTGTCATCTGCAGATTTTGTTTACAGGAGACGAGGAATAAAGACGCTTTGTTTCCTTCCCGCGTCTCACAAATAATCATCCCAACAAATCTCCGTATTATTTCACCGCTTTTATCTTCCTAACAAAAAAAATAAGACGCGATTAAGGAAAAATGATTTTGGATCAGAGCCCGTCTCTGTCACATATAAGCTGATAATAATTCATATTTTAAAGAAAATAGTCTATTTTTGTAACACTTTATTTTAATTCAGAAGCGTGAATTTACAGGGAATAAAGATGGG
The DNA here is from genome assembly GCA_033576535.1 of Allobates femoralis. Taxonomy (NCBI): domain Eukaryota; kingdom Metazoa; phylum Chordata; class Amphibia; order Anura; family Aromobatidae; genus Allobates; species Allobates femoralis. Next base: position 187,243,936 of record JARQOC010000008.1, read on the forward strand.
CATGTGTGGGAGGAGATGTTCAGAAGGACTAGTGTCACGTGCTGACCGCTCTGCTGTGGTTCAATGGGAGTGAATTTCCTTTGGCACATTCAGTGTTAATTTCAGAATATGCTGTGGAGTTGCTGTGTATGTGTGTTACAGCTTAGCAGATGGGGAGTTGTGTGTTTGTCAGGTGTCCATGCCCCTGGCCTTTGAACAGTTCCCTCTTCCACCAGAAGATGTTGCTGATAGAGTTTTATTCTGTGCAAGACCGTAAGCTGAGAAGACGTGTGCTTTGTGCTGAAGTCTTCATGGAGTTTTGCTTTTGATGGACTTGCTGTGCTTCCAGCTCTTAGCCTAGGGCTGATCAGGAGTTGATGGCAAGAGTGGCGGCCCAGACATCCTCACCTTCAGAGGTAATTCTGGGAACAGGGAGAGCAAGGGACCCCCAGTCTAAGGGTCAGGCTAATTCCCTGATCATCTTTTGCCCATCTTACCATCTTGCTGCCTTGTCCCCTTACTATTATGCCACCCTTCGTGACAGATAGTGTATCAGTAGGACTTTTGATTAATATTTTATTGCTGGTAATCATGGTCTTGTCTCCTCACACACCACTATCCTCGCCACTGAGGATGTGCTTGGTTCTGTATCTGTGTCAACCACTTAAGCTCCAGTAACGGGCACAGTCACATCCAAATCTATGGCACCGTCTCTGTAGGACCAGCACCAATATATTAGTTATGACCTCTCACCTGTAGGCATTTATCCTTCACCCAATACCAAATTAGCAATTTTTTATTTTTGCTTTTTGTCCTTCTTCTTCCAAGAGCCATAACTGGTCTGTGTAGACTGCTTTGTAGTAATTAACTATGTTTAATTACTGTTGGTAACTTCAGGGTTAATGTGAGTAGTTGCTGCTGTATTGCTTCTATGTCTAAGGTGGCTGTGCAGGTGTGATGTTGTGGGTGTATCAAGTGACCACTTTCCGATATATTAAATAATTCCATTTCTTACGAGCTGGTGTCGCTGATAGAGTTCACTCTATGCTAAGGCCGTGATCTGTGTGGATGCCAAGTGCTGGTCTGCTGGAGCTCTCTTTGCTGTGTTGCTGGTGGAAGTTGCTTTGCTTATACTGATATAATTGGACCATAGCGGATACAGCGTAACGGACGTTCAATAAGCCATTTCTTCTAGTTTTGGACGTTGCGGTATTAGGATGTTCTGCCCATTGATGGATCGGAAATTCATTGCAAAAACAGAATCTGAACGTCGGAGATCGATGACATTAAACCTCGATGTGTCTGAAGCGGAAAGTTATGGAAGAAAGTTTGCAGATCGGATTTTGGTGTTTGCAAAATCTTCTTCTATTACAGAACAGAACAGACTATCAGGGTTATTTATAGACTCAGTATGACAGTGTTCCGGCCCCCCGCCGGCCCCTCCGGACCAAATCACGGAATGTATACAAGCAGCTTATTGACAGACATTAATAAAAGAATTCACGGGAGCGGCCTCCAAGGAGCCATGGAAAGATCATTACTGTGTAAAGAGCAGACGAGCTTCATTCCATCAGTGACGAGGTGACAAATCCCAGCGTCAAGGGGAATCCTGACACACCAGAGGCTGGAAAAGACAAAGAAAAATGCTAGAGAAATAGAAAAATCGCTCATCTAACAGCTCCTGTAATCAATAATCTAATAACACAAAGAAAACATTAAAAATATAATAATACACAAAAAAATTATCTCCCAAGTCTCTTTCAATCGGCGATCACTAACAAATCAATATCTACATCAATATTTATATTTATAAGACAATAATTATTTGATTTAAGCTTTTAACCCTCAAATGGAACCAACCAGCAGGATTTAGGGCTCTAAAGTGAAGCCGGTGCCTTACAGGCTCTGGGATACTGAATGCAATCATACCTTTACTTGAATGATTCCAGGTTTGATTGCAGAGAAAAGTGTCATAAAACTCCTGGTAAACAGGGCAGCAGATGATGGATGTGTGCAGCACTGCGTCACTATTTTGGGTTGTTTTATCTTTCCTCCCCTGTGGACATGCCTTTTGGCTGTAAACCAAACCCTTCCCCCTCCCCCTTATCTCTTTCAGTTTCTGGCTCTTGTACACTGTCAGGGCGCCTGACAAAACTGGAAGTGCTGCACACATTAATCATCTGCTGTAAAGGTACCGTCACACGCGGCAACATTGCTAGGCAATTTCACTGGCAATTTGCTGGTTGCAGTGAAATCATGGACACATTGTTACATTTGTATACAGAAACAAAATAGAACAATGTGTCCATGATTTCACTGCAACCAGCAAATTGCCAGTGAAATTGCAAGCAATATTACCGCGTGTGACGGTACCTTACGGGTATGTAAAGGTATAAATGCAAACACACCTTTACTTGGATGATTCCATGTTTGATTGCAGAGAAAAGTGTCATAAAACTCCTGGAAAACAGGGCAGCAGATGATTGATGTGTGCAGCACTGAGTCATGATTTGGGGTTGGTGTTTTTTATTACTCCATTGTGAGCTCTAAGCCAAAACCATCCCTATTACTTTCTCATGTGTACTTTCAGCTTCAATGCTTTCAGATGTGAGGGAGGGGGGAGGATTTGTAAGGAAAGAGTACAGGGGTAGATAAAACCAAAGGCAAGTAAACAAAGCATCTGCACAAGGAAAAAGGAAGAAATACTAAATGAAAGCAATGGTAACCGCCTACAAACCTAACAGGCCAGAGACACACTGAGCAAGATGCATGCGATATACTCTCATGAATACCGCATGCCTCACCCAGCACAGCCACCGCCTCTCCGGACAGGAGCGCATCAGCTGCTTGTCTTTCTATGCAGCTGGTGTGTTCCTGTCCAGAGAGCCAGCAGCCGTGTCGGGTGAGGCATGCAAGAGTCATGAGAGTATATCGCATGCATCTTGCTCAGTGTGTCTCTGGCTTAACGGGCAAAATCCTTTACCTGCAGGACTGGAACTCCTAAGCAAAACCCCAAAAAGAAATATAGCCAGCAAAGCAGGCTGGTGAATGGAGATTATAAATACCTCCACCCAGGATGTGATAGGACGGAAACAATTCCTTAGTATTGGAATAATCACCTGTGTAATACTGAGGAAATCCTGAAAACCCGCCCTACTGGTGCCTCCTGGAGATGAGAAGCACTGGTCTACGGAATACCTTTCTTTCTTAGTTTTCGACCAGAGGACGTACCGATATTGTGCCCTAATACCTGGCATATATATTGAGGGGTGCAGAGGTAGCAGACACCTCCGGATACTGGAGCCTGAAGGTCCAAAACTTCCCATCACTGCAAATGGCACATGTTAGGGGTGGACTCGGGGTTGGGCGATTACAGGTTTTGTATTGGAGTTCTGGGACGTTCCACTTGACATTTTCTGGACACAATAGATATTTAAGTGACTTTGTGAAAAGAAATGTTCCTGTTTACATCTAGAGTCTGAAAACGTTCTCACACAGCTGATGAACTTGTTACAATGTATCAGTGTATAAAATCCTCTAATCTCTCTATAAACTCACCAGGGAACTGTATTTTAAACAAACTTTAAATAAATCAATGGTAAAAGCAAATATGAGTCTGTAATAAAACATAGAAATGAACGTCTTTCTCCATTTAGGAACCATTTTTCCTCCCGGTGCTGCCTGAATTTACCATACACTGTGGAGAATCTGTTCAAATTAGGCTGAGGGATCAGTTTACACCTTCCATTATACTGTATTATCAATGGGGACAATGAGAAGTGAGAAGCATAGTGATACAACTGAGAGATCATGCTGAGCTTTCGACCAAGTATTAGAGCTGGATGCACAGCTACACTGCTCAGTAACACTGTATAACTTACTTCATGCTGCTGCTTCGGCCTGTGTGCTGATTAGGCTGGTTTCACACTAATGTGTTTTTGTATCCGGTTAATGCAGGTTTTACCTGCATCCCCCTGGATTCCACTGGACCCTCCTGCAATTGCAAAAATGGATGCCCCCGCACTGTTATTATCACTGATCCATCTCATAGATCAGTAATAATACCAGTGCAGGACCATACAGTTTTGTTCGGCTTCATACCTGTTTCTGCCTGATCCAAGGCCAAATACTATGTCCCCTTGGGGGAGGAGGGCATACAGAACTGTATTCTGGGCATGTGCAAACCGAAAACCCGGATCTGGGGGTCCGGATCCAATGAGATCTGGGGTGCACCAATTTTGGGTTCCCAACAGGGCTTGACATTTGTAACTGCATTCTGGGCATGTGCGAGCCAAAAACTGGGATCTGGGGGTCCGGATCCAAAAGGAACCGGGTTCCATTGGGCACATTTTGATTTTACCCATGGTGCCCTGGATCCTGGTGCTTCTAGGTTTTGTTACGGAGACTTAAATGAACCAAGATGCGTTTTTGGTCTCAGTGAAAAAAATCGGGGAGACCCGATTCAGAGAAAAAGTAAAGAAGTGGATGCCCCCGCAAGTGCATCCGGCCTCATGGAAAGTTAATGGAGAACTGGATGCACCCACAAGTGCATCCGGCATCATTGAAAGTTGATGGAGACGAAAACTGATGTGGGTGCTCCCAGTTCAAGCTGGAATCACACAGATGGAATCTCTTTATTTGTTGTTTATTGGATACAATATAGCAGTTTGCCTACGCACTAGCTCTGAGACAACTGCTAATCCATTTTCCATTGACTCCCATGTTAAAAAAATGGATTCTGCAGATATTAACCTTTTTCAAAACGTACAAAAAAGTTGTGTTTGCACAATGGACGGCGATCACTGAAGGTGTGAACATGTGAAAATGGTGAAGAATCGACATTAAAGTTGATCAGAAGTTGTGGAACTTTTCCCTCTTTAGCGGTGACTCGTTTCCTCTCTGCAGTTTGGGGCTTGTACTTTTTTGACTTCTTCTAAAAGTTGAAACATTTATTTATTTTTTTTCCAATCCTCATGAATCTTATAAATATAAATAGTTTTTTCTTCCTATTTTCAAGACGACACAATAATGTGAAAACGCCTGGTAAGGCACAAACAGCGAGACGCCTTCGCGCCTCGTGTGGAACGTGGCCGGGATATTTAACATGGGAGCGAAGTGTTAGCCGAACATAAATAAGACGTCTCGTGTTCTGTTTACAGGTTACAAAAGGGGAAAGTTTATTTCTGGATGAAAATAAATCCGTAGTGATGATGAAAGCCGCCCGGTGATAGACTTTACACTACAGAGTCCTGCGCCAAATTAAATCTGTCATCGCTTAACCGGCCGACGACTCATGGAAAACCGTGATAGATTTACCAGCGTTCACCCCCCCGTGGTATATAAGCTTTATACCTGAGCGGTTACGCTCCACCTGGGAAGGGGCCGCATTCCCAACACCTGAACATAGGTCTGAAATTGTTACACTGTTCTCTTACATAAAAGTGACAGCTTGTAAACCTTGTGCCATTATTCAAAGAGGAAACAAGCCTAAAGACCCGTGCCTTATCTTATTTATGCTGTATATCACCTATCCAGAATCCAATTTATAGATTACACTGCCGTTCTGATGAGTTTCTAGCAGTAAATATAAAGCAGTGCTGCAGTGTAAAGCATGAACAGAGAGCAGTGGTGCAATGTAAAGCATGGAACAGAGATCAGTGATGCAGTATAAAGCATGAACAGAGAGCAGTGATGCAGTATAAAGCATGGAACACAGAGCAGTGGTGCAGTATAAAGCATGGAACAGAGAGCAGTGGTGCAGTATGTAATATGGGATACAGAGCAGTGGTGCAGTATAAAGCATGAGGCAGAGCGGTGCTGCAGTATAAAGCATGGAACACAGAGCAGTGGTGCAGTATGAAATATGGGATACAGAGCAGTGGTGCAGTATAAAGCATGAGGCAGAGCAGTGCTGCAGTATAAAGCATGAACACAGAGCAGTGGTGCAGTATAAAGCATGGAACAGAGAGCAGTGGTGCAGTATAAAGCATGAGGCAGAGCAGTGCTGCAGTATAAAGCATGGAACAGACAGCAGTGATGCAGTATAAAGCATGGAACACAGAGCAGTGGTGCAGTATAAAGCATGGAACAGAGAGCAGTGGTGCAGTATAAAGCATGAACAGAGAGCAGTGGTGCAGTATAAAGCATGAGGCAGAGCAGTGCTGCAGTATAAAGCATGGAACAGAGAGCAGTGGTGCAGTATAAAGCATGAGGCAGAGAAGTGCTGCAGTATAAAGCATGGAACACAGAGCAGTGGTGCAGTATAAAGCATGGAACACAGAGCAGTAGTGCAGTATAAAGCATGAGGCAGAGCAGTGCTGCAGTATAAAGCATGGAACACAGAGCAGTGCTGCAGTATAAAGCATGGAACACAGAGCAGTGGTGCAGTATAATGCATGGAACACAGAGCAGTGGTGCAGTATAAAGCATGAGGCAGAGCAGTGCTGCAGTATAAAGCATGGAACACAGAGCAGTGGTGCAATATGAAATATGGGATACAGAGCAGTGGTGCAGTATAAAGCATGAGGCAGAGCAGTGCTGCAGTATAAAGCATGAACACAGAGCAGTGGTGCAGTATAATGCATGGAACACAGAGCAGTGGTGCAGTATAAAGCATGAGGCAGAGCAGTGCTGCAGTATAAAGCATGGAACACAGAGCAGTGGTGCAGTATGAAATATGGGATACAGAGCAGTGGTGCAGTATAAAGCATGAGGCAGAGCAGTGCTGCAGTATAAAGCATGAACACAGAGCAGTGGTGCAGTATAAAGCATGGAACAGAGAGCAGTGGTGCAGTATAAAGCATGAGGCAGAGCAGTGCTGCAGTATAAAGCATGGAACAGACAGCAGTGATGCAGTATAAAGCATGGAACACAGAGCAGTGGTGCAGTATAAAGCATGGAACAGAGAGCAGTGGTGCAGTATAAAGCATGAACAGAGAGCAGTATTGCAGTATAAAGCATGAGGCAGAGCAGTGCTGCAGTATAAAGCATGGAACAGAGAGCAGTGGTGCAGTATAAAGCATGAGGCAGAGCAGTGCTGCAGTATAAAGCATGGAACACAGAGCAGTGGTGCAGTATAAAGCATGGAACACAGAGCAGTGGTGCAGTATAAAGCATGAGGCAGTGCAGTGCTGCAGTATAAAGCATGGAACACAGAGCAGTGGTGCAGTATAAAGCATGGAACACAGAGCAGTGGTGCAGTATAAAGCATGGAACAGAGAGCAGTGGTGCAGTATAAAGCATGAGGCAGAGCAGTGCTGCAGTATAAAGCATGGAACACAGAGCAGTGGTGCAGTATAAAGCATGGAACACAGAGCAGTGGTGCAGTATAAAGCATGAGGCAGAGCAGTGCTGCAGTATAAAGCATAGTAAAGGAACACTACAGCAGCCTTAGGCTAGGTTCACATTTGCGTTCGGCACCGCAGCGTATGGAGTGTATACATATACGCGGTGCCAAACGCAGACATTTTCATGTGAATGCAATGGTGATTGTCCGCGTTCGTTCACATGAAAATGTCATTGTGAGTCACCCGACCACCCAATTAACTGTCTCAGCAGCCGGGAGGCAGAGATCAGCGGCGGACGGGAAGAAGAAGAAGAAGAAGGGTAGGGTCACATTGAAAACATAAATTGCATTCACCGCATCCGGATCCGGATGCGGTGAACGCAATGCCGGGCACACACATTTTTTTACAAAAATGTGTGCATAATCCCGCACTGCGGTCACCGGATGGCTCAGGATGTGTAATCCTGAGCCATCCGGTAACTGCAGAGTGTGCGGATCCCGGCTCAGCAAACCTAGTAAAGAGTTAAATAGCTGCCCTAAATGACTGTTAGAGGTCTGTAGGGGGGCTTAGACCCCCCTACAGACCGGCCGGCCACTTCCATAGTGTTCTTCAACAATGTCTCAGTGTGCACAGGCGAGGAGCCCGTGCATGTCACCCAAAGTTGCCCCTACCCCCCCGTATCACTATAGAGGGGTGCATACACCCCTCTATTACAATTATGCTTTAATTATGTCATATACAGCAATAAGTGTCCCAATCGTAATGTCAGAATATATTTACATGTGTTCTGAGGCATAGCGAAGGGAATTCCATGGGCGGGGCTGTGTGCATTAGCCTCCGCCCGCTCCTTCTTGATGGCCGCCCCCTCTGGCCGTAATCCACTGTTGTGAGGGCGGGAACGTCGTTAAAGGGGCGTGGCTAACCGCGGCACTTAGTTAGCCACGCCCCTTTAACGACGTTCCCGCCCTCACAACAGTGGATTACGGCCAGAGGGGGCGGCCATCAAGAAGGAGCGGGCGGAGGCTAATGCACACAGCCCCGCCCATGGAATTCCCTTCGCTATGCCTCAGAACACATGTAAATATATTCTGACATTACGATTGGGACACTTATTGCTGTATATGACATAATTAAAGCATAATTGTAATAGAGGGGTGTATGCACCCCTCTATAGTGATACGGGGGGGTAGGGGCAACTTTGGGTGACATGCACGGGCTCCTCGCCTGTGCACACTGAGACATTGTTGAAGAACACTATGGAAGTGGCCGGCCGGTCTGTAGGGGGGTCTAAGCCCCCCTACAGACCTCTAACAGTCATTTAGGGCAGCTATTTAACTCTTTACTAGGTTTGCTGAGCCGGGATCCGCACACTCTGCAGTTACCGGATGGCTCAGGATTACACATCCTGAGCCATCTGGTGACCGCAGTGCGGTCCCGGTAAACGCTGCGAAAACTGCTGCCTGCATGATTTTAAACGCAGGCAGCAGTGCCGGATCCGGCCACCGGATGGCTTGTGAAGCCATCCGGTGTTTTGCATTGGATCCTATGGGGAGCGTTTCATGGTCCGGTTTTGAGCTTTTTGGAAGCTCAAAACCGGATCAGGATTTTGTTCCAAAAACGGAAATGTGACCCTGGCCGAAGAAAGAAGAAGAGGAAATAAGAAGAGGAAAGAAAAGAAGAAAGAAGAGGAAAGAAGAAGAGGAAGAAAGAACGCCAGGACAAGATTTACCTGGGGATGACCTCGGATGATGTAATTTTTCCGCTGCGTCTGTGCGCTGGCCAGCAGATGGCACTGTCACTCCCATTCATTTTTTTGCGCGCAGCTGTCTGCTTGCATATAAAACAAGCACACAGCCACACACAAAAAATATCAAGATTTTGCATTCGGCATGTGCATAAATTATGCGCAGCCAAATGCAAATGCACCTGAATGCAGCCACACACAGGCACTGTGCGTTCCCATGTTAAACATAGGGATGCATAGTGCCTGTGTTTTGTTGCGGTCAGGGACGCTGCATTCACAGAGAGTTCCTTAAAGAGGACCTGTCACCCCCTGGTACTTTCCAACATGAAAGCACCCCTGAATTCAGCGTGTCTGCTGCATTCAGAGAAGGGTCCCCCATGTTTCTTTCCCCCATAACCTGTAAAAAACACTTCATAAAGTGTAAAGATAACGAGTCCGGAGGACCTTACTAATTATGGAGTCATCACTGTTCCAGGGGGTCCACCCCGCTTCCTGCCTCTCTGTGCCGTCTCCTGCCCATGATGTCAGTGCCGCAGCCCACCCTGCTCCAGATTAGGAGGCGGCACAGAGAGGCAGGAGGCAGGGAGGGTGACAGGGAACAGAAATGACGCCATAATTAGGAAGGCCCTCTGGACTCGTTATCTCTACACTTTATAATGTGTTTTAACAGGTTATGGGGGAAGGTAAAAACATGGGGGACCCCTTCTCTGAATGCAGCACACACGCTGCATTCAGTAGTGCTTTCAGTTTGGGGTGACAGGTCCTCTTTAACCTCTGAAAATGCAAAAGATTGTTCAGTATTTCAATGAATGACCAAATCTGGGGCAGAGGTGCAGTGGCGTAACTTAAAGCTCATGGGCCCCGATGCAAAAGCTCCAACGGGGCCCCCAATTGTTCCATATCTTTAGTAGCATTAGTTTTTTTTTGTAGGCCAAATGGACTTTTGGGGCCCCCTAGGTTCCAGGGCCGGGGCACGATTGCAACCACTGCACCTGTTGTAGTTACTCCACTGCGGAGGTGCAATGTAATGTTGAGTGGGGAACGTACAAATCCAAACTTCTGAGCCACCAAGACATTGTATCCAAGCTGAGCACAAACCATTGCTGTGTCTGAATGCAGCAGGACTTACAACAATCGTTAATACCTTATGTGTATTTTTGCTGTTTAAACTCTTCCATCTGTTATGGTTGTGATGTTGTAGTAGTAAATGTTCGGTGACGTTCTGGACTATGGAAATGACGCCAGGTCCCTGAGTGATTTCATAGCATCCAAAAAAGTAAAGCTCTAAGGTGGTTTATAACATTAGATACTTTAAAGGGAACCTGTCAGGTTGTTCTACCCCCCTAACCTATCACTACCTGTCCCTGCACCCTCCCAGCATCCCTAACCATCCCTGTCCTCGATATGTTCAGTGCGCTTGCGCCGAAGTTGGCCCGAACCACATGACCAGACCCCACAATGCTCCGAACAGGATATGACGTTCCGGCCCGCCATCATATGATCAGAGGAGGCGCGAATTTCAAATAGGAGGAGGAACAAGACACCGAACGATGATGCCCAGCGGGACGTGCAGAGACCAAGCAAAGAGGGGAGAATGGAGCCTGGAGCCGCCTTTCCAGTCTCCGAGTGGAGACTGTACGTGAGTTTATAACTCATTTTACACAATCTTTGTAGGGCAGTTTTAGAGCAGACAGGGATGGATAGGGATCAGCTGGGAAGGTGCAGGGACAGATAGTGATAGGCCAGGGGGATAGAAGAACCTGACAGGTTCCCATTAAGGTACAACAATGTATCCACAATACTTAGTGGGGAAATAGCCTCTACCTAAACTGTGGATGGCTCATTAAATCAATTTGGATGCGTTCAACAATGTATCACTCTGGCATTAATGCTGCTGTTAAACACATCCATCAACGGAAACCCAAAACATGATGTGGACCGGGCTTTATGGTTCCTTTGATCGCAGTCAGATTCTGCACAGAATAGTGACAAAAACTGATGTAGTCGCTGAAGGCAAAAGAGGTCACTCGTCTTCCTTCCTTCCTTCCTTCCTTCCTTCACTCCTTCCCAGGGCCCCTGATAAGCTCCCCTCTTTCTTGCCTTCCTTTCTTTCCTTCCCTCCTTCCTTCTTTCCTTCCTTCTTTCCCTCCTTCCCTCCATCCTTCCTTCCTTCCTTCTTTCCTTCCTTCTTTCCTTCCTTCCTTCCTTCCTTCCTTCCTTCACTCCTTCCCTGGGCCCCTGATAAGCTCCCTCTTTCTTGCCTTCCTTTCTTTCCTTCCCTCCTTCCTTCCTCCCTTCCTTCTTTCCTTCCTTCCTTCCTTCCTTCCCTCTTTCCTTCTTTCCTTCCTTCCCTCCTTCCTTCTTTCCTTCCCTCCTTCCTTCCTTCCCTCCTTCCCTCCTTCCTTCCTTCCTTCCTTCCTTCCTTCCCTCCTTCCTTCCTTCCCTCCTTCCTTCCTTCCTTCCTTCCCTCCTTCCTTCCTTCCTTCCCTCCTTCCTTCCTTCCTTCCTTTATCTCCTCTCCTTCATTCTACCTCTTTCTTTCAATAAAGCAGTTATGTTGTGGCCCCTTCCCCTCGGGGCCCCGCTCACTATTCCTGCCTCACACTATGATTTCGGATCAGTCTTTCCTCTTGGCCCCATCGTCCGTCGACTTCTTCCCGCTCTAATCAATGAATGATTACCATATAGTAAGAGGTGAGAATGTGGCGGCCTCCCTGCGTCTCCCTGAAGATGCGGCTGCCGGTGGTGATCGGCTCCTGTATCTTCTCGGCTTTTATGCAGCAGAATGATGACGATTCATCTTCCGGTTATCACCCGTTTGTGAGTAATAATAATATTCCTGCATTTGTAATTACAGCCGGGACAGATGGCGGCGCCTCCATTTACAATGATTCAAGCATTTAAATAACTAATGATGCCCGATGCATCCTGACAACCTGGATGACGGCGCGCCGCAAGACACCAAGCCGATGCCGCCACAAACACTAATATACAACCGCCGCCGCACTGTGGATGTCACCGGGGGTTTATTATTATTACCGTCCCGCAGGGAAATCTCCAAATATAGACATCAGCCTTCATGTCATCCAGGTCACCGGACCGGCGTCACGTCATCAAATGCTGAAGACATTTGTAACAATCCAATCCAGAGATGTAACTACTACAGGTGCGGGGGCTGCAATCACATTCGGGCCCTGGAGGCTCGGGGTCCCAAAAGTCTCCTTGACCTATAGAAAATGACTATTACTATTAAAGATGTGCAATAATTGGGGGCCCCGTTGGAGCTTTCGCATCGGGGCCCATGAGCTTCAAGTGACGTCACTTGTCCGATCCATCCAGTCTTCTCCTTTGTCTTTATTATTTCGTGCAATGGATTTTTTGTGGCTTTTTTTGGACTTTTTTTCTATCATTTTTTAAGTCCAGCAGCCAATGCTGCACTCAGATGTCTGATATGAACCAATGAGGAAATAAAAATTGATTTTTTTCACATTTTTATTGATTTGTTTCTCATCCTGTTCTTCATGTTCTTTTTTTTCAAGCATTTTCACACTGACTTCTCTACAGGAAAAAAAATTAATTTGTGTGTTAAAAAAAAAAACTTGGAAAAACTCATAAATATGAGGACACTTTGATAAAAAAAACTGAATTTTTTTTTTTTGCAAAAGTGAACATTTACTCAGATTAGGAAGGTTCACAGTCATTTTTTCGGTATTCGTGTGATTCCAGCTTATACTTGATGCATCCACATCCGTTTTTGGACCAGTGACTTTCAATAGGGCTGCCGGCACTTCCGGTTCTTTATGGTTCCCACTCACCCGGGTGTCACCGCTTTTTTTCACTGTGACCAAAATCGCAACACGATTTTGGTGTCCGTGTCACAACCCGTGGACACACTCCGGGTTGATTTAAAATGGTGTTGTATGGAATCTTGATCCTGCTTGATCCTTACGCCAGATCAGGGTGTTTGGACTCAGTTCTCAATAACACGGCCCCTAGGGGGCATGTCAATTACCCCCAAATCCATGTAAAATAGATAATCAAAGGGATGCAACTGGAAGCACCCGCCCCGGTATTACCACTTATCTATGAGATGGTGCGGGTGGATCCAGTTGCATCATTGCAGGTGATATAGAGGGAATTCGGGGGGATGCAGGATTTTTCCACATCCGCCCAACTTTCCAGAAAATGGCTGTATGAAACCAGCCTAAATGTGACAGAATTCTGCAGCGGTTTGTGCCAAATAACGGGCGAACAAACCGTACATCCCATCTTATGTCTTAGTCACTATTGGTTCCATAACCAACGATGGAACACAGCAAAAAAAAAGAAAGGATGAATCCAAATAAAAGGAGGTTTAGCGTAAAGAACATTTGTTCATTTGTGCAAAACTTCACTGGACCCATTGAAGTGGCAAGTGCTGCGAAAAGGCGAGCCGTCGTCCGCCGACCCGCACTCCCTCTCCCCGCCTGATTTGTCTACGCTAACACAAAGCGAGATGAAATAAAGGATTTCTTGGCATCTAAAAGGGTGAGTGACGCTTTTCTCTTTCTACTTGTGGATGGAATATATATATATATATACCTCAGTCCAGACACCATCAGTCCGCAATATCCCATAAATACATAAATTATGCTGCCACCACCGATCACTTATAGGTGGTTCAGACGTCCGTTTGGTAACATGAATTTGCGCGGAGGATGTGACGGATCATTATAGAGTACGAAGAACGAAGCACATTTTTATAATTTTACTCCAAAAGAATTGGCAGTGTGTACATAAGATACAAAAAATAGTACAAAAGAGACAATGTCCAGTATGTATAAACAGTTATGAAAATAAAACGGGATAAAAATAAGAAAAACTACTAAACCTAAGTCACACGGTGACATTTTGACATTTTCAAGCTGAGAAGGAGTATGATTCAGCCTCATAGCTACAGGTCATGCTGTGTCCTTCGTCAGGGTCTGAATACTCTCCCATTTTCAGGTACCCACTTTTATCTTATTTGGTCTCTCCTCCATTCTGACCTCATGTAAGTGGGCTGTCACTGAGTGCGACAACTGACTATGAAAATGATCACTTCATAGTTTTGTCCACATCTTTGTTCTTGAAGGTCCCAGGACAAAGACATTAGCATCATATTTCTCCTTTTGATTTTATGTGTTTTTTGAGACCAAACATAATAGGTCTGTGACTTTCAGATGGGCAGAAATTCATTTCCTAGATTCATGACAATCCTGAATGATGCAAAATGATGCCATGCATAACCCCAAGTGCCTGGATCCTGGAAATCTAATTTTCATGTTTCTGAGATTATTGTGAAAAGTTTTATTTGCCTGGGAGTGTTACTAGCTCTAGGACAAAGGGATCCACATTCCAGGCTGACCATTTGTTCAAAGGCAGGGGTAACATTACAGAGAGGGGCTGCCTGTAGGATTTTGGTTCTACAAAAACTAAAGGTGGGAGGAGTAGAGTGTTAGCTCTTGTTGTGTTTCTAGAACAATGTAAGATATTTCATATTTTCCTGACACTGGGTCAACATTTTTAATAACCAAGTATTAGAGTATTTATTACTTTTAATGATAATGATTATTATTTATATTCTTTTAATATTTGATTTAGAATCTTTTACTAGAATATGATATTTTTTATTCTATTTTTACAACTTTGTTTTATTTCAGATCAAAGTTATTTTATATTTGAAAATTATAATAAACTTATAATAAACTTATCTAAATAATAATAATAATAATAATAATTTTGGGGGATGTTTTTTTTGGGGGGATGTTTTTTTTGGGGGGATGTTATTTTTTGGGGGATGTTGTGCTTGAAATAAAGCTGCTTTATTTAAAAAAAAAAAAACATAAAAATAAATTAAATAGAGGAGCCTTCACTTGCCATAAATGTGTCATTTAGCTGATGTAAATGTCGCTGTTCTCTGTCCTGAACCCAATGATTTTTTTTTCATTCCTGCGCCAATACATTCCCTCTTCTCTATATAAATCCTGTCTTTTAGCCAACTGGGTGTGATCCTCATAAATGGAAAAAAGATGACCCGCCCACTTAGCTAAAATGACTTGAAATATATAAAAAGAAAAGAGGACCATAACCCACGAATTAGATGTGAGTAACATGATTTCCAAACGCAGCAGCATCACCGATGCTTTGTAAATCTCTGCCTCCTTACAGTGTTATGAAAGGTATCAATGTAGCAATAAATACATGGTGGTGTAATAGGAAGAGTTGGCAGCCAATAGCTGCCTAGTTGTTTGCAAGCAGGGTAATAATTTTTGGGGTTGATGCCAGATGGGGGATGTCAGCTGGCATCAAGCCCAGAGGTTGGTAATGTTGAGATGTCAATCAGATACCCGACATTACTAATTAGGTCATAACCACACCAATAAATAAGATATTTGAATATAAACTCCCTAAAACATTCCTCTTTCAACATTATTTTTAATTAAACTACATTTTTTGAAATTTTACTATTCCACTTAAAAAAATAAATGATGTCTGTTGCAGTCCTATGGATGTTCCTCGAAGTCAAGAATCTTCCAGCATATGGAGGGCATGATCAGTGATCGCATCCCCCATACTCTGGAACAGTAGGAAGTGCCCGACTCACTGCAGTGAATGGCGGTGATGTAATAGAGTTTACTAGAGTTCAGACTCGCGGGGTCACACAGGGGCTGTCCCATGAGTTTGAACTCTAATGCCCACAGTGATGTCACCACACGTAACATGCAGAAGACTGTGAGCCAGGAGCCATGCGCAAAGACCCTTGTGGAGCACGCATCAGTATATGGGTTTTAGGCTCTGCCTGCAGTAGGATAGAACACAATGCACCTGCGCAAGCTAGATGGCATCTGCGCAGGTGCATGCAATGGGAAAATGGGATACGGATAACTGTTACTGGAGATTTTAAGTGGACAAACTGATCCACAGGTGGAGTAGTGGCAGCTGAATACCCAATAGAGCAGACTGGAGAGTGACTTCAGTAAAACCAAGGATGTTTCTTAAAGGAAAGTTAACAAACAGAAAGGTGTCTGAGGGGAGAACGCTCTGGATCATGACATCGAATTCTCATAGAGGAGCACCGATGAGGTAACCACTGTATAGGGATTCACATGGTACAATAGAAGGAGATCTGAATGCTGTGAATCCCGGACCAGAGGGGCGACCCGTACAGACGGAAAAGATGAGAGAAAAAGACTGTGGAACACTGCCTCTGTCGATAGGATGAATCCTGGGAGCTCTGTACAATCCTGGAGAGACTGGTCCAGCTAGTATAGGAATCTGGATGGTTCCGTGCACTTCAGGAGAGGCTTGGCCAGCCCAGGGTGGAATCCAGAGCATAAGAAAGATCCAGAATAATAAACTGCCAGCAGAGGATTCTGTGGAGACAGAGGTGTTATAATAATGCAGAGTGCAAGGCAATAGTCCTCCTAGTTCAGAGGAGCAGAGGCAACATTCCTAGAGAATTAACAAGTTGCCCAGGCACCTCCCTTAGGGGGAGGATGCCTTTTATGCACAGAGCAGCTCAGTACTCAACTGAGAGCCCTAATTGGGAACAGTTGTACTGTACCTTTAAAGGTACCTTTACACGCCGCCACTACGGTGTAGCAACTGAGAGGCAATCGGGATTTTCATCACCGTTGCCTTGAATTGCTACAAAATTGCGGCGTGTAATTGGGGAAAGTGATGGTGATTTTCGAAGTCGCTCCCAGTTGTAGTTTCAGAGCATTGATCAAAACGCAGAGGCAAACCCTGAAGGTGAATTGCCCTCGTTTTGGCGTGTGAATGGGCGATAGGGATGGAATCTGCATCGTCTAGTGATTCCCCAGAGGCGTGTCACAGCGTGCTGTATACCGCGCCCCATCAGCGATGATTGGTGGAGGCTACTGTGTTTCTATTGGCTGTCCCTTCACAGGGCGCCATATTTGAACAGCCATCCATTCACACTACACAATTGCTATGGCGTCATGTCATAGCCAGCCTTCCTGGGCAGGTTGCCCAATCATGACGCTTTTGTCTAATCAGCGTGTTTGGGGCGCGGAATACACAACTCTGTCACGCTTATGTTCTTGCGGCGCTGAACATGTACGCCCACATTCCCTTAGTGATTGCGGCGTGTGAAGCGGCGACGGGAGTCTACCGGATGTTTTACCACAGGTTCTGTCTCAACTCCCCTTAGGTTGACGACGCAATTGCGGCGTCTAAATGCACCTTCGGTGATTGGTATCAACCGTCAAAAACGTGCATGCGCACGTTCGGTTGCCACCGATCGCCGGTGATAGTTGCGGCGTGTAAACGTACCTTAAGTGTGTTCAGGGTGTGGTGTGCAACCTAAGAACATTCCCAGGAGACCTGCCAAGGGGACGCAGGTTGCTAGAAGAGAAGGAGGCAGATGGCTGCATGGAACCACGTCCATGGTAAGGAAAATTAGTGGAGCTGCCTGGTGGGCGCCGATCTCCCTGCTCAAGAGAAACTGGACCCACAGCTGGGACAGAGCGGGTGAGGCGTATAGAACCATGGAATGGGCACCGATCTCCCTGCTCAAGAGAGACCAGCACCGCGGCTGTGGGCATGACAATAATGCAGGAGGCGTTATCCACATCATTCAGAAGAAGAGGCGGACTGATAACAGGTCATTTACAGGAGATTTTTATAAGTTATTTAGTTAGTGTACAGGGGGGAGTGAGGGCATAATAGCCGCCCTCTTAAAATGCAGCATAGGTGCTGCTGAAGGGGGCACTTTTACCTTAATACACAAAACTCTTGTGACCAGTTCACTTTAACACAAGAGGTTAAATAAAAGTAGAACATATACATATACATATATATATATAATCATGTAATCAGGGTGAATTCTATGCAGCCCCTATACTGAGACTAGTAATACCGCCATACAGTGACCACACAACGTACTTTCTTCTTCCACAAATGATTTGCTGCAATTAGAATAATTGTAGTCCTGTGACCATAGATAATGACCGGGTCAGCTCTGCTACATCAGTTATATACCAGCATCATTGTTCTATGGCTTTAATATTGCTGCAGCACAACTTTGGGACTTTACTCAGTCCCTAATCATAACCAGATCATATCTGACTATAAGATTTGCCAGAAGTAGATTATTGTGTTAATGACATAAATCTCCTGCGCTCTAGAAATGTTACCCCGGAGCAAAAGAGCTGATTAAGCTGCAGCTTTTGGCTTTTGACCAATGAATTAAGTACAATTAGCCTTTCAATTAATGGGAAAATATCGTCTCCATTTGTTCTAACAGCTGCTAAGTGGGATCTCAGAGATACCGAAAAGTTCTGTATCCAATGACAAGTGAAATGTAAAGCTACATTCTCCCTTCACACGTACAGGACGTCTCCTGCCGTCACATCCACAGAAGGCAGAACCCCGTCTCCAAAGTTAGGAGAAGAAGCCAATTGTAGAAAGAAGAAGATCACTGGATTCTATACAGAAGTGTCAGGATTCTATGACCGACTGTGATACAAAGTAACTATTCCCATAACAGAATGATCCGATACATTACAAGTCTGCAACGTCACTTATCTCCAGGAGGATAACTTGAAGCTCATTGGCCCCGATCAAAAGCTCCAACGGGCCCCCCAATCATTGCAAATCTTTAATAGTATTAGTCTTTTTCTATAGGCAAAAAGGACGTTTGGGGCCCCCCTAGGCTCCAGGGCCTGGGTGCGATTGCAACTACCCTGGTAATCTTAAGGCCCCGTTACACAGCACAGCATCGTTAACAATGTCGCTGATACGTCACGGGTTTGGAGTCCGTAAAACAGTAAACAGCGGGTAATTAAGTGCCGCACGATGCTTAGTTACCCGCAGTTTACCTTGGATGCCAGCTCACCTTCACCTCAGGTAGCCAGCCCAGGAACGAAGTTGAATCACCAGCAAGGAAATGCTGGAACATGTGACCGTATAAAGAAGATGGGAGTGATCACAAAGTAGCCATACCTGGAGGGAGAACAAGGGAGCTTGCTAGCAACAGAAACTGACACTATCTCCAATACTGCCAAAGTAAAGAAACACGGTTAATATGAAGTCTCAATACAGAAGAGACAGAGATCCCAAACCTGTCACAGGTCTCCATAGTAAGAGACCATGACATGTGAGCTGCCTCCGTCCAAGTCAGACGAATATAAGAGAAATCGCCATGTTGCTTTGTTATTCCCTCTCTTGGTTTTTCGTGGTTGACGATAATTCTATCTTTTTTATGATCTCCTTCAACAAACTCTGTAATGTCAGCGTTGTATGAGGCTTTCAGAGGTTTTCTTGGTGTGAAATTCCCGTCACCTTTGGACAATTGACTATAATGAGCCCCGGCACTTATAGTTATTCTCCTCATATAAGAAAGAACAGTTTGCGGTAATATCTTATAATAACAGAAGGGCGGCTGAGTGTACACAGCACTTACCGGAGCAATAATAGCCTCCAAATAGGTCGTATGTAGGAGGACTTCATGTCAATTATGTTTATGTAGGAGAGAAAAAAATGTCATTTACTTCTGGTACATACAGTACTCTATACTCTCTATACGAGAATCTCTGGAATCTGCACTTCACATATTTTGTTTTCCAAGTAAGAATGAAGATGATAAAAAGATACAATATAACGGCCGAATCGATAACATGAGATGAATGCAAAAAGTGATCTGGAATTACAAGGCCAAAGAAGATAATAAAATGTAGAAATGTATCAACTTGTGCATCATCATCTGAGGGTGTGGATACATCCGTTATGCAAACTTTCATCTTGTTACAGTTTCCAAACAGGTTTCAACATCACAAAGAAAACAAATAAGTTACAATCTGATACATCGGTGACATCGGAAACCTCCATCATTGGAAACCTCATCATTGGAAACCTCATCATTGGAAACCTCCATCATTGGAAACCTCATCATCGGAAACCTCCATCATTGGAAACCTCGTCATCAGAAACCTCATCATTGGAAACCTCATCATTGGAAACCTCATCATTGGAAACCTCCATCATTGGAAACCTCATCATTGGAAACCTCCATCATTGGAAACCTCATCATCAGAAACCTCATCATTGGAAACCTCATCATTGGAAACCTCATCATCAGAAACCTCATCATTGGAAACCTCATCATTGGAAACCTCATCATCGGAAACCTCATCATCGGAAACCTCAGCATTGGAAACCTCATCATTGGAAAGCTCATCATTGGAAACCTCATCATTGGAAAACTCTTCATTGGAAAACTCATCATTGGAAACCTCATCATTGGAAACCTCATCATTGGAAACCTCATCATTGGAAACCTCCATCATTGGAAACCTCATTATTGGAAACCTCATCATTGGAAACCTCCATCATTGGAACCCTCATCATTGGAAACCTCCATCATTGGAAACCTCATTATTGGAGTCCTCATCATTGGAAACCTCATCGTTGGAAACCTCATCATTGGAGTCCTCATCATCGGAAACCTCATCATTGGAGTCCTCATCATTGGAAACCTCATCATTGGAAACCTCATTATTGCAAACCTCATCATTGGAAACCTCATCATTGGAAACCTCATCATTGGAAACCTCATCATCGGAAACCTCATCATCGGAAACCTCATCATTGGAAACCTCATCATTGGAAACCTCATCATTGAAAACCTCATCATTGGAGACCTCATCATTGGAAACCTCATCATTGGAAACCTCATCATTGGAAACCTCATCATTGGAGTCCTCATCATTGGAAACCTCATCATTGGAAACCTCATCATCGGAAACCTCATCATTGGAAACCTCATAATTGGAAACCTCATCATCGGAAACCTCATCATTGGAAACCTCATCATCGGAAACCTCATCATTGGAAACCTCATCATTGGAAACCTCAACATTGGAAACCTCCATCATTGGAAACCTCATCATTGGAAACCTCATCATTGGAGTCCTCATCATCGGAAACCTCATCATTGGAGTCCTCATCATTGGAAACCTCGTCATTGGAGTCCTCATCATTGGAAACCTCATCATTGGAAACCTCATCATTGGAAACCTCATCATCGGAAACCTCATCATTGGAAACCTCATCATTGGAAACCTCATCATTGGAGTCCTCATCATTGGAAACCTCATCATTGGAAACCTCATCATCGGAAACCTCATCATCGGAAACCTCATCATTGGAAAACCTCATCATTGGAAACCTCATCATTGGAGTCCTCATCATTGGAAACCTCATCATTGGAAACCTCATCATTGGAAACCTCATAATTGGAAACCTCATCATTGGAACCTTGCATCGAAAGAGATGTAGGTCCAGTTGCACAGGTCTGGTAAACTGCAGAGTGTCTACACATTTCTGATAAAGTAGAATATATGTTTAGCCAGCAGATAGAAAAATATTAAAATCTGAGAGTCCTCAGTGGTTGATACTAGGGATGAGCGAGTGGCGAAATATTTTTATTTGCTATACTCACAATGAGTACTTTGTAATACTTACATACTTGTCCGAATAGCGAGTCCAATGATAGGCTCTGCTCACACACATCCAGCTATAAAAAAAGCCTTTCCGGGACTGGGCGGGAGGGTGGACTTTTTATGCTTCTACTGCATAAAACACTTTGCTGTGCCCCCCAGTGAGAGCCTAACATCCAATCTGCTCTCACTGGGGTGCCAGCTCCCATTGTTTACTGAAGGGAGCTGTCAATATGTGTCAGATCCTACACCTACAAAAGGGTCTGTGGCGCCCCTATGGTCCGGATGCCACCGTGGTATTGCCTCCCTCGCTAGAGGTGATATCATGCTTGGAAGCAGAAGGAGATTCCCACTGTAGGTAACCCCTCACAAGCACACACCAAGCCCCATCCTTGGCTAGAAGGGTGAGCTATACTATACCATATACTGGGGCTAAAGTTCCTTGCCACCACTGTGTTTCCCCAAAAAAGTGTGTATCTTTGTATTCCCTATAGTTTTCTATAATTACATGCTTTCACAAAGTCTATAAGTATTTTTGTAAAAACATCTTGGATGTTTTTTTGGTGATCCTGGGCTATCTCTCATCATCACCTTGTTTGGGTTAATCAGATCGATGACGATGGACATATCACTCCCGAGCACCGAGTAACGAGTATCGCCAATTCTGTACTATCCCTGCGAATAGAGAATAGTAACGATTACACTACAATAATACAACGATTATCGCTAGTGATGGGCGGATAGTGAAGCCCTCGGCTCTGGGACATTCATGGCGAGGAGTTTTTAATGCTCGTGAACTCGACTAAATAGTGAGTCCAATGTTAGTCAATTAGTGATTGGCTCTGCCCATAACATGAGTATTTCCAGGATAGGGTGGGAGGGTGTACTTTTTTACGTTTCAACTGCATAAAACACCTTGTTGTGCCCCCTAGCGAGACCCTAATATCCAATCTGCCCTAAATGAGGTGCCAACTCCCGTTGTTTATTGAAGGTAGTTGTCAATATGTGTCATATTGATATTGATGGACACATCACTCACGAGCACCAGAGATTCTCGCCAAGTAACGAGTATCGCGAGTACCGGACTATCCGGGCGAGGAGCGAATAGTAACGGTTACACTTGCTCTCACTAGCTGATACCTTTTAAAGGCTAACTGACAAGATGGTAACAAATAGCGGCTTTCCAGACAATTCAGGTCTCTTCTTCAGGCTGGAAGGATGTGTCACATATCTACTCTATAATTGCCGTAGGCATTTTCGTGTCGGCCCCCGACAACGTGCCGTGGCTTTGTCACTATTGTGACGTCATCACGGCGAAGCATTGGCCGCGTAGCGGCCATTGCGAGCCGCTGACGTCACCACGTACGAGCAATGGCCGCGAAGCGGCCATTGCAAGTCTGTGGCCGAAAATAGACCCGCGCTCCCCCCGGGTCCTCCTGTGTCATGCCGCGCTCCCCCCGGGTCCTCCTGTGTCATGCCCGCGCTCCCCCCGGGTCCTCCTGTGTCATGCCCGCGCTCCCCCCGGGTCCTCCTGTGTCATGCCCGCGCTCCCCCCGGGTCCTCCTGTGTCATGCCCGCGCTCCCCCTGGGTCCTCCCGTCTCCTGCCCGCGCTCCCCCTGGGTCCTCCCGTCTCCTGCCCGCGCTCCCCCGGTCCTCCTGTGTCCTGCCCGCGCTCCCCCCGGGTCCTCCTGTGTCATGCCCGCGCTCCCCCTGGGTCCTCCCGTCTCCTGCCCGCGCTCCCCCGGGTCCTCCTGTGTCATGCCTGCGCCCCCCTGGGTCCTCCCGTCTCCTGCCCGCGCTCCCCCCGGTCCTCCTGACCTCTCTGCTTCTCGCGGGGCCCCCCTTGCTCCCGCTGCCCAGGGCCGCACCATCCATCCGTCCATGCCAGGGGGAGCGACTGTGCAGAAGGAGCCGCCGCTTCCTGCCTGCCGCGCTGCGCCAGGAGCGGTAAGTTTAAGAGCTGTGTGCATGATGTATGTGTGTCCTGTGTGCATGATGTATGTGTGTCCTGTGTGCATGATGCATGTGTGTCCTGTGTGCATGATGCATGTGTGTCCTGTGTGCATGATGCATGTGTGTCCTGTGTGCATGATGCATGTGTGTCCTGTGTGCATGATGCATGTGTGTCCTGTGTGCATGATGCATGTGTGTCCTGTGTGCATGATGCATGTGTGTCCTGTGTGCATGATGCATGTGTGTCCTGTGTGCATGATGCATGTGTGTCCTGTGTGCATGATGCATGTGTGTCCTGTGTGCATGATGCATGTGTGTCCTGTGTGCATGATGCATGTGTGTCCTGTGTGCATGATGCATGTGTGTCCTGTGTGCATGATGCATGTGTGTCCTGTGTGCATGATGCATGTGTGTCCTGTGTGCATGATGCATGTGTGTCCTGTGTGCATGATGCATGTGTGTCCTGTGTGCATGATGCATGTGTGTCCTGTGTGCATGATGCATGTGTGTCCTGTGTGCATGATGTATGTGTGTCCTGTGTGCATGATGTATGTGTGTCCTGTGTGCATGATGTATGTGTGTCCTGTGTGCATGATGCATGTGTGTCCTGTGTGCATGATGCATGTGTGTCCTGTGTGCATGATGCATGTGTGTCCTGTGTGCATGATGCATGTGTGTCCTGTGTGCATGATGCATGTGTGTCCTGTGTGCATGATGCATGTGTGTCCTGTGTGCATGATGCATGTCTGCATGATGCATGTGTGTGCTGTGTGCATGATGTATGTGTCTGCTGTGTGCATGATGCATGTGTGTGCTGTGTGCATGATGCATGTGTGTCCTGTGTGCATGATGTATGTGTGTCCTGTGTGCATGATGTATGTGTGTCCTGTGTGCATGATGTATGTGTGTCCTGTGTGCATGGTGTATGTGTCTCCTGTGTGCATGGTGTATGTGTGTGCTGTGTGCATGATGTATGTGTGTCCTGTGTGCATGATGTATGTGTGTCCTGTGTGCATGATGTATGTGTGTCCTGTGTGCATGATGCATGTGTGTCCTGTGTGCATGATGCATGTGTGTCCTGTGTGCATGATGCATGTGTGTCCTGTGTGCATGATGCATGTGTGTCCTGTTTGCATGATGCATGTGTGTGCTGTGTGCATGATGCATGTGTGTGCTGTGTGCATGATGCATGTGTGTCCTGTGTGCATGATGCATGTGTGTGCTGTGTGCATGATGCATGTGTGTGCTGTGTGCATGATGCATGTGTGTCCTGTGTGCATGATGTATGTGTGTCCTGTGTGCATGATGTATGTGTGTCCTGTGTGCATGATGCATGTGTGTCCTGTGTGCATGATGTATGTGTGTCCTGTGTGCATGATGTATGTGTGTCCTGTGTGCATGATGCATGTGTGTCCTGTGTGCATGATACATGTTTGTGCATGATGCATGTGTGTCCTGTGTGCATGATGCATGTGTGTCCTGTGTGCATGATGCATGTGTGTCCTGTGTGCATGATGCATGTGTGTCCTGTGTGCATGATGTATGTGTGTCCTGTGTGCATGATGCATGTGTGTGCTGTGTGCATGATACATGTGTGTGCTGTATGCATGATGCCTGTGTGTGCTGTGTGCATGATGCCTGTGTGTGCTGTGTGCATGATGCCTGTGTGTGCTGTGTGCATGATACATGTGTCCGCTGTATCATGTACACAGCACACACATGCATCATGCATACAGCACACACATGTATCATGCACACACATGCATCATGCATACAGCACACACATGCACACACCACACACATGCATCATGCATACAGCACACACATGTATCATGCACACAGCAGACGTCCACACACATGTATCATGCACACACGCATCATGCACACGGCACACACGCATCATGCACACAGCACACACGCATCATGCACACAGCACACACGCATCATGCACACAGCACACACATGTACCATGCACACAGCACACATACATCATGCACACAGCACACCTGCACACACATACTTGAACCCCCCCCAAAAAGTATTGAACCCCCCCAAAAAGTATTGAACCCCCAAAAAAGTTTTGAACCCCCCCAAAAAGTATTGAATCCCCCCCAAAAAGTATTTAATCCCCCCCAAAAAGTCTTCGAACACCCCCCAAAAAGTCTTCTAACACCCCCCAAAAAGTCTTCAACCCCCCCCAAAAAAGTATTCACACCCCCCAAAAAGTATTCAACCCCCCCCAAAAAGTATTCACACACCCCCAAAAAGTCCTCACACCAGCTATAACTACTATAATCAAATTAATGCACGTTCTAGAATCCCGATGCATTTGCATCGGGCTCACAGCTAGTATATATATACACAACATGCCATGGAATGGTGCAGTTCTTAAGACAAGTGACGTGAAGTAGAAGAGGAATGAGATGGGGTGTCTTATAAACTGCAGTATTCCATTTCATGTTGTGTGTGTATATATCTACAATATAAAGCTGACTGTATGTGTGTATGTATAGGTGTGTTTGTTTAGCCCCGCCCACTCTACATAGCCACGCCCACTGCACATAGCCACACCCACTTTGCACAGCCCTGTGCACCCCACGCATCCACAGCCACTCAACATAACCACGCCCATTCAACAAAGCCACACCCACTTCACATCCTGCATTTCCACATATCCCTGCCTCGGGACAATGTTGAGGGGTTATATGTATGGGCAGAGCTATGAAGGGGTGGGGCTATGATACATACACACATATATAACCATATATGAGTGACATTACCATACATGAGCTTTACGCCGGCGCAACGTCAGACTCTACAGCGAGTATATATATATATACATCACAGTTTATTGTCCGGAGTCAAATGTGAGCCCCCATTGACTTTTTTGGGGTTCGTTGTCCAGGATCAAATTCGGGTCAAGTCCAGTTCCCGTAACAATCTGTTTTTTTTAGTCTGGACATCCACGGGGCCGCTCATCTCTGTCTAAAGACTTCAGGGAAATGATTGAAGACTATTTCTTTACAGAAGTCA
This sequence comes from Allobates femoralis, assembly GCA_033576535.1. Classification (NCBI taxonomy): domain Eukaryota; kingdom Metazoa; phylum Chordata; class Amphibia; order Anura; family Aromobatidae; genus Allobates; species Allobates femoralis. The sequence continues at coordinate 187,270,414 of JARQOC010000008.1, forward strand.
ATCAGAAAACCGTCTGTTACTTATAGAAGTAATTGTGAAAAAAGTCCCACAAACTGTATGAAATTGTAGGAAATCTCCTGCTCCTTCCTCGTGTCGCTGGAGAATATTGTGATAAAATATGTCACAGTGACCGAGTCCTAAATAGAAAAACCTTTAAATAAGACTCAGAAGTGACACATATTTTTTTTTAACAAAGACTCCGCATGTTCTCACTATCGGCAATAAAAGTACAAAGAAATATAAAATCTTTGGTCAATGATGATCTGTTAATTCACTGAAATATATCTAAAGCAAGGCAGAAAACTATATAAACCCAGAGATAAAGGGGCCTATTTTATTAGTGACTGTATATTGCTGTATATAGGGGCAGTATTATAGTAGTTATATTCCTGTATATAGGGGCAGTATTATAGTAGTTATATTCTTGTATATAGGAGCAGTATTATAGTAGTTATATTCCTGTATACAGGGGCATTATTATAGTAGTTATATTCTTGTATATAGGAGCAGTATTATAGTAGTTATATTATTGTATATAGGGGCAGTATTATAGTAGTTATATTCTTGTATATAGGAGCAGTATTATAGTAGTTATATTATTGTATATAGAGGCAGTATTATAGTAGTTATATTCTTGTATATAGGAGCAGTATTATAGTAGTTATATTCTTGTATATAGGGGCAGTATTATAGTAGTTATATTCTTGTACATAGGAGCAGTATTATAGTAGTTATATTCTTGTATATAGGAGCAGTATTATAGTACTTATATTCTTGTATATAGGGAGCAGTATTATAGTAGTTATATTCTTGTATATAGGAGCAGTATTATAGTAGTTATATTCTTGTATATAGGAGCAGTATTATAGTAGTTATATTCTTGTATATAGGGGCAGTATTATAGTAGTTATATTCTTGTATATAGGAGCAGTATTATAGTAGTTATATTCTTGTATATAGGAGCAGTATTATAGTAGTTATATTCTTGTATATAGGGGCAGTATTATAGTAGTTATATTCTTGTATATAGGAGCAGTATTATAGTAGTTATATATTGTATATAGAGGCAGTATTATAGTAGTTATATTCTTGTATATAGGAGCAGTATTATAGTAGTTATATTCTTGTATATAGGGGCAGTATTATAGTAGTTATATTCTTGTATATAGGAGCAGTATTATAGTAGTTATATTCTTGTACATAGGAGCAGTATTATAGTAGTTATATTCTTGATATAGGAGATATTATAGTAGTTATTTTTCTTGTATATAGGGGCAGTATTATAGTAGTTATATTCTTGTATATAGAGAGCAGTATTATAGTAGTTATATTCTTGTATATAGGGGCAGTATTATAGTAGTTATATTCTTGTATAAGGAGCAGTATAAGGTAGTTTATTTTTAATAAGGCTATTATAGTAGTTATATTCTTGTATATAGGAGCAGTATTATAGTAGTTATATTCTTGTATATAGGAGGCAGTATATATAGTAGTTATATTCTTGTATATAGGAGCAGTATTATAGTAGTTATATTCTTGTATATAGGGAGCAGTATTATAGTAGTTATATTCTTGTATATAGAGCAGTATCATAGTAGTTATATTTTGTATAGAGTAGTATTATAGTAGTTATATTCTTGTATATAGGGCATATTATAGTAGTTATATTCTTGTATATAGGCAGTATTAAGTAGTTATATTCTTGTATATAGGGGCAGTATTAGTATTATATTCTGTATATAGAGCAGTATAAGTAGTTATATTCTTGTATATAGGCAGCAGTATCTATAGTAGTTATATTCTTGTATATAGGGCAGTATTATAGTAGTTATATTCTTGTAATAGGAGCAGTATTATAGTAGTTATATTCTTGTATATAGGGCAGTATTATAGTAGTTATATTCTTGTTAATAGGAGCAGTATTATAGTAGTTATATTCTTGTATATAGGGCAGTATTAGTAGTTATATTCTGTATATAGGATATTATAGTATTATATTCTTGTATATAGGAGCAGTATTATAGTAGTTATATTCTTGTATATAGGGCAGTATTATAGTAGTTATATTCTTGTATATAGGGCAGTATTATAGTAGTTATATTCTTGTATATAGAGCAGTATTATAGTGTTATATTCTTGTATATAGGGCAGTATTATAGTAGTTATATTCTTGTATATAGGCAGTATATAGTAGTATATTCTGTATAAGACGTATTTATATTATATTCTTGTATATAGGGCAGTATTATAGTAGTTATATTCTTGTATATAGGAGCAGTATTATAGTAGTTATATTCTTGTATAAGGGCAGTATTATAGTGTTATATTCTTGTATATAGGGCAGTATTATAGTAGTTATATTCTGTATATAGAGCAGTATTATAGTAGTTATATTCTGTATATAGCAGCAGTATTATAGTAGTTATATTCTTGTATATAGGGCAGTATTATAGTAGTTATATTCTTGTATATAGGAGCGATATAGTAGTTTATTTTATATAGGGCATATATGTATATATCTTGTATATAGGGCAGTATTATAGTAGTTATATTCTTGTATATAGGGCAGTATTATAGTAGTTATATTCTTGTATATAGAGCAGTATTATAGTAGTTATATTCTTGTATATAGAGGCAGTATTATAGTAGTTATATTCTTGTATAAGGGGCAGTATTATAGTAGTTATATTCTGTATATAGGGCAGTATTATAGTAGTTATATTTGTTATAGGCAGTATTATAGTAGTTATATTCTTGTATATAGGGGCAGTATTATAGTAGTTATATTTTGTATATAGGGCAGTATTATAGTAGTTATTCTTGTATATAGGGCAGTATTATAGTAGTTATATTCTTGTATATAGGGCAGTATTATAGTAGTTATATTCTTGTATATAGGGGCAGTATGTATAGTTATATTCTTGTATATAGGAGAGTATTATAGTAGTTATATTTTGTATATAGGGGCAGTATTATAGTAGTATATTCTTGTATATAGGGAGTATTATAGTAGTTATATTCTTGTATATAGGGCAGTATTATAGTAGTTATATTCTTGTAATAGGGCAGTATTATAGTGTTATATTCTTGTATATAGGGCAGTATTTAGTAGTTATATTCTGTAATAGGAGCAGTATTATAGTAGTTATATTCTTGTAATAAGCAGTATTATAGTAGTTATATTCTTGTATATAGGGCATATATGTAGTATATATTCTTGTAATAGGGCAGTATTATAGTAGTTATATTCTTGTATATAGGGGCAGTATTATAGTAGTTATATTCTTGTATATAGGGCAGTATTATAGTAGTTATATTCTGTATATAGCAGCAGTATTATAGTAGTTATATTCCTGTATATAGCAGCAGTATTATAGTAGTTATATTCTTTTATAAGGGCAGTATTATAGTAGTTATATTCTTGTAATAGGGCAGTATTATAGTAGTTATATTCTTGTAATAGGGCAGTATTATAGTAGTTATATTCTTGTATATAGGGCAGTATTATAGTAGTTATATTCTTGTATATAGGGGCAGTATTATAGTAGTTATATTCTTGTATATAGGGCAGTATTATAGTGTTATATTCTTGTATATAGGAGCAGTATTATAGTAGTTATATTCTTGTATATAGGAGCAGTATTATAGTAGTTATATTCTTGTATATAGGGCAGTATTATAGTAGTTATATTCTTGTTAAGGGGCAGTATTATAGTAGTTATATCTTGTATATAGGGGCAGTATTATAGTAGTTATATCTTGTTATAGGCATATTAGTGTTAATCTGATATAGGGGCAGTATTATAGTAGTTATATTCTTGTATATAGGGCAGTATTATAGTAGTTATATTCTTGTATATAGGGCAGTATTATAGTAGTTATATTCTTGTATATAGGGGCAGTATTGTAGTAGTTATATTCTTGTATATAGGAGCAGTATTATAGTAGTTATATTTTGTATATAGGGGCAGTATTATAGTAGCTATATTCTTGTATATAGGGTGAGTATTTATAGTAGTTATATTCTTGTATATAGGAGCAGTATTATAGTAGTTATATTCTTGTACATAGGAGCAGTATTATAGTAGTTATATTCTTGTATATAGGAGCAGTATTATAGTAGTTATATTCTTGTATATAGGAGCAGTATTATAGTAGTTATATTCTTGTAAATAGGAGCAGTATAGATAGTTATATTCTTGTATATAGGAGCATATTTAGTAGTTATATTCTTGTACTATAGGGGCAGTATTTAGTAGTTATATTCTTGTTATGCTATTATAGAGTTATATTTATAGAGTATTTATAGTTATTCTTGTATATAGAGCAGTATTATAGTAGTTATATTCTTGTATATAGCGGCAGTATTATAGTAGTTATATTCTTGTATATAGGCAGATTGATGAATATCATAAGTTATTATATTCTTGTATATAGGGGCAGTATTATAGTAGTTATATTCTTGTATATAGGGGCAGTATTATAGTAGTTATATTCTTGTATATAGGGCAGTATTATAGTAGTTATATTCTTGTATATAGGAGCAGTATTATAGTAGTTATATTCTTGTATATAGGGGCAGTATTATAGTAGTTATATTCTTGTATATAGGGGCAGTATTATAGTAGTTATATTCTTGTATATAGGGGCAGTATTATAGTAGTTATATTCTTGTATATAGGGCAGTATTATAGTAGTTATATTCTTGTATATAGGAGCAATATTGTAGTAGCTATATTCTTGTATATAGGGGCAGTATTATAGTAGTTATATTCTTGTATATAGGGGCAGTATTATAGTAGTTATATTCTTGTATATAGGGCAGTATTATAGTAGTTATTTTCTTTTAATTAGGAACAGTATTATAGTAGTTTTATTTTTGTATATACGGACAGTATTATAGTAGTTATATTCTTGTATATAGGAGCAGTATTATAGTAGTTATATTTCTTGCATATAGGAGCAGTATTATAGTAGTTATATTCTTGTACATAGGAGCAGTATTATAGTAGTTATATTCTTGTATATAGGGGCAGTATCATAGCAGTTATATTCTTGTATATAGAAGCAGTATTATAGTAGTTATATTCTTGTACAGAGAGGCAGTATTATAGTAGTTATATTCTTGTATATAGGAGTTGTATTATAGTAGTTATATTCTTGTATATATGGGCAGTATTATAGTAGTTATATTCTTGCATATAGGGGCAGTATTATAGTAGTTATATTCTTGTATATAGGAGCAGTATTATAGTAGTTATATTCTTGTTTATAGGAGCAGTATTATAGTAGTTATATTCTTGTACATAGGAGCAGTATTATAGTAGTTATATTCTTGTATATAGGGGCAGTATTATAGTAGTTATATTCTTGTATATAGGAGCAGTATTATAGTAGCTATATTCTTGTATATAGGAGCAGTATTATAGTAGTTATATTCTTGTATATAGGGGCAGTATTATAGTAGATATATTCTTGTATATAGGGGCAGTATTATAGTAGTTATATTCTTGTATATAGGAGCAGTATTATAGTAGTTATATTCTTGTATATAGGAGCAGTATTATAGTGGTATATTCTTGTATATAGGAGCAGTATTATAGTAGTTATATTCTTGTACATAGGAGCAGTATTATAGTAGTTATATTCTTGTATATAGGAGCAGTATTATAGTAGTTATATTCTTGTATATAGAGGGCAGTATTATAGTAGTTTATATTCTTGTATATAGGGCAGTATTATAGTAGTTATATTCTTGTATATAGAGCAGTATTATAGTAGTTATATTCTTGTATATAGGAGCAGTATTATAGTAGTTATATTCTTGTACATAGGAGCAGTATTATAGTAGTTATATTCTTGTATATAGGGCAGTATTATAGTAGTTATATTCTTGTACATAGGAGCAGTATTATAGTAGTTATATTCTTGTATATAGGGGCAGTATTATAGTAGTTATATTCTTGTATATAGGAGCAGTATTATAGTAGTTATATTCTTGTATATAGGGGCAGTATTATAGTAGTTATATTCTTGTATATAGGGCAGTATTATAGATAGTTATATTTCTTGTATATAGGGGCAGTATTATAGTAGTTTATTTCTTGTATATAGGGGCAGTATTATAGTAGTTATAGTCTTGTATATAGGAGCAGTATTATAGTAGTTATATTCTTGTATATAGGAGCAGTATTATAGGAGTTATATTCTTTTTCATATTAGGCATATTAGGCTTTTCGCACCTGTCTCCCGTCCATAAGGTGCAGTATGGGGTCCTGACATTGTGTTTCTCGTTGTGTGTTGCATGCTTTGCTCAGAATCATAGACTGATTGAGCGTCTGTATCTATGTATTTAATGTAGGTCATAACCAGAACAAAGAGTTTTGCAAGTGGCAGGCGGCCAGACAGTAATTACTGCTACGGAGGTGATGTGGAAATGTGTGATATTTAAATTGGGTCAACATGATGGAAAGAGTTAATGTTTCTCTTCATGTCATGCAGAAATGTCTGTAACGCCAATAGCCTCCTTTCAAGTATTTCTTATTAAAATATATTATTTTTTATAAAAAATATTTCGTAGCAAAATTGGGACTTTGGAAAAACACTTATGACCCTTGAATATATCGGTTCACATCCTTTATTCCATGGTTGGTGCTAAATATGAGCAAACTGATTCAATGCAAATCTTATTTGTGTTCAATTTATAGGAATTTCCTGACTTTTCAATTCAAAATACCAACAATGTGTGTACTTACCGTATTTTACTACTTGCATAAGATTGCGTCAGCCAGAGACGGTTCACATGACCGGGGACGTGGCCCGGCAAGCTTTCCCATAATGTCTCACAAGGTGTAACACAGCCAATCAGGAGAGACTATTGTACCCTGTATAAAAGCTGATGCAGGGAATGCAGCGACCATTGTGTGCTGGATCTGGATTTTGAAAGACCATCACTGCTCAACCATAGAGATAGGAAGAGAAGCTGTAAAACCCACTGACTAAACTGTACAGACAGTGTGTAACAGCAGCGAAGATTGTTGAGGTCACTTTTACATATTGTAACCAATCCTAGGACACCTCCGAGTTATACAAGTCTTTTCAGGGCAACTGGAAACTGCAGTTTGAATTTTGGGGACAAATTTGCCAAAAAAAGTTGCACATTTGATAGTAGGCGCTATGATCCCATAGAGTCAAGCTGGAGAGAATGTTACCGACACGGAAGTGACTTCTGTGCAGCAGCTCGTGCATTACACAAATCTGCTCTAGGCATACAAATCTGTTTTTTAAGCCCTTAGAAAAAGACGTCAGTTTTTCTAAGGGTGCCAATAGCGTCCCCTGAGGTGCTGGATGTTTTTGGCAAATTTTGGGAGTTCATTAAAAACGCATATGCGTTTTTGGACTTTGAAAAAAAAATGTACAAAATGTTCCCAAAAATGGATTTAAGGCAAAAACGGATGGTATGTGTGAACCAGGCCTAATGGGGAAAATCTGCACTGAAAACCTGCAAAAGAAATCGCCTTGCTGCGGCTTTCAAACACGCACCGCGTGGCAGCTCAGCATAAATAAGTGCAGTAGGCAGAAGAATTTATTAAAATCCCATCCAATGTCTTACAGAACCGCTTTGCTGGAACTGCAGGACGTTGCGTTCTTGATAGAGCAAAAACACAGAGCTTCAAAAACGCACCAAAAGCTTCATCCTGACGAAGCAGGCGCTGCGCTCTGAAAGCTGGAATATATGATTTTTTGGGTTGGACAATAAAGGTATCGCTCCTCCAATACTTTTGTCAGTTTTGGACATAAAGGTTTTCACTTGCACACCATCAAAGACGAAAAATGGGACCTGCTGTGGGACATTATCACTTTTAGAGGCGACATACTGTAAAGGGTGTTTATCAGGAGCGCTATTTCTTTTAAAGTGTGCTAAATTCTAAGAAGGCGGCTATTATGCCTTGACTCCCCGTGTACACTAAATCAACTTCCCGCCCTGTATTGTAATTACCTATTTCCAATCCGAAGGGTTTGATTGCAGCTTGGTCCATCCCGCCTCTCCTTGCCCTCCATCCCATCTCTCTTCACCGTGCGTTCCGTTTCTCCTCACCGTCCGTCCCACCTCTCGTCGTTGTCTGTCCCACCTCTCATCGCCTTCTGTCTCGCCTCTCCTCACCATCCATCCTGCCTCTCCTCACCATTAGACAGCCTCTTTTATTGAGTGACATCCGAATTGCGCACCTGCACAAAGGCTTTGGCAGATTGTGCCTGCGCAGTGTGCCCTGCAAGACTGTAGGCAGAACCTAAAAGTCTTCTGCGCATGCACAAACAGATAAGATATCTGCGCAAGTGCACAGTGAGCCTATGTGATCCAGAGAAGCCTCTGCGCAGGCGCGTGATTTGGATATTATTCAAAAGAAGAGGCTGTCAGACAATGAGGAAAGGCAGGAAGGATAGCAAGGAAAGGCGGGACGGATGGCGAGGAGAGGAGGGACGGATGGCAAGAAGAGGAGGGACAGATGGCAAGGAGAGTCAGGACGGATGGTGAGGAGAGGTGGCACGGACCAATCTGCAATTAAACCCTCAGACCAGAAACAGAGAATTATAACACAGCGCTAAGGAGGACCGGTATGGATGATGAGGAGAGGCGGGATGGACAATGAGGAGAGGCGGGACATACATGAGGAGAGGCAGGATGAACAGTGAGGAGGGGCAGTACGGACAGTGAGATGGGGCAGGAAGGACAGTGAGGAGGGGCAGGATGGATAGCGAGGGGAGGTGGGCCAACTGGCGAGGAAAGGCGGTATGGACGGTGAGAAGCAGGACGGATGGAAAGGAGAGGTGGGAGGGAGAGTGAGGAGAGGTAGGACAGATGGAAAGGAGAGGTGGGAGGGAGAGTGAGGAGAGGTAGGACGGATGGCGAGGAGAGGCGGGAGGGATGGCGAAGAGAGGTGGGACAAATAGTGAGGAGAGGCAGGATGGATAGCAAGGAGAAGCGGGCCAGATGGCGAGGAGAGGCGGGATGAATGGTGAGGAGAGGCAGGACGGATGGGGAGGAGCGGTGGGATGGAGGATGAGGCGAGGCGGGACGCATGGTGAGGAGAGGCAGGACGGATGGCGAGAAGCGGTGGATCGATAGCGAAAAGAGGCAGGATGGATGGCGAGGAGAGGCAGGACGGATGGTGAGGAGAGGCAGGACGGATGGTGAGGAGAGGCAGGATGGATGGTGAGGAGCGGCAGGACAGATGGTGAGGAGCGGCAGGACGAATGGCGAGGAGAGGCAGGACGGATGGCGAAGAGAGGTGGAGCAAATAGTGAGGAGAGGTGGGATCGATAGCGAGGAGAGGCGGGACGGATGGTGAGGAGAGGCAGGAAGGATGGTGAGGAGAGGCAGGACGGATGGTGAGGAGAGGCGGGACGGATGGTGAGGAGAGGCAGGAAGGATGGTGAGGAGAGGCAGGACAGATGGTGAGGAGAGGCGGGACGGATGGTGAGGAGAGGCAGGACCGATGGTGAGGAGAGGCGGGACGGATGGTGAGGAGAGGCAGGACCGATGGTGAGGAGAGGCGGGACGGATGGTGAGGAGAGGCAGGACGGATGGTGAGGAGAGGCAGGATGGATGGTGAGGAGAGGCAGGACGGATGGTAAGTAGAGGGAAAACGGATGGTGAGGGGAGGTGGGACGGACGAGTAGGAGAGGCAAGACGGACTGGAAACAGGTAATTATAATACAGGGCGGGAAGTTTATTTGTTGTACAGGGGGAGTCAGGACATAATAACCGCCTTTACAGGGTGCAGCATAGGCGCTGCTGAAGGTGGAGCTTTTAGTTTAAAACACCATAATCAGGTGACAGGTTCACTTTCAGGGGATCTCAGTGGACGTATTGCTGGTCACGGTGCTCATCTTGCCCCCGGTTTTGGTAAACATCACTACTCCGCTGCCCAGAGAACACATTGTCCCCGGGGCTATGGCCTCGGTGCCCTCCCCTGTGGACTCACCGGTCTTGGTTCCTTGTACACTTTCTTTCCTTGGCTCCTCCGGTTCAGGAGACTTCGGGGACGCAGAGTTGCTGATACAGAATGCCGGCGCTGTCTCACTCATCACAGCAAATTAGTTTCTTTGTTTTAGAACTAATCATAAATGAGACGCCAGATGTTGGCATCTTTTGTATGAAAATCTAAGCCGACTCTAGTGTAGATTAAATAATTTTCTTTCCTTTTGGGACTCATTTAAATCTTGCAAAAGGGGAAATTATGCTTTTGAAAAGCTAATTCTGTGTTTGCGAACACGGCGTAGAGGGAACCGGAGGGGAGGGGGAGGCGTTTGCACTAATTTTTCAGCTAATGTATACAAAATAGCAAATTCCTGTTACTGGCGATACATTCTAGTTTAAGCTTCGCGTTTAGACAAATTTACGTTTTGAACTGAAGCAAAATGAGCCGTAATTGTTAGAATTTGTCAATTTCTGCAAGTTAATATCAGAAGGTTTTCAGATCCTTAACTGGTTTTATTATAAAGGCTCGCCGGAGAAGCCGGGCGTTCTGTATGATATAGAGGGGAAGGATACACCGGATCATGTCAGGAATAAGAGTCATTAGATGGCGGCTCCACAATGTAACCGCTCTTGTATTCTCAAGTCAATGCTCAATTCATTTACAGCAAAAAGCTTTAACTTTATAGAGGGCTTGATCTGATCTATCCTTCATACTTGTCCTTTGGAAGTCATTTCAATGATTGAAGCAGCATGGTGGCTCAGTGGTTAGCACTGTATGGTGGCTCAGTGGTTAGCACTGTATATGGTGGCTCAGTGGTTAGCACTGTATATGGTGGCTCAGTGGTTAGCACTGTATACGGTGGCTCAGTGGTTAGCACTGTATATGGTGGCTCAGTGGTTAGCACTGTATACGGTGGCTCAGTGTTTAGCACTGTATATGGTGGCTCAGTGGTTAGCACTGTATATGGTGGCTCAGTGGTTAGCACTGTATATGGTGGCTCAGTGGTTAGCACTGTATATGGTGGCTCAGTGGTTAGCACTGTATATGGTGGCTCAGTGGTTAGCACTGTATGGTGGCTCAGTGGTTAGCACTGTATATGGTGGCTCGGTGGTTAGCACTGTATATAGTGGCTCAGTGGTTAGCACTGTATGGTGGCTCAGTGGTTAGCACTGTATATGGTGGCTCAGTGGTTAGCACTGTATATGGTGGCTCAGTGGTTAGCACTGTATGGTGGCTCAGTGGTTAGCACTGTATATGGTGGCTCAGTGGTTAGCACTGTATGGTGGCTCAGTGGTTAGCACTGTATGGTGGCTCAGTGGTTAGCACTGTATGGTGGCTCAGTGGTTAGCACTGTATATGGTGGCTCAGTGGTTAGCACTGTATATGGTGGCTCAGTGGTTAGCACTGTATATGGTGGCTCAGTGGTTAGCACTGTATGGTGGCTCAGTGGTTAGCACTGTATATGGTGGCTCAGTGGTTAGCACTGTATGGTGGCTCAGTGGTTAGCACTGTATATGATGGCTCAGTGGTTAGCACTGTATGGTGGCTCAGTGGTTAGCACTGTATATGGTGGCTCAGTGGTTAGCACTGTATATGGTGGCTCAGTGGTTAGCACTGTGTATGGTGGCTCAGTGGTTAGCACTGTATGGTGGCTCAGTGGTTAGCACTGTATATGGTGGCTCAGTGGTTAGCACTGTATATGGTGACTCAGTGGTTAGCACTGTATATGGTGGCTCAGTGGTTAGCACTGTATATGGTGGCTCAGTGGTTAGCACTGTATATGGTGGCTCAGTGGTTAGCACTGTATGGTGGCTCAGTGGTTAGCACTGTATATGGTGGCTCAGTGGTTAGCACTGTATATGGGGGCTCAGTGGTTAGCACTGTGTATGGTGGCTCAGTGGTTAGCACTGTATATGGTGGCTCAGTGGTTAGCACTGTATATGGTGGCTCAGTGGTTAGCAGTGTATATGGTGACTCAGTGGTTAGCACTGTATATGGTGGCTCAGTGGTTAGCACTGTATATGGTGGCTCAGTGGTTAGCACTGTATATGGTGGCTCAGTGGTTAGCACTGTATATGGTGGCTCAGTGGTTAGCACTGTATGGTGGCTCAGTGGTTAGCACTGTATATGGTGGCTCAGTGGTTAGCACTGTATATGGTGGCTCAGTGGTTAGCACTGTATACGGTGGCTCAGTGGTTAGCACTGTATATGGTGGCTCAGTGGTTAGCACTGTATACGGTGGCTCAGTGGTTAGCACTGTATATGGTGGCTCAGTGGTTAGCACTGTATGGTGGCTCAGTGGTTAGCACTGTATATGGTGGCTCAGTGGTTAGCACTGTATGGTGGCTCAGTGGTTAGCACTGTATGGTGGCTCAGTGGTTAGCACTGTATGGTGGCTCAGTGGTTAGCACTGTATATGGTGGCTCAGTGGTTAGCACTGTATATGGTGGCTCAGTAGTTAGCACTGTATGGTGGCTCAGTGTTAGCACTGTATGTGGTGGCTCAGTGGTTAGCACTGTATATGGTGGCTCAGTGGTTAGCACTGTATATGGTGGCTCAGTGGTTAGCACTGTATATGGTGGCTCAGTGGTTAGCACTGTATATGGTGGCTCAGTGGTTAGCACTGTATATGGTGGCTCAGTGGTTAGCACTGTATGGTGGCTCAGTGGTTAGCACTGTATACGGTGGCTCAGTGGTTAGCACTGTATATGGTGGCTCAGTGGTTAGCACTGTATACGGTGGTTCAGTGGTTTGCACTGTATATGGTGGCTCAGTGGTTAGCACTGTATATGGTGGGTCAGTGGTTAGCACTGTATATGGTGGGTCAGTGGTTAGCACTGTATATGGTGTGTCAGTGGTTAGCACTGTATATGGTGGCTTAGTGGTTAGCACTGTATATGGTGGGTCAGTGGTTAGCACTGTATATGGTGGCTCAGTGGTTAGCACTGTATATGGTGGCTCAATGGTTAGCACTGTATATGGTGGCTCAGTGGTTAGCACTGTATATGGTGGCTCAGTAATTAGCACTATATATGGTGGCTCAGTGGTTAGCACTGTATATGGTGGCTCTTGCACTTTTTTTCCCATGATGTTTCAGTATGAGAAAAAAAAAGCTGCATTCTGCAAGTGGCAAAATATCTTAAACGGCGCTCACCGATACAAGTCAAGGGGTGCATGCAAAACATCAGACAGCACGTGGATGTTATCTGATACATGCCAACACAGAAAATGGAGAAGATGGAGGAAATAAGTTCAGAGATGAACCGAGCACAGGAGTGAACATGCGCCAGTGTAAGTGTACACGTAGAGTGCTCAGTGATTTTAGTGCCCAGTGATAGAGTGCTGAGTCACAAACCGCTCAGTGATAGAGTGATCAGTGATAGAGTACTCAGTGATAGAGTGATCAGTGATAGAGTACTCAGTGATAGAGTGATCAGTGATAGAGTACTAACTCACAAACTGCTGATTGATAGAGTGCTAAGTGTTTAGAATGCTGAGTGCCACACTGATCAGTGACAGAGTGCTGAGTGATGTATTGAGCATTCAATGATTAGTGTCATTGGTAGAGTGTCCACTTTTAGATTACTGAATGATCGATTGATCACTGATATATTGTTCTCGTACACTGGGGACATCAGTGGTGATAACGGGAGGTCATAGTTTGCCAGACAGTGTAGACGCTCCATTGTTGCTGTTCATAGAAAGACAACATATAGTATGGATGATGGAAGAACGTTTTTCTGAGCTTCAGTTTATTTCTGCTCAGAATCACAATAACTTCACAATCCTACCCAACCCTTAGATGACGAATTCTTATTGATGAAAAACTATTGTCCCCACCCCCCCGTTCACATGGATGCCTGGTTTGGCCGATCTTTCATTTAATGTAAATGGAGAATGGTGTAAAAAAACGTTGCCAGAAAACTTTGGCTCTTCAAGACGTTGAGTCACCACCAGATCCCTCTGTCACTTCCAGATCGTTCTATCCCTTCCAGACCCCTACACCCCCCCAGGTATACCAGTCACCTCTGCACCTCCGGATTTCTGTGTCTCCTCCAGACTCCTCAGGGGGTGGCTTATCTTCTGATCTTCATCACCAGGTGATTGGGAAAAAATTATCACACGAAAAAACACAGAAGAAAAAAGGAGGAGGAAGAATAAGAAGGAGGAGAAAGAAGAAGGAAGAAGGAGGAAGAAAAGGCATTAAGAAGAAGAAAGAAGGAGGAAGAAGAAGGAGGAAGAAAAAGGATGAAGAAGGAGAAAGAAGAAGGAGGAGGAATGAGGAGAAAGAAAGATTAAGAAGAAGGGGCAAGAAGAAAAAGGAGGAAAAAGAAGGAGTAAGAAGGAGCAAGAAGAAGAAGGAGGAGGAATGAGGAGGAAGATGAAAGAGCAAGAAGAAGGAGGAATGAGGAGGAAGAAGAAGAAGTAAGAGGGAGCATGAAGAAGGAGGAATGAGGAGGAAGAAGAAGAAGTAAGAGGGAGCATGAAGAAGGAGGAATGAGGAGGAAGAAGAAGGAGGAAAATGAAGGAGAAGGAAGAAGAAGGAAGAAGGAAAGAGGATGAAGAAGGAGAAAGAAGGAGGAGGAATGAGGAGGAAGAAGGATTAAGAAAAAGGGGCAAGAAGAAAAGGAGGAAGAAGAAGGAGTAAGAAGGAGCAAAAAGAAGGAGGAGGAGGAATGAGGAGGAAGAAGGAGGAAGAAGAAGGAGGAAGATGAAGGAGGAAGAAGGAGGAGGAATGAGGAGAAGAATAAGGAGAAGGAAGAAGAAGAAGGAGGAAGAAGGAAAAAGGAGGAGGAAGAAGGAGAAGGAAGCGGAAGTAGAAGGAAAAAGGAGGAGGAAGAAGAAGGAGGAGGAAGAAGAAGAAGGAAGAGGATGAAGAAGGAAGACGAAGAAGAAAAAGATCCATGTTCCTGATGTACCAGAGATTCAATGATATAAAATATACATTTATAACCTTACACTTTATCCACACATCTCCACGTACGGATTTAGTGTAAATAACAAGTTACCGTCACCATATACCGCGTCCTTCCAATAAACCTGAGCCACAATCTCCACAATCTCCACAATCTCATGTCTTCGATCATCATCTAAAATTAATACGAGACCTCCAGAAATAACCCCAAATCCCACAAATGAAGAGAACTAATGAGTGGTATTAATTTCTATCTAGGTATAGTCTGCCTCATGCCTGATACAACAATCAATTATTCACTGCCACGGCTGAGGTTATAATTGGATAGATATGTAAAACAGTCTGCAAATGTGATTACCATCAGAATGAGCTCGGGCACAGACGGCTTGTCAATGCTTTGACCATAACTGTTAAATATTGTAAAATATTAATGTTATGGGTATATCGATGCGCTGCACATGGACAGAAGTGATTGCTGCAAAATGAGGCATTGAAGTAGGACATTGTCCAAGGGAGCGGGATTAACTCATCATTGTCTAGGACATATACATACCTGGAACTTGATTGGCTGTGAACGCCGCTCAGGATGACATCACAAATGCTCGCCCTGACGAGATACAGGGCCCATCTGTTCTATCATCTGTGTTCATAATTTGGGGATCAGTAGACACCATTATACATGGTCAGAAGTTGGTTTAGGCTAAAATATCAATCAAAAGGTTATTAGGGTAATGACCGAATTCCCCAAGTATCTACATCACATTGCATTGGTATACCAAGTGACATATTAGCCACTTAGTACAAATGCAATAGTTTTTATATATTAGTCAGGATTCAGGGGTGTTTCCAATAAGCGGCAGCTTTGTGAGGTGTTCCTAGTCTTGGGGGGGGGGGGGGGTACCCAATATATAGCAGGTCTTGTGGGGCATTCCTGGTAAAATAGGTCTAATGGGGTCTTCCAGATCTCATTAGGTGTTCCTGGTTTATATTGAGTCTAGTGGTCTGTTTCCAGTATATGGCAGGCCTTGTGTGATATTCATGTTATATAACAAGTCTTGTGAGGTGTTTCTGGTACATGGCAGGTCTTGCAGGGTGTTCCCGGTAGATGACAGGTCTTGTGGGGTGTTCCGGGAATATGACAAGTCTTGTGAGGTGTTTCTGGTATACGGTAGATCTTGTTGGGTGTTCATATTATACAGCAAGACTTGTGGGGTGTTCCCCAGTATATGGCAGTTCTTGTTGGATAATGCCAGTTTACGGAGGGTCATATGGGGAGCTTTTAGTATATGGAGGGTCTTGTGGAGTGTCCCTGATATAGGCAGGCCTCGTGGGATGTTGTTGGTATATGGCAGGTCTTGTGTGTGTGTGGGGGGGGGGGGGGGGGGAAAGGGGGAGTTCTTTGTGTATGGCAGGTCTTGTGAAGTGTTCATGGTATATGGAAGATCTTGAGGGGTGATTATAATATACAACAGGTCTTCAGGGGTGTTTAGAGTGGATGGCAGGTGTTTTCCATGTTCCTGGTATACGGCAGGTCTTGTAGGGTATTCCTGGTATACAGCAGGTCTTGTAGGGTATTCCTGGTATACAGCAGGTCTTGTAGGGTATTCCTGGTATACGGCAGGTCTTGTAGGGTATCCTGGTATACAGCAGGTCTTGTAGGGTATTCCTGGTATACAGCAGGTCTTGTAGGGTGTTCCCAGGAAATTGCAGGTTTTGTGGGGTGTTCACAGTATGCAGCAGGTCTTGTGGAGTGTTCCTGCTATACGGCAGGTCTTGTTGGGTGTTCCTAGTATATGGAGGGTCTTGTGGTATTTTCTGTAAACAGCAGTATTTTGGAGTATTCCTGGTATACAGTTGGTCTTGTGGGGTGATCCAAGTATACTGCGGGTCTTGTGGGGGTGTTCCCAGTATACTTCGAGTCTTGTGGGGTGATCCAACATACTGCGGTCCTTGTGGGGTGTTCCCAGTATACTGCAGGTCTTGTGGGGGTGTTCCCAGTGTACTGCGGGTATTGTGGGGGTGGTCCCAGTATACTGTGAGTCTTGTGGGGGTTTTCCAAGTATACTGCGAGTCTTGTGGGGATGTTCCAAGTATACTGCGGGTCTTGTGGGGGTGTTCCCAGTACACAGTTGGTCTTGTGGGGGTGTTCCCAGTACACTACGGGTATTGTGGTGGTGTTCTCAGTAGATTGTGAGTCTTGTGGGGGTGTTCCCAGTATACTGCGGGTCATGTGGGGTATTCCAATATACTGCGGGTCTTGTGGGGGTGTTCCAGTATACTACGGGTCTTGTGGGGGTGTTTCCAGTATACTGTGGTTATTGTGGGGGTGTTCCAGTATACAGTTGGTCTTGTGGGGATGTTCCCAGTACACTACGGGTATTGTGGGGTGTTCTCAGTATACTGTGAGTCTTGTGGGGGTGTTCCCAGTATACTGCAGGTCTTGTGGGTTGTTTACTGTAGCAGGACTAATCATGTGCAGATAATCTGAGGTGTTTCTGGTATTTCTCCGGCTTTGTGGGGTTCCCATTATGTAGTGGTTAGTACTGGGGTAATGGCGTAAAGCTGATGCGTTGTCAGCAGAGATGTGAGTGTTCTGCATTATGATGGGGGGATGTGATGTGTGGGGGCAATGCTGGATGTTCAGACTAGCGTATTTCACGGCGCGTGCACTGACCTCAATGTCCAGACTGACCCGGTGTGTCCCAGCTGATCTCGTAGACCCTGCGGTCAGTACATGGACCGTACATGCGCCCGTCTTGAACCCCGAGGAGACTGCACTGTTGTGGGGTGCTATTGTGGCCGATCGGTGACTATAATGAGGCCGGTTTCTGTCTATAACTTTGCAGTGACTTTGGTGAAGTTTATTAATCCTAGTCATTGAGGTTGTAGTGATTTGAGTGACTCCGGACTCGGTGACGGTCGGCCCAGATCTCTGACTCTTTGTGTTATGTAATGTGTGCTGCTCTGCATTGTTCTCGCCGTGTGACTGCGGCTCCGGATTTGCATGTTTGGCAGCGGCTTCGCTCTGGGGGAAAGTGTTGATTCTGTCTCTGTAAATGAGTGTATTTAGTTTCAGATAAACAAGCTAATGGAAAAGGGTTTCAATTCCCACTCCCAGAAAATCCACCTTGTGGCCGGACCGACGTGGATGTGCCGCACCTGGAGAGGCTCCACGTCTGCACGCCTGACTTCTATTACTGGGACCGGAAGAACAATGGATATTTGTCATGAATGTGAAGATATTCCCAGCCGCCGACACCGAGATCCACCGAGATCTGCCGGATACTAATACACTGCATAATGTATCACCAAAGAGGGGAGCTGAAACAATGAGGATGACACAAAGAGAGATACATAGATAGATAGATGGAGAAATAGATACATAGATGGATAGATGAGAATAGATACATAGATGGATAGATGGAGAAATAGATACATAGATAGATGATGGAGAAATAGATAGATACATAGATGGATGGATAGAGAAATAGATAGATAGATAGATAGATAGATAGATAGTAGTAGATAGATAGATAGATAGATAGATAGATAGATAGATAGATAGATACATAGATAGATAGATACAGCCCCTTATCCCAGACTGGAAGCTTCAGACACCCATGAGTCTTTGTGCCCTTTCGTACCTTCTACGCCAACGATGGGCAGGATCCACTGCACCACTGACCACCTTTTAGACTATATTCAGAAGAGAGTGTATTTCATGTGTTTTTTGCAACCAAAGCGCATTGCATATCATTAGCCGTTGAAGGCTAGGTCACACTAATATAGAAAGCGTTCACGCATCTAGATCCGGATGCGGTGAACGCAATTGGCTTCAGACAACCAGCAATCCGGTAACCGATTTGTAATCCTGAGCAATCCATTTACCAGATAGTTTGCTATCCTGCTGCCGCAGGGATGAGCAAACTATTCTCTGTGTCGTGAAAGGGTTAATTTTATTATTAAATGTGTGTATACTGTCTCTAGGGGGTGCCAGCCCAGAGACCTACCACCCACTCAGGTGGGCATATAATGATTTTATATCTTATGTACAGCAGCCGGCTCCTGGCGGCTGCTGTACTTTTTAATGAATGAAGCCGGCGGCTCTCCTCTGACAGCTGCACATACTATAGCTATTGTAGCTATAGTATGTGCGCTGTCCGAGGTTCTGAAGTCATTTACAGTAGATCTATGGGCAGCGCTGCGGTTACTGGATTGCGGATGTTACAACCGCTCCGAAAACTGCAGCCTGCATGATTTTTGACGCAGGCTGCAGAGCCGGAGACGGAAACCGGATTGCTTGTGAAGCAATCCGGTTTTTATAATAGACTCCTATGAGGAGCGTTTCCTGATCGAGAATACACAATAGAACCTTCTGCTCAATAGAGAATACACAATAGAGGTTACTGCTGGCCGTTCACAATAGAGATGGCTGCGAGCCATATAGACAACATCCCAACAGCTTCCCTCCATTCCGAAAGCCTCCTCCATCCTGACAGCCTCCTTCCATCCTTCCTCCATCCTGACAGCCTCCTTTCCATCCTTTCTCCATTCCGACAGCCTCCCTCCATCCTGACGGCCTCCCTCCATCCTTCCTCCATCCTGACAGCCTCCTTCCATCCTTCCTCCATCCCAACAGCCTCACTTCAACCTTCCTCCATCCCGACAGCCTCTTCCATCCTTTCTCCATTCCGACAGCCTTTCCCTCCATCCTGATGCCTCCCTTCATCCTTCCTCCATCCTGACAGCCTCATTCCATCCATCCTCCATCCCAACAGCCTCACTTCATCCTTCTTCCAACCTGACAGCCTGCCTCCATCTTCCTCCATCGCGATAGCCTCCCTTCATCCAACAATGTCCCTCCATCCTGACAGCCTCCTTCCTCCATCCCGACAGCCTCCCTCATTCTGATGGCCTCCCTATCCCTTCCTCCTTTTGACAGCCTCCCTATATCCCGCCAGTTTCGACAGCCTCCCTATATCCCCCAGCAGCCTCCCTATATCCGACAGCCTCCCGTCCTATATATGGCCCCGCATCCTCCCTATATCCCGACAGCCTCCTCCCTATATCCCAACAGCCTCCCTCCTATATATGCCCCCCTATTCTATATATATTGCCCATCCCTCCCCGGAACCCACCCCTTATCTTACATAGGGGAGCTGTGGATGCGGAGCGGGGGTGGCCCGGAGCCCAGAGGGCACATCTACAGGACTGGAGGGAGCTGCCTGCCGGGGAGTAGCTGCGGGCCTGCGGCAAGAGCAGGTAGCGGTGGGCGCCGCCATGTTCTTTGTGGCCGGCTGCATTCACTAACTCTACAGCCGGTCGGTAGAAGTTGAGACTTCCAACAAAATGGCCACAGCCGAATGGAGATCCGCGGCCATTGTGTAGAAGTCTCAACCGCTACTGACTGGCTGTTCAGTTAGTGGGCGCCGGCCACAAAGAACATGGCGGCGCCCACCGCTAGCTGCCGCAGCTTCTCCCCGCAACTCCAGGGCCCGGCGGCGGTGATAGAAGGGGGGGGGGCTGCAAGACATGGGGGAGGGGGGCCCGTACTAGGGTCAGGGGACCAGATAACCGTTGCCCGCCAAAGCCCGTGGCTGCTGGATTGGGGCTCTGTGTGTGGATGCGCAGGTAGGAGAGGGGAGAGTCAGCGCTGGGAGAGCAACCAGAGGGAGAAAGGAACACAAAGAGGAGCTTGTACGAGCTTTCATGGTTCCTTGAGGACTGTCCTGACTGGGGTTTGGCAGAGTGCAGCACCCGGCGTCATTACTTAACCGATCATTAAGTAAAGTGGGTACAGAACTCAGAAGCTGTGTGAGACTGTTTCTTTGCACGCCAGGTAGCCGCAGAGGCCACAAAGGCCTGCCTTAGTAATACCCCCATCCATCTCTCCAGCCAGAATAATTCAAAGCACTACCACTGGCATAGACTTTACCGGTTCCCTTGGGGAACCGCTCCACCCGTGGGAAGCGATATCACCTTAGCTGCAAGTCCATCATCCCCAGAAGTCAATCAATAGCCAAACATCACGGGTGGCGTCACGACTTCAACCCCCAAAACCTTAATTCCTGAATTTTTATTTTTATTGACACCGCCAGGGTCACTGAGTCGGGTCTCGACCCCCGTTACTCCCCAGCAGTGCTGTAAGCCGGTTCTGAGTATCCACGGCCCTGGGGGGGGGGGGTCATAAAGACAGCCAGTGCAATGATGACATAGACCAGATGCTATAATGTACGGGCTGCTAGTGCAATGACTGGCATACGTCTGAGTAATGGTTAGTGAGATAGGTGATTCTGGCTGCTGCATTATGGATTGATGCACTGGAGAGGGGAGAGTCTAGTGAGGGGGGAGACCAATTAATAGAGAATTACAATAGTCAAGGCGGGAGTGGATCAGGGCCACAGTGAGGGTTTTTGTTGTTTCCATGGTGAAAAAGGGGCGAACTCTAGAGATGCAGAAAAATAAGCATCAAGTCATTTGATGTGCATATTTACCATAGACCCCATTGTAATCTTTAAAATGTGTGTTACATACGCATGTGTTCACACTGTACTAAGTGGAGCGTGTTTTCTCTATATTTGCTGCGAGGAATGAAAAATACAAACATTAAGAACGAATCAAAAATGCATCAAATGTTCATCAACAAAGTGAGAAGAGGATGCAGATTACACAGATAACGCGCTCTTCTGAACATTAAGGTTTGTTATAGGCGTCATCTTATGCCGCGTATCGGACCCCATCCTCCAACCAATTCTACTCTTCTCTGAATCACTTTGTACCTCCTGATGTGAGACTCCGTCCTGCCGACTGCACCGAGTGCAACGTGGCGCGGGGCGGTAGCCATGGACCAGGTACCAGTGTCTTGTGTTTCAACATGTTACAAAAGGTGGAGGTCCTGGCTGGGTGTGTGGACTTGTGCTATGGGGGCGCTATGCCTGTGTACCCTGCATTATACCCGTGACTATGATTGGCCAGAACTAGATGTTATACAGTTCAATAAGAGAGAGAGAAATAGAGAGAAGAGAGTCAGAGAAGGAGGGAGGGAGAGAGACAGAGAAGGAGAGAGAGAGACAGAGAGGGAGGGAGAGAGGGAGGGAGAGAGACAGAGAGGGAGGAAGAGAGAGGGAGAGAGAGAGAGAGAGACAGAGAGGGAGGAGGGGAGAGAGACAGAGAGGGAGGAAGAGAGAGAGGAGAGACAGAGAGAGACAGAGAGGGAGGGATAGAAATAGAGACAGATGGAGGAAGAGAGAGAGAGACAGAGGGAGGGAGAGGGACAGTGAGGGAGGGAGAGAGAGACAGGGAGGAAGAGAGAGAGACAGAGAGGGAGGGATAGAAATAGAGAGAAGAGAGTCAGAGAGGGAGGGAGGGAGGGAGAGAGAGAGACAGAGAGGGAGAGAGAGGAGAGAGAGAGACAGAGAGGGAGAGAGAGAGACAGAGAGGGAGGAAGAGAGAGGGAGAGAGAGAGAGAGACAGGGAGGGATAGAGAGAGATGGAGGAAGAGAGAGAGAGACAGAGGGAGTGAGAGAGACAGAAAGGGAGGGAGAGAGAGACAGGGAGGAAGAGAGAGAGACAGAGAGGGAGGGAGAGAAATAGAGAGAAGAGAGTCATAGAGGGAGGTAGGGAGAGAGAGAGACAGGGAGGGAGAGAGAGAGACAGAGAGGGAGAGAGAGAGAGACAGAGAGGGAGGAAGAGAGAGGGAGAGAAAGAGAGAGACAGGGAGGGATAGAGAGAGATGGAGGAAGAGAGAGAGAGACAGAGAGGGAGGATAGAAATAGAGAGAAGAGAGTCAGAGAGGGAGGGAGAGGAGAGAGACAGAGAGGGAGAGGAGAGAGAGAGACAGAGAGGGAGAGAGAGAGACAGAGAGGGAGGAAGAGAGAGGGAGAGAGAGGAGAGAGAGAGACAGGGAGGGATAGAGAGAGATGGAGGAAGAGAAGGAGAGACAGAGGGAGGGAGAGAGACAGAAAGGGAGGGAGAGAGAGACAGGGAGGAAGAGAGAGAGACAGAGAGGGAGGGAGAGAAATAGAGAGAAGAGAGTCATAGAGGGAGGAGGGAGGAGAGAGACAGAGAGGAGAGAGAGAGAGAGAGGGAGAGAAATAGAGAGAGAGAGTCAAGAGGGGGAGGAGAGGAGAATTTGAATTTGAATTTGAATTTGAATTTGAATGAGACAGAGAGGGAAGGAGAGAGTGACAGAGAGGGAGGGATAGAGAGAGACACACAGAGAAGGAGTAAGAGAGAGAGAGAGAAGAGAGAGACAGAGAGGGAGGGAAAGAGCGAGTGACAGAGAGGGAGGGAGAGAGAGAGACATAGAGGGAGGGAAAGAGCGAGTGACAGAGAGGGAGGGATAGAGAGAGACACACAGAGAAGGAGTAAGAGAGAGAAGAGAGAGACAGAGAGGGAGGGAAAGGGAGAGTGACAGAGAGGGAGGGAGAGAGAGAGACAGAGAGGGAGGGAAAGAGAGAGTGACAGAGAGGGAGGGAGAGAGAGAGACAGAGGGAGGGAAAGAGAGAGTGACAGAGAGGGAGGGATAGAGAGACAGAGAGGGAGGGATAGAGAGACAGAGAGGGAGGGGTAGAGAGACAGAGAGGGAGGTAGAGAGACCACACCTCAAAAATAAACTCTTTACTGAACAATAACTCGGTGGGATCATGTACAGCAGACGGCAGGTAGCAGTGACGTCACTTGGAGCTCATGGACCCCGATGCAAAATCTACAATGGGGCCCCCAATTATAACAAGTCTTTAACAGGAATGGTCTTTTCGTATAGAACATAGTGACTTTTGGGCCCTTCTATGCTCCCCTTCACCTAGTGTCGTTATGCTCATAGGGAACACCACAAACATTCCCTTTACTAAACCAATCATCTTCACACAGTCTTTATTACATTATTCCTATTATTATTACATTTTTATTTCATTATTAATAATATTTAGTAGTATTATTTTGGATTATTATTATTTTATTACATTATTATTATTATTATTATTATTATTATTATTATTATTATTTTGGATTATTATTAATGTATTATTATTATATCATTACATTAATAATAATATTTAGTGTTATTATTCTGGATATTATGTTATTATTGTTGTTTCTATGGTTATTATTAGTAGTTATGAATATTTATATTACTACTGATTATAGTTATCTAATAAATATGTAAAGCAGTGTAGATCTTTCTTTCCCTCTTGGTGAATCGCTAATGTTCTAGGTTGGTGCATTATGTGGGACGTCGCGTTTCCTGCGTTTTGTCATTTTTACTCTGTTGAT
The DNA here is from genome assembly GCA_033576535.1 of Allobates femoralis. Taxonomy (NCBI): domain Eukaryota; kingdom Metazoa; phylum Chordata; class Amphibia; order Anura; family Aromobatidae; genus Allobates; species Allobates femoralis. Next base: position 187,294,585 of record JARQOC010000008.1, read on the forward strand.
TTTTCAGGAGAGAAGTAAAAAATAAAAAAAATAAATAAAAAAAACCCCCTATTCTTTTTGGGCGCTCTCTTCACTTCAGACTGATTGTTTTCCATGGAGCATCAGTGTCACAAATGACTGCATTGTGTGTACAAACAATGCGGCTTAGCGGGAGCTTTGGTTGTGTTGCAGCACAATGTTATCGCTGCACTCTGCATTGCAGGAGGAATCGCCTCTTACATACACAAAAAGCCAGAACTATTAAGCGCGTTTCACTTTGAACCTTCTGCTGGTTGAAGGTTATCTTCCCCGGCGACGACATCCTCTGAAGTTAATGGATATTTTGTTGTAGTAAATTAATTGCACGTTTTAGACTCATTTTTGACTCCTTAGTGAAGCGTTTTGGTTCATTGTGACGTTCAAAGGAGAAAAAAAACGAAGCTTTTAATAAGCGAATCCTCAGAAATGAGAGCGGCAAACACAAGCGAGGGCTCATTGGTTACAAAATGGCAAATTCCCAAGTGTGCAAATGTAACAGACACCGGTGGTGTATACCTCCTGTACCTGCACACACTGCGTCATTGTATCACATATCTCTGGGGACTCAGGTTACAGAAATTAAGGCGTCATTGCAACATTATGGTCACACTGAAGATATTCTCTTGTGCTCTTTGCCTCTGCAGACATTATCTGTAATTGTCAGTTGTCTCTGAGCTGGTGGGTGCACATAATAGTAATAATAATACTACTAATTGTTGTGATATCTTCCATACACATGCATAGACATGGGGTATTCCGCCTCTTCTGTCTCTATGTAGCACATGTTCATAAGAAATAGCAGCAGCTACGTGGAGGACATTGTGCAGCAATACTGAGCAGCGTAGCTGTGAATCCAGCACTGAGATGTGATAAAATAATTACTAAAACAATTATCCTCCCATGGGATATAATACGGTGTATTAAGCAGTGCATCTGTGAATCTGGCATTAGAATGAATGACATAATCTTTGCTAGAAAGCAGCTGTGTGGTGCACACTAAATAGCAGTACTGAGCAGTACAGCTGTGAATCCAGCACTGGGATGTGATAAAATAATTACCAAAAGGATCACCCACCTATGGGACATTATGCAACAGTATTAAGCAGTGCACCTGTGAATCTTGCATTGGAATGACAAAATCTTTGCTAGAAAGCAGCTGTGTGGAGCACATTAAATAGCAGTACTGAGCAGTGTTGCTGCGAAACCAGCACCAACACATGGTTCTGAGCCATATTCTCACACTCTGCTACCTAAATTGCTTCGCTCTCTTCTATAGGCTACAATAAACAGCTGCAATCTAATCAGTCAGTGAGTCTCGACTAAGGCCATGTATAACAGGTGCCGATGGTGTATACCTCCTGTTCCTGCAGACAGTGCGTCATTATATCACATATATTTGGGAACTGTGGTTACTTTAAGTGTCGCTGCAACATTAGCTGCTATTAAGGTCACACTGAAGATATTGTGTGTGAAACGTTTTTCTCTTAGTTTTTGCGCTCTTTGCCTCTGTAGACATTATCCGTGGCTGTCAGTCGTCTCTGAGCTGGTGGGTGTAGACTATCTACTATGATATCTCCCATACAGAGCACACACAGACATGGAAGATTCTGATCACTACTTCCACACAGCCCAAGGGTCAGGCAGAGAATGAACTCTATCAATGACATCAGGTGGTGGGTCATGTGACTATTTAAAGGGTGGAGGAGGATCATCACCAGAAACAGGACAGGAAAAAACTGACAGCAACCCATAATGTCCCAAAGGAAATTAACCACATTTAATACACAGACTGCAGAGAAGTCAACTCGTGACACCTGCACTATTGATTATACCAAGTGTCTTTACAAGACAATGACAATATAGTTGCAGATTTAATTTGACTGTTGTAAATTCTCCAAAGTTTGACTCAAACATTGCAAACATTTTCTGATCCCCCCATCTCTATGAGATTTCTTGCATAGAGGGAAAGTGATTCCACAGAATCCTGGATAACGAGAAGGAAGAGATCATGAGCCCTCACGGACAGGGTCCTCTCCCCTCCTGTATCTGTAAGACTTGATTGTCCATATATATTGTACTTGTCCTCGTTCTCCCCTCTTCACATGTAAAGCACCGTGGAAGCTAATGGCGGTATATAGATAAATAATAATAATAATTTAAAGTCTCGAAGTTAAAAGTGTTGGAAGCAGGAAAAGTAGGTAAGCAGAAAATACTGAACAACTCTGCAATTGCGATTGGTTGATGACTGGGTAAGCAGGGAGTCTGCTGTACACCAGTAACAGTTGGGTGTTACTGGTGTACAGCAGGTCTTCTGCAGTGTTCTCTATATATCAAAGGTTGAGAGTGGTGTTTCCAGTATATGTTGGGTGATGTAGGGCGACTCTAAGTATTGTCGTGCATTACTGGTATTTGGAGGGTCTATTAGGGAGGGTTTTATAGGGTGTTCCCCAAATTTGGAGGGTCTTGTTGAGAGTTACTGATATATGGCTGGCCTTGTAGGGTTTTCTCGGTATATGACAGGTCTTGTGGGGTGTTCCCAGTATTACACATGTCTTGCTCCAGTGTTCCTGGCATACTGCAGCTCTTGTGTGATGTTCCCAATACATGACACATCTTGTTGGGTGTTCACAGAATACTGTAGGTCTTGTTGGATGTTCACAGAATACTGTAGGTCTTGTGGGGTGTTTACAGAATACTGTAGGTCTTGTGGGATGTTCCCGGTATTCCACAGGTCTTGTTTGGTGTTCCCACTATTCCACAGGTCTTGTTCAATGTTCCCGGTATTTCACAGTTCTTGTTCGATGTTCCCGATATTTCACAGGTCTTGTTCGATGTTCCCGGTATTCCACAGGTCTTGTTCGGTGTTCCCGATATTCCACAGGTCTTGTTCGTTGTTCCCGCTATTCCACAGTTCTTGTTCGGTGTTCCCGGTATTCCACAGTTCTTGTTCGGTGTTCCCGGTATTCCACAGGTCTTGTTCGTTGTTCCCGCTATTCCACAGGTCTTGTTCGGTGTTCCCGCTATTCCACAGGTCTTGTTCAATGTTCCCAGTATTCCACATGTCTTGTTCGATGTTCCCGGTATTCCACAGGTCTTGTTCGGTGTTCCCGCTATTCCACAGGTCTTGTTCGGTGTTTCCGCTATTCCACAGGTCTTGTTCGATGTTCCCGGTATTTCACAGGTCTTGTTTGATGTTCCCGGTATTCCACAGGTCTTGTTCGGTGTTCCCGCTATTCCACAGGTCTTGTTCGGTGTTCCCGCTATTCCACAGGTCTTTTTCAATTTTCACAGAACACAGTAGGCCTTGTAGGGTGTTCCCAGTATACAGAGAGCCTTGTTGAATATTTCTGGTGTACAGCAAGTCTTTGTGGGGTGTTCTCAGTGGGTTGTCCCCAGTACAAAATCGGTATTGTACGGTGTTCTCAGTATACTGAGGGTCTTGTGGGTTGTTCCCATTATACAGTGGGCATTGTGGGGTGTTCTCAGTGTGCAGATGGTCTTGTGGGTTATCCCTAGTATACTGTATATTGCAGGTCTTGTTGGATGTTTCTAGTATACAGCAGTTCTTGTGGGGAGTTCCATATGGTGGGTTTTGTGGGGTGTTCCCCATGCACGTCAAGTCTTCTGGGTTATCCACAGTGTACAGCAGGTCTTGTGGGGTGCTCTCAGTATACATCAGGTATTGTGGGGTGTTCCTGGTATATAGAGGGTCTTTTGGGGTGCTTCCAGTATACAGCTAGTTTTGTGGGCTGTTCTCAGTATACAATAGGTCTTGTGGGTTGTCCCGAATATGTGGCAGGTTTTGTGGGGTGTACCTGGTATATAGTAGGTCTTGTGGGTTATTCCCAGTATACAGAGGGTGTTCTGGGATGTTCCTGTATACGATAGGTCTTGTGGGGTGTTTCTGGTATACAGGAAGACTTTTGGGTTGTCCCCAGTATACAGCAGGTCTGGTGGTGTGTTTTCGGTATACAGCAGGTCTGGTGGTGTGTTCTCAGTATATGGCAGGTCTTGTGGGGTGTTCTCAGTATACAGAGAGTCTTGTGGGTTGTTCTCAGTATACAGAGGGTCTTGTGGGGTGTTCTCCATATACAGAGAGTCTTGTGGGTTGTTCTCAGTATACAGAGGGTCTTGTGGGATGTTCCCAGTATACGGAGGGTTTTGTGGTGGTGTCCCTGGTATAAACAGCAGGTCTTTTGAGGTGTGCCCAGTATACAGAGGGTCTTGATGGATGTTCCTGGTATACGGCAGGTCTGGTGGTGTGTTCTTGGTACATGATAAGTTTTGTATGTTATTTCCAGTTTACATCAAGTCTTAAGGCCCCGTCACACCTGGCGACGAGGCTGGATATGTCAGCGGCGACTGGTGGGTGCGCGCATGTTTTTGGTGCCCTGCCAGCATCGCCGTCCCCCATTTACATGGGGCGACATCTCCAGTACCGGCGAGGTGTCAGACGGCATCGCCGCCGGGGTGTCTGAAAACCCCAGCGGCGATGCAGGACAATGGGAGCCTATGGCTCCCATCGCCTGAAAGGTCGCCGGCGGCCGGTTACATAGGGCGATGCGTGCACATTGCCCCAGTTCGGTCGCCTGGTATCAGAGCACTGCTCTGATACCAGGCGACTACCCGGTGGCGCCGACATTGCCCCTTTACATGAGGCGACGTAGGGGCGATGTCGCCTATGTAATCGGCGGTGATGTGGCCTGGTGTGACGTGGCCTTTAGAGCGATCTTGGTACATGACGGGTGTTTATGACCCACCTAGAATGGTGTAAGGAAAGGGATTGGTGACACAATCATGGGTGTCGGGCTCATTGATAATGGTAAGGAGTGAGTGGTTACAGTTAGATTCTACACTTCTTGCCATGGAATAAAATATTAATTTCCTCCCATAAACTCATTAATAATATTAACACAAACCTTGTTTTATGAATGTTGTTCCCTGGCTATTTCGCAGGTCATAAAATGCGTCTTTTCATCATTTTCTTGGCTTCACAACAAAGTCTCTTTCAAATCTGCTGCATTTTCATACAAAATAATATATCCAAAATGTCATCGGCACAAAACAACTGGCCCTGAATGAATCCCGCACCGCGGCCCTGCTGGGAATATCCGGGAGAAGTTTTCCTGATGAAATCAATAATGCTTTAATATGAAATAAATGTCACAAAAAAGTTTATTTCATCACCTGTTCCACAAAACTTCATATCCAGGAGAAAGTCTGAGAATTGATTGTTCTGTTATAGAAGAAGCCCCCCTGCACCCCCATATGATGTGTTTTGTGCTCTGAGGAAGAAGCCATTGACCTCAAGGAGGAAAAGTCTTATGAACAGACAAAAGTATCACACGGATCACTTCACAAGCCAGCGACCTGTGAACCGCAATCATCAGAGGTCCTGAAGATTCCAAAAGTCATAATTTACTTTATGGAAGAATATCTATGGTTTAAAGGCCCTAGAGTGGTCCTACACCCTCAGCTATGGACTAAGTCATATCTAAAACTTTTAAAGGCACCTAATGGACTGTGCTTTTGTTCTATGGACTGTTGGTGAACTAAGGACTGTGTTGTTCTGTTCCAGGGTGCGACCAAGAAGGACCAGATCTTGGACTGTGATGGACTTTGACGTCCTCATGTTCCAGGGTTCTTATCTGAGAAGGAATGCATCCTGAAGAGCAGATCCAGATGCCACCAGTCAAGAATAGATGGTTAGTGACTGATTAAGTGGTGGTGTAGTTGTTTTGGTGTTTTACTGATTTTGGATGGTCGAGGACGACCATTATTAACCAAGGGGGATAATGTAAAGAGTTGGAAATGCTGTCCACACCTCCTTGAAGACAGTGGAATGTTTTGCAATGTAAGTGCTGTTTCCATTGTGCTTAAATATAGTCGGTGGGAATGTATTTAGTCTGTCTCGGATAGATTTAATGGTGAAACTGGATCAGACTGGAAGAAGTTATGTGGAAAGACAAGAGGGTTGCCTCTGGGAGGTTAGTTGGTTAGTGAGTCAGTTAGAACCAGAGTTCATGGGTAGTGAGCCTAAGGTTGAGTGTTGGCAGCCTGCTGAGTCTTATGTGTATGTCATAATGAGAGACAACAAATAGTAAGATGTGAAGATCAAGATACTGGAGAGGAGACTTGATAGTTTGAACTACCGATAGACCAAAATTCAGGCCAGTAAACAAAGGGGAAAGGCCTAGGTGGATTGGGAGATCGGTGCAGAGAGAAAAGAACTGAGAAAGGACTTGTATCAGTAAGTGAATGACTTACACAGAGTAAGAGGTATCCTGAGACATGAGACACCACATGGATGTCACATTGAGACACAAATTCCTCTATGGGGAGATGGGGGTGCATCACAGCCTGAAATGTGTGACCCTCAGAGAAGGGAATTTGAATATAATGGTGAGAGTGCAGAGGTGCCAGCTCCAGGGGCCTGGTGTAGTCAGAACCGAGGCAGGGCTGAGGCCACAGCTCACCCCCGGCATGGCTGATCCTGCCCCAGCTGGATCCCCAGTGAAACAGTTTAGTTCTTTGGTACCCTCACCAAGGGGAAAACCATTCACAGAGGCAATTATAAGTTTTTAAGGTTTCTTAACTATAATGGTTAAACATGTGAGTTGGATTATTTACATTGATACGTTTGGTTGCAGGCTGCTTCCCTAGTCCCGGTACCTAGCGCCATTAAGCATTATCAATACAAGTCATGAATTCAAAGAGTCTTTTGGTCAATTCCATCCAGGGGCGACTGGCCCAGGTGGCAGGGGGGCAAGTGCCCCTGGGCTGTGGTGTAGTCCACACTAGGGCCGCCCCTCTACAGAAATGGGCCGGCCGGGGCGTAGCTTTGCGGCGGCGTGGCGATACCGCAGCATATGGCGTCGGAGCTGGTAGAGAGCCCTATCCCCGTCTTCAAAATTTCTGATAGCACTCCCCCCATCCTCAAAAATTTCTGAAACCTTCTCATCTAAGGCGATACTGCCACCGGGTCAGGGCCCCAGCCAGCCCTGATTCCATCCCTGTCCACTTAAGGGATGCATCCATAGGACCACCATGGAACCTCAGACAGTATTCCTTCGGCTACGCTACAATGTAGACCTGTCCATCTTCGAACCTCAGCTCTGGTGCCACTGAACCAATACTGGAGGAGAGGAGAGCCGATTTCCAGGTTCTACCAAGGGGCAGATGTTGGGCGCCAATGCTTGACTAAGGATTTGTTCCACAGTCCAAATGCTGGGTAAACTCCATTGGGGTCCAAGCAATTTGGAGGGGGCTTTGGTTCCGATACAATCTCCTACTGGGGGACTCTCCTCCCATCTTCCATGCTACAGACTCTTTAATGGACTATCCAACACCGAGCCAACATCGGAGAGGATGGCCACTATACAGGTATCCGCAAAGGGTGGACTTCAAGCACCAACAACTAGGGAACATGCTTGGCTGAGGTTCTGTCCAACTGTCCAAATGCTGGGTCGACTCCCGGAGTGACCATTGTGGTTGAGCAATTTAGAAGAGGCTTTGGTTCCTGATCCAGTCTCCCACTTTGGGGATCTCCTCCCATCTTCTATGCTACAGAAACTTTTTATTGACTACACCCTGCCCACAAAGAACACCCGCTACTAATAACCCTGTTTGGCTAATGGTGTTCTGGGAGCAGCCTTTATCCGCTTTATCCAGTACAGGGCTGCATACACATTATGGAACATACAGTTTCTCAATACAGATGCAAATCATAACGGTATCCCTTGGGTGACAGGGTGACAACACCAATGACCCTCTTACAAGGGGTCGAAAACAAAACAACGTAATCTCCAAAGCAGAGGCCTGACGGGAGAAGACCAAATCTCTCAAAGTTGTCAACTATAGTGAGATGCAAGAATATGGAAGACGAGCAGAAGGAACTGTTGTGTGACGTAACCAAGAAGTGTCCATGCCTGTGCATAACAAGGGACTGTACCTACTATCCGCTGATCTAAGGGACAATATTTCTCCTTACGGAGAGTAACTTGCCAGTATGAGGACACTTAAAGGCCAGTTTGGCAGAATCACTAAAAGTAACAAAATTGGCTGGAGAATTCGACTTGAATAAAATGTGTCCAATGTGAATCGACTGAGCCCCAACAGCCAATAACTGATTTGTCTACTCTACTCGGAAGTCTCCTGACCCCAAAGCATAACATGTAGATGGGTGGGAAGGGTTTATAAAAGTTCATACTCAGCCATCTCTGCAGCTGCGTCCCCCATTGGCCAGTGATCCTCCCGTAGCTTCATAGACCCTGTTCCGCTCTGGCGTTGATCGTCACATCACTGTTCGCCGGAACGTCTGATACCATGTAGGTCTTAACATGTATTTTGGTTCCACAATATGTTTCCCATCCGCTGGTGCACGTCCTAATATCAGAAGGTCGCCTGTAGCAAAGAGCAACAGTGAAGGGTGAAGCAGAGAACGGCGCCAAACACAGGCGGAGAATCGGGGGTGAGCGGTGGCCACAGGGACTAATAAGAGGTAAATTAATATGAGGTTTTATTGTTTTTACCCCCTCCTGGACCATATCACTCCAGCAAAATGTTGGCCAACTGGCCGCCATTTTTGTTTGATGACACAGACTGAATTTTGCAAAGACTACTCTCTAGAATGAACCTATTTTTGGAAATTCTCATTAAATTTGATTAATTCACAATCGATTTACTGTTCCTTATTGATCGTCCCAATCAAAAGATAAAACAAAGCGAGGGCGATAAACCTTCCTGCATCGGAATCCGAAATACGAAGCCAAATCTCCCCCGTAAACGGGACAAGAGCCGCCATGTCTTTTCTTCCATTTCTTTGAGCAAATCGATTGTGTCTATAAATAGAGAATGGAAACATATATCCTCCAAAGTCGACTTTCTGAACTCATTTTGTGGATCTCAGTGAAAATCCCCCTCTGTATAAACGTCCCCGACCGCGAGAGGTGGGGGAGCGGTTACAGCAACAATCCCAGCATTTTGGTTTCTGGGTGGAGGAATGAATGAGATGGATTGAAAAGCGACGTTGTGCTGAGGACATTCTGTTCCTTGTGAAGCGCGGTCACATGCAGACAGGAGACGGAGATGTTGTTTTGTTATCCTTTAGGTTGAAAGATTTAGAAGTTGCTAGAGAAATACATAACTGCTGCCCCCGAGGGATCCGCGGCGCATCAAAAAGAAATGAACTCAGTAAGTGACGTTCAGGACTGAGAAGAAAACTGGAAACATTGTGATGTGCGAGAGATGAAATGCAAACACCCCCATCATCTGCTCATCCGGAGACCTGGAACGACCCTGTGGCTGCACCGATCATGGGTGACACCACATCATGGATCCATGTTATGTGCATCAGCGCTGAGACACCATTATACCTCCTATTTATTATAGAGGAATATGGAGGCGCGTTCCTCCTGGACAGTTATTGAGGTATGATAATAACACATACACAATATGGGCTGATGCTCCTGGAACCGCCGGAACGCTCCGGGTAATAAGGGCAAAACTTCAGGACCCTGAAACGTTCTAGAAATCAGCACTTTTCCAGGGTTTTAGGTGTGAGATTTTCTATCATCAGTGTCCAAACCAGATGGGAAAGGTATGCGACAGCTGAGGACGATCTAGGCCATCGTCCTTTACCTCCATAGAAGTAGACAAGTATTCATATGTTGTAAAGCTGTGGGGGTTTACATTTGCTCCAATGAGGCTTCTGTGGCGCCCCTGCGTCTTGATGGCCACAGTGGTACTGCACCTACTCCACTGGTGTGGGGACATTGCTCTCATGTAAGACAGGGACACGAAACTGAGACAAACCATCTTACACCCAACACCATTCCCAACTGCAGGCCAAGATATGATGGGTGGAAGAAACTCACCTAGAGCAGACCCCATCTGCAGGCTAGAAGGGGGGTGGGAACACAGTTAGAGAGTCAGTTGTGCAGGACAGCTGAGGACCCGCGAGGTCGAAGGAGCGGAGCGTGCACAGTGCCGGGGGTCCCCTATATATCAGAGGCCATTACACCGGGTTGTGCAGGTCATGCACAACCCAAACAGGTGAGTGGCCACCTGTAATAATGCCATATTAACTGAGCTATAGTGATCCTACACATGCGCCCCTTCTCTCCCTTTTTTTCTTACAAGTTGTGCAGGAGAGGAAGAGTGAGGAGCACCAAGATGGAGTTCTAGGGAGGATAACACTGGGGCGGAGTGGAACCAGTGGGTAGGTCACCACGGAACCCCGGGCCAGAGGTACCCTGCAACTACAGCCGACTTTGAGGTGTTGGTAAAGGGATTAGCTGCATGAGAGGACTGGCCTCAATCTGGTGTGAGACTGTATATTCAAGCCAGTAAACCGGAGACTACTGGACTGCACATGCAGTAGCCAATCTCATGTACACTCCAAGGCACTGTGACTACAGAGGGTCAAGAGGATGTGCCAGGCCGTCGCTCGCCGGGGCCCGAAGTCGCCTGCCCTTCGACTAAAAGCACAAAGGCACAGGACAGGAGAAGGAGAGAAGATCAGCGCAGAAAGAGCACCCAAGAAAGGCTTATGAACAGTGTCTCAGTGGAGTGTTCCTGGACTGTCTGAGGGCTGGCCAAGCTGCACTCTGGTAGAGCGCATTACCCTGGCTGGGTCTGCACTGAAACAAGAACTGCAAGTAAAAGAACCTGGTAGGAAACGCAACCCTGTGTCTGCTCACTCCTTCTGCACCTTCCATCACCACAACTACTCCCATCATCTTCACATTTTTCCATACCGCATCCCAGGGGCCAGCTCCGCCTGTGGGGAGTGTTTCATCTAAGCTGCCACAACATCTATCCCCTCGGGACCTAAACAGCAGCGCTGGTCATCCTGACGAGAATCCACAGGTGGCGTCACGAAAAAGACTAATCCTCTGTAAATATCCCCTTTGAATGCTTGGTCAGGTCCACAACCGCCATGACTGCCACCGTGACATCCCCTGACTGATCCTGGATGGTCATGTACCCCGGTCCTTACGACCATTGCACTTCTCACTGTAAAGGTCTTACTTTGCTAATGAATAAACTGGTGTCAATGATCACAGTTTTGTTATATTGGAGAAGAGATGTAGTATAAACATGATGGACAGGAGTGATCGAATGCCCCTCCACCCATGAAGATATCAATGCTTTTATTATGAAATGTGATGTACAGCATTTAATGTAGAATATATAGGATATAGTTTTATATAATGGCATAATGCATTTTATAATGTAAAGTTATCGGAAACTAGGCACTCTCTAAATTCGGCTGCAGTACTGCCAATGGACTCAAGATGTATCTATCAGCTATCAATTCTCTAAAGTACAACGTAAAGGCTTCAAAATATAAAAGGGGGGGGACAAGAGGCGCAATAGTGCCCTATCACTAGTGACACTGGTGTGCAAACGGTGGTGCTGTGTGGCCGCTCACCTGGTCCAGTTGTGGTCCCCACAACTGGTTTGAAGGCGTTTAGGAATCAATGTTCCAAGCTGCTGCAGGACCTCCACCTACCACTGGATAGTGGTATGTTCCAAGAGAAAATGATGGGAGTGATGGTGTGTCACGGTCCGCGCTGCTTCTGGGTTCAAATAACTCACCAAAGAGTCCAACAACTTTTCATCCTCTTTATTCCTCCTTCTCCAACGCGTTTCAACGCCACACCGGCGCCTTCCTCAGGGTTTCTGATAGTGGAGAAAGAGGTAGTTTTGGCAGGGATTACTGTAGAGCCAGTCCACAATGGGGTGGGATAAGGGAACTTAAAAAGGAAGGATGTCTTTCCTGTATTAGAGCGAGTTGTGTAGTGAAAGAATAAGAGAGAACCCAAGTATAGAAGGTTGAAGAGAAGACCAGGCCTGGAGTACAGATGTAGCTTTACTGATGTGCACTGAGAGCACTGGGACTCCTACTAGACAAACTGTGCTAAAAGGTGTGGATATAGTGTTGACCAGCGTGATTGAGAGCATTTAGAGAGAAGGGAGTATCTGCCTGAAGGACAATGGCACAGGGGAATCGGCTCTTGGAGCAGCTCTGCGAAAAGTAGCATAGCGGTGTCAGGTATTATAGCCATAGTGAACCATTTGGACCCGTGTGGTTAAATATTGGTGGGATACAGATGAAAATAACTGAATTGGTACACAAACTACTAAATAGAAAAAACTCAACGAATTTGGCCGCTTACAAATATCATTGCATTTAGCAGGATACTATCATCCACCTCAGAAGCAACCCATATCTCTCAACACCGATGCTCCATCCCCTACAACCAAGACAACGGGGGCGATTGTGGCATCTGCGACCAGCCGTGCCACAAGGAGGAGAGAGGTGGTATCACTGGACATGAGATCACTACAGGGCGGCAGCCACTCCAATAGTGGAGCATAGTGTCAGAAAGCAGCCTATTAATGACGCCCAGCTGTTAGACAAGGCGGGCTGCTCTGCAACAAAATATGCAACACAAATGACTGACTCCCCCTAGAGGACCCAGCTGTAGACTGCAGATGGATAAAAAAAATGGGATATGGGTTGCTTCTGAGGAGATGCAATGATATTTGTAAGCGGACAAATTCGGTGAGTTGGTTTTTTTTTGGGGATGCAGATGAACCAGCCTTCCCCTCCCTACTTGACAGCCTTTGTAAAAGAAGATAGTACCATGTCTGTAACTCTGCTGGAAGAGCCAGTCTGTGTTAAAAGTGAAAGATAGACAATGTTGTGTTTCTAATCCCAATTGTGTGAATTTATGAGAATACGGAGAAGGTGAAGTTGATGAAACCTGTGTGAGATTCTTTAATGTGAACATAATACGCAGCGTTACTGCATCGTGTACAGCAGAGGATGTCAAGAAGACCCCCAGCCTAGAGGTGCCAGCCAAAAGGGGTAATGCTACCACACATCTGTTGCCTGTAACGTGCCGGGGCAAAGAGAGCTAAGCCCTCATCCATGACCCTTCTCACAATATCAGTCCTCCACCCAAGAGGGGCTTCTGCTACTTGCTCTTTCAGGGGTTGAATGTTTTACAAAGTGAATCTTTTGCATCAAAACTTTCATCCGGATTCCAGGGCAAGACCCTTTGCACTTTTTGTCTTTACAGTTTTTTACAGGTTTAAAGGGGAACTTCAGGGAGATAAAACATTTTGTTCAGTCCTGCACTACTATACTATAATACTGAGCTGCCTGTTACACTTGTATAATGTTTAGAACTCCTAAATCATTCAATCACCAACTTACTTTATCAGTCACCACTCCCAAAGAGGACAATGTGTCATTCCTGATCTGCAACTCTGCTCCCTCCATCTCAGAAAGCATCAGTGCTGTCCAACACTTCCTTATTCCTCATTCAATCACATGGGCGTGACATCACAACAGGTCCTAGACTCAGCTAGAGTCTACAGAGAGCAGGATGGAAAACCTGTGTTGATAGGACCTTATGTGACATCACGCCTACGTGATTGAAGGAGGAATTGTCTGTTCTCCGACTTGCTGATATTCCTGCAGAGGGAGGGGGAGAGCTGCTCAAGGAGACGTGAATAACTGATTTAGATTGAGTCTAAACATACAAGGGTAACAGGCAGCTCAACATTATAGTCTGAGTGCAGCGACCATACAAAAAAAATTCTATCTGGAGTTCCCCTTTAATTCCCTCACATGATGTCCTCATCTTTCTTGTGTCACAGTCAGGGGCGGACCTACCGTGGTGCAGCTGGTTCAGCTGCACCAGGGCCCCGACCGGCCAGGGGGCCCCCAGCCGACCCCCGTAACCCGATGACAGAGGAGAGGAGGGTCAGGCAAGGGAAGCAGGAAGCTTCCTGCTTCCCTCGCCTGATCCCGCCCCTCCTCTCCTCTGCCCCTCTGCTGCCCCGGCTCCCAGGAATGCTCAGTGGGTAGGAGAGCCGCGCAGCACTACTAAACGCTGCCGCACCTCGCCTTTGGCCGCCAGCACCCCCCCTCCCGCTACTCACCATGGCTGCACCAGGGCCCAGCCATGGTGAGGAGCGGGGGGGGGAATCAAGGTCCACCACTGGTCACAGTTATTGTATATTGCAGATGAAGTAAAGGAGGAGATTGGATGCAGAAAGAAACTGATCTGAAGATGAGGTCCTGACGTCATAGCGGCATCCGCGGTCATCACAAGCCGCAGCCTCGTATCCCTGTGTGATGGGGGCAGAGGCGGAGATGCCGTCCACCTTCAGGCGTCTCACCTCTTCATTTCCTTCTCTTTCAGGGGTGTCAATACTTTTGCTTTATTTTCTTTGCTGCCGTTTCTTATTTCCACAGAACATCACAGAATCTTTTCAGTCTGCGAAGAGTAAAGCGTTTGTTGAAGTAGGAATCAGACGGATCGATTTCTCTGCAGGATTGTCTCAACGTTGTTCAGAGACGTGAAAATAAAAACAAGACGATACGAGAGCAAAGTTCTCCCAGAAACAGGGATTTTTTTCTGCTGTGAAAAGGTCGACACTCAAATATCAAAAAAAATATATCTTTTTGTACAGAGGGAAAGTCATGGATTTCATTTGTTGGACAGGTTAATTTAGAGCTGGAGAGATGTCTCCTGGGGTCACCATCCAGCAGAACCAGGCGTGATGGGAAGATACAGTGTCAGGAAGCTGCTGGAAAGAGCCTGTACCTTGCTGCTTCTCCCATCCACATTGATACATCGTCACACATTGCTGTATTCTGCCTTGTAGGATGCACAGACAGCCATGATAAAGGTGGGAGCAGGTGCAAAATATTGATAAGACTACCACCCAAAACTGACCATTCATGGAGGGGGCAGCTGCTAGTAATAAACATGCACACAGATGTGGCTTGTATAGGGCGCCGGTCACACAGGTATGTGTGGTGCGCAATGTCCATCTTACAGACTATTGATGACACCCAGATTATTAGACTAGCACCATATAGGTGCCCCACAGAGGAACTGACACTCCAATATACCCCACCAACACTGTAGACCCCGGGTGCACTGACAGGGCAGACACCCCAACATGCTCCACCAACACTAAAGGTCCGGCTGCACCCACAGGACAGGCCCCCCAATATACCCTGCCAACACTGGAGGCCCCAGCAGTACTGACAGGGCAGACACCCCAATATGCCCCACCAACACTAAAGGGCTGGGTGCAACCACAGGACAGACCACCCAATATACCCCACCAACACTGTAGACCCCGGTGCACTGACAGGGCAGACACCCCAACATGCTCCACCAACACTAAAGGTCTGGCTGCACCCACAGGACAGGCCACCCAATATACCCCGCCAACACTGGAGGCCCCAGCAGTACTGACAGGGCAGACACCCCAATATGCCCCACCAACACTAAAGGGCTGGTGCAACCACAGGACAGACCACCCAAAATACACCACCAACACAGTAGACCCCGGGTGCACTGACTGGGCAGACACCCCAACATGCTCCACCAACACTAAAGGTCCGGCTGCATACACAGGACAGACAACCCAATATACCCCACCAGCACTGTAGACCTGGGTGCACTGAGAGGGCAGACACCCCAATATGCCCCACCAACACTGAAGGACCTGGTTGTACCCACAGAACAAACACCCCAATATACCCGCCAAAACTGAAGGACCCAGCTAAACCGATCAGATGTACACCCAATATATCCTCCAATACTGGAGGGCCCGGCTGCACCCCACAGAACAGACTCCCCGATGTACCCCACAGCATTGAAGGGTCCGGATGCACCCCGCAGGACAGACACTCCAATATACCTCACCAACACTGAAGGGTCAGCTGCTCATCACAGAACAGACACTCCAATACACCACGCCAATACTGAAGGGCTCGGCTGCACCCACAGGACAGATACTTCAATACACCGTGCCAACACTGGAAGGTCCGACAGCACCAAACAAGGGCAGGCATCCCAACATATCAACACTAAAGAGCCCAGCTGATCCCCACAGGACAGACACCCCAACATACCACGCCAACACTGAAGGGTCCGGCTGCATTCTGCATAAAAATGGAAAATGTGCAATAAAAATATGAAAAATTCTGCATAAAACATGAGGAATTAGTCAATATTTATGCCAAAATATGTAGCTCGCAACGTGCGTGAAGGGTCCTCATACCTGACTGTTCATACACAAAATTAAAAGTGACTGATGATGAACATTGCTCCTGTGCTGCCCCCACCTTTATTATGGGGGTCTCCTGCATCTTCCAGTGCATTGGTAATCTAACATGGTGTTTCCTAGTGTGTGAATCATCAGGAAAATTCCAGCATGCCCCTGGGTCAGATGCAGATGACATCTGGAGATGTGTTTCCTAAGAGCAGGTTGCACTTTGTATATGGGATGGGTACATAGTGCAATGAGCCGTCACATTAGAGGGAAGGTGTGGAATACAGAGCAAGTCCATGAAAAACCCAGAGAAATAAGTGCACGCCTGAGGAAGAGCCTGAGGAAGAGCAGAACCAGATATAGAGAGGTGACCCTGCAAGGATGTAATGGCCGAGAGTAGAAGAGCCCATGACCCTTTGGTCTTAGGCAGTGGCGGACCTTGAGCCCAGGGGGCCCTGGTGCAGCAATGTAGCGGGGGGGTGCTCGCGGCCGTCTGTGAGGAGCAGGGGGGGGTTGCTGGTGGTGGGGGGATTGGGTGCTGGCGGCCTTCGGTGAGGAGCGGGGGAGGGTGCTGGTGGGCATCCGTGGGGGGGCGGGTGGTGGCAGGGGGGGGTTGGGGGTCGTTTATTAGTGAGGCGGCTCTCCTACCTGCTGCGCCGCGCTGTGTGCATTCCTGGGAGCCGGGGCGGCAGAGGAGAGGAGGGGCGGGATCAGGCAAGCTTCCTGCTTCCCTTGCCTGACCCTCTCCTCTCCTCTGACATCGGGTTACGGGGTCGGCTGCAGGGGGGCCCCCTAGCCAGTCGGGGCCCTGGTGCAGCTGAACCAGCTGCACCACGGTAGGTCCGCCCCTGGTCTTAGGTTCCCAGATGTGACCAGACCTGTGATACCCAGACAGAAGCAGCTCCGGGGGTGTACTTATTAGGCAGTGTGCACATGTTGAGTATTTAGTTGGGAGGAAAAATGCACCAAAAACCAAGCACTTTTTAATGCATTTTTTACATGTGTTTTTTTCAATGCATTTTTCATGCTTTCTGGGGTGTAAAAACGCTGCAAAAACGCTGAAAGAATTGACATCTACAGATTTATTCCTGCACCAAATTTGCAAGGAAAAAAAGTGCACAAAACTGCAGGATTCTCATTGACATTGGTGACAAATCTGCACTAAAATGCATGAAAATAAGCGCACTGTGTGCACAGGGCCTTACTGTCATTCCTTTACTTGGGGATACTATAACCGTAAGTCATTTTATTCTATGGAGGTTATATGGGGTTGTCCATCTCCTCTTTAGCTCGTCCTCACCCACAATTATCCCAGTTTTCGGGTTGATAAATGCAGAATATGGATATGGCAGAATCGCTCATTCTCCTTTATTTTTTATTCAATGCAAGAGAAAAACTGAGCGGAGATCACAGAAGGATCAACAGACGAACGCTGCCGCATCCAAAGGAATAAATCTGTTATCACAGATCAGAGTTATTGTAACTTTTTTATTAAGAATTTTCATCATCAAGATGTGAATCCTGGAAAACAGAATATAAATCCACAACGCATCTCGGGTACAGCGTGATCCATACTCACAGCTCCGGGTCATTAACTGAACTCATAAGTAACTTTATAGAGAAAAGTAAAGTATTTCTGATCCCCGGTGATGTCATAATAATATTAATAATCTTTATTTATACAGTCCCAACATATTCCGCAGCTTCACAGTTCACAGGTTCATATGCAAACAATCATAAGAAACAGTTATCAGAAAATACAATAATTAAAGTAAAATAATGACAGCCCTGCTCATAAGAGCTTACACTCTACAATGAGGTGGGGGTGACACAGAGTACAGGGGCTTATTCACAATGATGGTATAGTCACCTTGAGGAGATGGGGAACAGATAGGAGCGGTATAAGTGATCACCAACCATTATTTGTGATCCACTTGAGACTGGTGGAGCGGTTAGGCTATGTCTAGATGATTTTGACTAGAGATCATGATAGGCCGCCCTAAAAAGATGTGTTTTTAGGGATTGCCTAAAGCTATATAAGTTGTGGATACACCTAATTTCTTGGGGTAGAGCATTCCAGAGAATTGGTGCAGCTCAGGAGAAGTCTTGGTGCTGGGAGTGGGAGGTTCGGATTAGTGCAAAAGTGAGTCTAAGGTCACTTCCAGAGTGAAGAGAACGGGTGGGGTGATAGACAGGGATGAGGGAGGAGATGTAGGGGGGGTGCTGCACTGTGAAGAGGACGGGTGGGGTGATAGACAGAGATGAGGGATGAGATGTAGGGAGGTGCTGCTCTGTGAAGAGCTTTGTGGGTGAGAACAAGCTTTTTGAATTGGATCCTATAGTGTATGGGCAGCCAGTGCAATGACTGGCACAGAGCGGATCCTATAGTGTATGGGCAGCCAGTGCAATGACTGGCACAGAGCGGATCCTATAGTGTATGGGCAGCCAGTGCAATGACTGGCACAGAGCAATCCTATAGTGTATGGGCAGCCAGTGCAATGACTGGCACAGAGTGGATCCTATAGTGTATGGGCAGCCAGTGCAATGACTGGCACAGAGCGGATTCTATAGTGTATGTGCAGCCAGTGCAATGACTGCCACAGAGTGGATCCTATAGTGTATAGGCAGCCAGTGCAATGACTGGCACAGAGCAGATCCTATAGTGTACGGGCCGCCAGTGCAATGACTGGCACACAGCGGATCCTATAGTGTATGGGCAGCCAGTGTAATGACTGGCACAGAGCGGATCCTATAGTGTATGGGCAGTCAGTGCAATGACTGGCACAGAGCAATCCTATACTGTATAGGCAGCCAGTGCAATGACTGGCACAGAGCGGTTCCTTTAGTGTATGGGCAGCCAGTGCAATGATTGGCATAGAGCAGAAGCGTCCGAATAACGATTAGCTAGATAGGTGATCCTGGCAAGGTACAGGCATCACGTGATTGTGACGTGGCACCATCTGATTGGCCAGGTCTCTCCCAGCCATCTGATCGGCTGGGAGAGTGAAAGGTCCTTTTCCATGCATAGATGTCCATCGGCCGGTCCCGGTGCAGCCGTCAGGTAAGGTGAGTATCTGATTTTTTTTATTTTGTAACCATTTTTCTTCTCTTTTACAGGTCTTTTGCAGTCTATCTATTGATACAGTGCAAAAGCACTTGGTACTTGCTACTCCCGAGTAATCCTAATTTACTCGGTGAGTAGCAAGTACCCGAATAACGCTACGATTCGGCGAGTAGACTCGCTCATCCCTTATCTTCACGACTCAACAACCGTCATCTTAGGTCTCAAACCACCACCCGTGTCTGTGACGTGCTAGGGTGAAGATCCGGGCCCCTGCACCGTTACATTATCATGACTCCACATACGTCATCTTAGGTGTCCAACCACCACCCGTGTCTGAAATGTGCCTTTGGGCCCTCTCCCCCACCAGTGCTGTCCCTGCACTGTTACATCATCACATCTCCATGTACATTGGGGTTTCCCGATAAGTTCTCGAAACACCTCTGTATCGTCCCGGAGTGTCGGAGCTGCCACTGTCTGATGTATATCCAGTCTGCAGGTGACGGTGCTCATGTAGGTAAAGGCTCCTTACGATCAGCACTGAAGTAATGCGCTTGTAGTGTAAATTAAAACATTAACAGCTCGGTCTGTGGAGAGGAGACGACAGTTCTGCCTGTTCACATCTCCGGAGGTGCGGCGAGGTGTCTGACGATCACAGCTGCTGCTCCGTTACACAAAGGTTCAGAACTTCCAAACTTCAGACATTCTGGTGAACTTATTTTCTATTCATTCTACGGTCAGACGGTGTCCTCACACATAGGACGGGGGGAATCAATCACATTGTGACTCCTCTCAGACATTTTACTTTTTGCTTCCTTCTGAGTGCGTCACCAAAATAAGAGAAGGAAAGAGACAGGAGGGGCGCTCCTAGGGTAATAGGGTCTAGTGGAGGGAGGGTTGAGATTGGGTTCACTAACATGACCAGTTTGTACCGCCCGAACAACCAAGTACTGGCAGCGTACGGTGTCTAACGTGCACCAAGCGGACCCAGCACTTCCGGGTTTGGCGGTGAGTCAGGTGACAGTGACGTCACTGCCGGTCCTGGAGGGAATTATAACCCCTGCAATCTTCTCCTCCTCAGCTCTTCTCTCCGGAGATGACGAAATGGTAGATTACATTGTATCTGGGCGCCCCAATAAGACACCAAGGGACAAGGATTATTCACGTATGGGTCTA
The DNA here is from genome assembly GCA_033576535.1 of Allobates femoralis. Classification (NCBI taxonomy): domain Eukaryota; kingdom Metazoa; phylum Chordata; class Amphibia; order Anura; family Aromobatidae; genus Allobates; species Allobates femoralis. The sequence goes on from JARQOC010000008.1 coordinate 187,314,932, forward strand.
GTTTTAATCACAATGCGTTTCGAAGGTAAAGTCCACCTTCATCAGGCGTTCACTTGATGAAGGCGGACTTCACCACCGAAACGCGTTGTGATTAAAACTAGATCCATACGTGAATAATCCTTGTCCCTTGGTGTCTTATTGTGGCGCCCGGATACAATGTAATCTACCATTTCGGTGGTGAAGTCCGCCTTCATCAAGTGAACACCTGATGAAGGTGGACTTTACCGTCGAAACGCATTGTGATTAAAAGTAGACCCATACCTGAATAATCCTTGTCCCTTGGTGTCTTATCGTGGCGCCCGAATACAATGTTTTTCTACCAATTCCCTCTGTATCACCAAAATGTATCAGAAGTTTGCATTGGTACTTGCAATGTACAGCCACAACAGGAATTATGAGGCTCCCCTGGTGAGGTGGATTCACAAAGCCGCAGGTCAGGGTGGACACAGACCCGGGCGATGGTGCAGTACATAGAGCAGTGAGGACTTGGACACAGACTATTGCAATGGCAGATGAACAAACAAAGTGTTACACACCCCAAGCCACCGAACCATGGGGAAGATAATGAAGAAAACAGTTGGTCTGAAGAGGCAAGGACCTCCCTTGGTGATTGCAACCTTTGCACCCCCTATGGTTACTCCCCTGCACTTGTGACCCGCCCCAGCGCCGTGGGTACTCGGTCCCGGGCATTGATTCACAGGGGAAGTCACGGGGGCATGTGTCCGGTCCCGTTGCCCTGGCAGTCGCTAAAAGTCTGTAAAAATAATAAAAATAAAAGTAGTTTGTGACGTCACCTAGGGTTCTGGTAATTATACCGGCGCTGCGGGACAGACCTCGGGTGATGGTAGGGCAGCCATGTGGTTACGCTCCCTGTATGTGGGGCGGGATCCCCGGGGCAGTTGAAGTAGTTTTTACACAGGGAGGCAGCTTACCACACGACCTCTTTCCTTTACTTGTCTGTTTAATGCAGCAGTGTACGGCTCCTCAGGCGAGGGAAAAAAGTACGTCAAACCAGTCATTAACTCTGATCAGGTTTTACTTGTAGCTCTTTAGGCAGGAAGACAGGTTACACATTCTTTCGGGTCTTTCTAGCCTGGGTAGTCACCAGGGAGCCGGGATGATTTCCTGAGGACTCTCGGTGGCGTGCCTGCCGTTCCCTACCGGTCCCTTCACTGTGCTCAACTTCTCACAACCGTGCAGCACCTCCGCGCGCAGAGCCTCAAGCCAGCTCCCCCGGGTCTTTGGTGGGCAACTTTCCTTTAGCTCTCCTGACCCTGATTCGGTGTGCCTTTTCGATGTATACGCCGGGACTTTGGCCGCAGTTTCCTGCAGAAGCTCAGGGCCTCCGGTTTAACGGTTTGGGGCTAAACTCCCGCACTATGTCCAGAGCCGGTCCTTCTGGTCGGTAGTACCGGGTCCAGATTCGGGCGCACCGTAGTTTCCGGTCACGACGACCTTCCCCTGCATCGTCCTCTGCTCGTCTCTCTCTCTTACTCACTCGCTAACTGTCATCTCACCCATACACTTGTTTACTACCCACCTGACGCCTCCGACGGGACATGGTCTTCCCTGCAGCAGTTTCACCCACGGTCCTCTACTCTAGGGTGTGCATGAATGGGTGTTGTGAGGATCCCTGTTTACCATCTCAGTTCCCTTAGTCACAGGAATACTACACACTCTTATATGGGTGCAGTACCCCTCCAAGACGTCCCGACCAGTGGGGCGCCACACTTGCACCCCTCAGAATAACAAATTTCATCTTGGAAAATCCTTTAAAGGGAAGTTTGCTGTTTAGAAAACAAATTTAATATGACATCAAGTCTTAAACTTATCTTCAATATATCACTCCCTTAAGAAGCTATAGCGAAACGCACGTTGGGGTGCATGGCGGGGGAGCAGGAACACCACCATTAAGTCCTCAGGCTTTATTGGATCCCATCCCAAGGCGGATTTCTGTGAGTTACATTGGATTCAGTTTTGTTTTATATTGATTAAATTTGTATTTTATTTCTTTATTGGATAATAATAAGAAATAAAGTAAATACTTGAGTTTCCCATTGACTTCCATTATACTCATTCGAGCGTCTAACTGAGCACTCCAGCATTGCAGTGCTCGATCATCACTGATAGGGAGGCATTGTGCACATTGACTATGTCTGACGTCCACCCGACCCCGTCTCTATCGATGATACTTTATTTCTAGAAAGGATTTGTTTCCTTTTGTATCAAGTTTAGACGACACAAATAACAAAGAATGTGACATTAAGGAGATGATTTGTAACGAGCGCCGCGGTCTCAGATCCTGGTGGTGAGACTGAATTCTCTGGCATGTCGCAGTTAATTATATGACTTGGAACAATTTGACATTTCTTCATGGAACAGATGATTAATATTCAACAGATCAGAAGAGAAAAGTTTATTCCTCCAAATAGAGATAATATCCAATTCAGGAAACCATAGTGACAAGGCCAAGTGAGATGTCACCTCCATGATTAGTGATGGCGGCTCATGCCATAAAGCCTTAAAAGATAAGAAAAGGAATGAAGGATGGTGGTGGAGGACCCCGGTCTGGGATCATCCTCAGTAGTCTGCATCCACTGGACCTGTGTCCTACAAACCTTCCTCTCATTACTTGGTCCTGGTCATTAGTGCATCATGCAATGACATTATGCAGATCTGGCTAATCAGAAAGGAGTGAAGGACGGTGTGGAGGACCCGTCTGGGATCATCCTCAGTACTCCGTGGCCACTGGACCAGTGTCCTACAAACCGTCCTCTCATTACTTGGTCCTAGTCATTAGTGTGTCATGCCACGACATTATGCAGGTCTGGCTAATCAGAAAAGGCGTCGGGATACCAGCCGGCCAGATGGGGTTTGCAGTGCACAGACGTGGCCGCTAGATCATGGTCGTCTGCTTAATTCTAGGCAGTGGCCATAATTGTAGCAATAAAAAGTAATTTTTGTGCATAACGCTCCTTTGCAAAAAATTAAAATGTTTATTTATTGCCCATTTTCATCCATCTTTGCAAGTTTTATAGAAATAGAGGAAGGCATCGCTGCAACCCAACAGACTTACACAGATTGCATGTATCGCCCTGTGACAACTCTCAGGTGATATGGATTTTGGATTGACATACTTGCAACTTTAAGAAGTATACAGTAACTTATGGGAGACCGAAGGTTGTGGTTTGTACAGATGCACACATGGGGAGACAATGGGGATGGAATACAAGGAAGGCCCTGGTGAGGGAATGGGGAGAGGAGACACCACTCAGCACTCACCTGAGGTTGTGCCCTATGCTCCCTAACATCCCTATATGGGTCCTTCCACCCATCTTGTGCTTAAGCCCTCACTTGCCCTGATCTCTCCCTGGCTAGGGTGAAGGCCAGCGAGTACACTAGACTTACCACTACAAATAATACAACACAACGGGAAAGGGAAACCGAATGAGGGAAATAGACACAAACAGAAAAGCACCCAAATCCTCCAATGCAGCTAAACTTCAAAGCTGCAATAATCTAAACTCCACATCTTCTTCTAGAGACAGGATCTTTCCAAAGTGGCCAGCATATCAATGGATTCTATAACCGGTATCAGATAGTAAGACAGGTGACTACTTATAGCAGAGAGGAGTGGTAATAAAAGTTACACCTGAGTATTAAGGCCACAGGTAACAGCCAGTGAGTAAAGAATCCTTAAAAGAAGGCAAATACATTTAAAAACAAGTTAAAGACCTGCGATCAATAAGGCATTGTCACCATTTTGTTCCAGATCCCCAGAGATTTCCCAGGGTGAAACACCCTTGCGACAGAATATGACAATCTCTGTAAATCTCTTGGGCTGCAGCAGTGTCTTCCTCTCGCTCTTAATCTTCTCTCTACTTTATTTTTTAAAAAAATGACAAAAAGGGCAAAAAGTCACTTTTTTTTGCTCTAGACCATTGTGCACAAAAATATATGACTTACTGGAGACTGAAGGTTGTGGTTGTCGTTTGCTCAGGATTCATGATGAATCTAGAATACAACAGAGGAGAAAGGTTGACTTCCACAGAATGAATAAGCCTTGATCGGGAAAAGTAACAGACACTTTTGTAAGTGGCACCTAAAGAATGTGAAGAAAGCCAATAATGAACTAAAACACAAGTATATGCATGCAGTATGTAAGTGCATGTGTGGTGCCCCCACATGGTCAGGCGTCACAGTGGGGTATTGCACTCGTAAAAGAGGTGTAATTTTCCCCAACTGCAGGTGGATGCTGGGCTGGTGGGTGGGACCCATCGGGAGGTTACTCCTAGGAGGGAGATATAGTCACCTCTAGGGGGAGTAGACGTTAGTTAGTGGAGGAGAAGGGAGTTGGAGAGGAGTCGAGGAGGAGTGGTGGGACCGAGGCAGAAGATTAACCCGGGCAGCTCTATGCTGATCCGGAGGGAAGATGAAAGGGGATCCTGAGGGGATCCTGAGAGAGGGTGCCTGACGCGAGAGTCTGGGCCCGAGAGTGTGGAGCGACCATACTCCAGGGAATTCCCCGGTGCACCAGGGAACGCCGGACCCGAGAAACGGCCAGAGTCCACCTCTGAAGTCGTCAACCGGCTGCTGCATTCTGTTCACCGGCTGCGGCCCCCTGCCAGATGGAGCGGTCTGCCTGCTTCCTCACTTAGAGGGAGGGGAGCCCCAAGTCTACCTTCAAGGAGTAATTGGGTATAGACTCATCCTAGGCGGGAAGAAAGGACACGGGTTTGTCAACTAAGGCATACCACGAGTACCACCATACCACCTGGCATCCACTTGCAGCCACCCGTAGAGCTACCTGTTCTTTAACAACTGTTGCTGTACTGTGAACTTGTATGCTGATGACTGTTTACAGTAAAGTACCCGGGAGAGTGACTCTGACTCCGTGTCTTTCTGCTGCAGAATTCAACCTGTTTTCTTACAGGAACGCTGCCCCGGAGGCCCAGCTCCACCTGTAGGGAGATTTGCCATTACTGATGCGAGGACTGTGGCGGTGCTAGTGACCCATCACCAGGTACTACAGGTGGCGTCACGTGACAATAACTCTTATCCCCTGTACATAACCCGTTATTGAAGTGTCACCCAGGCACGGACTCAGGCACCGCCACCCGTGACATCCCTGTGAAAACCCCCTCTGAACCTGATACCCGAGTACCCCAGAGCCTGGGGCTCGACACATGTTCACATAGGCCATGAAACAGCAAAGCAAAATAAAAGAAATACAAATAAGCAGATATCCTAAAATAAGTAAATAAATGAATTGCAGTAGAGCATCATAAAATGTAAAAGCCAACCCACCACGTCAAGGTGATCCCATCTTATAGTAAATCAAATGTTACAAAATATTAAAAACCTTACATATGTCATGTGAACAGCAGAATAATCACAGAGGGATGTGGATATGTCAAAGGAACTGTAATGTACTGTAGGGATCCATTAGCAGATGGGAGCACAGACAGACTGAAACCAAATTTAAAGTGAACAAGTCTATATTTATCACACTTGGCAGATGACTAGCTGAACAACTGAAAATCTTTAGATATAGTTCTAGCACAATAACGTAAATTAGAAAGTCTCAAATAAAATTTTTACAGGGAAAAAAAAAGATGGAGAAAAACTCCATCTAAGAATAATAAACACCCAGAGGCCAGGGAATGGGAGTTCACAGAAAAACAAGTCCAATACTTATTAGTGCAGTGCAGCTTTTAAAAGAGTCCCCAGTGTCCAGAGAGCTGCATCTGCACAATAAGCAATAGTTCAGTAAGTGCTAGCAGGGCCCATGAAGCTTACGTGACACAGGGCTTGTTAGAACAGGAGCAGAGTCAGGGAACTAAACTCAAGCAGCAGAAATCAGGAGAGAAGCTGGAGGCAGAGGACATTGCTGGAGCCCAATGGCAGTTGCTGGAGAAGCCGGACCGGATCACTAGGAGGTGGAACAGGCTGGTAAAGCACAGAAATCCAGGAATTTAAACTGAATACTCAAGCATGGCTAGACGGTAGGCTGAGGATTTATAAAGGCAGAGAGGAGGATCACATGAACAAGGAGGAAGCAGCGGACACCATCTTGATGCACAGAATGCCTATAGAAGATCCAGAGTCCTGACAGGGACCCTCAGTGGGGTGATACATTCTAGCACCAGGATGGTGGATGTAAAGATCGTGGGTCGCCGTCCATGTGAGTGAATAAGAATTATACCAACTTATTCTAAAAAAAATATGAAATACTTTACTAAAATTGTCTCGAGTAATGAACGTTAAACATCAGTGACTCAGAATTACTTACACTTAGGTTTCTCGCCGGTTGCCATCAGTTCTTCAGTAATGATGCCTTTTCCATCAGTCGCCCAACCCTGTGGCCACACACCAGCCTCCGCTGACTTTTCTAAATGCGGCACCTGAGGCTGAGACCGGTTTTGCCTGCTGCAGTCAGGTGACTGATGGATGGGACATCACTGCAGAAACGAGGAGCGCCGGAGCATGGAGGATTCAAAGCAGAAGTAATTATCTCATTACCTTCCTTACTTGAAAAAGAAAAAATAGCCAATTCCGGGAAACCCTTAAAATGACAATGGCTGACACTTTGTGCAGCTCTGGATCTGCAGCTGCGGCTAGAAAGGTCCATCTGCTGGAATTCACTGGGCTGCAATTGTCTTGGGAACCCGACCATACAAGATGCTTAAACTCCTTGTTAGTGATGAGTGAGCACTTAAATATTCGAGAGCATGGTGCTCAAAACGAGCCCGGACGAGCGCCACTGTGGACCGAATATAATGGAAGTCAATGAGAAACTCGAGTCTTCCATAAAAATGCTCGAGTTTCCATTATAGTCAATTCATGACTTGAGCGCGTCCAAATGTCCAACCTGCTCGTTTCGAGTACCGAGCAATCGATCATTGTAGCGCACACTCATCACGTCTCCTGGGCCATTCTAGTAATTGGTATGTGTACATAGAGGGATACTGGGTGGAAGCTATTTGGCAAACTTTTGGTTGCTTTTCTCTACTACTCTCACGGGTACATCTGGAGACACGGACGAAGCTTTTGGGGCCACTTGCACAAAGTTCCAAGAAGTCACAAGGAATGCAGGGTTCCAAAGGTAACAATCTCCTTTATTCCACCAACGCGTTTCGGCGCCTCTCCTGGCACCTTCATCAGGGTCTCTGACATCTAATGATGAACATATAAGTATGAGCAAATTGGTTCTAAATAATTTTATTAGAATTAATATACAACAGTACTGGAAGTACTGGTGAGGGGCAAAGAGGAGACCAATGCTGGAGCGGGGTGGCATTATAGGTAGCAGGAGAAAGACCCCCCCTGTGGAGAGGACCAAGTGGTGTATGCATATTTATTGTTTTCTCAAACTCACCCCAGACCATCTGTTTATTATACTTTGGGTCTTTACATGGCAATTTCAGCACATCTGATTCATATTGAATAAAACTGAGATAATCTGCCAAACTTGACTTTTGATTGACTCATGTCATGCCTTGGGATTCGATCTGGTGAACCCGCATTGTGTGCTTTGCTCCTCTGTCCTCTGAGTCCCAATGGGTTCTGTTTCTTTCCCGCTACTTATTATCTGTTCTCCTTGTTTTGTTCCTCTTTGGAGAACAGGTGTTTTCATTTGTTAATTTACTCTGCCCTATCACGTTTTGGGTGTGGCTATTTAAACCTTCCCCTGGCTGATCTTTCCTACTGGTGATATTCTTAGTGGATCCTACTTGGAGTTGCAGCTATTCTGCCTCTGGATTTCTGGCAGTCAGATTGAGATCATCTAAGTTGTTTATTTCTGATGTTTCTTCTATCTGTCCTACTCCTTATTACTTTCTTTGGCTAGGAGGTAGGGGGCATTTCTTTCTAGCGGTAAAACTTTACTTTTTCACTTTCTTTTCATGGTTTTAAGTTTTCTCACTCCGGGATCCTTTCTATCCCTACACACCTTCGTGATTCAGGGTTTTAGTGCTCTTTAACACCTTATAAGAGAAGGAAGTACCAGAAATGTGGACAAAATATGTTACATAAGCCTCGAAATACCAAAAAACGTAGAAAATACCCCAAAATGAATTAGTGCTCTTCCCCTTTCCCCCCTTCTGAAGGAGGTAGGCGGAACACTCAACGGCTGATTATGAAGCCAGGTCTGAATCGTCATCTCCTAGTCCTGTGGTTAGGGTTATATCAGAACTGTGCAGGGACCACTAGGAACCTTAGTCTGTACAGGAACCAGTTGGGTCCGGTGGGTTTGTTCTGAGATTGGAGTTAGGTTCCTGTGTGAGCTACTACAAGTGCATAATATTTAATTTCCAGACAAGTTCACGAGGCAGAAGATTGAGTCTCTGCACACATTCTTAGCCCTTCCAGTTGGTTCCTCCACTGAAATCTCATCCTTTGGCTTCTTCACTAAAACAGCAGTTCTGCATTCAGGAATTATCCCCCACCGGTACGGTCTCTATTCTGGTCACAGCACCTGACCTACTTTACCCAAATCTGCAACGATCACATCATAGTAGTCTATGAAAATCTGAAATGAGTGCTGTATACACCCTATAACCTACAAAAATGATAATGTTACTGTCACAAAAGAGGTATAGAGGATGAGGGAATAGGAAGCAGGATGGCAATAATGGGTAAGGCAAACTGGGTAGCCAATCTAACCCTATAGACTGGGGTCCCTAGCTAAGCCTGTACCCAGAGGTACCTCTGATGGTGAGGAGGTCTGGGACACCACCCTTTCCCTGCTCCTCAACCATGCCTTGTACTAGCACCCCTCATGGACCGGGATACACAGCAACTTTCAAAAACCGAAGTTCACACAAGCACAAAGTTCACACACCACTTCTCAGCTTTCAAAATAAAACTCTATCAGTGACATCGAGTGGCGTAACAAACATGACTGCGGGCCCCAGTGCAGGAATTCATCCCGGGGCCCCTTAGGTGAGGAGCGGGGTGGGGGAGGTTGAGGAGCGGAGGGGTGGGGTGCTAGCGAAGGTTGAGAACTGGGGGGGTGCTAGCGAAGGTTGAGGACTGGGAGGGAAGCTTGGTGTTTCGTTACATGAGCCGGGAGTACCTGCCGTCGAATGACTCCCGCGGCCAGCCAGCTTCTGCTCCACTGATAGGAGAGGGGGGCGGGCACAGCTGCAGGAAGTGAGGCTGCACTCACTTCCCGTCCTCCCTCCTCTCCTCATGCAAACACTATCGCGGTCACGGAGGCCGGCTGGAAGCACGGGGCACCGCGACCGCTGCGACTGCGGTAGTTACGCCACTGGTGACATCTGCTGGTGGAATAAGGAACTATTTAAAGGCCAGGGGCATGGTCACCTGACAAACCCAAAACTTCCCACCTGCAGAGCTGCCCAGAGCAACACAGCAGCATCTATATTTGTCCCCTTAACACTACACAGATCTTTACACATAGACTGCAGCAGTCAACACGTGACAGTAACCCCCGGTTATAAAAACAAACCCAATAATAACGCCGAAAGCTCTAAATGCTGCAGGAATAAAAGAAGACAATTGAGCTCGAAAATGAGGCATTTCCACGGCTCGATCGGTGATGAAGATTCTATGCAAATGACATTGCTCCGACTGTCAGGGATGAGGGGCTGCTCCAACGTACGTTCTGCCGCCTCCTATGCTGTAGTCATGAAAAAAAGATTAGGTAACCAATGGCAGATAACAAATATATGTTAATTTCTTTTGCCGTTTCCTTTGGTCATATGATGCATGTCATCTGTAACTAGGTCTAGCGCATGATTGGTGCGAGCGAAGGGAACGTTAATGCGCCATTAATGGCGTCTATTATTTCATTTGAATATTCCCTTTCTGTTGAATGAATCGTTCGGCAGAATGGTAAAGTCCCCTCCATTTCAGTACATCACTGCCATTCCTACATTAGTGCCGCCACCACAAGCATTTACGCCAATTTGGTAGCGGAGGGAAAGGTATTACTTTTGGCTCTTGAAGTGCGAATAAAAATCTCGTAAAGTCAGCTGAGTGTGCGGAATATTTTACAATATCACCGTCTCTGCATTCTAAAGACTGTGGCCCCTCTGTGTTTTGATTATCTGGAGAAACGGGGAAACTATTTTAATTTGCATAATGGTTGAGATAAAACAGTAGTTATGCGTTCCACCTACGGTGTACTTAAGCTCTTCAATCATAACGCGCGGCGGCCCGGTCTCCCCAGCAGGTGAGGCGCATTATGTGCTACACATGTTCTCAATGATAAAAGGGACATATTACCGTCCGGGGAAAAATGGGAGACATCTGGAAAGTTGTAAAGAGTTACAAGAAAGATGTGAGAAGGTAACAAGAACGTGAGGATGAGAGGGAAGGAGATTGTAAAAAGCACAACCGGCAGAATGGAATCATCAAGGGAGGTCAGCAGTTATCGGGGGGGGGGGGGGGGTCAAAGACACAACAGTGGAGCAAAGGCACAACAGAACACAGTTTATAGGTGAAAAAGTCTATATTATAACACACATTGATTCACAACGAGTGCAGTGGAAACCTCCAAGTCCATAGATAGTGGATGAAGCCTTAATGAAAAGTCTGTCGAAAAACCTCAGAGGAAAATGCAATCAGCAGAGCAGTCTATAAAGCGAAGTTTACACTTGTAGATGCTGTAAAAGGAAAGTCTATGGCAAGTCCAAATACGGAGATGTATAAGCAAGTCCTTATAACACATTGAATCATCCAGGGAGTCCTGGGAAGGAAGTCTCAGAAAGTCCAGAACCAGATGCAGAGCAAATTACCAGAGTCCAGAACAGTCTTGTGCTCTGCATGTATTTAAACATAGGAAGCGACAGTGCCAGTAACCAGCAAATGCAAGCAAGGCAAGAGGCACAGAGGGAGCTGCACTAGCAGCCAGAGCAGGAGGAACGCTGGCAACAGGTGTAGATAGCAGAACCTCAGAGAGATTTACACAGGTTTGCATGAGTAGGCAGAGAACCAGAGAAGCCACCAGGAGCAGGAACCAGGCAGAATACTCTAACAATGTCTAGAGACTGAGGTGGGGTTTATAAAGACAGGAAGACAAAGGGCACATGAGGCAAAGGACACCATCTTAGAAGAGGTCAGGAATGCCCAAAGGGTAATCAAAATATTCAGAGACCTGACAGGCGTGAGCCACAAGGCCGACATTTTAACCCCATCCCCAGTAATATATTGAAGATAAAAGGGCTAGAAACCATTTGTAAACACTAAGTGCCCAATTCATCATTTTTCTCACTTTTCTTGTTTGACTTGTGGCTTTCGTTGCCGATCTTTGATTTTTTTTTTGGAACCAAATACTTGGAAAATTTGGGCTTATGATTTTTCCAAATAATCTTTATTTTCATTTTTTAACTTTTTTGCATCTTTTTAAAATAAAAAGTCGTATGATCTTTAAAGGTTCATGAATCTTCCTCCGCCTCCAAAGGTGTGTGAACAAGGTGCAAGCTGAAGCTCAATAAAATTACAAAAATATATAGAGGAGCACCCAAAAAAGCTAAAATATGCAAACATTGAATAAGTAAATTCTGGTATTACATTAGCACTATAGGAATTATGTTTGAAAAAATAGATACTTAGCTTATGAATTGGCCAATACAGGTGTGCCCAACAGCCAACAACGAGGTGCAACACTTTCTTCCCTCTGGAACTTGTAACAAATCTTCCTCTGGAACTGGTCACAGATCTTCTCCCAGAACAGGTCACAAATCTTCCTCTGGAACTGGTAAGCCCGCTCCTCTGCTCACACAACCGTCCTGCTACAGTGTCAGGTGCCTCCTCCACTTTCTCGGCTCTCTTAGGCTTTTCTAATTATTAACTTTCCCCCCGCTGTCACCTGACCTGGTGCTTCCTCACTCCTCTTCTCTGGTGGAACATGTCCTTCGCTCTGCAGTTCCTTCTACTGTCATCCTCTCAGCTTTTCTCTGTTGATTTTGATGTTGATTTTGATGTTGATTTTTACTTGTATTCACACCTTGATCTCCCTATTACCTCTTACCCATTGAAGCCTTTTAGTGCCCCCTTTTTTTATTATTGCTTTTTGGTTCTCCCATGCCAGTATTGGGGTCCTTACTGTCCTCTAGAATTGCCAATGTGGAGATGCCAATGCTAGTAAAGCCTTTATAGACTCAGTTAATATGTAGTAGTGGCAAGTTTGTACATTTGAGCATTTTGTGGTATTGCCATAACCAAATTACCCCCTCTGTTTCCATAGCTCATAAGACAATTATGCATGTGGTTTGAAATGCCAACCAATAAGAGTACAGCCTTATTCCACCAATCCTGGAAGACCACAGTGCCCTGAGAGTGGAGCGGAGTTCATATGCTACATGGCTTCAATCTAGGGGCTCCGGTTCTGATTGGAAGATTATAACCTCAGCCTAGGAATTCCGGTTCCGGATGGCAGGATAACATGGTATCATCATACTCTGCATGGCCTCAGTCTATGAACTTTGGGTCCAACAAGAGGAGCACCAAAACTAGATTATATTCAGCAGGAGTCCAGCCTAGGATTTGGCTGGAATATCAGAGACTATTTAAGGAAGATACCCAGTTTGGGACAATACAGTCACCTGCAATAGACATTGCTGTGATCGGTCAGCTTCCTAAGCTTGTCGCTATTGCTTTTTCGGTGGTTGACTGCTGAAAGTGGGGTGCTGCTGGATTGGAGTAAGAGGCCCTAGAAGCCTTGAAGGCACAAATATTCTAATTCCTGGTGGGTCAGTGGAAGGGTGAGACTCTGTTGCCTGTTACATTGTGTGTTTTGCTTGGTTATGTGTTATATATATGCCTTTGACTGTTGGGGAACCAATAAAGTCTTACCATTGTGTGGTTCCCTCACCCTGTGTTGTCTCAGTAGTTTTCTGCCCACGGTTAATGAGTTTGGGTGTTCAGTTGGGATGAGCCCTGGTCCATGCAGTCTTTCTAAAGGCGGCCGGGCCAGCGGAGGGAAGCACCCACTGACCCCCGTGTCTCCACAGAAGAGAGCACCCACTGACCCCCGTGTCTCCACAGAGGAGAGCACCCACTGACCCCCGTGTCTCCACAGAGGAGAGCACCCACTGACCCCCGTGTCTCCACAGAGGAGATCACCCACTGACCCCCGTGTCTCCACAGAGGAGAGCACCCACTGACCCCAGTGTCTCCACAGAGGAGATCACCCACTGACCCCCGTGTCTCCACAGAGGAGAGCCCCCAACGACCCCCGTGTCTCCACAGAGGAGAGCACCCACTGACCCCCGTGTCTCCACAGAGGAGAGCACCCACTGACCCCCGTGTCTCCACAGAGGAGAGCACCCACTGACCCCCGTGTCTCCACAGAGGAGAGCACCCACTGACCCCCGTGTCTCCACAGAGGAGAGCACCCACTGACCCCCGTGTCTCCACAGCGGAGAGCACCCACTGACCCCCGTGTCTCCACAGAGGAGAGCACCCACTGACCCCCGTGTCTCCACAGAGGAGAGCACCCACTGACCCCCGTGTCTCCACAGAGGAGAGCACCCACTGACCCCCGTGTCTCCACAGATGAGAGCACCCGCTGACCCCGTGTCTCCACAGAGGAGAGCACCCACTGACCCCCGTGTCTCCACAGAGGAGAGCACCCACTGACCCCCGTGTCTCCACAGAGGAGAGCACCCACTGACCCCTCCTAATTTATCGACACTAAAGGTACCTTTTACACGCCGCCACTGAGGGGTAGCAACTGCCTGGCAATCGTGATTTTTGTCACGGTTGCGTTGAAATTGCTACGAAGTTGCAGCGTCTAATTTGGGAAAGTGATCGTGATTTTCGCAGTTGCTCCTGGTTGCGGTTTCAGAACATTGTTCTAAAATCAGAGGCAACCCAAAGGGTGAATTGCCCTTGTATTGGCGTGTAAACGGGCGATAGGGATGGAATCTGCGTCGCCTAGTGATTTCCCCGGGGCGTGCCACAGCGTGTTTGTTACCGCGCCCCATCAGCGTTGATTGGTGGGGGCTACTGTGTCACCATTGGCTGTCCCTTCTCAGGGCGCCATATTTAAAGAGCTGCCCATTCACACTACACAATTGCAATGGCGTCATGTATTAGCCAGCCTTCCTGCGCAGGCTGGCCAATCATGACGCTATTGTGTTGTCTAATCAGCGTGTTAGCATCACGGAATACACAACTCTGTCACGCCTATGTTCTTGCGGCGCAAAAGATGTACGCCCAGATTCCTTTGTGGATAGCGGCGTGTGAAGCGGCGACTGTATTCAACAGGAAATTATCCGCAGGATCTGTTTCAGTTTCCGGGGAACCACGATACCTTGAGTTGACAACGCAATTGCGGCGTGTTCATGCGGAATCGGCGATCGTTAGTAACCGTTAAAAAAGTGCATGCGCACGTACGGTTGCTACCGATTGCCAGTGATAGTTGCGGCTTGTAAAGGTACCTTAAATGAGATCCCATCCTGGGTCATCCAGACTAAGTGAGATCCCTTCTTAGTTTATCGACACTAAATTACATCCTGTCCTAGGTCATCCAGACTAAATGTAATCCCAATATAGGTCATCCAGACTAAATGAGATCCCTTCCTAGGCCATCTAGACTAAGTGAGATCCTATCCTAGGTCATCCAGACTAAGTGAAATCCCTTCTTAGTTTATCGACGCTAAATGACATCCCGTCCTAGGTCATCCAGACTAAATGAGATCTCATTCTATGTTATCCAGATTGGATGAGATCCCATTTTAGGTCATCCAGACTAAATGAGATCCCTTCCTAAGTCATCCAGGCTAGATGAGATCCCTTCCTAGGCCATCTAGACTAAGTGAGATCCCTTCCTAGGCCATCTAGACTAAGTGAGATCCCTTCCTAGGCCATCTAGACTAAGTGAGATCCCTTCCTAGGTCATCCAGACTAAGTGAGATTTCTTCCTAGTTTATCAACACTCAATGAGATCCCATCCTAGATCATTCAGACACTCCATTGACAGTGTTTGGAAGGCTCTCATCAGTCTTAATGAATTCTGTGCACTATAACCAACCCTGGGGATGTCATTGGGCTTCACCCGACATCACATAGTAGATGGGCACAATGACGGGCTAACGATTGTGGGGCCGTCGCCCCTTTAATTCCTGCCCAAGTAATGAGCTATAGGACTAAGAGAATCCTTATTTCTGTTTCATTCACTATGATTTATTTTTTCTTTACCTGATTCACATTTGATATTTTTAACAAGAACGTTACCCAGAAAATGTTCCTGTCTCTTCCGCGACGCCCCTGAGTATTACCCGTCATTATCCGTAAGTTATGGCTCCTGAGCCCGAGATGAGCGCTGTCTCCTAAAACTGCAGGTTGCGATTCCCTACGAAAAAAAAAGCAAAATAAAAACCGGGTTGCCATGAATCTAAAGTTAATGGCGCAGCAGTCAGCGGCAATCTGTTGGACTGTCTACTGAAACCACTGTGCTGCTAATTACAGCTCGTGAATGATTTTCCTTCAGATGGAAGCCTGAAGACCATAATATAACATTTCTGTACTTTCAGACCTTAATACACTTGTTAAATAAATGTTAGCCGTTACATTGTCTTATTTATTGCCGAGCGATTCGCACACGTGGAGATGCGCTTGTAGGATTGTTAAGGCTAATAGATCACATCCTGGATTTCTTGCTTTTTAATGGTACATATGTTACTTTAGACGTTACTTGTCTCTCGGCACTGAGGCCGTCATTTGATGTACTGTATTCCAAGTTTGCAGTCTAGCCGCCGGATGACAAGTATATACATAAACACAATGTATAGCCGTATACGGAGAACGCGGATCTGTCACTGACAATGAGGTGTCAAGGAAAGATACATTTTATATTATTTATACCGTGGTGTAAAATTGGAACTTGTTCGAAAATGGCACAAAGGTCACACGAGGATATCGGCACCGGGGAGCGGCCAGCAAGCCTTCCTAAAAAGCTAGAGCTCATTGCATTTGGTGACCATAGTCATCTGGATAAACATAGTTAAGCCAATGGGAGTTAAGCTAAGTAGGGGGACACCCAGCGGAAGGATGACGAGGGGGGGGAAAGGAGTCCCTGACATCAAAGCCCCCGTCACACATGGCGACAGGGCTGGGGATGTCGGACGTTTTTGGCGCCCCGCCAGCGACACCTCCAGCCCCGCGCCGGTGAGCTGTCAGGCGGCATCGCCTCCGGGGTGTATGGAAACCCCAGCGGCGATGCAGGACAATGGGAGCCTATGGCTCCCATCGCCTGACAGGTCGCCAGCACCCGGTTACACGGGGCGATGTATGCACATAGCCCCAGATCGGTCGCCTGGTTTCAGAGCACTGCTCTGAAACCAGGCGACCGCCCGGCACCGCCGACATCGCCCCTTTACATGAGGCGACGTAGGGGTGATGTCGCCACCGATAGGCCACGTCACCACGTCACCTATGTAATGGGCGGCGATGTCACCCCGTGTGATGGGGGCTTAAGGGCAAAGGTAAGATGGTGACCCCTAAAAATGCTAGCACTGACACCTAACTCCCCTGATAACTCTATACAGACTCCACCACTTTCGCTGATCAGGATACCTCGTCCCTGTCTGTCCTTCATCTAAGACTACTTAGGGATCAGACAGGGTGGACACTGGTCAACTCAGCTAACAACTAAAGGCAAACACCAGGGAAACAAACAAAGGGAGGGAAGGAGAAACACTTAGCTGAAAGAAGAACCAGACAGCAAACTACACCGGAAGTCCACAATGCACTGCTGAGCTAGGAAGCAACACCAACTGCAAACACACTACCACCAGCAATGGGGTATAAATAGAGACAGCTGAAAGGTAGGAAGGTAGGAGTCCTAGTGACCTCCAGCTATCTCTAAGGAGAGGACAGAACCACAATTTAGGATTTTGGTTGTTTTAGCCAGATGCTGCGACCTTCTGTTAGTGGCCCAAAGAGCCACATCCATGTCTCATGATACACCATTGACAGCTGCTTAATGTCACATTTGGACAGGAAAATGTCCATCACTCGATGTAGCACAAAACGACAGCGGGATGGTAAATGAAAGGAAGGCCTTAACAGTAAGGAGTGGGGGATGGAGACACCTCCTGACTCTGGTCCATGTCTGTCCCTCCCTGCCCTAACACCCGAAGCAGGTCCTTCCCCCCCGCTGGCATCACGTAACTTAAGGCAACACTGGCTAGTGCGTAGGCCTGTGAGTACACTAGATCTCACCTCTAGCGTAATAACACATGGGGATAGGAACACAGACTGTGGTATGACCAAAAGGATATCAAACTTGAAGATAGAAGCCAGACTGCAAAAGGTTTCAACAGCTCTGCTCCAAGACAGCAGGACAGCACCTCACTCCGACCTATGGTCGTAATGCACAAATGCCCTTGCGTTCACTTCCAGAGACATTAGATCCTCCTGATCCCCATAAACACTGAGATGAGATAAAAACCATACAATCAGCTCTACGGCCATAACACACCTCTCAGTGGTGACCTGTGGAATAAAATACATACACTGAGATTGGTGGTAGGTCGAGTTGAAAACACATAGGGTTGTGGACCAAATGGGCTACAGGAAATTATCAATTTTGTAAGTAAAAAGACTGCGAGCAATCAACTCGTGACACCTATGGGTCACGTTAATCTGGCCATGGTCCTAACAACTGTTATGGCAATAGCCAAGTACTCAACCAGACCAGTGAATGATGGTGATGGAGAGAATGAAGTAGACTAAATACCGATATGGTGTCGGCATTATTCTCTGGCTATACGGCACCCAGGAACATACTTATATATGAAAACTTTAATACACAAGTCAACAACTTTGACATTATTGGACACTTTCAATCAATGAGTGCATTGATTAATTGTTTGACACATTGATGCAAATAGCAGGGTGTATAGTCTTATAGTCTTATCCAGGTATGTTTTAGCAGCATCAGAACATTGCAAAGTCATCTGGTTTAAGTGTAAGAAATGCGGAGTAATCTTGTAAGAGGAATTGAAATTATTATCAGAATTGCTAATTTTTTTTTAAGTGTATCAAACACCATCTTAGATTTTATGATGCAAAATATCAGTATTATATTATAACATTAATAATGTCCATAAACCAGCTCATAATCCGATGATTTCCTTTACATCACCAATGTTAGATGCCATCCGATGGTGGAGCATCCCTGTGTCCAACATAATGGACACAAAGATAATGGAGCTTTGTGTAGAGATGAGTTGACTCGTTGAAGTTCAGGTTTGCTGGATTTGGTCAGATTTTAGGTAAAAGTTTGGCTTGAGACCCAGACTTGAACCAAACCCCATCAAAGTCAATGAGGACCTGTGCTGTAAAATGGTTGTCGTAAAGGCTAGGGGGGCTGTAAAAGGAAGCAAAATGGGGGAAAATGTGGATATGAAATACAAAAAAAATCGGCGTGGGTTCCTGCCTATTTTTGAAAGCCAGCACAGATAAAACAGACAGCTACGGGCCGCTTCCCCCAGCTGTCTGGTTTACCTAGGCTGGTTATCAGAACTAGAGGGAATCCCATGACCTTTTATAAAATATTTAAAAAATAATAATTTAAGAAAATGATGTGGGCTCTTGTCTACCTTTGAAAACTGGAACTTCCAAGAATTATTTTGAAGTAATATTGGTGAGCAAAGGCATGGGTAGGACAGTACACCAAACTCGAACACATAAACTTGCACAACTGGTGTCCGGTATGATCTGCAAAATTTTCTAGCCTTGTATAATACACCTTGAGTGATCATCCCTTACCCTACTGGGGATAGCAAGGTGAAAACAATGTACTTCCATATATATCCCACACAGGTGGAAGGGAAGGGGCTTCCATTGTCTGATGAACCCTAGACAGAGATTGAGCAGGTCGGAGGTGCACTGTTAGAGCCAGTTGGAGTCAGGAAGGAATTTTTTCCCCCAATGTGGAGCTTAGTGTTGCCACATGGGTTTTTTTTTTGCCTTCCTCTGGATCAACATGTTAGGCTATGGGGGAACTAGATGGACTTAAAGTCTTCCTTCAACCTTAAAAACTATGTTACTATGTTACTATGTTATGGAAAAAACACCATGAGGGCACTGCTTCTTAGATGTCAGCATATGGAAAATAATTAAAGAAACGGCTGTGCAGTAAAATATTGTCCATTATTTGATGCTTTATTTAAACACATTTTGGATAGTAGATCTGGAATAGTATGGGAAGCACAGTGGCTCAATGGTTAGCACTGTATATGGTGGCTCAGTGGTTAGCACTGTATATGGTGGCTCAGTGGTTAGCACTGTATGGTGGCTCAGTGGTTAGCATTGTATGGTGGCTCAGTGGTTAGCACTGTACGGTGGCTCAGTGGTTAGCACGGTATGGTGGCTCAGTGGTTAGCACTGTATGGTGGCTCAGTGGTTAGCACTGTATGGTGGCTCAGTGGTTAGCACTGTATACGGTGGCTCAGTGGTTAGCACTGTATGGTGGCTCAGTGGTTAGCACTGTATATGGTGGCTCAGTGGTTAGCACTGTATACGGTGGCTCAGTGGTTAGCACTGTATGGTGGCTCAGTGGTTAGCACTGTATATGGTGGCTCAGTGGTTAGCATTGTATATGGTGGCTCAGTGGTTAGCACTGTATATGGTGGCTCAGTGGTTAGCACTGTATATGGTGGCTCAGTGGTTAGCACTGTATGGTGGCTCAGTGGTTAGCACTGTATATGGTGGCTCAGTGGTTAGCACTGTACAGTGGCTCAGTGGTTAGCACTGTATGGTGGCTCAGTGGTTAGCACTGTACAGTGGCTCAGTGGTTAGCACTGTATATGGTGGCTCAGTGGTTAGCACTGTATATGGTGGCTCAGTGGTTAGCACTGTATATGGTGGCTCAGTGGTTAGCACTGTATATGGTGGCTCAGTGGTTAGCATTGTATATGGTGGCTCAGTGGTTAGCACTGTATATGGTGGCTCAGTGGTTAGCACTGTATATGGTGGCTCAGTGGTTAGCACTGTATATGGTGGCTCAGTGGTTAGCACTGTATATGGTGGCTCAGTGGTTAGCACTGTATATGGTGGCTCAGTGGTTAGCACTGTATATGGTGGCTCAGTGGTTAGGACTGTATATGGTGGCTCAGTGGTTAGCACTGTATATGGTGGCTCAGTGGTTAGCACTGTATATGGTGGCTCAGTGGTTAGCACTGTATATGGTGGCTCAGTGGTTAGCACAGTATGGTGGCTCAGTGGTTAGCATGTATATGGTGGCTCAGTGGTTAGCACTGTATGATGGCTCAGTGGTTAGCACTGTATGGTGGCTCAGTGATTAGCACTGTATGGTGGCTCAGTGGTTAGCACTGTATGTGGTGGCTCAGTGGTTAGCACTGTATGGTGGCTCAGTGATTAGCACTGTATGGTGGCTCAGTGGTTAGCACTGTATGGTGGCTCAGTGGTTAGCACTGTATGGGGGCTCAGTGGTTAGCACTGTAAGGTGGCTCAGTGGTTAGCACTGTATATGGTGGCTCAGTGGTTAGCACTGTATGGTGGCTCAGTGGTTAGCACTGTATACGGTGGCTCAGTGGTTAGCACTGTATGGTGGCTCAGTAGTTAGCACTGTATATGGTGGCTCAGTGGTTAGCACTGTATGGTGGCTCAGTGGTTAGCACTGTATATGGTGGTTCAGTGGTTAGCATTGTATAGTGGTTCAGTGGTTAGCACTGCATGGTGGCTAAGTGGTTAGCACTGTTGCTTTGCAGCGTTGGAGTCTTCGGTTCAAAATCCAGCAAGGACAACAATTGCCAGGAGTTTTTATGTTCTCCCTATGCTTGTGTAGGTTTCCTCGGGGTGCCTGTTATGATCTCCTAACAACTAACACAAGAAACTAGGGTCAATCTCGGAATAAACACACTTGACTCAACTGGTTTCTGAACAGACTAAGGTTCCTAGATGTGCAGTCCCCATTGGCCCTTACGCAGGCTGGGATAACCTTAACCACAAGACTAGGAGATAACAACTCGAACCTGACTTCCTTATCGGCCGTCGAGTGTTCCTTAGTAAATGTAAATGGGGGAAAGGGGAAGAGCACCAAAACCCTAAATCAGGAAGGTGTGTAGCGATAGAAAGGATCCCTGAGTGAGAAAATAATAAACTACGAAAATAAAGTGAAGTACTACTGTCAGAAAGAAATACCTCCTACCTCCTAGTTAAAGAAAGCAGAAAGGAGTAGGTTGGATAGACGAAACAGCAGAGATCAATAACCCAACTGATCTCTATCTGACTGGTAGAAATACAAACATAGCATGGCTGTAACTTCAAGTAGAATCCACAAAAAATATCACCAGCAGAAACCATCAGCCAGGGGAAGGTGTAAATAGCCGCACCCAAAAGGTGATAGGGCAGAGTAAAATTAACAAATTAAAGCACCTGTTATCCAATAAGCAATAAAACACGGAGTACAAATAATAAGGATACAGAAAGAAAGTGACCCACTGTGCATCAGTCATAAGTCATATGTTTCATGGCAAACCTTCACATCTCTCCCGGCAGCGCCCATAAGGTATGCCATAGCTGCACTAATAATCTCACACATAAGATACTAAAAAGTGCTGCCTGCACAAAGATTTGGGCAACACCCGGAATATTTTCGCACTCTAGCCTTATCCAAGAAGCCTCCCGGTGGGAGTCAGAGCCCGCCACTAGTCTTTGGGTGCCCATAGTGATCTTTATACCAGTCAAGTCAATGGTTGGGTTCTCAAGGAGTTACTTTCTTTCAAATTTTTGATACAAATAAGAGCCCAGTTCCGCACTTTGGTCATTGGACAATATTAACATTGGGACCAAAAAATGTCAAGATCAATTTTGGACATTAGTGAAAATAATTGTAATAGTAACTGAGGTGGAGGAGCTGGACTCCTCCCAGACGCAGCGCTGCAGCCCTTCTTTAATAATTAATCCGCACTATTCACAGACTCCATGAAGCGATGCAGAATCTGAGAGGTGGGAGACGGATGAGGCCGTTCGGTGTTATAAAGCAGCGGGGGCCCCGTAATCACACCACGATTTATGGAGACAATAAGGCGACGGCTT
The DNA here is from genome assembly GCA_033576535.1 of Allobates femoralis. Lineage (NCBI taxonomy): Eukaryota > Metazoa > Chordata > Amphibia > Anura > Aromobatidae > Allobates > Allobates femoralis. Next base: position 187,336,973 of record JARQOC010000008.1, read on the forward strand.
CTTACTGTGTACAGAAATTATTCCGCACTGGAACATTTCACATTTAGGGTTTTTTTCTTGTATTTTTTCAGACTGAATTTTTGAGGTGAGAAAAGAACCAAAACCCAAAGTGTCAAGAGACGATGTGTGATATTAACCCATCATTGTCCGGGGCCGAGCAGATCGGACCTCACTGAACGTACAGTGCAGGTCTTATACCAACAGCATCAGCCAATGGCATGGAGGTTTAGATACAAGGGTTAGCAGGCTGTATCCTATAATAAAGGATTAGATACACAGCTCAGCAGACAGTATCACACAAGGATAGGATTAGATACACAGCTCAGCAGACAATATCACACAATAGGATTATATACACAGCTCAGCAGACAAGATAGGATTAGTTACAGCTCAGCAGACAGTATCACACAAGATGGGATTAGATACACAGCTCAGCAAACAGTATCACACAGGAGAGGATTAGATACACAGCTCAGCAGACAGTATCACACAGGAGAGGATTAGATACACAGCTCAGCAGACAGTATCACACAAGATGGGATTAGATACACAGCTCAGCAGACAGTATCACACAGGAGAGGATTAGATACACAGCTCAGCAGACAGTATCACACAGGATAGGATTATATACACAGCTCAGCAGACAAGATAGGATTAGATACAGCTCAGCAGACAGTATAACACAAGATGGGATTAGATACACACAGGGGCGTAACTACAACAGGTGCAGGGGTTACAATTACACTCGGGCCCTGGAGCCTAGGAGGCCCCAAAAGTCACTTTGGCCTATAGAAAAAGACTAATAATATTAAAGATTTCCAATAATTCGGGGCCCCATAGGAGCTTTTACATCAGGGCCCAAGAGCTTTAGTTTAGGCTGATGTGAAAGGGGCCTTAGGGTACCTTTACACACCGCAACTTTTGGCGGCGATCGGAGGCGACCTAACATGCGTGTGCACATTTTTCATGGCTGCCTCCGAATGCCAAAGGCGCTTTTACACGCCGCAATTTCGCCCTCAATCTAAGGCGATGTGTCGTCCCGGAAGTTCCGACACCAACAGCGGGAAACATCCGGTTGACTCCTGACGCCGCTTCCCACGCCGCAATCCCCAAAGGAATGTGGGCGTACATGTTCAGCGCGGCGAGAACATAGGCGTGCCAAATTGTTTTACACCGCGCCCCAAACACGCTGATTAGACCACGCAATAGCGTTATGATTGGGCAGCCTGCACAGGAAGGCTAATACATGACACCATTGCCATTGTGTGGTGCTGAAGTGACAGCTCTTCAGATATGGCGCCCTGTGAAGGGACAGCCAATGGAAACACAGTAGCCCCCACCAATCATCGCTGATGGGGCGCGGTATCCAGCACGCTGTGGCACGCCTCTGGGAAATCACTAGGTGACGCAGATTCCATCCCTATCCCCCTTTACACGCCAAAAGCCGGGAATTTCCCCTTCATGGTCGCCTCTGGTTTTGGAGCAGTGCTGTGAAATCGGAACCAGGCGCAACTTTCAAAATCACCACCGGGTTCCACAAATACATGCCGCAATTTCGCTGCTGCTGTGGGAAGAGGAGTAATTGTAACGCTGGAAACATACACCGAAGGCTGAAGGACCTGTGGTTGCCGAGTGACTGGGATCAACAGCAAAAGGACCTGCGGTGACAAAGTTCCGGTTTCGCAGATCACGTGACTTCTGGAAAGCTTCCAGAAAGATCGGCGGTGAAGCAGACTGGTGCCACTAGGATTTGTACGCTAACTGGTGTTGTGCAGGGGCGCACAACGCAGAAAGGTGAGCGGTTAGGTAACCCACCACAAGCCCCTGCAATTAGCTCATAGGTACTTCTCATTGCACCCCCTTCTATTTCTTTTGCAAAAGGTAATCAAAACACTTGTCCTAACAGAGTCTTCAAAGGGGAAAACTGGTGAAAACTGCAAGGTACAAGCCTTATATTAGCCAGAAATGTTATTCCTCACAGGTATATATTCATTCATAAGCTTCTTCTGAAACATCACCTGAAATGACAGGTACAGAGATGTGTGAGCGAGCCAATGAAAAGGAAACGTGCAAATAAGTGCTACAAACGTGCACCATCACCTCCTGCTCAGATATTGCAGCGCCCCCTTATGCTCGGATGTCAGATTTCAATAAATCATCATCATCTCCAAGTCAACTTGGCAAAAAAGTTCAGTAAATAACACTTTTAGAGAAGGAAAAATTCAAGTCTTGGCAGTAAGTAAATGTATTTTCCCCGTCTCCAGCATTCAGAGATTGCTACATTTAAAACTTAAAGCTGAAATTATTTAAAGTACTCAACTAACTGTGCAATAATATCATATATCATCATTCCAGCTAAAGTCGAGGAGAAAAGCGATTAGTGGAAAATTGTATTATTAAAACTCTTATCTTGTATCTGCATGGAGACACAGTAATGGCCTAATTGTTCAGAACCCACAAGGATAAATGTATCCAGACAGAATAATATTTTAATTATGGAAGTCATCTATGACTGTCTCTACATGGAAGTGATTCGATAACGTTGCATACAACGTACCCAGTCAATATCTGCGTGGGAGAGACGTGAAACTGAAAATTCAGACTCTGATTGAGACTTGTTATCTGTCTTCAGTTCGGTTTATGCATTTACTCAAAAGTCTTCAGACTTAATGCATTAGTGTAAGGTCAGATTACCGAGAACTTAAATATTATAAATGGGAAGACTCCATTTACCTGGAGCAAATGATCATGATTTCTGCTAATCAGATATCAGAAACAAATCCATGAACTAAGATGTTGACTAAGTAATAATGTAACTTTTGCAAAAAAAAGAGAGTTTGCAATAAAAGGAGGAAAGCATAAAGTCAGTGTCATGGGGTGGTATAGCAGATAGGGAATCAGGAAGCAGGATGGTAGAGCATTCAGGGGAGAAAGTCTGACCCTTAGACTGGGGATCCCTGGCACACCCTGCTCTCAGATGTACCTCAAATGGTGAGGAGGTCTGGGTCACCACCCTAGCCCTATGTTCCGGATAAGTCTTAGGCTAAGAGCCCCTACCTCCACCCATGGACCAGGAAAACCCAGCAGCTTCAATGGAAATCAACGGCAGCAAACACAGCTCAGCACGGCACGACTTCACAGTACGGGGTCCAAGCAGAAATGAGCTCTAGTGGAGGGAAGTGGAACTACTTAAAGGTTGAAGGAGTGGAGATCTCAATGCACTGACCCACCCCTTCACCTCTACCTGCAGAGCTGCACACTACAGCAGCTTTCTGAGATTAACGCTCAATGTGCCAAAGGAAATTAAATCACAGCAGCAACACACGTGACAGTCAGGATGCAGAAAAGACTAACAAAAGATACAATGTTTGCAAAAGAGGAAAACTCAAAATAACCCATTAAACAGTAATGCATGAGCTGTACCATGCCGGTACTCAAAACGAGCAGGTCATACGCTCGGACGATTGTGACTCTTGCATAATGGAAGTCTTTGGGAATTCAAGCTTTTTTATCTGGAAGATTTGGAGTTTCCCGTTGACTTCCATTATACTCTTGTTATGGTTAATATTATATATATGCCTTCATTATAATTTAGAAACAATTATGTCTTATTCATTTCAGTTTATGTTTGCTTTAAGACTGCGTCATGGAGTAAGTATAAAATATTCTAATATGAAACCTGAAGAAGGCTATGCTTTTAACAGATAGCTGAAACGCGTCGTAACTACATTATTGTCCTTAGTTTTTTATTACTAATAAATTTAATTTTGTAAGTGAAATTGTTACACTCGAAGGGCTGTGGAGCTGTAAAGTGGACTCAGGACCACTGGTGGAGTAGTGGTAGCTAAATAACTGATACAGCAAGAAACTGGAGAGTGACTCTCTGGATCTCGACAATGAACTCTAGTAGCGCAGCACGATGAGGTATCCCCAGTACAGCTTAGGAGGTCTAAATGCTGCGAATCCCAGACCAGATGGCGACCCGAACAGAACGAACAGATGAGAGGAGAAGACAGACTGTGGGAGCTCCATACAATCCCAGAGACACTGGTCCAGCTGGTATAGGAATCTGGACCGTCCCATGCACTGCAGGAGAGGATTTGCCAGCCCGTGATGGAATCCGGAGCATCAGAAAGATCCAGGATAATGAACTGTCTGCAGAGGATTCAGTGGAGACAGAGCTATTAGAATAATGCAGAATACAAAGCAACAATCTCCCTAGTGCAGAGGACTGCAGAGTGCGACGTGAGCAGAGGCAAGATTCCTAGAAAATGAACAACTTGCCCAGGCACTTCCCTTAGGGGGAGGATGCCTTTTACGTACAGAGTGGCTCAGCATTTAGGCTGAGAGCCCTAATAGGAAACAGGTGTACTGTTCCTTTAAGTGTGTGCAGAATGTGGCATGCACATCCTAAAAACATTCCCAGGATACCTGTTAAGGGGACACAGGTTTCTGGAAGAGAAGGAGGCAAATGGCTGGAAGGAATCACGGGCAGGGTGAACAGAACTAGCAGAGCTGCTTGATGAACACCGATCTCCCTGCTTAGCAGAGACTGGCCCTGCAGCAGGGACAGAGTGGGTGAGGCGCATAGAGCCACGTGATGGGCACTTATCTTCATGCTCAGCAGAGACCGGCCCTGCAGCAGAGACAGAGTGGGTGAGGCGCATAGAGCCAGCAGAGACCGGCCCTGCAGCAGGGACAGAGTGGGTGAGGCGCATAGAGCCAGCAGAGACCTGGCCTGCAGCAGGGACAGAGTGGGTGAGGCGCATAGAGCCGCGGGATGGGCACTTATCTTCATGCTCAGCAGAGACCGGCCTGCAGCAGAGACAGAGTGGGTTTAGGCGCATAGAGCCAGCAGAGACCGGCCCTGCAGCAGAGACAGAGTGGGTGAGGCGCATAGGCCAGCAGAGACCTGCCCTGCAGCAGGGACAGAGTGGGTGAGGCGCATAGAGCCACTCGAGGGGCACCGATCTTCATGCTCAGCAGAGACCTGCCCTGCTGCAGGGACAGAGTGGGTGAGGCGCATAGAGCCAGCAGAGACCTGCCCTGCAGCAGGGACAGAGTGGGTGAGGCGCATAGAGCCACTCGAGGGCACCGATCTTCATGCTCAGCAGAGACCTGCCCTGCAGCAGGGGCAGAGTGGGTGAGGCACATAGAGCTGCAGGATGGGCACCAGCCTCGCTGTCCATGAGAGACCGGCCCGGCGACCGAAGACTAAAATCAACACAGGAAGCAGAATACTGATTCTTACTGAGACTAACGGAGCCACTCGGAGAGGGACGCACCACCACAATATGGATTACTTCTAGTTTTCAATTAAAAGTGTTGGAAATTTGTAACAAATGGATTTGCCCATCTCTACCTTACAATATTTGGATACAATTTGACGCAGATAACATGACTCACATTTAAAGTAAAAAAAAATTATTTTATTCCACAAAGTTTTTTTAAAATTCCCAACTTCATTTTGATTTTACCAAGGTGAATTATGTGAATGAATGAAGCCCCGATAGGAGCTCGGAGTGACGACAGGAGCATAGCGCTGAGTGAGATCTCCTCCTTGTGATTTTGCTCTGATTTTAATTACATATTGTTCCCTAATGAAATGTTCATCATCGGGGGACGTTATGTGAAGACCGTTTGCCTGAGAAGGTGAAGAATAAGCGGTTACCGGTCAAGATGGAGATTGCAAAACATTCAGATATTTATTGGAGTCGTTGAGCCTAAAGAAGAAGAAGAAGAAGACGGCGGATCCATTGGTCTTGTGCATGGAGGATTAAGGTCATAGAATAACTGAGCAGAATGCATAAAGAGAATACAAATTAAATAGATTAACCTTTAAGCCGTGATGAGCGGCAAATGATATGAGCATTGATTAGACTGATCCTTATGGACGCGGAATACCAAAGGCTTTAATTACTTACTTGGCAGTTGAAATAAACAAATACATCAAATTACTACCTTCAGCCTCTTCTCCCGGTATCGTCTACAATCTACTGAAGCCTTTGATAGCTCCAGACCAATTCGCTGCTGAGGAAGTTTAGGATTTCTTAATTTAATCACAGGGTAATGATATTGCCATTGCTCTGGTTCCTGTAAATACAATTTGGAAGACTTAAACATTTCAACATTTCCTCGCGAAATTCTACAGACGTGTCTCATGGTGAATATACCAGAAGAGTCTTAAAGGAGACAAACCAACAATCCTACCGGTATGGACTGTTGAGGATTCAGGGCAATACAACAGGTGCAGGGGTGGCAACCCCACCCGGGCCCTGGAGCCTAGGGGGCCCCAAAAGTGCCTTTGACCTATAGAAAAAGACTAATGCTCTCGAAAGATTTGCAATAATTGGGGCCCCTTGGAAATGTGGCATCGGGGCCTAGACTTCAAGTACGCCTTGCCACTATCACCTGTTTTGCCCTTTTGGTTTAGTCATTCAGAGAAGTCTTTGTATTAAACTATTTTTATTGTTCCCATAGATCGATGGATTAATCAAAATTGTCTAAATAAGTTCTATACTGTCAGATATGGAGCTTCCTAGTACTATTATTTCAAAAGTTATTCCCAAAAAAATCAAGTTATCCACTGTCCAAAAGATAAGGGATAAGTTGCTGATCCACTGACTGCTGGAATCCCTAGTACCTAAAAATGGGGCTCTAGAACCCTAAAACATGGCCTTATAGCCTAATCCTGAATGGAATAGAGATCTGAATGTGTGGACTCCACTCCAGGACACAGCTAAAGTGCTCGACAGTCCCATACACAATGAATGGAGCAGAGATCAGCATGCGCGGCCTCCACTCCTAGGATACAGCTGAGTGCTCGACAGTCCCATACACAATGAATGGAGCAGAGATCAGCATGCGGGCCTCCACTCCAGGACACAGCTGAGTGCTCGACAGTCCCATACACAATGAATGGAGCAGAGATCAGCATGCGCAACCTCTATTCCAGGACACAGCTGAGTGCTCGACAGTCCCATACACAATGAATGGAGCAGAGATCAGCATGCGCGGCCTCCACTCCAGGACACAGCTGAGTGCTCGACAGTCCCATACACAATCAATGGAGCAGAAATCAGCATGCGCGGCCTCCACTCCAGGACACAGCTGAGTGCTCGACAGTCCCATACACAATAAATGGAGCAGAGATCAGCATGTGCGGCCTCCACTCCAGGACACAGCTGAATGCTCGACAGTCCCATACACAATGAATGGAGCAGAGATCAGCATGCGTGCCTCCACTCCAGGACACAGCTGAGTGCTCGACAGTCCCATACACAACGAATGGAGCAGAGATCAGCATGCGCGGCCTACACTCCAGGATACAGCTGAGTGCTCGACAGTCCCATACACAATGAATGGAGCAGAGATCAGCATGGCAGCCTCCACTCCACACACAGCTGAGTCTCGACAGTCCCATACACAATAATGAGCAAGATCATCAGCACGGCCTCCCTCCAGACACGCTGAGTGCTCGACAGTCATACACATTAATGGAGCAGGATTCAGCATGTGCGGCCTACATTGGACACAGCTGAAGGCTCAGAACAGTCCATACACAATGAATGGAGTAAGATGAATGGCGGCTCCCTCCAGGACAAGCTGAGTGCTCGACAGTCCCATACACAATCAATGGAGCAGAGATCAGCATGCGCGGCCTACACTCCAGGACACAGCTGAGTGCTCGACTGTCCCATACACAATGAATGGAGCAGAGATGAGCATGCGCGGCCTCCACTCCAGGACACAGCTGAGTGCTCGACAGTCCCATGCACAATGAATGGAGCAGAGATCAGCATGCACGGCTTCCCCTCCAGGACACAGCTGAGTGCTCGACAGTCCCATACACAATGAATGGAGCAGAGATCAGCATGCACGGCTTCCCCTCCAGGACACAGCTGAGTGCTCGACAGTCCCATACACAATGAATGGAGCAGAGATCAGCATGTGCAGCCTCCACAATCCCATTGATAAGGAATACAGCAGTACAAGTCTTCAGAGCTCTCTCGGGGTTCAAAAACCTCTTTTTAAGGATTGCTGAGGGTCCTAGCGATTGGACCTTTAGCAAACACCAAATACTGTCCTACCTTCTGGATGGTGTATAGCTTGATTAATTGAGACTCTTCCAGAAAAATGCTTGAGTCCCTCATTGATTTTCATTATACTCGAGTCACGCCCATCCAAGCGTACAACTGCTCTTAAGGAGTACCGAGCGCCCGAGCATGGTAGTGCTCGCTCATCATTAGTCAGCACCCCTATAGTGGTTACATGAGCACTTCACTAAGTGCACCACTGTCCAGATTGATGAGAGGCATCTAGCTTTGGACTAAACTTTTTAATTGGCTATTGATTCATAGAGATGGATACATCATTTAAATAAACTGTCCCCAAATCTCTGAACAATCTTCCGATATCATCAACCGTAATCTCTTCGATCCTCCCCAGATCTCCTCCTCTCCTCCACATTGTATGTTACCTCTCTAACTGCTGCAGATTCAACCGATGCATCCCCCATTTCTGGGAAACTGTCCCCCCATATCATCTCGACTATCTCCCTACACTCAGAACTCAAGCAGAACCTAAAAACCATCTCTTCAGTACGCCTACAGCCTGCAATGACCACAGTGCCACCTCACCGCCACTGGACCGTGCTCCACCACCACTGACCCGCGCTCCCCATCACTGAACCGGAGCTCCACCAACCTAAGACCCCGCGCTCACCATCACTGGATCAGCCCTCCATCAACCACTGGACCCGCGCTCCACCACCACTGGACCCAGCGCTCCACCACCACTGGAACCGGAGCTCCACCACCACTGGACCGGTGCTCCACCACACTGGACTCAGCGCTCCATCACCACTGGACCCGGCGCTCCACCACCACAGGACCTGGACGCTCCACCGCCACCACAGTAGACCCAACCTACTGTCTCATCCCCATCATCCTTAGAATGTAAGCCCGCAAGGGCAAGGTCCTCTCTCCCCTCTGTATCGTTTTGTCACTTCAGTTTGTTCATTGTATTTATAACTTGTTTGTATGTAACCCTCTATGTAAAAGACCATGGAATCAATGGGCTCTATAAAAAAATAATAATAATAATAATAATAATGAATAAATGTGCCTCAAACTTTACAAAGAAGTAAAATGAGTGGACTTTTTGTGGTTGACGACACTGCTGATGAAGAAGTATTAATACTTGCACCCATGGGAGTATTAAATAGTGGCCTAATTTGTGTTTCAATTTGTTTTGCTTTTTTAAATACAAAAATATTTGGATTGAAAAACATTAAAAAAAGATTTTTTAACTATTTCCTTTCTGATAATTGAGCATAGCTGGCGTCTGGCCGCCATCTTGCTGACTTATTAGGGGCTTGAAAGGAGTTTACAAATGGTAAACTCACTTCTCCTCTACCATCACATCACTGGCATTCTTCTCATCGCTTGTCTATCTTCTGTCTTTCATCGTCTGTTTTCTGACCTCCTTCCAGCTGGGTCTTCCATTGACCATGCCGTTAGGTGCACCGCACCCCATGAGAACGCATGCACCAAGCTGCACGTCCATACCGCGTATCTCAACTACTTTGCTAAAACCAGGAATGGACAGTTTAGGTAGCACACAGACAAGGGGATGCACGGTGCAATGCAGAAAATACAACGGGGGATGGAAAAGAGTAGGAAGGCGATAAAAGTAGGGAAGGGGGAGACGGGCTACCACCTGATGCTAATCTGCGTCTGCACCCTGAGCTCCCTAATGACCCTAAGCGGGTCCTTCACCCCCACCGATGTCACGTACCCACTCAATGTGCTGTCCCTCCACTCACCCTAGCTTGTACAAAAGCAGGTGAATGCACTAGACGTCACCTCTACAATAGCCCAACACAGGGGTACACAGACATGGGAACATAGACAATAGAAGATAGAACTCCAACACCATGGTTGCTGCAAAACTCCCGGATTGTAAACAACCCACACCAGACACTTCCAGCGACTTGTTCATTTCAAGGTGGTCAGCATAGAAATAATTCTGTATAGCCGCCATCATGTGGTGGAACATGTGACTATTTAAGGTAGAGGGGAGTGGTCACAAACCAGCAGTACCTGAGATAGGAGTAACAAGGAACAACCAATGTAGACATTTTGCTACGAAACGGACAACCTCTTTAAACCTTTACTGACAGATGTTGAACTCAAAGTGGTTTTCACGGACATTAATAATAATAATCTATATTTACAATAAGCAATTAATGCGATATCAGTGGGGGAATCATTAACGATCAGCTGATTGACGGTATTGCGGCACCCTGGAGCGCCACAGCACCACACATTCTGTAGTGGTTGGAAATGGTATTACAAGCTCTTTTGAACTCATTAATGCATAATATAGTAATGATAAAGGAATTTTAAAAAAGTAATTATCTCATCTGCTCATCGACCTATAATACTTTAATATCTTTCCCTGCTTGAGTTGATTTTTTTTGCTCATGTCCCTTTAAATCTGACTATGAAGCCGTTCAGTATTTGGCCATAAATGAACTCCCTGTAAATATTCTTTAATTATCTTATTTGCTGACAATTACCTAAGGAATAACGGAGTTAATGAAGCCGTGTAAAATATTGCTGAACATTCAATTGACGGAATATTGTGCGGCGCGGAGATGTTATCTGTAAATTGTGGAACACGTTGGCTGAAGGAAGAAGCAGATGGAAGAACGATAGAGAAAAACACAGAAACATCAGAGGAGGATTGAGGAATCTCAGAAGAAGGAAAATCACCAAAACAAGGAGAGATTTAATCCAGCGCTGTCCTGATTACACACGTCCGGAGACACCGCCTGACACACTGAGCCCCACATAACACACAGCTTATTACTTTATCTGAGGTTTTTATTTCTTATGTTTTTGCTTTTTGCAGGGATCAGATGTACTTATTTATTTATTTATATTAACCCTTTCCCCTTTGATGCATTCAGAGCCTCAATGACCAAAGCAAAGTGTTACCCTTATATGACAAGTTATAACTTAAGAATTATATGTATCCCGTGAATTTGATATTTTCTTCTTTTCTTTCTTCTTTCTTTCTTTCTTTCTTTCTTTCTTTCTTTCTTTCTTTCTTCTTCTTCTTCCTTCTTGTTTTTTTCCCTTACTTCTCTCTTTTCCTTTTATTACTTTTTTCTTTCAATAAGGCTTATGTTATTGCCGTCCCCTTTAGGCCCCTGATCAACTCTTCCTTCCTTCCTTCCTTCCTTCCTTTCCCTTTTCCTCTTTCAACCTCAATCTTTCAGTAAAATGGTTATGTTTGGGTCCCTTCACTTCAGGGCCCCTGATCAGCTCCTCTTTCTTTCCTTCCTTCCTTCCTTCCTTCCTTCCTTCCTTCCCTTTTCTCCTTTCCTCTTTCAATTTTTCTTTCAGTAAAGTGGTTACATTGGGTCCCTTCACTTCAGGGCCCCTAATCAGCTCCCTCCTTCCTTCTTCCTTCCTTCCTTCCTTCCTTCCTTCCTTCCCTTCCTTCCTTCCTTCCTTCCTTCCTTCTCCTTCCTTTTCTCCTTTCCCTCTTTCAACTCTTTCTTTCAGTAAAGTGGTTACATTGGGGCCCTTCATCTGAGGGCCCCTGATCAGCTCCTTCCTTCCTTCTCCTTCCTTCCTTCCTTCCTTTCTTCCTTCCTTCCTTCCTTCCTTCCTACCTTCCCTTTTCTCCTTTCCCTCTTTCAACGTCTTTCTTTCAGTAAAGTGGTTACATTGGGCCCCTTCATCTGAGGGCCCCTGATCAGCTCCTCCTCCTTCCTTCCTTTCTTCCTTTCCTCCGCCTTCCTTCCTCTTTCTTTTGCTTTACATACTTCCGTTCATTCTTCCTCCATTCTTTTCTTCTTTCCTTCTCTTTTCTCCTTTCCCTCTTTCTACTTCTTCTTTCTTTCAGTAAAGTGGTACATTGGGCCCCTTCATCTGAGGGCCCCTGATCAGCTCACTCCTTCCTTCCTTCCTTTCTTCTCTTCTTTCCTTCCTTCCTTCTCTTTTCTTTCATACCTTCCTTCATTCTTCCTCCATTCTTGTTATCTTCTTCTTTCCTTTCTCTTTTCTCCTTTCCCTCTTTCTACTTCTTTCTTTCTTTCTTCTCTTTCTTCCTTCTTCTTTCTTCTTCTTCTTTCTTTTCCCTTTCTCTTTCTTTCTTTCTTCTTCTCTTTTTCTTTCTTTCTTTCTTTCTTCTTTCTTTCTGTAGTCTATTCTTTCTGCCTTCTTTCTTCCTTCATGTGTGCCCTTTACTCAGCTCCCTCTTTCCTTCCTTCCTGGTGCTGGATATATATAAGCCATGAACTGCTGTCGAGGCCGGACTGACAATGGAGTGGTGCCCGGACCTAGAAGGCCAGCGGAAGGGACAGATACAAGGAGGGAAGAGTGTAACATTTCTTGTTTTTTAACACCTTTTTGACCCATTTGTTTGGCTCTGGCAAATCTCAGTGCATAATAGCAGATTTTTTTACATGGATAAAACTTGATGCCAATCGAATTTCCCACCTGATTTTGAGAAAACCTGTTGACTTTGAAGTTTTGAATAACTACTATAATAATGAATAAATAAGCCAAGAAGCCAGCGCTGCCTGTGGTTAGCACACTACAAAAAGTGCATGTGCATATATATTGATTTATAACTGTACTTTAAAACTGAGACATTTGGCAAACAATTGATCAATTTTTTGGGCCACCCTGCCACTTCATGGCATTCTCAGATGGGGCAGTCCTACTCTACTTTTTTTTATATGCGCTATGCCATTACGGCCTCCTGAATGCATTAAAAGCAAGATGTCTCAGCTTTAAAGTAGTCAGAAATTAATATGTGCATAAGCACTTTTTGTATTGTGTGCTATCCACAGGCAGCGCTGGCTTCTTGGCTTTTTTATTTGTTATTGGTTGTGGCTGACCCCCACTTTTTGCTGTGCATAATTGGTTTTGTATGCCATTCTATATATGCTTATTGTGACTGATCTAGATCGCTGTACACACGTACAGCAGCCATACCCTGCCCATAGGCTCTGCTTGATTGTTGCAGAACTGATAATGTCTGATAAGGACTGCCCATCTGAGAATGCCGTGACATGGCGGGGTAGCTCAAAGAATTGGCCAATGGTTTGCCAAATGTCTCAGTTTAAAGTACAGTTAGAAATTAATATGTGCACATGCACTTTTTGTTTTGCGCACTAACCACAGACAGCGCTGGCTTCTTGGCTTTTTTATTTGTTATAGGTTTGTGGTTGACCACCACTTTTTGGTTGTGCATGCCGTTCTATCTGTCTTTAATGTGATTGATCTAGGCCTCTGTACACACCTACAGCAGCCATACCCTGCCCATAGGCTCTGCTTGATTGTTGCACATGTGTTTGGGCCTGTTCTACTCTCATCCATGGTTGCTGGTTGGGCAGTGTGGGGTCAGATCTGATAATGTCCAGGTGTCATGTCCGGACTTGGTTTGCCTTTATCTGCACTTCTTTTATGGCGCCGTGGGAATAGTTCAGAAATGCTTCAGGTACGTGTGCATTTCATATGGTTCTGCTTTTAATACATTCAGGAGGCCGTAATGGCACAGCGTATTAAAAAACGTAGAGTAGGACTGCCCCATCTCAGAATGCCGTGACGTGGCGGGGTAGCTCAAAGAATTGATCAATTGTTTGCTAAATGTCTCAGATTAAAGGACAGTTAGAAATTAATATGTGCATATGCACTTTTTGTATTGCGTGCTAAACACAGGCAGCGCTGGCTTCTTGGCGTTTTTACTATAATACTGCTCCTATGTACAAGAAAAAAACTACTATAATACTGCTCCTATGTACAAGAAAATAACTACTATAATACTGCTCCTATATACAAGAATATAACTACTATAATACTGCTCCTATATACAAGAATATAACTACTATAATACTGCTCCTATATACAAGAATATAACTACTATAATACTGCTCCTATATACAAGAATATAACTACTATAATACTGCTCCTATATACAAGAATATAACTACTATAATACTGCTCCTATATACAAGAATATAACTATTATAATACTGCTCCTATATACAAGAATATAACTACTATAATACTGTCCCTATATACAAGAATATAACTACTATAATACTGCTCCTATATACAAGAATATAACTACTATAATACTGCTCCCTATATACAAGAATATAACTACTATAATACTGCACCTATATACAATAATATAACTACTATAATACTGCTCCTATATACAAGAATATAACTACTATAATACTGCCTCTATATACAAGAATATAACTACTATAATACTGCCCCTATATACAAGAATATAACTACTATAATACTGCCCCCTATGTACAAGAATATAACTACTATAAAAGTCCCTATATACAATATACACAATACGCTCCTATATACAAGAATATAACTACTATAATACTGCCTCTATATACAAGAATATAACTACTATAATACTGCCTCCTATAGTACAAGAATATAACTACTATAATACTGCTCCTATGTACAAGAATATAACTACTATAATACTGTCTATATAAGTTCCTTATATGTATACAAGAATATAACTACTATAATACTGCCCCTATATACAAGAATATAACACATAATACTGCCCTATAATACAAGAATACTACTATATACTGCTATACAAGAATATAACTACTATAACACTGCTCCTATGTACAAGAATATCTTATATATAAAACCCGAAGGCCACTTCCGGAAAAGGCCACGCCCACTTCCGTGATGGTCTTCGCCCAGGCTCATCCAGTGCACTGTAGCCGGGCTGCCCCCCGGCTACAGGCACCGGCACACGGAACGTTCCGATCTCGGAAGTTCCGTGCGCCCTCCAGCCACTTCCCTCCACCCCTTGCCCTCCAGCCAGTAGCTACACACCGGGGGGGGGGCCCGTGCTCCCTGCCGTGAGCCTGGAGAGGAGGGAGGGCGGGACTTCCTCTCCTGCAGCTCTGCCCGCCCCTCCTCTCCTCCTACACCAGACGCCCGGCCACCGGTAAGTCTGCAGCCATACAGGCTGCTCTGCCCTTCAGCCTGTGTGCCCCCTCTGACCTCCAGCCTGTGTGCCCCCACTGACCTCCAGCCTGTGTGCCCCCTCTGACCTCCAGCCTGTGTGGCCCCCACTGACCTCCAGCCTGTGTGCCCCCACTGACCTCCAGCCTGTGTGCCCCCACTGACCTCCAGCCTGTGTGCCCCCACTGACCTCCAGCCTGTGTGCCCCCACTGACCTCCAGCCTGTGTGGCCCCCACTGACCTCCAGCCTGTGTGCCCCCACTGACCTCCAGCCTGTGTGCCCCCACTGACCTCCAGCCTGTGTGCCCCCACTGACCTCCAGCCTGTGTGCCCCCACTGACCTCCAGCCTGTGTGGCCCCCACTGACCTCCAGCCTGTGTGCCCCCACTGACCTCCAGCCTGTGTGCCCCCACTGACCTCCAGCCTGTGTGCCCCCACTGACCTCCAGCCTGTGTGCCCCCTCTGACCTCCAGCCTGTGTGCCCCCTCTGACCTCCAGCCTGTGTGGCCCCCACTAACCTCCAGCCTGTGTGCCCCCACTGACCTCCAGCCTGTGTGCCCCCCTCTGACCTCCAGCCTGTGTGGCCCCCACTGACCTCCAGCCTGTGTGCCCCCACTGACCTACAGCCTGTGTGCCCCCACTGACCTCCAGCCTGTGTGCCCCCACTGACCTCCAGCCTGTGTGCCCCCACTGACCTCCAGCCTGTGTGCCCCCCTGTCCTCTGCCCCCTGTCCTCTGCCCCCTGTCCTCTGCCCTGTCCTCTGCGTCCTCTGCCCCTCTCCTCTGCCCCCTGTCCTCTGCGTCCTCTGCCCCCTGTCCTCTGCCCAGCCGCCTCTGCCCCCTGTCCTCTGCCCAGCCGCCTCTGCCCCCTGTCCTCTGCCCAGCCGCCTCTGCCCCCTGTCCTCTGCCCCCTGTCCTTTGCGTCCTCTGCCCCCTGTCCTCTGCCCCCTGTCCTCTGCGTCCTCTGCCCCCTGTCCTCTGCGTCCTCTGCCCCCTGTCCTCTGCGTCCTCTGCCCCCTGTCCTCTGCGTCCTCTGCCCCTGTCCTCTGCGTCCTCTCTGCCCCTGTCCTCTGCGTCCTCTGCCCCCTGTCCTCTGCGTCCTCTGCCCCCTGTCCTCTGCCCCCTGTCCTCTGTGTCCTCTGCCCCCTGTCCTCTGTGTCCTCTGCCCCCTGTCCTCTGTGTCCTCTGCCCCCTGTCCTCTGCGTCCTCTGCCCCCTGTCCTCTGTCCGCCTCCTGCCCCTCTGTCCTCTGCCCCCTGTCCTTTGTGTCCTCTGCCCCCTGTCCTTTGCGTCCTCTGCCCCCTGTCCTTTGCGTCCTCTGCCCCCTGTCCTTTGTCGTTTCCTCTGCCCCCTGTCCTTTGCGTCCCTTCTGTGTCCTCTGCCCCCTGTCCTCTGTGTCCTCTGCCCCCTGTCCTCTGTGTCCTCTGCCCCCTGTCCTCTGTGTCCTCTGCCCCCTGTCCTCTGTGTCCTCTGCCCCCTGTCCTCTGTGTCCTCTGCCCCCTGTCCTCTGTGTCCTCTGCCCCCTGTCTGCTCTGTGTCCTCTGCCCTCCCTGCCTCTGTGTCCTCTGCCCCCTGTCCCCTCTTGTCCTCTGCCCCCTGTCCTCTGCCCCCTCTGTGTCCTCTGCCCCCTCTCCTCTGCCCCCTCTGTGTCCTCTGCCCCCTTCCTCTGCCCCCTCTGTGTCCTCTGCCCCCCTGTCCTCTGCCCCCCTCTGTGTCCTCTGCCCCCTGTCCTCTGCCCCCTCTGTGTCCTCTGCCCCCCTGTCCTCTGCCCCCTCTGTGTCCTCTGCCCCCTCTGTGTCCTCTGCCCCCTGTCCCTGCCCCTGTCCTCTGCCCCCTGTCCTCTGCCCCCCTCTGTGTCCTCTGCCCCCTCTCTGTCCCTCTGCCCCTCTGCTGTCCTCTGCCCCTCTCTGTGTCCTCTGCCCCCCCTGCGCCCCTGTCCCCTGTCCTCTGCCCAGCCGCCTCTGCCCCCTGTCCTCTGCCCCCTGTCCTCTGCCCCCTGTCCTCTGCCCCCTGTCCCTGCCCCCTGTCCCTCTGCCCCCTGTCCTCTGCCCTGCCGCTCTGCCCCCTGTCCTCCTGCCCGCCCCCTGTCCCCTGGTCCTCTGCCCACCGCCTCTGCCCCTGTCCTCTGCCCCCTTGTCCTCTGCCCCCTGTCCTCTGCCCCGCGTCCTCTGCCCCCTGTCCTCTGCCCCCCTGTCCTCTGCCCCCTGTCCTCTGCCCCCTGTCCTCTGCGTCCTCTGCCCCCTGTCCTCTGCGTCCTCTGCCCCCTGTCCTCTGCCCGTCCTCTGCCCCCCTGTATCTGCGTCCTCTGCCCCCTGTCCTCTGCCCCCTGTCCTCTGCGTCCTCTGCCCCCTGTCCTCTGCCCCTCGCCCGTCCTTGCGTCCTCTGCCCCCTGTCCTCTGCCCCCTCGTCCCCTGTGTCCTCTGCCCCGCCGCTCTGCGTCCTCTGCCCCCTCTCCTCTGCCCCCTGTCCTCTGCGTCCTCTGCCCCCTGTCCTCTGCCCCTCTGCCCCCTGTCCTCTGCGTCCTCTGCCCCCTGTCCTCTGCGTCCTCTGCCCCTGTCCCCTGCGTCCTCTGCCCCCTGTCCTCTGCCCAGCCGCCTCTGCCCCTGTCCTCTGCCCGCCGCTCTGCCCTGTCCTCTGCCCAGCCGCCTCTGCCACCTGTCCTCTGCCCAGCCGCCTCTGCCCCTGTCCATCTGCCCCACTGTCCTCTACCACCCTGTCCTCTGCACCCTGTCCTCTGCCCCTGCCCCTGGCCTCTGCCCCCTGTCCTACTGCCCAGCCGCCTCTGCCCCCTGTCCTCTGCCCAGCCGCCTCTGCCCCTCTCCTCTGCCCACGCCGCTGCGCTGACCACTCTGCCCACGCCGCTGCGCTGACCACTCTGCCCACGCCGCTGTGCTGACCAATCTCACCGCACTCACTGCTAACCACTGAGCCACCGCACTCACTGCTAACCACTGAGCCACCGCACTCACTGCTAACCACTGAGCCACCGCACTCACTGCTAACCACTGAGCCACCATATACTCTGCTACCCACAGAGCCGCCTGTATACACACAATTCATTTCACCGCACTCCCGTAACTATTAGTAAATAAACTATATATGGATTCTAGACTACCCGATTCTTTAGAATCGGGCCACCATCTAGTAACTACTATAATACTGCCCTATATACAAGAATATAAACTACTATAATACTGCTCCTATGTACAAGAATATAACTACTATAATACTGCCCCTATATACAAGAATATAACTACTATAATACTGCTCCTATATACAAGAATATAACTATAATACTGCCCCTATATACAAGAATATAACTACTATAATACTGCTCCTATGTACAAGAATATAACTACTATAATACTGCCCCTATATACAAGAATATAACTACTATAATACTGCCCCTATATACAAGAATATAACTACTATAATACTGCCCCCTATGTACAAGAATATAACTACTATATATACTGTCCCCTATATACAAGAATTATAAACTACTATAATACTGCTCCTATATACAAGAATATAACTACTATAATACTGCCTCTATATACAAGAATATAACTACTATAATACTGCTCCTATGTACAAGAATATAACTACTATAATACTGCTCCTATGTACAAGAATATAACTACTATATATACTGTCCCCTATATACAAGAATATAAACTACTATAATACTGCTCCTATATACAAGAATATAACTACTATAATACTGCTCCTATGTACAAGAATATAACTACTATAATACTGCCCCTATATACAAGAATATAACTACTATAATACTGCTCCTATGTACAAGAATATAACTACTATAATACTGCCCCTATATACAAGAATATAACTACTATAATACTGCTCCTATATACAAGAATGATTAACTACTATAATACTGCCCTATATACAAGAATATAACTACTATAATACTGCTCCTATGTACAAGAATATAACTACTATAATACTGCCCCTATATACAAGAATATAACTACTATAATACTGCTCCTATGTACAAGAATATAACTACTATAATACTGCTCCTATATACAAGAATATAACTACTATAATACTGCCCCTATATACAAGAATATAACTACTATAATACTGCTCCTATATACAAGAATACATAACTACTATAATACTGCCCTATATACAAGAATATAACTACTATAAATACTGCTCCTATATACAAGAATATAACTACTATAATACTGCCCTATATACAAGAATATAACTACTATAATACTGCTCCTATATACAAGAATATAACTACTATAATACTGCCCCTATATACAAGAATATAACTACTATAATACTGCTCCTATATACAAGAATATAACTACTATAATACTGCCCTATATACAAGAATATAACTACTATAATACTGCCCTATATACAAGAATATAACTACTATAATACTGCTCCTATATACAAGAATATAACTACTATAATACTGCCCCTATATACAAAATATAACTACTATAATACTGCTCCTATATACAAGAATATAACTACTATAATACTGCCCCTATATACAAGAATATAACTACTATAATACTGCTCCTATATACAAGAATATAACTACTATAATACTGCCCCTATATACAAGAATATAACTACTATAATACTGCCCTATATACAAGAATATAACTACTATAATACTGCCCCTATATACAAGAATATAACTACTATAATACTGCCCCTATATACAAGAATTTAACTACTATAATACTGCTCCTATATACAAGAATATAACTACTATAATACTGCTCCTATATACAAGAATATAACTACTATAATACTGCACTATATACAAGAATATAACTACTATAATACTGCCCCTATATACAAGAATATAACTACTATAATACTGCCCCTATATACAAGAATTTAACTACTATAATACTGCTCCTATATACAAGAATATAACTACTATAATACTGCCCCTATGTACAAGAATATAACTACTATAATACTGCCCTATATACAAGAATATAACTACTATAATACTGCCCTATATACAAGAATATAACTACTATAATACTGCCCTATATACAAGAATTTAACTACTATAATATGCTCCTATATACAAGAATATAACTACTATAATACTGTCCCTATATACAAGAATATAACTACTATAATACTGCCCCTATATACAAGAATATAACTACTATAATACTGCCCCTATATACAAGAATTTAACTACTATAATACTGCTCCTATATACAAGAATATAACTACTATAATACTGCCCTATGTACAAGAATATAACTACTATAATACTGCCCCTATATACAAGAATATAACTACTATAATACTGCCCCTATATACAAGAATTTAAACTACTATAAAATTGCTCCCTATATACAAGAATATAACTACTATAATACTGCCCCTATGTACAAGAATATAACTACTATAATACTGCCCTATATACAAGAATATAACTACTATAATACTTGCCCCTATGTACAAGAATATAACTACTATAATACTGCCCTATATACAAGAATTATAACTACTATAATATTGCTCCTATATACAAGAATATAACTACTATAATACTGTCCCTATATACAAGAATATAACTACTATAATACTGCCCACTATATACAAGAATATAACTACTTAATTACTGCCCCAATGTTTGTATTTATCAGTACACCCCATGTGTAACTCTCCTCCCTCTTCTCCTCCATTGTAGCAGTGCACTTCACTCTACAGTAAATTGTCTCGGTAGATGACAGCTTTCGTACTCCAGGTCCCTATTCATAGCTCCCATTAGTGAATATCGCACATTAATCTGTGGACGCTGCAGACCTCGGCTCTGAACCTGAAGTCTTCCCTTAATTATCTAATCTTAAGAAAAAGAAAAAGTCTTGAAGTCACATTGAGTTCCCGCAATTCCCCGGCTGATTTTTAGTGGCCGCATTGTAGGATGAGTGATGATGATGTGATTCACAATTCTTCATATTAAGAAGCCTATGAAGGCGGCTGGAGGAGCTCGGGCTGACACCGGGGTCACCTGATCGTTCCCAAGCTTCATTACCTAGGGTTTCTCTATTGTAATGTGCTGAAAGCAGAATTATCTTTTCATTATATTCATTTTAATCATTTGATTGATCATTCGATCAAGTTTTATGCACAATTTGCTGCGGCACCTTATGTATAAAGTAATGGCACGGAGTTATTGGTTGATAGGACTATTCTAATTTATCCTCTAATCATTCAGGGAAGGTAATACAAAGTGACAGAAAGCAACGAGTTTGGGTTATGCAGCCCAGGCCTTCATTACAACCTCCATTAGTCCACAGTGCTGTGGCTACTATATCCTCATTTAGTAAGGAAATTGCCTACAAGAGTCTCTCTAATGAGTGATGCAATCGCAGAACGCTGCGAGCCTCAAAGTCTGATTAGCTTCCGAGAGAAAATGAAGACTTGTCCCGAGCAGAGAACGAATGTCGTGAAAGGCGCAGTGACTTTGCCACTCACAACAATAAAGCCAAGAATAATGGAGTGAAGGACAGAGTCATTCACATCTGACCTGAAATTATCCAAAAAATACAGCTCTCCATGACAAGAACAAAATATAGCGGAGACTTCATAGTGTTCGAAAGAGTGAAGAACATCCAGAGAAAACTAGGTCATAAATAATCTCCCGGCAGGGTGGGGAACGCAACAAGACATCTCTGCTACAGTGCTAGGACAGAGATAAAGATCGACGGATAGATAGATAGATAGATAGATAGATAGATAGATAGATAGATAGATAGAAGACAGACAGACAGACAGAAGAAGAAAGGATAGATAGATAGAAGATAGATAGATAGATAGTGATAGATAGATAGATATAGAGAGATAGATAGATAGATAGATAGATAGATATAGAGGAGATAGATAGGATAGATAGATAGATAGATATAGATATAGAGGGATAGATAGATAGATAGATATGAGGAGATAGATAGATAGATAGATAGATAGATAAGATAGATGATGATAGATAGAATAGATAAAGATAGATAGAATAGATAGTGATAGATAGTAGTAGATAGATAGATAGATAGATAGGATAGGATAAGATAGATAGAGGATAGATAGATAGATAGTATATAGAGGGTAGATAGATAGATAGATAGATATAGAGGATAGAAGATAGTATAGAGATAGATGATATGATAGATATAGTAGATAGATAGATAGATAGATAGATATAGATAAGATAGATAGAATAGATAGATAGATAGAGATAGATAGATAGATAGATAGATAGATAGATAGATAGATAGATAGATAGATAGATAGATAGATAGATAGATAGATAGATAGATAGGATAGATAGAATAGATAGATAGATAGATAGATAGATAGTAGATAGATAGATAGATAGATAGATGATAGATAGAGATAGATAGATAATAGATAGATAGATAGTAGATAGATAGATAGATAGATAGATAGATAGGTATAGATGATAGATAGATAGATAGATAGATATGATATGATATAGTATCAGCATAGATCAGATAGAGAATGTAAGATAGATATACAGCCCTTATCCAGACTGGAAGCTTCAGACTCCTATACCAAAAGTGTCACCTATTGGATAGGAATTGGTCAACCCTGCTTCCCAACTGATTGTGATCCAGTTCTCGCTCCTTCTGATCCTGGGTCATTCATTATGTTATTGTTCTTCAGCTCCATTTCTGAACTTTCCTGATATACCCTCCCATTATATCCAGAATGTTCTCCTGATGATCACTTTTCATGTCTTGTTCTTAAGACTCGATCTGGTGGATTCTTTCTCTATGGTCGGTTTTCTTCTCTGATGAGTCACAGTCTGGTCGGTTCCTGTCCAAATGGCTTCTTGCCCCCTGAGATACAGCCTGGTTGGTCCCTGTCCAAATGCTGATGGTTCTTTTACCTTTGCTTGGCTGCCAGTCAGGTTTTGACATCTTATTTTGTCTCTGTTTTATCACATAGCGGGCGGGGTTATTTGTATTCTCCTTTTACCAGCAATCTCTGCTGGCTATTCTGATTATTATTAATTTGAGTATCTTTGATAACTTGTGTTGTATCAGATTTGTATTAGATCTGCAATGGAAGTAGAAAAATTAATGACACAAAGTTGTTGTATTTGTCTGAATATTTGCTACATTTATGGTTTGATGACTGGACCTTGTCTTTGTTTGAGCTGCTTCAACAGTATCTATGTCTCATGGAATTCGCTTCCAAACTTTTATGTTTTTGGGTAAGTGCTGCCATCTTATTGTTTCAGGAGTATCAATAAATACGTGTGGTTTGGCAAAGGTCTTGAGTAGGGATGGGCGAATCTACTCGCTAGGACTCGTTACTCTGCGAGTTTCCCAGCGATTACTCGCACACTAACGGGTCCAATGCAAATCAATGGCAATCCTAGTTTTGTCAGAGACTCTGACAAAACTAGGATTGCCATTGACTAGCATTGGACTCATTACTGTGCGAGTAATCGCAGGGAAACTCGCACAGTAAGGAGTCCAGCTGTCTGCTCTGTGTCTGCTCTCCGCCTGCAGGCTGCCGCAGCTCCAGGGTCCTAGAGCCCGCCTGCTCACAGAGATAATGTAGCAGAGCTGCGATTGTTCTCAGTCTGCTCATTCCCTGTGCATAGACATCTATATCTATGCACAGGGGATGTAGGAGAGAGGACATCGCGTTTTGGACTACGTCGGACGGAAGAGGATTTTTTTAATTAAAGATGGAGTCCCTAATGGCTTTTTTTTTAATTTCTAATAAAAAGTTTTCTCTGTGTTGTGTTTTTTTTAACCCTTTATTGGAGATTCTTAGTGGCCGGGTCTCTGAATCTCTGAACGTCCACTAATGACAGCTAGGAGATCTAAAAATCTGAGAGATTGGCTAGTCCATAGCCACTATATACCACCAAGAATTAACACCTTTGGGAGTTCGGGCCCAGCCGTCGGTTCTTTCCCCTGCAGCCATTGTGTCGCATGCCCCGACATCCAGAGGAGTTGATGGGCGTTCAGTATTTTCATCCATACCTGTGTCAACTTCTATATAAAGGGAATATATTGGATCTTGGATCACCTTCAAGTCATGGGATCTGGAGCTAGGTCCCTTAACCAAGGGCCCCCATGGCTTGTGCGGTTTACTGTATTGATGTTATAATAATTTTGTGTTTATTGTTCCCGTTTTCCCCTTCGTGGTGATCGTGTATTTGGATGATTATTGATGCGTTCATATATATCATTGTAGATTAATTGGGTTGCAACTGGTTTTATATCTATACTTTTCTTTTCCTTTGGTGAGGTGGCGTCCTGTGTCTCCCTCCAGCCCCTTATGCAAACTGCTAGTTGCCATCGGGATTTGATTCCCCTATTCACTTAGCTCTCTCTACTGCAGCGCGCGGGGTGCCGTTATCAGGACGGCCGAGCCTGACGCGCATGCGCTGGTGCCATGGTGACGCGTCCCATGATGCCACGCGCACGTCACGTCCGGCGCGCTGCGATTAGAGATGACGCGCCTATACAGGTGATGTACGACTTTAGCTCGTTATGGCTGCATATAAGAGGGACACTGAACGGGGGCAGACACAAGACGCATGATACTTCCCCCTTGAGGAAGCTGCAGCTACCACGCACATGCAGCGAAACGCCGCGTCGGGGCTCTAGCCTGGCAGGACCTGTGGAGGGCACTTTCCTTTACTTTTGATTCAATATGGGTATGCATCAGTTATTGCTCAGTTCGAGCCATGCCTTGGACTTAGAAAAAGCGTGAGTATATGATCGCTCTAGGGATTTTTGTATATTCCTTATATTTTGCACAGGCACTTTATTTGTATGCGATCACATCCAATGCAATAACGCTTTTTTCATTGCACTGTAATGAACTTCGTTCCTTACTTTTGTACCTGATGGACCTTGTAATATAGTGAGAACTATTGTTTACCCTATGTGATGTTTTATGATATATTTGTACCCTTCTACTGCCCTGTTGGGCTTGTTGTATATGCACTGTCTTTCTGCCACCTTACAATTCATTTTATTTTGACGTCTTCTAATAAAAATTGAAGTTTTGCATAGTACTCTTTGTTCTCTTGTATTAACATTGCAGAAGATCCTGGTGTAACACACCCTGCAGACCTGATCTGTTGCTATCTAACTGTCCCAGGGAGCAGATGCAACTTTGCCCCTCGGCCCAGCCTGCCCCTGCCAGCATGCAGCCATTACCCAATTTCTGCAGCCTCCGGTTTGTGTTGTATTCCATCTGCTCCTCCAGATTATAACCTTCAAGGATCCACTCCATGAGGTGAGACATATATTATCTCTTATCATATGATGAATATTCTCATCAAATAATGAAAATACCAATAATCTCCATTCTTCTCCTCAGGTCCTCAGGTGGACGGATGAGCCTGATTCGGTGGACGATCCTCTTCTCTGCTCTTCATCTACTTATATAATCGGGAGTTGGGAATTCGGGCACTGTAGCCGAATCCCAAGCTCCTTTGCGCGACTGCGAGTGATGACGCGCAGCGTCATCACGAGCCGCAGCCGCACTACACTTAAAAAAAAAAATAAAAACATGCTCACCTCTCCCCGAGCCCCCGCCGTCTCCGCCGTCTTCCTCCAGGCTTCCGGTGGCTGCCGCAGGCTCCGAGTGTCTGCAGAGCTCTGCTACTGCAGTCTAGGGCAGTCCAGGACCTGTGGTGATGTCACAGTCACGTGACACCAGGTTACTCCATGGTAACCTGGTGTCACGTGACTCTGACATCACCACAGGTCCTCAACTGCAGTAGCAGACCTGTGCTGACACCGGCAGCCTGCGGGAGCCACCGGGAGCTACACACAGCAGTGATCCCAGGAGCTGACAATCTACACACAGCAGTGATCCCTGATCCCAGGAGCTGACACTCTACACACAGGAGTGATCCCAGGCGCTGACAATCTACACACAGGACTGATCCCTGATCCCAGGAGCTGACACTCTACACACAGGAGTGATCCCAGGAGCTGACAATCTACACACAGGACTGATCCTAGGAGCTGACACTCTACACACAGGAGTGATCCCAGGAGCTGACAGTCTACACACAGGAGTGATCCCAGGAGCTGACAATCTACACACAGGACTGATCCTAGGAGCTGACACTCTACACACAGGAGTGATCCCAGGCGTTGACAATCTACACACAGGACTGATCCCAGAAGCTGACAATCTACACACAGGAGTGATCCCTGATCCCAGGAGCTGACACTCTACACACAGGAGTGATCCCAGGAGCTGACAATCTACACACAGGACTGATCCTAGGAGCTGACACTCTACACACAGGAGTGATCCCAGGAGCTGACAGTCTACACACAGGAGTGATCCCAGGAGCTGACAATCTACACACAGGACTGAACCCAGGAGCTGACAATCTACACACAGGAGTGGTCCCAGGAGCTGACAATCTACACACAGGAGTGGTCCCAGGAGCTGACAATCTACACACAGGACTGATCCCTGGAGCTGACAATCTACACACAGGAGTGATCCCAGGAGCTGACAGTCTACACACAGGAGTGATCCCAGGAGCTGACAGTCTACACACAGGAGTGATCCCAGGAGCTGACAGTCTACACACAGGAGTGATCCCAGGAGCTGACAGTCTACACACAGGAGTGATCCCAGGAGCTGACAATCTACACACAGGACTGATCCCAGGAGCTGACACTCTACACACAGGAGTGATCCCAGGAGCTGACAGTCTACACACAGGAGTGATCCCAGGAGCTGACAGTCTACACACAGGAGTGATCCCAGGAGCTGACAGTCTACACACAGGAGTGATCCCAGGAGCTGACAGTCTACACACAGGAGTGATCCCAGGAGCTGACAATCTACACACAGGAGTGATCCCAGGAGCTGACAATCTACACACAGGACTGATCCCAGGAGCTGACAATCTACACACAGGAGTGATCCCAGGAGCTGACAATCTACACACAGGACTGATCCCAGGAGCTGACAATCTACACACAGGAGTGATCCCAGGAGCTGACAATCTACATACAGGACTGATCCCAGGAGCTGACAATCTACACACAGGACTGATCCCTGATCCCAGGAGCTGACAGTCTACACACAGGACTGATCTCTGGAGCTGACAATCTACACACAGGACTGATCCCAGGAGCTGACAGTCTACACACAGGAGTGATCCCAGGAGCTGACAGTCTACACACAGGAGTGATCCCAGGAGCTGACAGTCTACACACAGGAGTGATCCCAGGAGCTGACAGTCTACACACAGGAGTGATCCCAGGAGCTGACAATCTACACACAGGAGTGATCCCAGGAGCTGACAATCTACACACAGGACTGATCCCTGATCACAGGAGCTGACACTCTACACACAGGAGTGATCCCAGGAGCTGACAATCTACACACAGGACTGATCCCAGGAGCTGACAATCTACACACAGGACTGATCCCAGGAGCTGACAATCTACACACAGGACTGATCCCAGGAGCTGACAGTCTACACACAGGAGTGATCCCAGGAGCTGACAATCTACACACAGGACTGATCCCAGGAGCTGACAATCTACACACAGGAGTCATCCCAGGAGCTGACAGTCTACACACAGGACTGATCCCAGGAGCTGACAATCTACACACACGACTGATCCCAGGAGCTGACAATCTACACACAGGACTGATCCCAGGAGCTGACAATCTACACACAGGAGTGATCCCAGGAGCTGACAATCTACATACAGGAGTGATCCCAGGAGCTGACAATCTACACACAGGACTGATCCCTGATCCCAGGAGCTGACAGTCTACACACAGGACTGATCCCAGGAGCTGACAGTCTACACACAGGAGTGATCCCAGGAGCTGACAGTCTACACACAGGACTGATCCCAGGAGCTGTCTCTCTACACTCTGTCCCTCTCATGTCTCTCTACACTCTGTCCCTCTCATGTCTCTCTACACTCTGTCCCTCTCATGTCTCTCTACACTCTGTCCCTCTCATGTTTCTCTACACTCTCTGTACTCTCTGTAATGCGTGTATACTCTGTCTATACTGTGTGTATAATATGTGTAATCTCTGCATACTGTCTGTCTATACAATGTCTCATGTATGTATATACTGTGTGCTTCTCTCCTCACCCCTCCACTACTGAGCCGCTTCTCTCCTCACCCCTCCACCACTGACCCGCTTCTCTCCTCAACCCTACACCACTCAGCCGCTTCTCTCCTTACCCCTCCACCACTAAGCCGCTTCTCTCCTCACCCCTCCACCACTGACCCGCTTCTCCTCACCCCTCCACCACAGACACCCATCTCTCCTCACCCCTCCACCACTGAGCCGCATCTCTCATCACCCCTCCACCACTGAGCCGCATCTCTCCTCACTCCTCCACCACAGACACCCATCTCTCCTCACCCCTCCACCACTGAGCCGCATCTCTCCTCACCCCTCCACCACTGAACCGCATCTCTCCTCACCCCTCCACCACTGACCCGCTTCTCCTCACCCCTCCACCACAGACACCCATCTCTCCTCACCCCTCCACCACTGAGCCGCATCTCTCATCACCCCTCCACCACTGAGCCGCATCTCTCCTCACTCCTCCACCACAGACACCCATCTCTCCTCACCCCTCCACCACTGAGCCGCATCTCTCCTCACCCCTCCACCACTGAACCGCATCTCTCCTCACCCCTCCACCACAGAGCCGCATCTCTCCTCACCCCTCCACCACAGAGCCGCATCTCTCCTCACCCCTCCACCACAGACCCGCATCTCTCCTCACCCCTCCACCACAGACCCGCATCTCTCCTCACCCCTCCACCACAGAGCCGCATCTCTCCTCACCCCTCCAACACTGAGCCGCATCTCCCCTCACCCCTCCACCACAGAGCCGCATCTCTCCTCACCCCTCCACCACAGAGCCGCATCTCTCCTCACCCCTCCACCACAGACCCACATCTCTCCTCACCCCTCCACCACAGAGCCGCATCTCTCCTCACCCCTCCACCACAGAGCCGCCTCGATACTCTGCTACCCACAGAGCCGCCTCGATACTCTGCTACCCACAGAGCCGCCTCAATACTCTGCTACCCACAGAGCCGCCTCGATACTCTGCTAGCCACACAGCCGCCACTATACTCTGCTACCCACACAGCCGCCTGTATACTCTGCTACCCACAGAGCCGCCTCTATATTCTGCTACCCACAGAGCCGCCTCGATACTCTGCTACACACACAGCCGCCTCGATACTCTGCTACCCACACAGCCGCCTCGATACTCTGCTACCCACTGACCCGCCTCTATACTCTGCTACCCACAGAGCCGCCTCTATACTCTGCTACCCACAGAGCCGCCTGTATACTCTGATACCCACTGACCCGCCTGTATACACACAATTCATTTCACCGCGCTCCCGATGCAATTGCATCGGGCTTTTTTACTAGTACCATTAATAATATACTGTAAGAGCTTTCCGGAGAATGTATCCAATGACCAGATATAGAATTTACTGCACCGGAAAGAAGGAATTAAAACAACAACTTCCATAAGAAGGAGCAACTTGGGCTGAGGCTCGTGTGTTCACAAGCCGGATAGCAACTTCAGCAGGGGCCCCGGGGCCACGTTCACCCTACTCTCCTGCAATTAGTCTGGATGTGATGGTGACCTTTGCCGGGTGAATCATCAGAGCACTTCCAGCATTTCTACAAAGTTCTGAGCACAGAACATATTCCAGTATGTGACTTGTGTGTGTACAGAGTTCTATAGGCCAGGTGCGCGCTCACCGAGGACGTACATTACCGCCGCCTCCGGACCCGATTTATACTCGCTGCATGTTTGCTGCTACAGTGGATGTAGATTCACAAGGTTTTAGAGGAAAGTTTTGCTATGAATGTCAATGTGAGAGAAGCCTTCCCTGTAAAGCAGCTGTTCCCCGAATCTGGACGCCATGAATCTCTTCTCCTGCTGACGGTAATGTCATCTGCTTAATGGCGGCTTAAGGGCAGAATATTGTTCTACTGAATATTACACAACTGCAAAACCGGGAGGAAGGTGCAGAAACCTTCCACATCCACAGTGCACAGATCACCCAGGAGAATGCTATCTATCTATCTATCATCTATCTATCTATCTATCATTACTATCTATATCTATCATCTATCTATCTATCATCTATCTATCTATCTATCTATCTATCTATCTATATCTATTCTATCTATCTATCTATCTATCTATCTATCTATCTATCATCTACTATCTATCTATCTATCTATCTATCTATCTATCATCATCATCATTATCTATCTTATCTATCTATCATCATATCTATCATCTATCATCTATCTATCTATCTATCTATCTATCTATCCATCTATCCATCCATCTATCATCCAGCTATCTATCCATCTATCTATCTATCTATCTATCTATCTATCTATCTATCTATCTATCATCATCATCTATCTATCCATCCATCTATCATCCATCTACCCTCCACTATCTATCCATCTATCTATCTATCTATCCATCTATCCATCTATCATCCTATCTATCTATCTTTATCTATCCATCCTTCTATCTATCTATCTATCTATCTATCTATCTATCTATCTATCTATCTATCTATCATCCATCCATCCATCCATCTATCCTTCTATCTATCCATCTTCTATCTATCTATCTATCTATCTATCTATCCATCATTCATCCATCCATCTATCCATCTATCCATCTCATCTATCTATCATCTATCCATCCATCTATCCATCCATCTATCTATCCATCTATCTATCTATCTATCCATCCATCATCATCTATCTATCCATCCATCTATCCATCCATCTATCCATCCATCTATCTATCCATCTATCTATCTATCTATCTATCTATCTATCTATCTATCTATCTATCATCCATCTCATCTATCCATCCATCCATCCATCTATCATCATTCTATCTATCCATCATCATCATCCATCTATCCATCTATCTATCTATCTATCCATCCATCATCCATCCATCCATCCATCTATCCTTCTATCTATCCATCCCTATCTATCCATTATCTATCCTATCTTCTATCTATCTTCTATCTATCTATCTAATCTATCTATCTATCTATCTATATATGCTATTATCAATCTATCTAGTTCTTTCTGTCTTCTCATCTATCTTCTACTTATGTCTTTCTATCTTTTTCATTCATTTTTTCACTCACTGTCTTCTTTCTTTCTCTCTTTCGTACTTTTTTATATTGATCCCAAAATCTCTGCAGAGGCCAATTAAGGGATCATCCCAAATTAGTGCATAACTTTGTAATACAGAGTATCAAATACATTGATATGTAAAAATGAATGCAACGGTATGTAATTCCCACTGTTTATATTACAGGACCTCAACGTAGTGAGTAACTTGAAGCTTCATGGGCCCCAATGTGAGAGCTCGAAATGGGGCCCCCAAATATTGCAAATCTTTAATAGCAATAGTGTTTTTCTATAGGCCAAAGGGACTTTTGGGGCCCCCTAGGCTCCAGGGCCAGGGTGTGATTGCACCTAGGGATGAGCGAGTACCTTAATATTCGTGCTTGCTATACTCACAATGAGTAGCTACCGATACTCGCTACTCATTGCGAGTATAGCGAGTACTGAATACTTTCGCAGTATATCTATAGATACACTGCGAAAGTAGCCTAAAGTGAATAAAAGTTGTTAAAAAATAATAAACTTACATATTCACCTAGTCCAACGCCTGCACCGGGACCGGCAGAGAAGACATCCGATCACGGACAAGGACCTGTCACTACCAGCCAATCAGATGGCTGGTAGCAATCTGGCCAATCAGATGGCGCCATGTCACAACTACGTCATCGCTAGCGGCACCTGATTGGCCAGTTTGCAAGGTCCTGACAGTACATCTAGGACCTTGCAAATTGGCCATCAGGTTGGCCTAAGCAATCACGTGGTTATGATGTGGCGCCATCTGATTGTCCAGATTGCTACCGGCCATTTGATTGGCTGGAAGTCACAAGTCCTTGTCCAGCGATCGGATGTCTTCTCTGCCGGTCCCGGTGCAGGGTCGAAGGTGAGTATGTAAGTTTATTATTTTTTAACAACTTTTAATTACTTTTAGGCTACTTTCGCAGTGTACAGTATCTATAGATACTACTAGCAAAGTATTAGGACTGCTCGCTACTCTCGAGTACCACAAGTACTGGAGAGTAGGAATAGTACTTCCGAATACCAAATAGTAGCGAGTATACTCGCTCATCCCTAATTGCTCCCCTGCACCTGTTGTTGTTACAGCCTGTTTTGATCTTCCCAGTGGAGGATAAAGACAGAAAAGGTCTCCAGTGGAAGACGGCATATTGGACCTTTACAGTTCTGTCTATGAGACAGTCTTTCGAGGTGGAAGTGGCCCCTGACCTATTGGACCACTGTGCGCTGCAATAATGATTCGACCCTAGGACCTTTTAGTGCTGATGTACAGGGGTGCAACTTGAAGTTCATGGGCCCCACTTCAAAAGCTCCAATGGGGCCCCCAATAATTGCAGTTCATTAATAGTAACAGTGTTTTTCTATAGCCCAAAGGGACTTTGAGGTAGGCTCCAGGGCCCAGTTGCACCTATTTAGTTACGCCCCTTCTTCCAGCTCTAAATTATCTAAAAAGAAATGAACCAGCCCTTGTTCATTGTCTCTTACCTTGAAGGGCACAAAAGCAGGAGAAGCTAGTATTTTTTTGTTTTTACTATTCCTTTAAGGGGGTGGAGCTTTGTGCATTTTTACCCCACCCACGAGGAACAGAGACGTATCTCTTCTCTCCTATATGACCCCTATAGAAGTCTTATGGCCTGACCTCGTTCACTTTACACCTTAACAGATAACTAAACTCACAGATGGGATCCGAACTAAACATTTCAGCGATATTAATTTCCTAAATATTTCATGATAACTTGATCATGTATTTCACCAAATTACTTCTGCTCGCCCGGATCCGCCTCACAGAGTATTGCTGAGATTATAAACCTTGTAATTGAGAATAAATTTAATGAATGTTTTATTGTCTCGGCACCGCCCGAAAAAAATGATCTGAGCTGATTATTTCCTGAAGTTTAGACGCGGGACGCGAGTCTTGTACATTTAATGTTTTATTAATGACTTTTGCATTTGAAAGGTTAATAAACTGCAGACTAAACAGCCAATATCATCACTGGTCGTACAGTCGGAATACTAATTCCTCACCAGATGGGTTTTCTATCAGAAGACGGACTG
Source organism: Allobates femoralis (assembly GCA_033576535.1). Classification (NCBI taxonomy): domain Eukaryota; kingdom Metazoa; phylum Chordata; class Amphibia; order Anura; family Aromobatidae; genus Allobates; species Allobates femoralis. Next base: position 187,370,311 of record JARQOC010000008.1, read on the forward strand.
AGACCTGCAGCATCATCATCACTTCTCAGCAAAGATTAAGAATATCTGCAGTCACAAAAATCAAGCAGCAACTCAGCAGATTCTTGAAGATGTAAAACATTTGTGTTTGTCTCTTAGATTTCAAGGGTTGGAGATGACCCAATCCACTGGAAATTCAACCAATTCTCTACAGATTTCAAATGGAAAAAGTCTGATTTTTAAAAATGTCTTATTTTTTTGAGGTTCAAAATGCTTCGATCCAGCAAAATGGACATTTTATGGAATTACCATATTTTTTTGATTTATAAGACGCGCTGGATTATAAGACCAAATTTGGTCAAGGAAAAGAGAAAACAGATAATTGTTAATGTTAAATAGGGTCTGTCTTATAATAGCAGTCTCTGTCTTTTAATCAGTATATTAGCAGCCTCCCATTCTGGTGCCACATAGCTTCCCCATCCTGGTGGTGCATAGCCCCCCTATCCTGGTGGCGCATAGCCCCCCTATCCTGATGGTTCATACCCCCTTACCCAGGTGTTACATAGTCCCCCTATCCTGCTGGTACATAGCCCCCTGCATCCTGGTGGTACATTGTTCCCCCCATCCTGGTGGAACATAACCCCCTATCTTGGTGGTACATAGCCCCCCGCATCCTAGTGGTACATAGCCCCCCTATTCTGCTGGTACTTAGCTCCCCTATCCTGTTAGTACATAGCTCTTCGTCCTAGTGGTACATAGCCCCCACATCCTAGTGGTACGTAGCCCCCTTATCTTGGTGGTTCATACCCCCCTTACCCAGGTGTTACATAGTCCCCCTATCCTGCTGGTACATAGCCCCCTGCATCCTGGTGGTACATTGTTCCCCCCCTCCTGCTGGAACATAAACCCCTATCTTGGTGGTACATAGCCCCCCACATCCTAGTGGTACATAGCCCCCCTATTCTGCTGGTACTTAGCTCCCCTATCCTGTTAGTACATAGCCCTCCGTCCTAGTGGTACATAGCCCCCACATCCTAGTGGTACATAGCCCCCCGCATTCTGTTGGTACATAGCCCCCGACATCTTGGTGGTACATAACCCCCTATTCTGCTGGTACATAGCTCCCCTATCCTGTTAGTACATAGCCCCCCGTCCTAGTGGTACATAGCCCCCACATCCTAATGGTACATAGCCTCTCTGCATCCTGGTGGTACATAGCCCCCCATCCTGGTGGTATATAGCCCCCCATTGCTTACTGAGGATGAGTTATAGGGGTGCAGGAGGCAGGTTTCAAGGGTGAGGGCAAAGCTGGAGCTGTGGGGAAGTCGCTGCAGCATCTTGTAAGCACCACCATTATCCATGCCTCAGCATGCGTTGCCGAACTACAATTCGTTCCCTAGTGTCTGTCCAGACTTCTGGAACTCCCAATAGGGCGTTTCCAGATGCGTCTGACCAGGTGCATGCGCCATGCGCTCTGCCACTTTCACTTGCGCTTCTGAGTATACAGAGCGCGCGCTCAGCTCTGCTCGGCCATAGGAGATAATGGGGGCACCGAGCGCAGCTGAACGCTATGTGCTCCATGCGCTAGGCTGCCCCAGGCCCTAAATGCCCCTGCGCTGGCACAGGGCAGGCAGGGCAGCCTAGCGCATGGAGCGCATAGATGTGAAAGCACCCATAAAGATCTTCATTTATAAGCTGCATTTTGTGTTTCTTGTGTTATTTCTGACTTTTGTTTGTTGATCTGAAACATTCAAGCGACAAACATGGACGGGGGCGAACCCTTTCCCACTCCTGTATATTTCAGTCTATTTTATATATATTCATGTATAAATCGGAGAAATGTCCAATGTAATTACCCGCTACTTATTCCCATATCTCTATGTTGTGTCGCGCGGTAGGATCCCTCCAGCAGGAGATATTGATGCTCGTGTTGTTCTGTCGTCTACATTTCTTGCCTCGCGCTTTACTCCCCGCTCTGCTTTTCTCCACAATCTGTATCAAAAATCAAAGAAAAGTGAATTATTGCAAGAAGCCGACAAAAAATACCTGCCACCTGTTCCTCCGCTCACTGCCATATTGAGGCGACTTCCTGGGGGTCATTTTTTGCTGCAATCTTATTTTTTTGCTCCTTCAGACATTGAGGAGTCTGGTGCAACGTTGTATCAGTGACAGATGTGCGCATACATTTCTTCTTGCACCCATTTCTAATCTGGTGCCGTTCCCGGCAAAACAGGATTGTTTGCACGGTGAAGCTTAGTCTTATTCCGCTATTAAAGGAAAAGCTGCAAAAACAAACTCTCAGGCCAGATGTGCTGAGCAATTAGCATCAGGAAAGGCAAAGTAAGTGCAGCGTGCACGTAACTCTTTACTTTCCAATTCTCGAACAAGTTTTCAATACTACCAGTATCTCCCACTAATGGGGCAAATTGTGGCTTCAAGCAAGAAGTAGATGAACTCTAGCGCCACCTATTGAAGGTAGCAATTATAAGAGTCATAATTGACTCTGTAACGACCCTTTCAATACGACTTAAGATTTATGCCCCAATTTGCAGACACTGTGTTTCGGGGTGATTGCCCCTCATCAGTGCAAAGTATGGGATCTAATATGGCTGTGAGAGGCTAAGATGATATCCAAGGGAATAGCTATTCTCCTTATGGAGATTATTCCTGCATGAGGAGACTTTACGATGCAATGCTCCTCTGGGAAATATGCAAATTGTCTCTTCAGGGAAGAAGTAGATGAACTCTAGCGCCACCTATTGAATGTACCTAAGAGTTTGTCGTAGCCCCTCCTAGAGCCAGATCAGATCTCACGCTTTGCACCGATGAGTGACAATTGTGGTGGCCCACTGGTCGGGACACCACGTAGGGGTACTGCACCCAGACAAGAGTGTGTAGTATTCCTGTGACCAGGGAGCTGGGATGTCAATCAGGGACCCTCACCACACGTATCCACACACCTTAGGCCAGGGGACTAATAGGCTGCTAGGAAACCGGTCCCGGTTGGAGGAGTTTAGGGGGTATAGTAGAGGGCAGGAAAGTGAGTTGAAAGTCGTTGGAGGGGAACCCTGCGAGAAGCGCAGTGGAAGGCACCTCAGGAGAGGTGGCCATGGAACCAAGGAGATCCTAGGGTGTTGAGGTACACCCGAATCCATGCCGGTACATCTACCGGACGGATGGATCCAGTCCGACACCGGAGAACTGGCTCCGAGGCAGTGCGGGTGTTCATCCCCGAGCCATAGAACCAGACGGCACAGACCTCTTCAGAGCATAATTCCTCTAAGGCCCCCATGTAGGATCATGGAGGCCCAGAGAGCAATAGACTTCAGGAGGAGGCCCAGAGGCAACAGATTCCAAGAGGAGGCCCAGAGGTGACAGACTCCACTCTGGAGGCTCTGAAGGCATTAGACTCCGTAAGGATCCGTGGGGACCGGCGGTGGGCTCTGTGTGCGGAAGCGCTAGGAGGGACTAGAAGTAAAGTGCAAAGGACAGATGAAAGGACTAAGCAGGTACATCATGGAGGGCTCCAGTGAGACACCCTAATCCTCTGGTGACTACTCAGGCCAGCTATACCCGTGAACTGTAAGAACTGTTTGCTGCCTGAGTCACGAGTAAAGCCCAGTTGAGAGACAGAGACAGTGTTGGGTTTTTATTAGCCTGCACCGGAGGAGCCATACTCACCTACGGGGAGCATTACCAACTAGCTGCCATGTCACCATCCCTGGAGGTCTTCCCAGCGCCGGTACCATTGCCGGACACCGTAGGTGGCGTCACGAGACTCTTTTCATTTTATTTTTCCCCTTCTTCAGCGACCACCAGGGCCACGGGTCTGGGCACAGGCCGCCCGTGACATCCTTCAAGTAAATCAACACCTGGAACTGGGTACCCCAAGGCCCTGTAGCGGGTCACAATCACCCCAAAACGCAGCATCTGCAGAATGGGGTTCTGATCTGGCAATTTTAGGATTTCTATTTTTAATAGGTGGCGCAAGAGTTTCCCAGAGGTGCATTGCAGCTAAAGAAAGTCTCCTCACTGCTATCATTGCCGGATTAATCTCCTTAAGACGAATAGCTATTCCCATTATAAATGTAAGTTCTTGAATTTTTACAACAATCCACAACCAATGATCCCTATTAGGTGTCAATACAAATTCAAGCGGACCCAATGAAAGCATGTGATTGCAGGGAGGCTATCGGTCAGGGAGGCACTGGGATGCGTCAGGAAAGGTTTCTAAAAACCAAAGCTTTCACCTCCAAGCAGAATATGAAGTAACCATGAGTGGAACCGGATTGTACCGCGTAAAAAGTAGTACAAGCACCATAGGATATACTGCCGTGGCAATGGGACTTAGCACCTTAGTGGAACTTTGCAGGTTGGTATTCGTATATGCCATCGAGAGAAGTTATTATCCATAAAACGTCTCTCTGGTCTCTAGAGAGGACATGTCCACCTAACACTGGACACATGGGATTCATTATAACTGGGGAAGAGAAAGGGAGAGATGATCCTTGCATCATTATTGAAGTATTCCTCCTAGTGTGGACAGGTAATTAAGACCTGTATATCTGCTGGGAAACAAACACAAGGTTTGGGGTCTGTACTCAAAAGAGTCCAACATGGCACCTCACCCCCAGGACCCGAGCTTTAAAGAATTAGCAAAATGGACATTAACCAGGCAGAATGCTTCCCATTTGCTGTATAGAGAGGAGTGGGGGAGGCACGAGATAGTTAACAGACAAGATACTGTGTTTCCCTGAAAATAAGCTCTAACTCAAAAATTAGCCCTAGCAGGAATTTTCAGCCTTTGTAGAATAGCTTTGGACTTCAGAAAAATGGTGCTCATGCACCGACTGAGATCATGTAGAGCCAAGATCTCAATCTGCGCATGCGCCACCTCCGACACAATGGAATTCTGTGTAGCATAGCCTCACTCGTGCTGCCATGGGCTCCTGCATGTGATCCCGCTCCACATCCGCCGCTCTCCCCAGTAAGCTTCATCCAGACTATAAGACTCACCTTAATTACCCCTGACTTTGGGGGGTAAAAAAAGTGAGTCTTATAGTCTGAAAAACATAGCCTTTCCTTATTGTTAGGAGGGATGGAGACTAATCTATAAAGCCATGGGGTACATAGATGTGAAGGAGCCCACGTTTGCCCCATCCCATCCCCTTTATGTGATGATGAGGATGATCTCCGATATTAACCAGCCTGGATGAGTCACACATGGAAGAGATTAGCAATAGATTAGCGGAGCTGAGGAGCGACAACGTCCCCATCATCTGCAGAGTTACAGGCTGAAACCTTTCCATATAAAATGCCTCTGAAATGTTTGTTCTTAACACCGAATAGATTTACAGCCCCACAATATATAGAACATGAACAATGAACGCAACGGAGGAAAACAAATGCACAACGCGATCCCGGCGGCTCCAGACCTTCACATTAAATAATTCCTCCTAGCTCCATATAATGACTCGTGTGACAGCAATATCAACAATTACTGCCACAAAGTATCTGTCGCAGGAAGACGCTTCACACATTTATATGATAATATTTGGACCCTTTCTCTTTTTTTTGTATTCGGATTATCTATATTACACGGTAAATTATGCAGAAGCTAAAAGAAATGAAGAGGTTTACAGGAAATTATATACATCATTTAGCAGGATCTTGTTTAACTCTTCTGTAGTCAGAAACATGTGAAAATAAACACTAGAAGAAATAAGAAATGGAAAATTGACGACCTCACTTGGTTGTGGAATAGAAAAGTAGATACAGAATGGGGAACATTTATTTCGGATGGTGGATAAGCCCAATTAAACTCCAAAGGAATTCAAGCCGTCCTGCAGGCTCAGGGAGCATCAGTGTCAGCACGAACTATCCATCCACATGTGAATGACATGAAACGCTATCAGGGCCGCACCGTCCATTGGACAGTGTGAGCCCTTTAACTCAGGAGGCAAGCTGGCAGGGGCTGTGCAGAAGGGGGTGGCGCCACGTCCATACAGCGTCTTCCTGCCCGACGGGCGCTGCCGGCTGCAGTAAGACACAGCCTCTCCCCCTGCTGCATAGACAGACATGTGGCGCGGTGGCGCAGATAGCAACCCCGCCGGTCCTCACTTGCAGCTGCAGGGGCGGCGGTGCAAGCTACTGACAGCACTCCCCCGGTCCTCACTGGCGACTGCAGGGGCGGCGGTGCTAGCCACTGACAGCACCCCCCACCCCCTTGGTCCTCACTTGCAGCTGCAGGGGCGGCGGTGCTAGCTTCTGACAGCACCCCCCCAAATCCCCCCAGCTCCTAGGTCTCCTCCATAGTGTTTCATGTCATTCACATGTGGATGGTTCATGCTGACACTGATGCTCCCTGAGCCTGCGATTGGCTGGATTTTCTTTGGAGCTTGATTGGGCTTATCCACCATCCGAAATAAATTTTACTTATTGAGATATTTTGGACAGATTCAAGAATTGTGACTTTTAACAAATGTGGGTTTGTTTCGTACATTTCACTTCAAGGGAATCAGTCAGGGGATTTTTGTGTACTTTATTACCAGTATTCTGAAATAGAGCTTGGGCAGCCCTTTCAGGATACATAATGTATATTCCTATACATGGCCTTATTATGTTGCTATAAGCTTTTGAAATTCTATATGGAAAGAATATTATAGCACTATCGGGTAATGGTGCTCAAGGGGGGGTCCAAAACCTTTGTACTTTGTAGAAAAATAAATTGGTACTCAAGAAGTCTGAAAGGTGATGATTTTTTTTTACTTTTATTGTGTGAAATGATAACAAGTATGCCATAAATATCTCCGTCATTCAATCAGACATTCGGCAGTATGCAATACTTGCGGTAGGATGCTGCTTGCATCTGTCAGGAGATTTTTTGTGTACCATACTAACACTATCCTAAAATAGGGCTTGGGCAGCCCTTTCAGGATATATAAGTTTTATTCCTTCATTATGTTGTCATAAGCTTTTGAAATTCTATAGTCTGGTGCTGACTAGTCCATAGTATATAAATGTCCCATGCATATTCCCCTGCCTGCCCCTTTGTGCAGCATCAGTGACTAGTGCAGACTGTCAGTATGTCAAAGTGTAAATAAACTCGTATTTGTGAAGCACCCTCTCTTAGCAGCACACTGTTAGTGTAATTCTCTGGCATTATTGTGCTACAGCTGTTCAACATCATGTTATGCACCTCTTGGAGAGATAAGTAGTGTAATGATTACAGAGTGGACACTGGGAACTGTTAACAGCACCACGTCCTCCCCTGAAGGAAGCAGCAGCACAGCATGAGACACAACACCTCTGTCTGTCTGTAAAGCCATGTCTCATTCCTTCAGAAGAGGACATGGTGCTGTTTGCAGCTCTCAGTGTCCCCACTGTAATCATCACACTGCTTCCCTATCTCCCTTCTCCCCATTCGGTGTCCAACAAGACACTGATCAGACCTGGTACAATAATGCCAGACAATTACACTAACAGAGTGCTGCTAATGAAGGGGCTGTCAAAGCTATGAGTTTACTTACACTTGGTCTAGCAAATGAATTCTGGAAATCAGTACCAATCACTGTCCAGGGCAGGGGAATATGCATGAGACATTTACATACTACTGACTAGTCAGGACAGACGAGAATTTCAAAGCGCCACTCTGCATAGTGGTGGATACCGCGGCTTTCTACAGCTTATGCAGACAGCATCCTACCACAATTATTGCATACTATCGAAGGTCTGATTGTATGAGCGAAACGTTTGTTGCATACTTGTGATCATTTCACAAAATAAAGGAAAAATTATCACATTTCAGCCTTTTTAAGTACCAAGTTATTTTTCTTCAAGGTCCTAAGATTTTGGACCCCCCCCCTTGAGCACCATTACCCGATAGTGCCATAATATTCTCTCCATATAGAATTTCAAAAGCTTATAGCAACATAATGAGGCCACATATAGGAATAAAAGTTATGTATCCTGAAAGGGCTGCCCAAGCTCTATTTCAGAATACTGTTCGTATGGTGCACAAAAATCTCCTGACAGAATCCCTTCAAGTGAAATTTGCCAAAAAAAAACAAACTTTGGTTAAAGTTGCAATTCTTAAATCTGTGTAAAATATCTGGATAAGTAAAGTTGCGAAGGAAAAATTAAAAAAAAATAACTAAAATAGGAAGAGAGTTTAAAAAGTGTCACAACATGTACAGACAATGAGACACAAATGCTGAACCCATTCACAAAATAGAAAACTGGACACACAAAGATGAAGAATCCGACCCATAACTGTGACTGGCACAGCGCAAATCTTTTATAAAGTCGCATCCCTTCTTTCTTCTTTGCACTTGGACATTTCATGATTAGCTGTCACGATGGTCTCTCTTACTCTGGAGACTTGTGACAGATTTGGGACCTGTGTCTCATTCCTGTATTGAGATTTCCTTTTAAATGTGTTTCTATTCCTTTATCAGTGTAGGGGTTAATGGCAGTTACTGTTGCTGCAAAGCTTCTTAGTTCTCTTCCCAGGTGTGGCTATTTGGTGATCGCTCTCCTCTCCTTTATATGGTCACATGATCCAGCATTCCTTGCTTGTGATTGAACTTCATTCCTGGCCTGTCTACCTGAGGTGAAGGAGCTACTCTAGAGAAACTGACCGTTGCCAAGCCGTCTGCTGCCTAGGAGAGTGGCAGGTGTGAAGTTGTCCTGTCATTTCCCTGTCCCCCATTCCCCTCTTGTTGTTATTAGTGCAGTGGTTGGAACTAGTGCTCCCACCGGCCGTCTCCCTATTTAGGGTTAACATCAGGGTCAGCAAGGGACGAGGTATCCTGCTTGGAGTCGGGTGAAAGAATCAGCATAGGGACAGTAGGGAGATTCGGGCATAGCTGCAGGTGAGTGTAGTAGGTCTTCTTTCCCCTGTTCCCTACAAGCAGGGACCTCCAATGTATTTGTCCCTCCTGGTGTTTCCCCAATTGTTGTTGTGTGTAGTGCGCCGGACAATGTTGGTCTGTGCACCACTGTCACGCACTGTATCCTAGTCGGCGGCATGACATTATCTTTCTGCAGAAATAACTTCCATCACTCCTTCATTTACAAACAGATAAATAGAAAACAAACCAGATATGTTTAGATTTTCATAATATTACACTGAAGGGGTTAATGGCCGCTGCTGCAGAACATCAGAGGTGACCGGCTTCCTAGGCATGGGGTTCAGCGCTTACAAGCTCTTTGCTTCTGCTTGTAAGTGCTGCCCTGTAGCTGAATCCTCCAATTCTGCAGAGGTGTAGAATCAGAGGATCGCACGGTTTGGGTCAGAGGTGAGGCCACACCTGCAGCCTAAATTGTCATTTTTCTGTAGCGCACCAATCCCCCCCCACATAAGCAGGATGCCGGGAGGGGGCCGGGGGCTGGGGGGGGCGGCGTGCTGCTGAAGATAGAAGACGACAATAATCTTTTATTTTTCATCATTAAAACATTTGGAAAGGGCAAATCCCTTTTTCCATCATGATACATAATATCATTAGTAAATTATTATTAACATTATCTCTACTACAAACACGAACATTAAGGGATGTAATAAGGTCACTGAGTATAAATATATTAGCAGCGCACATGAAAAATGTATGGAAATCTCTTTAATTTAATGTCCCCCGGGAGGACGGAGAATTTCTCTTTGCATCTTGTAATAAGCAGAGTCGATTCCTTTCCTATAAAAACGCAGCAAAAGGCAGAATTTTCTTTATAGAAACTTTATTTTTGACTGTAAATCCATTTAGAGGGGATGTCTACTATTGGTGACCTATCTGCTGCATTATGGTATATGCAAATAATACTGAGGTGTGGCTTTGGCGCATTATGAGGATGTTTAAACCCAATTTCATGCATTTTTAACCATTTATTTTCATGAGATGCAGTCATTTCTGCCAATTATATGACCTGCATTGTGTATTATTCCACATAACGTGCTCAGCAGAAGCAGCTGAAACAACATGGAAGACACTATACTGCAGTACTGTACATTATAGCTGTGCATCCAGCACCAGGATTAGATAAACACTTAATAGAAAGAATTTTTACTTATTTTTTTCATATAACATTTATTGGAAGTTGTGTGTGTTTAATGGCCAGTGTGAACACGCTTTTTTTTTGGTATTACTTACAAGTAATGGAAAGAAGCAGGGGGCATTAAATAGCTGTATTGAGCAGTGTGGTTGGGAACCTAGCTCTTGGGCAAGATAGAACACTCACTAGGAATTAACAGCATGAAGGACATTATACAGCATTATACTAAACAGTATATCTGTGAATCCAGCACTGGGGTGAGATAAACATTTCATAGAAAGAAATGTACTGAGCAGTGTAAATGTGAATCCAGCATTGGGTGAGATAAAACACTTGATAGAAAGTAACAGCAAGGAGTACATTATACAGCAGTACTCAAGAGTATAAACTGAGTCTAGCACTGGGATGAGATAAACATTTCATAGAAAGAAATGTACGAGCAGTGTAGATGTGAATCCAGCATTGGGTGACATAAAACACTTAATAAAAGTAACAGCAAGGAGAACATTATACAGCAGTAATGAGTATTATAGCTGTGTATCAAGCACAGGGATGAGATAAACACTTAAGAGAAAGCCGTAGCATAGTGGACATTACATAGCTGTATTGAGCAGTGTATATGGGAACCCAGCTTTTGGGCAAACTAAAACACTTACTAGCAAGTAACCATGTGGGGGACATCATAACTTAGTCCCAACCGGTGCACTGTGAATCCAGTTGCTGGATTAGATAAATACTTAATAGAAAGAAGAAGCAACATGGAGGACGATATTATATGGTTGTACTGAGCAGTGTAGTTGGGAACCAGCTCTTGGGTGCCGTGAGATAAAACCCATACTAAAAGTAACAGCATGGGGGTATTCAGGGAAATCGGTCCTCACTTGGCAAGACAGCCGGCCAGCCCCTGGGGCTATTCATACAGCAGTACTGAGCAATGTAGTTGTGAACTAGCTCTTAGATGAGAAAAAGCACTTACTAGAAAGTAACAGCATGTGATACATTATCTACTGATAGTGTATTAATATATTATTCTTTGGGTTGAGATGAAAACACTTACTAGAAAGCCACAGCAGCATCATCATATTTGTTTTCCTCTCACTCTGCTCCTTTTCTCCCTTCTCCATAGACTTCTATCGGCAGCTGTCATTTGATCCCTCAATGAGTTGTTCGTCTGGTGTTCAGATAATACGGCTCCTTGCTGTATTTCAGATGAGATGAGAAGTGTCTCATAAGTGGAGAAAGCAGATTTCTCTGATAAGATTTATTATAAAGTTTCTTACATTTTCTCGTCCTATTGATTCATGTAAAGTTTGTTGGAACGACGGCGACTCTTTCAGGATTGTTCACGGTGCAGATTTTATGTCATTATTGATTCATTTTATTTCTTTCAAATCACAGAAGAGAAGTGTAAGAAATATAAGTTCCGCTCTTAATTTGGTGAAAGGAAATCTTACAATTCCAAGGTCTGGTAACATTTTATTATTTTACTTTTTTGCATTTAGATTGTGGGTAATCTGCATCGCTTTATCTGTGGCTGCAATCACTGGGGCCGCCCATAATAACTCCAACCGTACCGCCTGGAACCAGACAGAAATGACGGAAATATAGCGCATTTTGCATGAAGTTGTTCTAATTTGAGTTTTTTTGAGTTCTTACATTTCTAACAATACATCCCTTGATTAGGTGGTATAAATAAGAATGTGGGAGCCGGTGCGGCGGCGGCACCTCACTTGTGATTACTGTGAACATTGACAAAAATTAGTGTTCTTGAACAGAGCACCCCCTCCCCGCCAAGAAAAAGAAAAACACAACTTCAGCAAGTCCATGAAGTCTCCTCTTCTACCAGTTTCAGTATTAGGAATCACATACATTTATACACACAATTATGGGGGTGGTAGCCCCAGGAAAAGATCATTCATTAATTGGTTACAAACAATTAAACAAAACTAATCATTGGTCACTAATAGCTGAGTGCTGATTGTATTATGCAAATCTATTCTAAATACACGTTTCCCTTCATTTTCAGGTGTTTTGGAACATTTTCCCTTCTTACCAAGACATGCTAGACATTGCCTTCACTCCCAGACCATGTGGCCTTCATCGTTTCTCTAAACATAAGCAATACTTGATATGAAAACACTCACTACTTGTCTATCTTAAAGGAAAGTACTTAAAGGGATACCTGAATGCTGGATATGCAGTAAAATACAGGATACAAGGTACAAGCACATGGGCAAATCTTTGGATATTTTCATATATTCATTTCCATAAACAGTTGAAATCAATGCAAATGTTTGTTAAGGCTAAGGGTGCGTTCACACCACGATTTTTAGGGAGCCGATGCTGTCCGATATAATTCGGACAGCATCGGCTCCCCTCTGATGCCTGGAATCGGGTGCCAAATAGGCACCCGATTCCGGCATAAAATCGGCGCCGGAGGCTGCAAAAAAAGAAAAAAAAAAAAAAGTTATTCTCACCTCTCCCGAGCCCCCGCCGTCTTCCGCCATCTTCCTCTAGGCTCCCGGTGGCTCCCGCAGGCTGCCGGTGTCAGCAGAGGTGTACCTCTGCTGTACACAGGACCTGCGATGATGTCACAGTCACGTGACCGCGGGTTCACCATTCACCATGGTGAACCCGCGGTCACATGACTGTGACATCACCGCAGGTCCTGTGTACAGCAGAGGTACACCTCTGCTGACACCGGAGCCTGCGGCAGCCTGCGGGAGCCACCGGGAGCCTAGAGGAAGATGGCGGAAGACGGCGGGGGCTCGGGGAGAGGTGAGAATAAACTTTTTTTTTTTTTCTTTTTAACCTTGTGCTCCCAGGAGCATTTTTACTGTACTGAGCTTGCTCAGTACAGTAAAATGGGGTCCGAGGAAACATCACATATTTCCTCGGACCTTTCTCCATAGGGCCCCATGTTAGGGATCGGGTCAGATCGGATGTGCACTAAATGCCATCCGATTTGGTCCGATCCGACTCTGTCAGATTTTGTAATCGGCTGAAAAAATCGTTGCAGGCAACGATTTTTTTCTCCTGAAAAAAATCGGCCAAAATCGGGCAGAATCGGATCGGACCAAATCGGATGGCATTTAGTGCACATCCGATTCGGTCCGATCCCCATAGGGATCCATAGGATCCGAAAATCGGTCCGATGCTGTCCGATTTTTTTCGGACAGCATCGGAAATACAAAAATCGTGGTGTGAAAGCAGCCTAAGACAATACATTTCAGTAGAGTTGAGACATGGGAATCTCTGTATAATCCCAAATACATCCACCGGAGGATATTCCGAACCATAGACGGACATGATGTTGACCGAAATTGTAACAATTTTGGGTGAAACTTTGTAACAAACCATTGTGTACACAGTGATCAGTGAAGAAGGTGATGAATAATTGCTTCCTAAATTTTCTAAGTCTTTTTTGCATCTGTTGCTAATGACATAGAGGAGGATCTGAAGTGTAACATGTATGTCATTTGTCACTGATGGTGTAAGACGCAATGTCTAGACCCCAATTAATGAGATATGAATGGTTTTATTTGGCGGTCTGCCCTCTTAGACCTCTACTCTTCCTATAACTCCGCCACTGGCCATGCGGTTTTGGAGATCCTCCCTGTATGGTCTCAGTTGGCCAATACAAGGAACCACAATTCACACACTACAGCTCTCATAGACCCATCCAAGAAAAAGAAAAGAAAAACAAAACTTCAACAAGTCCTTGAAGTCTCCTACCAGTTTGTTAAAATCTATGCAACAGTTTCTTACGTCTAAAACGACATATATCCGTAGAGTTGAGTCATGGAAATCTCAGGGTAAGGCCAAAAACATCTGCCGGAGGATAGTCCGAACTATAGGAGGACATGATGCTGACCAAAATTGTAACAATTGTAGAAACACTTTGTAACAAACCAGTGGGTAGACAGTGATCAGGGAAGATGGTGATGACCAGCAGAGCACCCTCCTGTCCAAGAAAAAGAAAAACACAACTTCAACAAGTCCTTGAAGTCTAATCTTCTACCAGTTTGTAAAAATCCATAATAATGTTTGTTATGGCAAAGATGACACATTTCCGTAGAGTTGAGCCAAGGAAATCCCGGCATATTGCCAAAAAAGTTCACTGAAGAGTATTCCGTACTATGGACGGACAAGGTGGAGTACAATTCGGATGTTGACCAAAATTATATAAATTGTAGAAACACTTTGTAACAAACCAGTGTGTAGACGGTGATCAAGGAAGACGACGATGATCACCAGAGCACCCTTCCCTCCAAGAAAAAGAAAAACACAACTTCAACAAGTCCTTGAAGTCTCCTCTTCTACCAATTTGTTAAAATTCATGTTTTGTTATGGAGAAGACAATACAGATCAGTAGAGTTGAGCCATGAAAATCTTGGCAAAATGCCAAAAACATCGGCTGGAGGATATTCCGAACTGTACATGGACATGATGTTGACTGAAATTGTATCAATTGTGGGGAAACCTTTCCTACAGAGAAGACACATTTCCGTAGAGTTGAGCCAAGGATATCCCGGCATATTGCCAAGAACGTCCACTGGAGGGATATGCCGAAGTATGGACGGACAAGGTGGAGCACAACCCGGATGTTGACCTAAATTATATCAATTGTAGAAACACTTTGTAACAAACCGGTGTGTAGACGGTGATCAGGGAAGATGGTGATGACCAGCAGAGCACCCTTCCCTCCAAGAAAAAGAAAACCACAACTTCAACAAGTCCTTGAAGTCTCCTCTTCTACCAGTTTGTTAAAATCCATGCAAATATTTGTTATGGTTATGGTGAAGATGACGCATTTCAGTAGAGATGAGTCATGGAAATCTCGGCATAATGAACGGCATGTGAACTTGTGTTTTGGTTCTCCCCTGTCTGTCTTTGTCAGGGGGTTCCTTCACTTGCCAGCTCTGGGGGAAAGGGAAAGTGGGATCAGTTCAGGGCTGTACAGGAGCAGGGCCAGGGTGGAGACTCAGGCCTCTTCACTATCAGAAGTACCTCTTATTTAGGGATTGTTTAGGGCTCCCTAGCTTGAGGGGCAGATCAGGCTCCCTGTGCCCTTTTCCCTACGGTCCACTTGACAGGTATAACCTGGATACTGACTGAAATAGTAACAATTTTGGGGAAACTTTGTAACAAAACAGTATGTAGATGGTGATCAGGGAAGAAGGTGATGATGAATTGGCCAACAATTGTTCCCAAAGGTTTCCAAATGTTTCCTTAGTTTTTTTTTCCTTCTGCTGCTAATGACAAAGACGAGGATCTGATGTGTAACATTTATATCATTTGTCACTAATAGTTGGAGGTGTCGTGTTCGGACCCCAATCAATCAGATATGGATGATTTTAGATGGCGGTCTTCACTCTTAGACCTCTACACTCCCTAACACTCCGCCACTGGCCATGCAATGCTGGAGATTCCTGTACGGACTCAGTTGTCTGATACAAGGGATCACAAATCATGCACTGCAGCTCTCGTAGACACATCCATGTGAAGGACCAGTGATCTCACAGATGCATCCATGTGAAGGACCAGTGATCATACATGTGCACTGCAGCTCTCATAGATGGATCCAAGTGAAGGACCAGTGATCATACATGTGCACTGCAGCTCTCATAGACCCATCCATGTGATGGACCAGTGATCATACATGTGCACTGCAGCTCTCATAGACAGATCCAAGTGAAGTACCAGTGACCATACATGTGCACTGCAGCTCTCATACACACATGCAAGTGAAGGACCAGTGATCATACATGTGCACTGCAGCTCTCAGACCCATCCATGTGAAGGACTAGTGATCATACATGTGCACTGCAGCTCTCATACACACATGCAAGTGAAGGACCAGTGATCATACATGTGCACTGCAGCTCTCAGACCCATCCATGTGAAGGACTAGTGATCATACATGTGCACTGCAGCTCTCATACACACATGCAAGTGAAGGACCAGTGATCATACATGTGCACTGCAGCTCTCATACACACATGCAAGTGAAGGACCAGTGATCATACATGTGCACTGGAGCTCTCAGACCCATCCATGTGAAGGACTAGTGATCATACATGTGCACTGCAGCTCTCAGACCCATCCATGTGAAGGACTAGTGATCATACATGTGCACTGCAGCTCTCAGACCCATCCATGTGAAGGACTAGTGATCATACATGTGCACTGCAGCTCTCAGACCCATCCATGTGAAGGACTAGTGATCATACATGTGCACTGCAGCTCTCATAGATCCATCCATGTGAAGGACCAGTGATCATACATGTGCACTGCAGCTCCCTTCCCATGGGGAATTTGTGATCCCATCCTCATAATCAGTCAGGGGTCCTAGTAGGTCGGACACACAATAAACATACATTTTTTTACCTCTGTGCATAAATAATACATGGCTTTAAAGGAAACCCCTTTAAACAGCACTTTCCTCCCTGCTATATGTGAGGTAAGTGAGGCCTGGGCTGCAGACGTCTCCGGCGTTCACAGTGATGGCTATGAGATATGGCTCGCATGCGGCACTCAATGCCAACTTTCATAAAGTACACTTGATGGCTCGCCTTCATAAATAGGACCACAGTGGCACATTTGCACATTTCTCAGTAATGGTAAGAAAGTAATTCAGATGATATAAAGTTTTGACAGTTTGACATTCCGGCTGTTCAGTTTCGACATTTGACATTTTGAGCATGATAAAAATAAATGATGGATAATTGAAGGAGCGATTACCTTGCCAACCGCCGGCTCACAATTCACTATTGTGTACTGCAAAAAAATTAAACTTGATTTGGTAAGTACTTTAGTTATCATTCCTCTCGAAGCATCAATATCCGTCCCCTCGCCGCGCTGGAAACACGATTTGTCAGGTTCACCAGTTGGAGGCATTTGCAGCGATTCCAGAATGTAATATGAGTACAGTGTATTTACGGTGACAGCCTCCCGCGGAGGGGAAACATTGGCTCAGGAACACTTTTATTATTATTTTTGTTTGTGTCTTTGTATTTTTTTGTCCGTTTTTATGTGAACATATTTCTCTGATTTTCAGTTTTGTAGAATTTCTGCAAATAATGAATATATCATAATCTGCATATACGGTAATTGCCTAAAATTGGTCAAGTCCTCATACAGCGATCTGATTCTTACATTACCTATGGTAGGAATTGAAGGGTTCATCTGTGGACTAAGAAATTGATAATTATAACCTTAGGATAGGTCATCAATAACAGAACTGTGGTGGTCTTGCCACCTCTTGCTGTTTAGCCCCTACGTTTTGGCATTTTCGGCACTGTCTTGGCCAAAGATAATGTCAGGACTTGACCCATGATGTCAAGACCATGTCAAGACTTGGCCTCGTGATCTCAAGACAATGTCAAGACTTGGCCTATGATGTCAAGACAATGTCAAGACTTGGCCCATGATGTCAAGATAATGTCAAGACTTGGCCCCGTGATGTCAGCAATGTCAAGACTTGGCCCTATGATGTCACGACAATGTCAAGACTTGGCCCCATGTTGTCAAGATAATGTCAAGACTTGGCCCGTGATGTCAAGGCAATGTCAAGACTTGGCCCCATGTTGTCAAGACAATGTCAAGACTTGGCCCCGTGATGTCAAATAAATGTGAAGACTTGGCCGTATGATGTCAAACAATCTCAATACTTGGCCCTGTGATGTCAAAATAGTGTCAAGAATTGGTTCCATGATGTCACCAAAATGTCAAAACTTGGCCCCATGATGTCAAGACAATGTCAAACTTGGCTGTGTGATGTCAAAACAGTGTCAAGAATTGGCCCCATGATGTCAAGACAATTTCAAGATTTGGCCCATGGTGTCAAGACAAAGTCAAGCCTTGGCCCCATGATGTCAAGAGCATGTTAGGACTTGGCTCCATGTTTTCAAGAAATTGTCAAGACTTGACCCTGTGATCTCAAGACAATGTGAAGACTTGGCCTATGATGTCAAGACAATGTCAAGAATTGGCCCATGATGTCAAGACATGTCAAAACTTGGCCCCATGATGTCAAGACAATGTCAAAACTTGGCCCCATGATGTCAAGACAATGTCAAGACTTGGCTGTGTGATGTCAAAACAGTGTCAAGAATTGGTCTCATGATGTCTCAACAACGTCAAGACTTGGCCCCGTGATGTCAAGACAATGTCAATAATTGGCCTCATGGTGTTAAGACAATGTCAAGATTTGGCCCATGATGTCAAGACATCTCAAGACTACGCCCCATGAATTAAGACCCTAGTCCAAGACTTAGTCCAAGTCTTAGACCACTAAGAAGAACATGAAGCCGTCCACCAGAGCATAGCAGTTGAGGGCAAAGTGAGACAGATGAGGTTCAAGTGAGTATAACATATATATTTTTTTTAACTCTTTCGATGTCCTTTTAATCTAACAAAATAGCGGTTGGCCACCATTTTTCTTGGTTCTCGTGAAGCAAATGGGAATAAATAGTCATCTGGTTGAGTGTGGAACGTTTGTAGGACACATGGAATATTAATTTAGCTCTCATAAGGATTGCATCATCAATATTTCATACTTCAGAAAATCTGATTAATAGTGTAGAATGAGGAATGGCGGGATAGAAGATGGGTTCTCATCAATTCAACTTCAAGCTTCATCATCAGAGTTGGACTTGTGAATGGGAACACACGTCCTCATAGCGACATTTTAAGTGAGGTTGGAAGTTTCTTTATCTCAGTATAATCAATCCCTTTGTAAGGAGGAGGAAGAGAAAGAAGAGGAAAAGGAGGTGTAGGAGAAAGAAAAGAAGGATGAGGAAAAGAAGAAGTAGAGAAATGAAGGAGGTGCACAAGAAAGAGCAGGAGGAGTGTGAAGAGAAGAAGTAGGTGGATGAGAAGCAGAAGGAGCAAAAGAAGGAGAAAAAAGAGAAAGATAAGCAGGAAAAAAGGAGATAGAGAAGAAGAAGAGGGAAGCAGGAGGAGAAAAAGAAGGAGGAGGATGAGAAGGAGAACAATTAGGTGGAGGAGAAGCAGGAGGGGGAAAAGGACGGGAAGGATAAGGAGGTGCAGGAGAAAAGAAAGGATGACGAGTTTAGAAGGAGAAGAAAGAGTTGGAGATGAAACAAGAGGAGGAAAAGAAGGAGGAGAGGAAGGAGTAGTAGGAGGAGAAACAGGAGGAGGAGATGAAGATGGAGGACATTAAGGAATTACAAGCAAAAAGAAAAGAGTTGGTTGAGAGGAGAAAGAGGAGGAGACTGAAAATGTGGAGGTGCCTCGGAAACAGGAAAAGAAGGAGGAAAAAATGAGTAGTAGGAGCAGAATGACAAGAGTCGTAAGAGAAGTAGGATGAGCAAGTATAGGAGAAAGAGAGAAGGGGGAAATAAAGAAAGGAGGAAATGAAGATGAATTAGGAGTAGGAAAAGGAGGAGAAGGAAAAGGAGGTGAAGGTAGAGTGTCTTGATTTGGGGATTCGATTATCTTGCTCTCTGGTCTTCGTGACCTCTTGCTTTGTGGTTGTTTCTAATGTCTGCTGAGCTACGGCTCTTTTCTTCCTGGTCCTAATTCTGATGGTTTCTTTTGCCTTTATTTTTCCTTTCTGTTCTTGCTCCTCTATTTTCCCATTTTAGCCCTATTACAGTCCTGGTGCGGAATTTCTTGGCACTAATCCACATAGAAGTATAGCCAACAAGGAAGTGTAGTCAGGGAAATATATATTCTCCCTTCACTCCATTTCCTTGCTGGATATACTTCTATGTGGATTAGTGTCAAGGGGATCCAGCCCTTCAGAAAATGGATTTTTCCTGATAGGCAAACACTATTTGGATTTCTGCTGAGTGTTTATTTGTCTGGCTTCTCAACACCTTACCTTTCTTTAAAGTTAGGTTGCTGGGAGGTTTTTCTTGTATTTATTTATTATTCTATTTTTTCCACCTTGTGTAAGTTCTTAACCTTGGGTCCATAAATGCCACTGCACACTTTCCTTCTCTTGGTCAGATGTGTTTAGCAACCTCCCCTCTGGCTCCACAAAAGGTACCAGAAACCCCTCTATGGCCTTTTAGGGTGCCAGGTCCAAGGTGGTGTCATTAGCTCTCCATCTGTAGGTTTTGTAGTCTGTGTAGGACCATCAGCTTGTGGGTTCGGCTTCTCTGTTTTGTAGGTTTTATTATTTCTGTTACCTGTGTATAAGTGAGTTACGCGTATACCAGAGGAAGAGGAGAAGAACAAGATGGAGGTGCAGGAATTAGAGGAGAAGTAGAAAAAGAAGTAGGAAGAGAAAGACAAGAATAAGGTGGAGGAGAAAGAGGAGGAGAGGAAGGAGCAAGAAAAGGAAATGAAGGAGGTCTAAAAGGAGGTGTAGGAAAATCCGGAGGAGGAATAGAATGAGAAAGAGGAGAAAGTAAATAAATGGGATTATCAGGGGTGAACAAGAAACAGATGAAAGAGCAGAAAATAAGAAGGTGGAGACGAATGAGAAGTAAAAGGAGAATAGGGAGGTCGAGGTGAAGTATAAGGTGCAGAAGAAAGAGGGGGAGGAAAAGGAAAAGAAGGAGGAAGAGAAGAAAGTGAAAAACTGGAAGAGGAAAAGGAGGAATGGAAAGTAATGGGAAGATATAAGAAGAGAAATAGGAAAATGGGGAGAAGGAGAAGCAGTAGGAGACAGGGAAAGAGAAAAATAGATATAGGATATACTGTAATGCTGGAGCATAAGACAAGAGTGACAAAGGGGATGATATGGAAGGCCCTGGTGATAGGGTGAGGGGAGAGGGGTCACCTTCTGTCACTCATCTGAGTCTGCACCCTAAGCTCCCTAACGTCTTCATACGGGTCCTTCCCCCTGTCGCTGTGAAGTGCCTAGACCCTCGCTTGCCCTGGACTCACCCTGGATAGTGCGTAGGCTGGCAAAGACACTAATCTTACCACGGCAGTAATAGAAAACAAAGTAAAGATGACAGAGAATGGGAAACTAGACACAAAAATATCAACATCGAAACGCCACAATTGCCGCAAATCACCACAGCTCCAATTGTCATGACTCCAGACTGGCTCCTTCCAAAGTGGTCAGCAAAGTAAGAGATTCCATCATTGGTGTTATATGGTAAGACACATGACTCTTTATAGTAGAGGGTAGTAGTGGTCACAAAACGCTGTACCTTAGATTAAGGCTTGCAAAGAACAACATGATAGGAAAGCATCCTCAACCCATACAGCACCAAAAGAAAGTATGCACACTTAAATACAAGTTATAGACCTGCTAACCATAAATAGTTGTAACCTTCAGGTCCTAGACGCGCTAATGGTCTCCAGGAGGAGCTAATCTGACCCTTACCCTGGGGGTCCCTAGCTCACCCTGCTCTCGGATGTACCTCTGATGGTGAGGAGGTCCAAGTCTCCACCCTATTCCCTGGCTCCTGAATAATCCTAGGCTGAGGGCCCCTACCTCCACCCAGAGATCCAGGATCACAGCTTCTCCCAAGGACAGACTGCAGCCCAGCAGCTAAGCATCAGCACAGCACCAAGACCTAGAGCAAATAACTCTATCAGCAGCATCTGACAGAGGAGAGGGAAGGCTATTTAAAACCAGGGGGAGGGGATTCCAGATGAGTCACACATCAACCCCTCAACCAGCAGCTGAACATAATAGTGAATGCAGCTCTGGAACACACCACAGGAGGCAAAGACCTTCACACCAATACCTCATGCAGCTCTCAAAGACAAACAACATACCCAGCAGCATCCAGCAATGTCAGCGCCATCTAAGCACCTGACACTAACAATACCTCACATTATTATTCATACTAGAAAAAAACTGCAAAGCACTCGCTACACTGTGCGAGAGGTGCAAGCTGTGTCGCTGGATCAACAAGAAACAAAAGATTCACTGCTGCACTCAATCTAACCAAAAAGTGTATGCTAACAAGCAAATGGTTTGAGAAAAAAATTAAAACATCCGTTTCTTTCTAAAAAACTCAATACTCACTTTTTTATTAAAAACCGGGGCTCTTGGTACACCCATTGGCCAATGTATGCCTGCCCTCCGGCCACTTCTCGGCGGCCCCGGGGTCCGGAGGGTCCTGCGCTGACATCCCTGCCAGATCCTTGTCCGTGGACTCCCTGGTCCTTCTGACCTCATCCTGATCCCTGAGCACCTGGGCTCGGTGGGGGTGCAATCTGCAGCTGGGTGGAGCCAGCCACTCCACCTTGTCTGATATATATACTAGAAAAAAACCTTTTGTTTCTTGTTGATCCAGCGACACAGCTTGCACCTCTCGCACAGTGTAGCGAGTGCTTTGCAGTTTTTTTCTAGTATATATATCAGACAAGGTGGAGTGGCTGGCTCCACCCAGCTGCAGATTGCACCCCCACCGGGCCCAGGTGCTCAGGGATCAGGATGAGGTCAGAAGGACCAGGGAGTCCACGGACAAGGATCTGGCAGGGATGTCAGCGCAGGACCCTCCGGACCCCGGGGCCGCCGAGAAGTGGCCGGAGGGCAGGCATACATTGGCCAATGGGTGTACCAAGAGCCCCGGTTTTTAATAAAAAAGTGAGTATTGAGTTTTTTAGAAAGAAACGGATGTTTTAATTTTTTTCTCAAACCATTTGCTTGTTAGCATACACTTTTTGGTTAGATTGAGTGCAGCAGTGAATCTTTTGTTTCACATTATTATTCAATTTTTGTATTTTTTCTTTCTTTTGCAGGGTGCATCTGTCATGTTGTGGCGCATTGATATAGTGCCTAACAGCCCCCCGTACTCTAATAGCAGGGGTGTCAGTAATAGACTGGGCACACTTTGCACCGCCTGTGTGTGACTGGCGTTCTGTGGGAACCTCATTCTATGTTCACTAAAAATGTCAACAATCACCCCCTCCAAGACAAGGAGGTTTGGGGTTTTGTCATTTTGCACCTGTGTTGCCTTTTCCCATATAACTGGGGCTTACTCCATCCTGCTGAGTGCATTTGGTTACAGACCGCGCAGCTGCACTTTCCTACCATTTTTCGGACGTCTCGTAGTTGTAACTCTCCTTTCCTCCTATGACAAAGCTTGTAATCACCGTGACTTTTCCGTGCTCGTCTGTGAATTTCCCAGATCTTGCTAATTTTTTCCATTTGCTGCTTAACATCATCTCGTCCTGGCCTGTTAGACAGGTTGTTTCTACAAACCGCTGTCCTGTTTGTAACAGACATATCTGTCTCCGAAGACCCGACGGTTCCTTCCTGGCTGCGCGGAGCTGCCGATCTCGCGGTGCCACAGAGGATATTATCTATCCGCAGTATGATTATTTTCATATGCACAATGACAGGCCATCATTATAACGTCCTATTAGATGCACAGACAGATATTATCAGCAGAGACTGGGCGCATTTACAGACAAAGGGATTTAAATTATTACATATGTCTCTCAGGCTGCAGATTTAAGCCATTGATACAATCTTCATATTATCAGACACACAACACGGCGGCCAGATAGCGTCTTATGTCTTTCTTCTACTTCATTATCACAATGCCTTGGTGGCTTCCCGAGACATGAAAGGAAGGTTATGGATAAGGCTTTATGTTCATTATGTTTTGTCATTGGATTTTTTTTTGCAATGATTTAATGCTTAACTGGAATAAATGTGTATTTATTTTTTCTTTGTATATGTCAAACGTGAGGGATAGTCTGTTCCGAGACCTGCAGGACTGGTGTGTCCAATAGTTATGGGCTCAACTGGGCAGCGTGATGATCGTCCTATACAACTGGCAGAGCTGATGGTGAGGCAGAACCCCGAGAACCTCCAAGACCCTTCACCCCCGGACAGGGATCTGGACTTACAGCGGAGTCAAGGGGGTTATTGCCTAAGGAGGAGCAACAGCCCAGGGCAGGGATCTGGACTTACAGCGGACTCTATTGCCTAAGGAGGAGCCACAGCCCAGGGCAGGGATCTGGACTTACAGTGGAGGCTATTGCCTAAGGAGGAGCAACAGCCCAGGGGAGGCAGGTAGCCAAACAGGGAAAAAGGCAAATATGGAAAACTGAATAGTATCAATGTCAGGAAGCCGCGTCAGAACCTAGAAAGGAAATGAGATACAAAAGAGTCAACTCCCATCGTGGGCCGGGTTTCCGAACTATGCAAAAAGCCGTGCCTGCCCACTGTAAAGACTTTGATACAAAATGTCTTGTCCGTCAGCTGAGGGGATCCGCCTCCTGGTGTAGTCGTCGACAGGATGGAGAAGATCCGCCCATGGAGAGGACGAGGGCAGAAGAATTGGAAGAAGTGCTGATGCACGTGTGGCTGTGCGGCAGCAGCAATACACCCAGTACACATAAGGGTACCTTTACACGCGGCAACTTTTCTAGGAATTTCACTGGCAACTTACTGGTTGCAGTGAAATCATGGAGACATTGTTCTATTTGAACACAGCAACAAGATAGAACAATGTGTCCATGATTTCACTGCAACCAGTAAGTTGCCAGTGAAATTCCTAGAAAAGTTGCCACGTGTAAATGTGGCACCCCAAGGGTTAATGTGCCACAGAAACATCAACACAGGTTTAATCCCCACACAACACTACACTAGAAAGTGGGAGGAGTTTAGGTGGCACCTGCACTAGTGGGAGGAGCTAAGTTGTTTACCACAGAGCAGGAGTGACAGTTCAGTTTGAGTCTGGAGCAAGAGCAGAGCCAAGTGTCAGTGGAGGTCCTGAGAGGTCTGAGGAAAGGAGACAGAGTAACAGAGGAACATACCCGGGATAAAGAGTTACCCCAAACTTAACCCCGGAGAGGCGCTAAAGACGGTTACCGGATCCGAGGCTGTGCCTGAGACAGACAGGACAGTAAACACCGGCATAGTGAAGGTCCACCATCTTCACAGCACCATAGCAAAGCAACACGAAGGAGTCAGTGACACAGAGGACTCAAGTTGCCCAGCATATTGGTACCCGTGAGCAGAGACAGGGCCAGCAGTACAGCTACAAGCAGCAGCAGGGCCACACACAGCGCTTAAGTAGGAAGCCAAGGACCCGGTCAGGGTGGGAGCAATCTGGTACAGACTCCGTGGACAATACTGTGTAATACCATCTGCCAGTAAAGACTTGAAGAACAACAGAAACCGTGAGTGTGTGTGATCCTTATACTGAAGCCCCACTTGCCCTCATATACTGCGATTACCTCTACTCTCATCATCTCTACTGCTACCCCTACTCTCCTGCAGCATCAATAACTATCCTCACAGACTTTAACTACCTCTACCACTGCCCGGGGAACCCAGTTCTGCCCACAGGAACTATTCCATCCAAGCTGCTATCCCATCATCCCCGGAGGTTCTGCAGCAGCGGCGGCCCCATTACTGGCCGCATATAGTGGGTGGCGTCACGAGTGACAAATCCCCTGTAAATAACCCCCCATTTTATTGTGCGGGCCCGGGACACGGTCTGGACTAGGACCGCCGTGACATCCCCCAGCAGCACCCCGGTCCGGCACCGAGTACCCCCGTCCCAGTGGGCTCCACAGAAAGGTGCCCTAATGGAAATAGGCGACCATAGGGTTTCGGCGCGTGGGGTAGGAGTAGAGGACTCCCCCAGAAGCCCAGATAGAGCCCCAGAGCAAGTGTCCCTTGTAGACATAGGCTTTCTGCAGACCAAAATGCAGGAGCTGGTCCAATAGATGAGGCAGGTCCAGATGAACGCAGTGGAGAAATGGAAGGACGCCTTGCTGGAGCAGATCTCGCAGTGGTGGTCTATGTCCGCAAGCCCAGCCCCAGAGGAGGACGAGAAGGAGACAAGCAGCACCAGTAAAAGACCAATGGCAGGTAGAGATGTTGCCCCTGCCCCGGTAACTGAGGACACTCTGATTGGTTCTCTAGATCCCCCAACGGCCCTTGCACCCGGTTGGGTGTACAGAGACACTGCATGGGACTGGTCAGTGCATATAGAGGACCGGCTAGTGGCCCCATTACAACCTGAGCAAGCGTCCAAGACCTTTAATGCGGAGAGGGTCGTATTCCACTGGGAAAATTCGGGCAAGGAGCTGATAGGGTTCCACAGAGAGGCCTGGGTAGAGACCCAGAATTGGAGTGACTAATGCCAGCAACAAAAGGCAGGTGAAGAAATGAGAGGGGGAGGCCAAGTGGAAGGAGATGGAGGAACGGAACATGCAGGTCAAGGGCCGGGCCCGAAAGCTCAAGGCTGCTGATCGGGGGACTCAGAGTGTTGGGCACAGTAGCCAAGTTTGACCTTGCTGGGGATTTATCAGAGACCCTGAGATGAAAGGGGACTTATTTGTCACCAGGCGGGATGTTGAATCCCATTTATTAAAAGGACACCCTGACCGCAAGCTGCTTCCTGGGGATCGAGTCACCTATACCCAGCATCAGGGTGAAAGGAGATGGTACGCATTCAATCTGCGGAGAGCGTGCGCAGAGGACCTGCCCCAGCACTCGGTGCAGCAAACACCAATGAACAGCAAACCGCATCAGCCCCGGCTGTGGTAGAAAACCAGGTTGCGCTGTGTAGAGGCCAGCAAGATCATAAACCCCCGGAATGAGGAGATGAACGGAAACATCTTGTGTTACCCTGGAAACAGTAAAAAAATGAACAGTGTTATAGACCTGTAGAGTGTGACTGTATATAGTTAGTTTACCTGGTTAGGTATTTGTTATATAGCAAAATGTGTATATAATTAAACCTGTTTAGGTGTTAGACTTATTATGTGTGAGAATGTATAGGAAGTATTGTCAAGCCCCAGGCCCTGGGGTACTCGAGTATCAGGCTCCAAGGGTAGCGTCTGCTGTGTCACGGGGAGTGGTGGCCGCACCTGATCCCGTGTCCTGGGTGACACTTCAAAAAGGGGTATATTTACAGGGGATTCTATATACAGTTCACGTGACGCCACCTGTAGTTTCTGGTGATAGGTCACCAGCGCCCCCACAGTCCGCCGGAGGTAGCTGGTAATGCGGCTAGGATGACTAAGCCCCCTACAGGCAGGGCTGTTCCTCCGGGGCAGCGTTTCTGGCAGGAAACAAGTTCATGAAGGAAAATACTCACAGAGGCAAATTCACTTTCTCCCGGGCACTTTACTGTCAACTCGTAGCAGCATTAGATACAGTTCACAGTTCAGCATTTAGGTGTTACAAGAACAGGTAGCTTAACGGGTGGCTGCAAGTGGATCCCAGGTGGTATGGTGGAACCCATGGTGTGCCTTCATTAACTAACCCGTGTCCGTTCTTCCCGGCTTAGGATTGATCTATACCTAGTAGCTCCGTGTAGATAGTACCGGGAGTCCCCTCCCTCGTTGGTGAGGAAGCAGGCAGACCGCTCCAATGGCAGGGTGCTGTGGCTGATAATACAGCCACAGCAGCCGGTTGACGACTGCAAAGCTGGACTTTGGCCGGATCCTTGGGCCTGGCGTTCCCGTGTTGGACTGGAGTATCCCCTGGAGTATGGACGCTCCACTCTGAGGATCTCCCTTTCTATCTAGGGCCCGGACTTCTCTTGTCGGCTGCCCTCTTTCAGGACCTCCTCAAGGTCCCTTCTTCTTCCCTCTGGTTTGGCTTGAAACTGCTCCGGTTTGACCTTCCGCCTCGTTCCACTTAGTCTGAGCCTTCCTAACGCCTCTCCTCTTCTTCCATCTCCTCCTACTCCTGGTCAAACATCTCAGGCAAAAAAACCTCTTGATCCCCCTAGAGGTGAATATATCCCCTCCTGGGTAACCTCCCACCGCTGTACTAATGTGGGAGTGCAGGAATGGGGACCACCCACCATCCTAGGGTCCATCTGCAGCTGGAGTATTTACACCTCTTTTACGGGTGTAGTACCCCTCTGTGACGCCTGCATATGTGGAGCCCACTGGGACAGGGTACTTGGTGCCGGGCCGGTGTACTGCTGGGGGATGTCACGGTGGTCCTGGTCCGGACCGTGTCCCGGGCCCGCACAATAAAATGGGGGTTATTTACAGGGGATTTGTCACTCGTGACGCCACCCACTATATGCGGCCAGTAATGGGGCCGCCGCTGCTGCAGAATCTCCGGGGATGATGGGATAGCAGCTTGGATAGAATAGTTCCTGTGGGCAGAACTGGGTTCCCCGGGGCAGTGGTAGAGGTAGTTAAAGTCTGTGAGGATAGTTATTGATGCTGCAGGAGAGTAGGGGTAGCAGTAGAGATGATGAGAGTAGAGGTAATCGCAGTATATGAGGGCAAGTGGGGCTTCAGTATAAGGATCACACACACTCACGGTTTCTGTTGTTTCCCAAGTCTTTACTTGCAGATGGTATATCACAATATTGTCCATGGAGTCTGTACCAGGTTGTTCCCACCCTGATCAGGACCTTGGCTTCCTACTTAAGCGCTGTGTGTGGCCCTGCTGCTGCTTGTAGCTGTACTGCTGGCCCTGTCTCTGCTCACGGGTACCAATATGCTGGGCAACTTGAGTCCTCTGTGTCACTGACCCCTCCGTGTTGCTTTGCTATGGTGCTGTGAAGATGGTGGACCTTCACTATGCCGGTGTTTACTGTCCTGTCTGTCTCAGGCACAGCCTCGGATCCGGTATCCGTCTTAAGCGCCCCTCCAGGGTTAAGTTTTTGGGGTAACTCTTTATCCCGGGTATGTTCCTCTGTCCCTCTGTCTCCTCTCCTCAGACCTCTCAGGACCTCCACTTCTACTAGACTCTGCTCCTGCTCCAGAGTCCAACTCCTCTGAACTCAACTAACTGCCACTCTTGCTCTGTGGTAAACAACTTAGCTCCTCCCACTAGTGCAGGTGCCACCTAAGCTCCTCCCACTTTCTAGTGTAGTGTTGTGTGGGGATTAAACCTGTGTTGATGTTTCTGTGGCACATTAACCCTTGGGGTGCCACACATATACGGGGCGCCACATTCCCCCCTGATGGAATATACTCGTCCGCGAGTATCAGTACCTGTTAACCGGGAAGTGAAAAAGCATTTTTCATTTTATATTCAACACCAATGGGTAAACTATATACAATCAAGCATATTCAGATTTCTTCCTATTGTTAGGAGGCATTATTCTTTAAATGTTACACATATAGACAATGCAGTAGTTAGTATGATATACCCCACGGTCCTCGGGTTACCTGTTGGCAAAGTTATTACTCTCCGGCTATGACTATCTGCATAAAAGACATAATCTAATTTGGCCCAACGGGAAGCAGTAGTAACTACGCGGGCCCAGCGGTAATGTATTGTCCAGCACAGTCCAGTGTGCATTATCACCGCTGGTCACTATTCTCTCAGCACACATTATTAACGAGGGAAAGTTAAAAAAAATAAAAGTCTCTGCATCTTGAGATGCAAGAAAAACATACTCATTATTCTTAGGGATTGCAAAAAGGAAAGCAAAAATAAAAGGGCAACAATGGGAGTCTATTGTCTCAACAATGGGAGTCTATTGCTGGCGGGATATTTTTATGGCGAACAAGCCTAAGGGGCCGGGGTAACACTCAAAAGTGAGTGCTGGGAATGGGTCCCACCCACCATCCTAGGGTCCACCTGCAGCTGGAGTATTTACACCTCTTTTACGGGTGTAGTACCCCTCTGTGACGCCTGCATTTGCAGGGCGCCACAGTATATATACCAAGTTATAGGTAATCATGGACGGTATGATAATGGACCATGTATGGTCAAAACTTTCATTGTATATACATTGTCATAGCTATCATTAGGTATAAAAAAAGAACAAAAAAACAGCCCACGAGGTCACCAGGGGGAGGTCGGTGGGTGGGGCTGAGGTTGACAAAAGCCCTACCACATCTCATCAGTGTGTTATTTTGAGGAGGACCCAAATACATCACGTGCCAGAGTATAACCAAGGGAACCCGGCGACCTGACCCTGCCTCTGTGTGGCATCACCAGCAGCAATTAAATTGGTAACTGGTTACATCTGTCTGTAAATCTGTGTGCACCCCATTTATCTTTTGTTTGCATAACTAACATCTGTAAAATCTGTACATAAATATTATCCAATATTATTATTATTATTATTTGTGGCACCCACTGGTCGGTGCGCCACGAAGGAGTACTGCACCCATACCAATGTGTGTGGTATCCCAGTGGCCTGTGGATGAGGGTGGTTCGCATGTGGCTTTCACCTACGCATGCACACACCTAGAATAAGGGGACTAAAGGGTTAAATCCTCTGCTAGGAGACCCAGTTCCAGTGGGTGGAGTCTTAGGTGGGTAGTGAAGAGCGGGAAAGAAAGCTTACTCAGAACGCTGGGAGCAGGAGAAGAGGAGGGACCCTGTGAGTGACGCCCCTAGAAAGAGGTGACCCAGACGAGAAGGGGGAGCCAGAGGATGTTGGTGAACACCCGGCGTCAGACCGTCCTAATACCCTGTCTGGGGGGATCCCAGTCCGAATAGCTCCGAGAGCGGTACAGCAGAGTTCAGCCCTGTGCCGTCAACACCGGAGGGCCGTGGGCAATCAAATAGCAACGACCCAATCCAACATACATCCCCACCAGGATCTCCGTCCAGGGTTTGAGCCCCTTCTAAAGGGCATCTCTCCACTTAGAGAGAAGGGTAGCCTCTAATAGACCCGTTGTCCTGGTGCAGAACAAGTGGATCACTGCAGGGCCGCGCTAAGGAAGTAGGAGCAGCGCAGATAAAGAAAGTGAGGACAGAGGGTGAAGCCAAAAGAAACACAGTTAAAAGCCACAGAAAGACACCTCATCCACTGGTAACTACCCAGGCCAGCTACCCGAGACTGTAAAACTGTTTATTGCCCGAAGGCTACCAGTAAACCCGTACAGAGACTCAGATACGTGTGGTGTGTTATTCTTTCACGCAGGAAGAGGTTACCAAGTCTCCTGCCTACAGAGCTGCCTCCCTGTGCCTGCGACCACGACAACTAGTACAGCACTGCCCTGGGGATTCCGCTCCATCTATACGAAGCAACACCATCTGGCTGCAGCAACATCATCCCCGGAGGTCTGAGAGCAGCGCTGGTGCGTTCACCAGATACCGTAGGTGGCGTCACGAACATTACACTTTTATTATTTTATTTTCCACACTTTTCAGCGACCACCAGGGCAACGGACGCAGGCACCGGCCACCAGTGACAGCAACCGTAATCAACGCCCAGGATCACAGGCTTGGGTGTGGGTCATATTATTATTATCATTATTAATATTCTTAGTGTTATTATTATTTTTATTATTATTATTCCAATAATAGCCATTTTATCAAGATGTCACCATATCTCATTCGAATGAGATAGCTTTTGACCTGAGGTTAGTGATCTCCTGGAAGTGGAATATGTGAATTAACCTGAAGATGCTAATTTCCTAGCCAAATAACCACACAATAGAGCTTCCTATCAAATGGTTATTTGGTGACAATGAAATCTCCCCGCCATTATACAAAGGAAGACCCCCCCTCTGTGACGCTACAGAGAAGTGGCAAACCCAATCCTTTTGCCTCCAGGCATGACATCACCCCCGGTGAAGCAGGCAACGTCACTGTGGCCTCCACTGCATACACTTGCATGAGTCACCCAGCTGCTGGGTCTCTAAACTGAAGCGTGAAGCTGATTATGTTTTTATGGAGCTCAATGCTCCCGTTCAGAAAGGCAGGGGTGGTGTCGGGTGATTCATGTGAGAAGCATGTGAGACACTCACATGCAGCGTGCATAAATGTGTCTCTGCTCTTACACTAATAATCTGCTTATATCATTGCAGATTCAGTTCTGCCGATTATGTAATCGTATTGAGAAAGTTTCACAACATTTGCTTCAGTAAAGAGAAATACACTGGAATGTGCATTAAATAACATTATAAACAATATATATAAGCCCTGCTGACATCTCTCAATGCCATCAAGTTGATGGATTGGCCACATTCTGGTCACTGACTGGTTTGCTGTCTGTCACACTCTCCACACTACTATGCTCTGTCTCTGTATGTTGCTATGCCTGATATCTGGTTGTGGCTGAGTTGTCAGCCTGTTTTGTCTGTGTTATTTCCCATGCTGGTTCTGGGATAGTGGAATCACACATGCTTCTACTTCCTAGTGATTACTCTGCTATTTAAGTATGCAGTTTCCTCTATTTGATGAAAATTGTACACTTGCTTCCTATCTCTGCTGTGTGACCTGGTCTGATCTCAGTTTCAGTTTAGAAAAACTACAAGGAAAACAAGTGAGCAAATACCCTAAAATGATAAAAGTAAAATGCTAAAGTGCAAGAAATTAAATATGGCACTTGGTGACATTATTTTGATAAAGAAAAAATGTGTGAGCCGTCCCACCGAGTCAAGGCAACCCCATTGGGACAGTCGCTACCTAAAATCAAGTACTAATGCCCTATCACCTATCTGTGACATAGAAATGACAAGGACAGGATCAAGCAGGACCCAGGTCCCAATAGAGCACATGATATGATGGGAAGCTACACATTTTTTAGGTAAGGACTGTCCCGATGGGGTCACCTTGTTGCTGGTGGGACGGCTTACGCATTTTCTTTTATCAAAATAATGTCACCAAGTCCCATATTCATTTTCTTGCACTTTAGCATTTTACTTTTATTATTTAAGGTATTTGCTCACTTGTTTTCCTTGTTGTTTTCACCATTATTAGGCCAGTGTGAACATGCACCTACTGCACCGTTACGTTTTGGACTCAATCGATTTAAAAACAAAATCAGATTTTGGGAAATTACAGAATTTTTGTGAAATTCCAGATACTTTTAATTCACCTTGATTCAATTCACTCTTGAGAAAGTTCATCCAAGTTTACAGCAGTGCTGCGTCAGCTGTGGACTTTGATAAACCCGACTCTGATGTCACCGCACCCACCACAGAGAAACTGACTTCGGCAGTGATCATGGTGATGTCAGTTGGGTTCATCCGAGTTCACAGCTGACACGGCTCTGCTGTGAACTTTGATGAACTTTCTCACGGCACCTGGATCACCCCCGGGGGTCGCTGTGAGCCTGCTACTCACTGTGGTCTATGTGTCTACTCACAGTGATGTAGCATACCTGAGCATGGGTCTGTCTAGGGACAGACTTGTGGATTATTGTCAGAGGGTTTGTTTTTTGGTTAATAAACATGGCAACCAGGGATACAGTATCTTTGTCTATTATTCTAATTAAAAGTTTTTCCTCTGTGTTGTGTATTTTTTTAATGTTTACTACAGATTCATAATGGCTGGGTCTAACGTTGATCCGACATCATGAATCTCGGTCTTGGTGCCAGCAGGCATTAAATAGCTGGCATCAACCCCATTATTACACAGCATGCCACTGCCACCAGGGCTGCCGAAAGAGCCAGGTAAAGTGCCTGAAAATGGTGCCTCAAAAGGGGGCAGCTGTGAGCTGCAGTTTTTATAATGGGCGGATCTAACATTGGCCCAACATTATGAATCTCAGGCATGGTGCCAGCTGGCATTAAATAGCTCCCATCAACCCTATTATTACACAGCATGCCACCGCCACCAAGGCCGCTGAAAGAGCCAGGTAAAGTGCCTGAAAATGGCGCTTCAAAAAAATGCGGCATTTTCAGGGGCGGCTGCGAGCTGCAGTTTTCATAATTGACAGGTCTAACATTGGCCCAACATTATGAATCTTGAGCTTGGTGCCAGCTGGCATTAAATAACTGTCATCAACCCCATTATTACACAGCATGCCACCGCTGAAAGAGCCAAGTAAAGTGCCTGAAAATGGCGCTTCAAAAGAATGCAGCATTTTCAGGGGCAGCTGCGAGCTGCAATTTTCAGAATGGGCGGGTCAAACATTGGCCCAACATTATGAATCCAGGGCTTGGTGCCAGCTAGCATTAAGTAGCTGTTATCAACCCCATTATTACCCAGCATGTCACTGCCACCAGGGTCACTTGAAGAGTCAGACAAAGTGCCTGAAAATGGCACTTAGAACACAAAATAGAAATCAAATTCAGCCATATACAGATTTTCGCAATTTAGTGTAGATATTTGCTAAAAAATGACAATAGGAAGAGCACTTTGCCCCAGTCCATCCTTGCAGTTGACAGTGATGTATCCATTTCTCCCTGCGTCGCCGGTGTTTCGTATTCGCGGGATTTCTTCTGGCTCCTCTAATTTTCTCTCAGTTTTAAAACAAAATAAAACAAGATGAAATTCCCCCCGCAGAAGCTGCAACTAATCCATGATTCTATTGCTAACGTCGTTACATGGGCTAAAGCCCACTGATCATATTACTGCAGTCTTATCAGATTAACATTGGTTTCCTATCATTCACAGAACAGATTATTCCATCCAAGCTTCGGCTTATGAAATTTTTTCAGAGTAAGATGCCGAATTCACATTTGATTCAATACACAGCTGCGCGCTGCCTACCTGCTCCCCATGTGTGATCGCTTCTAGATTTTCCACCTGCAGATGTTACAGATAGAAAACTTGTTCAGAATGTAACAAATCTGCAAATGTGTCAACTTGTTATATTTGTATTTGTACCTATGTTTCATTGTTTAATGATATATTGATACATTGTTTGTTTATTATAGGTTGGCCATTTTGTGACTTTTTTTTTTCATTCTCCATATGTTTGGACGCAGATAACAGAAATAGAATCTATGAAATACGGAGGGACGTATAGTTTGGCCCAATTCCAAAAACTCTTATCTGAACGTCAATGTACAGATGGGAAGAAATCATCTGATTACCTCCTGCAGCGACTGTAGAGTTCAAAACGGAACTGACTATATATATTATACCTCTGGGGGGAAATAAAGGTATTAGGATTACATTGCACAGCGTTTTTAAGCTTTACATTAAATTAGAAGGAAAGTAACAAACAATCATCTTTCTTATGGAGTAAATATTTATTACAAAAGAGCAAATCTGAGAGATTGGAATGCAGAAGATTTTCTCAAATTCTGCAGGTAAATTTGCATCCAGTTGAGTTGATTCACGGTTTCCCACAATGTAATTGACTGCTCTGATGTCCTTGTGATTAAATGGGAGTAAATTACCTTTGGCACATTCAGGGTTAATGTTAGAAGCTGCTACAGTGTT
This sequence comes from Allobates femoralis, assembly GCA_033576535.1. NCBI lineage: Eukaryota > Metazoa > Chordata > Amphibia > Anura > Aromobatidae > Allobates > Allobates femoralis. The sequence goes on from JARQOC010000008.1 coordinate 187,405,274, forward strand.
GCTCTGTGGCGCCCCTGCAGTCTGGTCGCCACAGAGGTACTTGCACCTAAGCTATAGGTGTGGTATCCCACCCCTGGTAAGGAGAGGAAACATATCCGAGACACACGAACACCTGCACCCAACACCGATCCTAACCCCAGGCCAGGGGATCTTGGGCGGATCCTATTGAGGATGGGCCCCATCTTCTGGTTGGGGGAGGGAGTAGGTAGAGGGGGTGAGAAGAGAACAGTTCAGAGACAGAGAAAGATGACTCAGCCAAGGGCCTATGGGGACTCGGTACCCGGGCGTGGAGTCGCAGAGATGTCACCAATGGTCCGCCCAGACCAGTGGTCCTAGTGAATAGCCTAAAAATTGGGGGATGATTAAAGGGGAATAAAAGTTTAAAGTTTTTTGTGACGCCACCTGTGGTATCTGGTGATGGCTGTGGGCCTCCGAGGATGATGGGCGGGCAGCTTGGTGGTATAGCTCCCGACAGGCGGAGCAAGGTCCCCGGGGCTGTGGTGAGGTGACCGGGATTGCAGCATGGAGTTGGCGGTGCTGCCGGGCAGCTGCGGCAGTCTCTGTGCTGGACAGAGTTAGGAATTGAGGAATCGACACACACACCCTAAGTTGTTTCTGTACCTTCACTGGTGGAATTGCAGGTAATGTCCAGGGTACACTCCGGTGGTCGGGAAACACTTCTGGATCTCCACAGTGAGTGAGTTTAAGGCCTCCTCGTCACTTCCTTTGTTGAAGCCCCTGTCCTGTGTAAAACTTGTAATTTAAAAAGGACCCTTAATCACAATGTATGGCCCTCCACAATGTATGACACAATTCCAAAATTACAACCCAGGAGTCAGGCTAATATAATCAAAAATGATAGTTTTATTTATTAATTTCATCAAAAACTGGTTTAAAAATGAAGATACAAAAACACACTGTGCAGGAATGCCCAATTGGTACATCATGATCCATATATAAACATAGAGTTCATCCTACCATTACATGCATCATGCACTGAAACTATAAGACCAATGTAAAAGGCCCCACGATGAAACTCTCATAAAACCTCATAAACTGACAAGTGCCAAATCAAAACCAAGGGGGTAAAGATGTATCACCTGCCTGTGACCGCCCCCTAACGCATGTTTCACGGTAGCTTCGTCCACCCTCCTCAGATGTGCTGGATGTGTACTGAGCTGTTCTCAGTGTTTTAAAAGATACAATTTTATTATTAAATGTGTCTGTAATGTCTCTAGGGGGTGCCCACCCCCCCTAGAGACATACCACCCAGTCAGGTGGGCATATAATGATGTTATTGCAGATGTACAGTAGCCGGCTCCTGTCGGCTCCTGTACATTTTTATGAATGAAGCCGCCAGGTCCTCTGAGAGCAGCGCGCATACTATACCTAATGTATGTATAGTATGTGCACTGTCCTAGGTCCTGTGCTCATTTACAGTAGATCTATGGGCAGCGCTGCCCATAGATCTTACTGCATAAGCCTTCAGGACCTAGGACAGCTTATAGTATGCGTGCTGCTCTCAGAGGAGCCGGCGGCTTCATTCATAAAAATGTACAGGAGCCGACAGGAGCCGGCTACTGTACATCTACAATTACATCATTATATGCCCACCTGAGTGGGTGGTATGTCTCTAGGGGGGGTGGGCACCCCCTAGTGACATTATAGACTCATTTATTAATAAAATTGTATCTTTTAAAACATTGAAAACACTTTGCTTATCCCAGCGGCAGCAGGGATGAGTAAACTATACGGTAACCGGATTGCTCAGTATTACACATCCTAAGCAATCCCGTTACCGCATTGCGGATGTTACAACCGCTCCGAAAACGGCATCCTGCATGATTTTTCACGCAGGCCGCAGATCTGGATGCGGTAACTGGATTGTGAAGCAATCCGGTTTTTAAAAGCTCAAAATCGGATCAGGTTTTAATAAAAAAAACTCAAGTGTGACCCTAGCCTGAGTGAATCCGGAGACCTTCATTATACCCGCTGGGTAGCCGTCTCACCTACCTCTTTGACCTGGCCCTTATCATGGCCAATTAACTGTGTGCAGAATTATTAGGCAAGTTGTATTTTAGAGGATTATGTTTATTATTGATCAACAACTCTGTTCTCAATCACCCAAAAGACTCATAAATATCAAATCTTAATATTTTTGGAAGTTGGAGGGGTTTTTAGATTTGGCTCTTAGGAGGATATCTGTGTGTGCAGGTAACTATTACTGTGCAGAATTATTAGGCAACTTAATAAAAACCAAATATATTCCCATCTCACTTGTTTATTTTCACCAGGTAACCAATATAACTGCACAAAATGTAGAAATAAACATTTGACATGCAAAAACAAAACCAAAAAAATGAGTGCCCAATATCGCCCCCTTTCATTATGATGACACTCAGCAGCCTCCATCCATAGATTGTGTCAGCTGCTTGATCTGTTTACGATCCACATTGCGTGCAGCAGCCACCACAGCCTCCCAGACACTGTCCCCAGAGGTGTACTGTTTTCCCTCCAGACACTGTCCCCAGAGGTGTGCTGTTTTCCCTCCCAGACACTGTCCCAGAGGTGTACTGTTTTCTCTCCCTGTAGATCTCACATGTTAGGAGGGACCACAGGTTCTCTATGGGTTCAGATCAGGTGAACAAGGCGGCCATGTCATTATTTTTTCTTCTTTTAGACCTTTACTGGCCAGCCACGCTGTGGAGTAGTTGGATGCATGTGATGGAGCATTGTCCTGCATGAAAATCATGTTTTTCTTGACCGATCCCGACTTCTTCCTGTGCCACTGCTTGAAGAAGCTGTCTTCCAGAAACTGGCAGTAGGTCCGGGAGATGAGCTTCACTCCATCCTCAACCCGAAAAGGTCCCACAAGTTGATCTTTGATGATCCCAGCCCATACCAGTACCTCACCTCCACCTTGTTGGTGTCTGACTCGGAGTGGAGCTCTCTGCCCTTTACTGATCCGGCCTCTGGCCCATCCATCTGCCCCATCAAGAGTCACTCTCATTTCATCAGTCCATAAAACCTTTGAAGAATCAGTCTTCAGATATTTCTTGGCCCAGTCTTGCCGTTTTATCTTATGTTTCTTGTTCAGAGGTGGTGGTTTTACCTTATGTTTCTTGTTCAGAGGTGGTGGTTTTATCTTATGTTTCTTGTTCAGAGGTGGTGGTTTTATCTTATGTTTCTTGCTCAGAGGTGGTGGTTTTATCTTATGTTTCTTGTTCAGAGATGGTGGTTTTATCTTATGTTTCTTGCTCAGAGGTGGTGGTTTTATCTTATGTTTCTTGCTCAGAGGTGGTGGTTTTATCTTATGTTTCTTGTTCAGAGGTGGTGGTTTTTCAGCCTTACTTACCTTGGCCATGTCCCTGAGTATAGCACACCTTGTGCTTTTTGATACTCCAGTAACGTTGCAGCTCTGAAATATGGCAAAACTGGTGGCAAATGGCATCTTAGCAGCTTCACACTTGATTTTCCTCAATTCATGGGCAGTTATTTTGCCCCTTTTTTGCCCTCACGCTTCTTGTGACCCTGTTGGCTATTTGCCATGAAACACTTGATTGTTCGGGGATCGCGCTTCAAAAGTTTAGCAATTTCCAGACTGCTGCGTCCCTCTGCAAGACATCTCACAATTGTGGACTTTTCAGAGCCGCCACATCTCTCTTCTGACCCATTTTGCCTAAGGAAAGGCATTTGCCTAATAATTAAGCACAGCTTATATAGGGTGATGATGTCATTACACCGCACCCTTCCTCATTACAGAGATGCCATCACCTGATTTACTTCATTGGTAGTTGGCTCTCAGCCTATACAGCTTGGAGGAGGACAACATGGATAAAAAGTATCAAGTGATCACAATACTCATTTGCCTAATAATTCTGCACACAGTGTACAATCATGGAGCCCTATGGCGATCGCGTGTTGCTCCCTGTAGATGGATAAAAGAACAATGTATCACATGAAGTATTATGACGAGCCATAACCAGGAGAACTACCGTAATGCAAATGTGAACAGAGACCAAGGAGTTAAGTAAAACTGGAGAAGACTCGCCGGGGAGAGACGCGTCCTCATCTGTATCTGTACACAATGTTTTTGACTTTAATTGATTACAGAAAACACAATATATATATGGAGCCTTGAAAATACATTGTGTTCTGCAAAGAAACATTTAAAGCTTTCAGATGCCGCCAGAAAGAAAGAAAGGAGACGCTCCGCGCCCATCCCCCGACTTTCTGTGGACATAGAAGATTGTATTTTCATTGATAAACTGTGGCCCGGCTTCATTCTCTGCTTCTTACTTCTAAAGACAGAAAAATGAATTAGGGGCAAAGACTTTTCTCCAAATCACAGAAAGAAACATTCCGTGCTGCATCAATCATCTCACTAATTCCAGAAGTTCAGAAATGAATTGTGCGACACAAAGAAGCCGAGAGGAATACAAAGATCCGGACACCAAAGTGATGGAAGACTGAGAGGGAAAGACATTGTACAATCACTGATACTGGGGTACAGGAGAATGACACTGGGGGTACAGGATAATGACACTGGGGTACAGGATAATGACACTGGAGGTACAGGATAATGACACTGGGGTACAGGATAATGACACTGGGGTACAGGAGAATGATACTGGGGGTACAGGAGAATGATACTGGGGGTACAGGAGAATGATACTGGGGTACAGGATAATGACACTGGGGTACAGGATAATACACTGGGAACAGTAATGACACTGGGGTACAGGAAATGATACTGGGTACAGAAATGATACGGGGTACAGAGAATGAATGGGTACAGGATAATGACACTGGGGGTACAGGAGAATGATACTGGGGGTACAGGAGAATGATACTGGGGTACAGGATAATGACACTGGGGTACAGGATAAGACACTGGAACAGGATAATGACAGGGGTACAGGAGAATGATACTGGGGTACAGGATAATGACACTGGGGTACAGGATAATGATACTGGGTAGGATAAACAGGGAATAATGACACTGGGGTACAGGATAATGACACTGGGGGTACAGGAGATATGACACTGGGGTACAGGATAATGGCACTGGGGTACAGGATAATGGCACTGGGTACAGAATAATGACACTGGGGGTACAGGATAATGACACTACAGGAGTGGTACAGGATAATGACACTGGGTACAGGATAATGACACTGGGGGTACAGGATAATGACACTGGGGTACAGGATAATGACACTGGGGTACAGGATAATGACACTGGGGGTACAGGATAATGACACTGGGGTACAGGATAATGACACTGGGGTACAGGATAATGACACTGGGGTACAGGATAATAACACTGGGGTACAGGATAATGACACTGGGGTACAGGATAATGACACTGGGGGTACAGGATAATGACACTGGGGTACAGGATAATGACACTGGGGTACAGGATAATGACACTGGGTGTACAGGATAATATGACACTGGGGTACAGGATAATGACACTGGGGGTACAGGATAATGACACATGGGGGTACAGGATAATGACACTGGGGGTACAGGATAATGACACTGGGGGTACAGGATAATGACACTGGGGTACAGGATAATAACACTGGGGTACAGGATAATGACACTGGGGGTACAGGATAATGACACTGGGGTACAGGATAATGACACTGGGGTACAGGATAATGACACATGAGGGGGTACAGGAGTAATGACACTGGGGGTAGCAGGATAATGACACTGGGGGTACAGGATAATGACACTGGGGTACAGGATAATGACACTGGGGTGACAGGATAATGACACTGGGGGTACAGGATAATGACACTGGGTACAGGATAATGACACTGGGGTGCAGGATAATAGACACTGGGGTACAGGATAATGACACTGGGGTGACAGGATAATGACACTGGGGGTACAGGATAATGACACTGGGGTACAGGATAATGACACTGGGGTACAGGATAATGACACTGGGGTACAGGATAATGACACTGGGGTACAGGATGAATGACACTGACTGGGGGTGCAGGATAATGACACTGGGGTACAGGATAATGACACTGGGGTACAGGATAATGACACTGGGGTACAGGATAATGACACTGGGGTACAGGAATAATGAACACTGGGGTACAGGATAATGACACGGACAGATATGACACTGGGGGTACAGGATAATGACACTGGGTACAGGAATGACACTAGGGTACAGGATAATGACACTGGGGTACAGGATAATGACACTGGGGTACAGGATAATGACACTGGGGTACAGGATAATGACACTGGGGTACAGGATAATGACACTGGGGTACAGGATAATGACACTGGGGTACAGGATAATGACACTGGGGTACAGGATAATGACACTGGGGTACAGGGTAATGACACTGGGGTACAGGTAATGACACTGGGGTACAGGATAATGACACTGGGGTACAGGATAATGACACTGGGGTACAGGATAATGACACTGGGGTACAGGATAATGACACTGGGGTACAGGATAATGACACTGGGGTACAGGATAATGACACTGGGGTACAGGATAATGACACTGGGGTACAGGGTAAGAATGACAGGATAAGCACTGGGGTACAGGATAATGACACTGGGGGTACAGGATAATGACACTGGAGGTACAGGATAATGACACTGGGGTACAGGATAATGACACTGGGGTACAGGATAATGACACTGAGGGTACAGGATAATGACACTGGGGTACAGGATAATGACACTGGGGTACAGGATAATGACACTGGGGTACAGGATAATGACACTGGGGTACAGGATAATGACACTGGGGTACAGGAGTAATGACACTGGAGGTACATGCATGGAGATAATGACACTGGGGTACAGGATAATGACACTGGGGTACAGGTAATGACACTGGGGTACAGGATAATGACACTGGGGTACAGGATAATGACACTGGGGTACAGGTAATGACACTGGGGTACAGGATAATGACACTGGAGGGTACAGGGTAATGACACTGGGGTACAGGATAATGACACTGGGGTACAGGATAATGACACTGGGGGTACAGGATAATGACACTGGGGTACAGGATAATGACACTGGGGTACAGGTAATGACACTGGGGGTACAGGATAATGACACTGGGGTACAGGATAATGACACTGGGGTACAGGATAATGACACTGGGGTACGATAGGACTTAATGACAATGCTGGGTACAGGATAATGACACTGGGGGGTAACATGGGGGATAATGACACTGGGGGTACAGGATAATGACACTGGGGGTACAGGATAATGACACTGGGGTACAGGACAATGACACTGGGGTACAGGATAATGACACTGGGGGTACAGGATAATGACACTGGGGTACAGGATAATGACACTGGGGGTACAGGATAATGACACTGGGGTACAGGATATAATGAGCTGACACAGTTGTGATTAGTGTTTCGCTTGGTTTTATATTTGCTGAGACCCAGAGATCCATGTAGTCTTGGCCCCGGCGTCCCTTTCATAGCCGCCGTCTATGAACGTTGGTTTATTCTCAATAGTTTCTGCTCTTTTGTCTTCTCCTCTTCACTATGTAAACGTTTGTGTACGATTTATTCGTTTTCTTAACTTGTTACAATGTAAAGAATTCAGACTGAGGTGTTTGTCCAAGGCCAATAATTGTCAGGAATCCGTGAATCTCAGCAATGTGAAAACTGTGTATTGTTCTGATCCGATCATCCTGCGGCGCCGATTCTCCCGGCAGCTCCAGAGAATGGAGGAATCTCCGCAGTCACATTCCTGCTCAAATAAATGTCAATGAAATCTGCAACCAGTTTCACAGAGGTTATTATTCAGTCATGAAAAATCACAGAATCTAAATTCTATACATTTCTTTACAGAGAGAAAAACTTCCAATCTGATAAAAATAAATAAATAATCTTCATGATGAGCAGCAAGAAGATACAAAGTATCACTCGTTACATTCATCCTTCCCAGTTTGCAGCTTCACTGCTTCATTCTATAAGGCGTCGCTCACTTTTGTTGACATATTTCTTACAAGTAATTGGGGCTAAAATTCATATTTGCAATTGGGTTTACTTAATCCCTTCCTGACATATGATGTATAGTTGCATCATATATCTTATTCCTGACTTTGATGTGTGCTTGTAAGCCGAGCCCCCATATTTCTTGGCAGATGATGGCTGTGATATTCAGCAGCAGGAGCAGATCATGTGGCCATTATCCTGTTAAGTGCTGCTGTCAATCACAGCATTCAACAAGGGCCGGCAGGGGGGGCTTATCATTGTGTTCACCAATTGGTACTCCTATGACATGATCTCGGGTCGCCGATGGGTGACAATGTCAGACAGGGGTTTGTTGAAGACTCACCTGTCTGTCATTACGGTACTCGTGGGACAGCCAGTCTGTACCTAACATTCATAAGAGACTGTCAGGGCTCTGGATCCCCTGATGACCTTTTGGGCATCCTCACCCTTTTCGAAGATGGTGTCCTCTGCTTTGATCCTTTCCATGTGTTTGTTGTCTCCTTACCTTTGTAAGCCCCAGTCTATCTTCTAGTCCTCTGTTTGAGTATTCTGCCTGTATTCCAGAGCCTTGTTGCATCTCAAGTTTGGTCCTTCTCCTGCAAATCCTGTGTGATTCTCCTGTAACTGCTCATCAGAGGTTCTGCTTCCCACACCTGTTGCCAGCTTGTCTTTTGTTTCCTTTGCTTCAACTCTGGCCTGACCTGCCTTTGTGTCACAAAAGCTTGTTGCTCAATGAGCTCTCTGTAGCTTCCTTGGGTATTAAGGCAAGCAAACTGGGCAGCACCACCAAATCAAAAAATCAAAAAAACGGGTGCAAAACCTGTAGGAGTAGTGTCAAATACCCACAATATAATAAAGGAAAAAACAGGCAGCACTCCCAAGATCAAGTTATAAATGTGGATACTTTACTGATCTGTAGTGGCAACATTTCAAGGGTCTCTCCTCTTTGTCAAGCTTGACAAAGAGGGGAGACCCTTGAAACATTGCCAGTACGGATCAGTAAAGTATCCACATTTATAGCTTGATTTTGGGAGTGCTGCCTGTTTTTTCCTTCCTTGGGTATTATAAATGCAGAAGCAGTGTGCAGGACTGTTCAGGACTTTTAAGTAAAACTGCACTGCATCTGGTTCTTGACCTGTTCCTCAGATACTTCCGTTCCCAGACCTCCTGGGTGTTTACTGTGTTTGCTTTTGCTACAGCATCTCTTAGAGTGAACTTTGCTATAGACTTTTCTTCTACAGCATCTTCTAGTATTTAGGGAGCCTAAAGAAGGTACTGCTACTGGCATACTTCTGTTAGGTTATTTCAAGAAACTTTTCGATTAAGGCTTCTCCTAATAGTATCACTGTGTGTTTCTGCACTTTGATTTTCAGTTGCACGTTTGTTTGTTTAATTATCACAGATTACAAAACAGAGTTTCTCACTGATAAACCTTGTTTCAGTTGTGTCAATGGCCAGGGTCACACTCACCGTTTTTAGCAGATGTCAGAGACATCCGCTAAAGACTTAGCCTTTTTGCTGAAGCGGATACCGTTAACGTTATCCACTCCAGCAGGACGCAGTACCATAGCACCTCATGAATTACCTGTATAGCGGCCACACACACAGCGTCTGGGGTGGCCGCTTTTCAGGGGCGCACAGGAAACGCTGCATGCACTGAGGAAAAGCGGCCGCCTAAGACGCCCTGTGTGCGGCCGTTGTGCAGGTAAGGCCAGGGTCACACATGCCAATCCACTTTTCTAAGGCTTTAGAAAAACGGATCCGTTAAATTTAAGATGCCAATAGTGTCCCCTAAGTTCCTGGCCGTTTATTGGACTTGTCATTTTTTCCCCAAAAAACGCATGCAAAAACGCATGGTGCCTATATGTATCATGCATTAACGCATGCGTTTCCCATAGGGCCCCATGTTAAAAAAAATGTGTTTTTTTAATGCACCCAAAAACACTAGTAGCGTTTTTTGGGATGCTGCACAAAAACGCACACACACATGCATTAACGCATATGCGTTTTTGGACTTTGAAAAACAATGAGAAAAATGATCCCAAAAACGGATCTAAGCCAAACACGGATGCCATGTGTGACCTTGGCCTAATTCATGAGGTGCTATGGCACTGCGTCCTGCTGGAGTGCATACCGTTTCAGCAGAAAATGTCTAAGTTTTTAGCAGATGTCTCTGATCCGTTTTTATTTAACATGGGGGCCTAGGGGAACCGCATCTGGTACCGCAAGATACATCTATGTACCTTGCGGTACTGGATCCGGTTCCGAATCCGGTTTTGAAAATTGCAAAAATCCTCGTTCCAAATCCGGATGCGTTAATGCATCCAGATCCAGAATGAGGATTGCGTTTTGACAACTTTTAAGAAGTATGAAGGCACAGTCCAATACTGCATCCGGTAATGGATGCGGTTACCGGATTGTGCCTTCTAAGTGTGACCCTAGCCTAAGAAACTTGAACATTTTCCCGGATGAGTTCTCCATTGACTTCCATTATACTCGGGTACGTGAGTCGCGCCCATCTGAGCGTCCAACTGCTGTTCATCACTATTTATTTTTCTTTCTGCTCAGAAGTTTTAACTTTTTGGATTGAGAAAACTTTGTCCTTCATAAAAGAAAGATGGCAGACCTGGCGTCAATGGCACCGATCCCCGTGACTTTCCAGGCAGCGGCTCTAGGTGCCAAAATTAGCAGAAGTCTCTGTATACATGACTTCAAAGAGCAAAGGAGAAGCAAAAGAAGACAAAATGAGGTGTTACCTGCTCCAAATGAGAAATTACAGCCCAAAATAGAAGGCGCATTTACACTCTCCCGCTATTCAGTGGATTGAAAAGTGCACGAACAATGAGGATGTTGAACAGATGCCGCTTCCTGCGACTTACAATGAAATGAGAACACTTTGTTTTCGCAGAAACAAGCCGCACTTTTAAACTACCCAGCAAAACAGCAGCTATTCAGATCGTCTACCTGCTGGAAATAAACAGTCTTAGCCTCTCGGTATCATCACAGGCCGATTGTTCCCAGAAGTCAGCCATTATGGCAGAATGCAAAGCCGCGGCTCCCGGGCCACAATGCGGCTCACTGGAATTTTTCAAGCATGTCAAACGTCTATAAGGGGAAAAAAATGGAGCGAGCATTCAGCTGTACAGTCATTGTGCACCCGGGCACACAATGGGGAAGTTTTACACTTTTTTTTTTTAAAGAAACTTCTATGCCATTTTAAGATGAATATTCTTCCTAAAAAAATTATTTCCACATGTTCAGCAATAATGAGCAAGAATTATCCTCTGCTAGTGATGAAGAGCTCTACCATGCCCGGGTGCTTGGTAGTCTTAAAGAGCAGTTGGATACTCAGATGGGCACAGCTCATCTACCGCGTATAATGAAAGGCAATGGGAAACTCAAGTGCTCCAGTTCCCAATTGATATCCATTATACTCGGGTAATCAAGCTGTGCCCATCTGAGTATCCAACTGCTCATTACTAGTGATGAGGGAGCTCTACCATGCCCGGGTGCTCGTTACTCCTTAAGAGTAGTGACTAGTGATGAACGAGCTCTACCAAGCCCGAGTGCTCGTTACTCCTTAAGAGTAATGACTAGTAATGAGGGAGCTCTACCATGCCCAGGTGCTCGTTACTCCTTAAGAGTAGTGACTAGTGATGAATGAGCTCTACCACGTCCGAGTGCTCGTTACTCCTTAAGAGTAGTGACTAGTGATGAATGAGCTCTACCACGCCCGAGTGCTCGTTACTCCTTAAGAGTAATGACTAGTGATGAGGGAGCTCTACCATGCCCAAGTGCTCGTTACTCCTTAAGAGTAGTGACTAGTGATAAATGAGCTCTACCATGCCTGTTTGCTCGTTACTCCTTAAGAGTAGTGACTAGTGATGAACGAGCTCTACCATGCCCGAGTGCTCGTTACTCCTTAACAGTAGTGACTATTGATGAACGAGCTCTATCATGCTCGGGTGCTCGGTACTCTTAAAGAGCAGTCAGATGCTCAGATGGGTGTGACTCATCTACAAAGTATAATGGAAGTCGATAGGAGACTCAAGTGTTCTAGTTCCCCATTGACATCCATTATACTCGGGTAATCAAGCTGGGCCCATCCGAGCATCCAACCGCTTGCTAATAGTGATGAGTGATCTCTACCTACCATGCTCGGGTGCTTGGTACTCTTAAAGAGTAGATGGATACTCAGATGGGCACAGTTCGTCTACCGAGTATCATGGAAGTCAATGGGAAACGCAAGCACTGGAGTTCCCCATTGATATCTATTAAACTCGGGAAATCAAGCTGTGCCTATCTGAGTATCTAGCTGCTCGTTACTAGTGATGAGTGAGCATTACCATACCCGGGTGTGCGTTACTCCTTAAGAGCAGTGACTAGTGATGAGTGATCTCTACCATGCTCGGGTGCTTGGTACTCTTAAAAAGCAGTCGGAAGCTCAGATGGGTGCGACTTGTCTACAAAGTATAATAGAAGTCAATGGGAAACTCAAGCATTTGAGTTCCCCATTGACATCCATTAACCTCAAGTAATCAAGCTGTGCCTATCTGAGTATCCAATTGCTCGATTCTGGTGATGAGTGAGCACTACCATGTCCGGGTGCTCGTTACTCGTTAAGAGCAGTTGGATGGTCAGATGGGAGCAACTCAAGCACCCAGGTATAATGGAAGTCAATAGGGAACTTGAGCATTTTTCCAAAAAATATTCTGAAAAAATGCTGCAGTCTTCCATTGATTTCTATTATAACCGGGTGCTGGAGTCGCGCCCATCTGACCATCAACTGCTCTTAATGAATAGTGAGCACCTAGGCAGGTAACCTCACTCACCACCAGTAATGAGCAGTTGGATGTTTGGATGGGCATAGCTTGATTACCTGACTATAATGGATGTCAATGGGAAACTTGAGCATTATTGCAAGATTTCTATTGTAAAAATGCTTGAGATTCCCATTGGCATCCATTATACTTGGGTAATCAATGTGTACCCATCCGAGCATTCAACTGCTTTTACTAGTGCAAACTTGAGCTTGGTACTCTTAAAGAGCAATCAGACACTCAAATGGGCACACCTCATCTACCGTGTATAATGGAAATCAATGGGAAAATCAAGCACTCTATTTCCCCATTGACTTTCATTATACTCGGGTAATCAAGCTGTGCCCATCCGAGTATTCAACTGCTCATTACTAGTGATGAGTGAGCACTATCATGCTCGGGTGCTTGGTACTCTTAAAGAGCAATCAGACACTCAGATGGGCACAGCTCATCTACCAAGTATAATGGAAGTCAACGGGAAGATCAAGCACTCAATTTTCTCATTGACATCCATTATACATGGGTAATCAAGCTGTGCCCATCCAAGTATCCAACTGCTCGTTACTAGTGATGAGTCAGCACTACCACGTTAAGAGCACCAAAAGATATTCTGAAAAAATGCTGAAGCCTCCCAATGATTTCCATTGTACTTGGGTGCGTAAGTCACACCCATCTGACCATCCCATCTGCTCTTAATGAGTAGAGAGCTCCTGGGCATGGTAGTATCTTTTGGTGCGCTTAACGAGCACCCAGGCATGATAGTGCTGACTCATCACTAGCAACGAGCAGTTGGATACTTTGATGGGCACAGCTTGATTACCCGTGTTTTAGGTCCCCTGGCACCGCTCCCCAGCTCACCTCTCATGGGCCTGCATCCTCTGCTCCTCTATCGATTGGACATCCGGCGTCCAGGCGTGCTGTGTCTTGGAGCCATCGCCGGGTCCCCTTCCTGTCTGCTGACCACCGGGCTCACACATCAGCACACTACAATGGTCGGAGTCATGAATCTAATCAGTGGTGCACTAGGCGCGGCCGCGCTCCTCCCCTCTGAATCTAGGGGCCGGCACGGCTCAACCTGACACTCCCCTTGACCAACAGCTGTCCGTCCTCTGTGTATATCAGGCCATCTCCACCTCTGGGAGGTGCCTGATTATTGTGTTAGTATGCTTCTGCTTCTCTGACTGGTAGTCAGGCCCACCTTGTGCTCTCCTCTGGTAGAACCCCTTCCAGCTCTCCTGACCCCGGACTCTGGTGTGTCCTTCCCTCTTTGGCCTTACCGTAGTATAGGCTAACCCCTGGTACTAGCAGCTGTGGTATTTAGACCCTCTGAGCTTGCCCTGAAAATCCCTGGTTAAACTAGGACCAGCTCACCCAGGGGAGTTCGGTACCACAGCCCAGTTGGTCCACTCTAGGACGCCTTCCACCGGAAGCGTGACACCGTGTATAATGGATGTCAATGAGGAAATCGAGTGCTTGAGCTTCCCGTTGACTTCCATTATACTTGGTAGATGAGTCGTGCCCATCTAAGTGTCTGATTGCTCTTTAAGAGTACCAAGTACCCGAGCATGGTAGAGCTCACTCGTCACTAGTAACGAGCACTTGAGTTTCCCATTGACTTCCATTATGCTTAGTAGACAAGTCACGCCTATCCAAGCATTTAACTGTTCTTAATGAGTAGAGAGCACCCAGGCATAGTAGTGCTCGCTGATCACTAGTAACGAGGACGATGATCCGGTGTCATTACTGGATCAAAATTGACAATGCAAATCTATTTGTCTGTGAAAAAACATCACCTAGGTGCGACCTGATCTTCACAGGAGAAGAGACGGTGGAGGAACTTTTGTTCTTGGTTCTCATCAAAGAAAACTTGATGAAACTAAACAAATTCGGACGTCTGACTGATCCCCATGGGATCCACTGAATGACAGAATGCTGAGATCTTAAAAAGCAGAAATAAGTTTCAGCTTGATTTGCTACAACCATGTTAATCCCCATTAATTACTATTACCATAGAGCGGACAGTAAAGCTGCTGATAGAGCGCGCCGCTCACTGATACTTTTTCACATCGGCACGCCGTCGTGTAGCGGTTCTATGTCAATAGAGGTCAATGAGGTGAGACTTATATCGACTTTGGTGTTAAGAGACGTAAAAAAAAGACTCAATGAAATTAAATTGAATTGTGCAACTTATGAGATGCTGCGTAATGCAAAGAAAAAGTCATGTGCGAAGTGTGAAGTGCAAGATAAGTGCAACAAGTAACCAGAAGCAAAGCGGGACCTGAGCTCCTGGAGGACATTATGGCCGCCATATGGGCAACTGTGGCACTTGGAGGACAAGGAGGATATGTATGTTTTTTTCACCATAAACAAAAGTTGAAGTTGTCACAATCTCCACTCTGCCCTTGACTGTTACTACTGTTGTAGAAGCTATTATGGTGGGTTTACACGTCGCGATATCGGCGTCCAACTCCGACCAAAAGTCACATGGTTCGGGAGTTGGACCCGATATCGTTCGTGCGTTGTATGGTTTGAACGTACAATGCGATGCTGGAACGATGCCAAAACGATATCGGGGTTGAATGAGCGTGCTATTCAACCGCCCGATATCGGATGGCCGTTGTAGCCGCATCGTCCCGTGTGACAGCCCAACTACGATGTGTACGCCCACGTCACCCATTCACTCCCATGTTAAGTGGTCGTTCTTGGGTTGGGGGGCGTACACATCGTCGGGACGTTGTATCCCGATATCGGGCTGTCTAAAACGGCGATGCGATAGCGGGAAAAGCGCGCTCAAAAAGCGCGCTCCCGCGTCGTTGGTCCCGATATCGGCCCGATATCGGGATGTGTAAACCCACCATTAGTCTGTGCTGGGTCTGTGCTGCAATCACCTGTCTTCACTTCCCTTGATTAGTCCTCTACTTAAGCATGCTAGCTCCTCCATTTAGTGTCAATCTTACACTTGCTTTTGCCTGTGTAGGTCCGATCCCTACTGTGCTCTGTGCCTGACCCAGCCTGACTTCACTCCCTTACCTGGACTTAGACCATTTGCCTGTGACCTGACTATTCTTTTTCCTGCTCCCTGCATTCTGTCTTGTCCCTCTGGTTTTCCTGACTTCGGCAAGAATTGAACTTCATCTCTGACTACCCCTTGCTGTTACTGCGCCATTTCCTGCACCTGACCTCGGATCATTTGACCTCCTTTTACTTCCACTACGTAGTATTACTATTATATTTACTTTTCATTATTGCAGTCTGTTTCTTCAACTCTGAGACTAGTTATTACTGTAGCAACTCACGTCACAGAGGTGCAGTACATTGCAGTCATTGCATGGACACAGTCTTCTATCCCTGTATGACCGTATTATTTACTCAATGCATGGTGGTATTAATTCAGTCTGAGTCACTTTTTACGGACGAGCCATGAGACAGGGAAGACAAAAAGTTTGAGATCAAAAGCTAAGAGAGTACATCAAAGACAAAGTGATGAGACAAATGGATAGTCAGACGCAAAGTCCAGGGTCAGGTAACTAAGATCAGAGTTCGTCAAAGGCAAAAGGGATAATCCAAGAGATTAGTCAAAGGTAAATCTAAGATCAGAATATCAGAACACAGAGCAACCACACCACTGAGCTTAAAGCTGCAACTGGCAGTGTTCTGATCATTAACAGCCAGGTAATCACCTGATGCCCAGAGGAAACCCCGTCCAGATAGAACAGCTTTTAGTATAAAAATCGTCTTAAAATTACCCAATAGAATGAATGAAACTTACTCTAACATGACATATTATGCCAATGTATAGCGGTAGAATTCAGAGTATTTTACTATATGTTACTATATAACTCCGTCATTTTACTGATGGTATTATTAAAAGCATTGTATAACAGTAAGATTATTATCTGAATTTATGATGGTTCTGTTTACGTAATACATGACAATTATTACTCATATTATGGTATAATCCTGTCCAGTGACAGGCCTTGACCCCACGGGGCCCTGGTGCAGCCATGGTGAGGAGCAGGGGTGCTGGTGGCCGTTGGCGCGGTCCAGGGGGAGAGGTGTTTGCAGCGGCTCTCCAACCTGCTGGGGTGTGCCGTGTGCGCTCCTGGGAGCCGGAGGGGCAGAGGAGAGGAGGGGCGGGATCAGGCAAGGGAAGCTTTCTCCTTCCCTTGCCTGACCCTCCTCTCCTCTGACAACGACTTACGGGGGTCGGCTGGGGGCCCCCCTGCAGGCTTGATGGGGCCCCCTAGTCGGTCGGGGCCCTGGTGCAGCTGAACCAGCTGCACCACGGTAGTTCCGCCCCTGATCCTGTCACTCTATAACTGTATTTTTTATTCACTCTATAACACTACAGTATTAAGTTAATATATATTGGTTTATTCCAATCACTCCATGGGTATATAATTAAATTATTATATAGTAGCAGACCTCAGGCTACATATGGCGATTTTATCCTGTGAATTTATAGCAGTATCCTCCCTCTAACCAGTCACTTTGTGATAATATTATCTATTCACTCTATGGCGATATTATTATGTTAATGCATGTTGATAGAGTTCAGTGACTCAATGTTGGTTTTTTATTCATGTCACCAATGGTTCATTTAATACATGGAGTCACAGTTTTATGCCATATGGAATCAGGACTGGGTTGATATGTCAGTTTGTTGAGTGACAGCTCAGTCGTCCAATCTAGTGGTGGGGTTTACTGAGCTATCAGTGTTTTGATTGACAGCTCAGCTGTCCAATTCGAGGCTGGGAGGTGCTGGGCTTCTTTAGGTGTTCCCTGTTCTTTATAATTGCCCAGCTACTTAGCTGAGCAGTCAGTGCCAGATCTTTGCCAGTTGTAGCATTTGCTCTTTGGTGCATGTTGGCCTTGCTTACCTGTGTTCTGTGTTATAATCTATTACTACTAGACATTGAACCTCCTCTGACCATCCATTTACCTTGTCCCTTTACTCTGACCAATTATCATCCTGGTTTTCCCACCTCAGACCATGACAATTTACTTACCATAAGAGAGCAGGATGTAGTCAATGTATTAATTAGACACTCAGTGACTGTATTATTTAATCACTCTATGAACATATATTCATTCACTCTATAGTGGTATATTGTATGTTTGTTATTATTCAGTCACTATATGACAGTACTATTCTGGCATATATGGCAGTAGTATATCGTGATTGTATATCAGTAGTATTCAGTCTCTACATGGCTGTATTTTACTATTATAATTTCGAGGAATTTTCTATATTTTAGGGTAGAAAAACACTATGCAAGATGCATGCGAGATACTAGCATGAATCTCGCATGACTCACCTGGAATGGCCTCTGCCTCTCTGAATGGGAGCACGTCAGCTCCATAGAAATACAACCATCTGAAACGCTCCTGTTCAGAGAGGCAGGGCCCATCCCAGGTGAGTCATGAGAGATGCATGCGAGTAACTTGCACAGTGTATCTCCTCCCTTAAACTGTTTAATTGAGAGTTATATGTTTTACTTTTCCAGTCTTTGGGTTCTTGCTCTTCTTTACACCGGTGATACAATGATGCATTTCACCTGCATTGTGTATCCGATCATCCAGATGTGTATGATGGACCGAGCACATGATGCAGCATCGTTACATTAATGGAATGAAGTCAGAGCCTTATTACATTATTCATTATCATCAGTCAATGCATCTGCACCTTAACAGCCCCGGCCCGGCTCTGTCGTCTGCTATAAGTGCACTTTAATCGGCCGCTCCAGGCTTCATTGCGGTTACATTATTCCCGGGTGCTCCAACATCAGATTCTGGAACAATTATTACAAGTGACACTTAATAGCAGTAAACTGATTACAATATTTTAGGGTATTTTGTATCTGAGAACATATATATACCATATATATAATTGATAATCAAAGTGAATCTGCCCCATTCCATCATCTGCATTTCTTGTATTTTTACACATTATTATAATGTAGACATTGACTGATTTCTTACTCATGTGCACCCGGATATCAGATATTACTGTATTATTCGCTTTATAAGACGCACCAGATTATAAGATGCACCCCAGATTTGGTAAAGGAAAAGATAGAAAAAAATTATTTTAATGTTAAATAGGGTCTGTCTCATAATGCCAGTGTCCATCTTACATTCAGTATACATGTCCCCCACCCTGGTATATATGCCTCCCATCCTGATACATATGTCACCCATCCTGGTATATATGTCACCCATCCTGGTATATATGTCCCCCACCCTGGTATATATGCCTCCCATCCTGGTATATATGTCACCCATCCTGGTATATATGTTACCTATCCTGGTATATATGCCTCCCATACTGGTATATATGTCCCTCCATCCTGGTATATATGACCCCCCATCCTGGTATATATGTCCCTCCATCCTGGTATATATGTCTCCCATCCTGATACATATGATCCCCCATCCTGGTATATATGTCCCTCCATCCTGGTATATATGTCAACCATCCTGGTATATATGTCCCCCACCCTGGTATATATCCCCCACCCTGGTATATATGTCACCCATCCTGGTATGTATGCCTCCCATCCTGGTATATATGTCCCTCCATCCTGGTATATATATGTTCCCCATCCTGGTATATATGTCCCCTCCATCCTGGTATATATGTTCCCATCCTGGTATATATGCCTCCCATCCTGGTATATATGTCACCCATCCTGGTATGTATGCCTCCCATCCTGGTATATATGTCCCTCCATCCTGGTATATATATGTTCCCCATCCTGGTATATATGTCCCTCCATCCTGGTATATATGTTCCCATCCTGGTATATATGCCTCCCATCCTGGTATATATGTCCCTCCATCCTGGTATATATGTCCCTCCATCCTGGTATATATGTCACCCATCCTGGTATATATGCCTCCCATCCTGGTATATATGCCTCCCATCCTGGTATATATGTCCCTCCATCCTGGTATATATGCCTCCCATCCTGGTATATATGTCCCTCCATCCTGGTATATATGTCCCTCCATCCTGGTATATATGTCCCTCCATCCTGGTATATATGTCACCCATCCTGGTATATATGTCCCTCCATCCTGGTATATATGTGACAAGGGGTGTACATAATTAATATATGATATTTATAATGTAAAAAAAAACTTTGTTGTTCATGTTTTCCTATTTCTTGAAACACAAAGAAAACAAACAAACAACTAGTTTGGAGAAATAACTTCTTTGCAGCCGTTCCTGATGGATCCAGGCCGTACTAGCAAGGGCATAACTACAGCAGGTGCAGGGGCTGCAATCACACCCGGGGCCCTGGAGCCTAGGGGGGCACCAAAAGTGCCTTTGGCCTATAGAAAAAGACTAATACTACTAAAGATTTACAATAATTGGGGGCCCCGTTGGCAATTTTGCATCGGGGCTCATGAGCTTCAAGTTTCACCACTGCAAAAAAAATTATTAAGATTTCACTTCAAGAAAAAAAGAAATTTCAGGAAAATCTCCCAAAAGAAGAAGCGATTCCTGGAGAACATTACACTAGAAAACCTAGTGCTCTGACAATAATAATATTTTAACAATTAAATAATAACTATTAATATTTATATAGTGCCAATATATTCCACAGCCCTAATAATAATACTAACAATAATAATAATTATTAATCTTTATATAGTGCCAATATATTCAGCAGCGCTAATAATAATAATAATAATTTTAGAATTTATAATAATTAATAACCTTTATTTAGATAGTGCCAAAATATTCTGCAGCAATAATAATAATAATAATAATAATAATAATAATAATAATAATTGTATCATTTATAAAAATAATAATCTATATTTAGATAGTGGCAATATATTCCACAGTGATAATAATAATAATAATAATAATAACGTAACAATTAATAATCTTTATTTATATAGTGCCAATATATTCTGCAGCACTAATATAATAATAACAATAATAATAATTATTAATCTTTATATAGTGCTAATATATTCAGCAGCGCTAATAATAATAGTAATAATTTAGAATTTATAATATTAATAACTTTATTTAGATAGTGCCAATATATTCTGCAGCAATAATAATAATAATAATAATAATTTTATCATTTATAAAAAGAATAATCTATATTTAGATAGTGGCAATATATTCCACAGTGATGATAATAATAATAATAATAATAATAATAATAATAATAATAATAATAATAATTTAACAATTAATAATCTTTATTTATATAGTGCCAATATATTCTGCAGCAATAATAATAATAATAATAATAATAATAATAATAATAATAATTTTATCATTTATAAAAAGAATAATCTATATTAGATAGTGGCAATATATTCCACAGTGATAATAATAATAATAATAATAATAATAATAATAATAATAATAATAATAATATATTAATAATTTAACAATTAATAATCTTTATTTATATAGTGCCAATATATTCTACAGCACTAATAATAATAATCATCATGATATATAATTTAACAATAATAATCTTATTTATATAGCGCTAACGTATTCTGCAGCGCTTCACAATTCAGAGGTTGATATTTAAACAATCATAAATATTAAAGAAATAATAAGAAATACTTACAGAAAATACAGAAATTAAAGCAAAAATAATGATGACCTGCTCATAAGAGCTTACAATCTACAAAACAATATGAGTGCACAAACCCTGAGAGAACAATGTGTCATGTAATAACCGGTGGCTTAACGTGATTATTGCAAATCTTTAATAGAAATAGTCTATATTTATAGGCCAGAGGGACTTTTAGGGCCCCCTAGGTGATTGTGATTGCAACCCCTGCACCCATTGTGCTTATGCACCTGGACAAAGAGACTTTTGGGGCCCCCGAGGCTCCAGGGCCCGGGTGCGATTGCAACCCCTGCACCTGCACTGTTGTAGTTACGCTGGAAGAGACCTTTAAGACTATGGGATATGGACTGAAGAAAAATCAGAGTATTTCGCTGACATATTCAGCCGACAAATGATCTCCTGGTTGGATTTATACCCAGAATACAATGTAGCAAAGCAAATCATTATACAGATGTAACCACTGAGCCACTGTCCTGACTACTGAGCCACTGTCCTTACTACTGAGCGCTGTCCTGACTGCTGAGCCACCTTGCTAACCACTTAGGCGGCGTTCACACGTCCAGTGATCGTCCGTTACATCGGATCCAGCGTGATCCGTTCTGTAAACACAACTTTATTTGTCCATTTTAATAATATTAATTTCTGCAGGATCCGTTGTTGTAACATTGGAGTCTATGGAGAACGGATCCGGTAACTGATCACTATTTTGTCTCCATTTTTCTCTCATTTATAAAGGATCCGTTTTTGTCTTACTGGATCAGTTTTACATAGAAGATAAATAGTGATCAGTTACCGGATCCGTTCTCCATAGACTCCAATGTTACAGAAACGGATCCTGCAGGAATCAATATTTGCAAAATGGGGAAAAAGGTGTTTGCAGAACGGATTGTGCTGGATCCGATCTACCGGATGATCACTGGATGTGTGAATTCAGATGGATCAAGTGATTGGAAAGCAGCAATGCAGAGTCTGATAGGAAGCCAAAAACTAATGATTTTTCAACTTTAATAGCAAAGTGAGAATCACCCATAAAACACAAGAACAACTATTAAAAGCGGCGTCCCCGGTGGTGTTAGTAATTACACTGCGGCGCTAATCATTGAGCCACCATGTTAAGCACTGAACCACTGTGGTAATCAATAAGGGAGCTGCTAACCACTATGTCACCCAACTAATTCACTATGCTAATTAATAAACCAATAACCTTTATACATTAAATCACTTGGTCAACTACTGCGCTAATCACTGAGCTCCCATGCTAACCACTGCTGGTTTCTTTATGAGGGTAGAAACATACTGAGCGAGACTCATGTGAGATGCTGGCATGAATCTCGCATGACTCACCTGGAACGCCCGCTGTCTCTCCGTACGGGAGCGCGTCAGTTGCTTTTATTTCTATGCAGCTCCACGCTCCTGTCCAGAGAGTTGGCGGTTGTTCTGGGTGAGTCATGAGATTCATGCTACTATCTCACATGTGTCTCGCTCAGTGTGTTTCAGGTCTAACTGAGATCATTACTAAACTGAACACTTACTATACACCCAGCTAGATATTTACTCACCACTATACAAACCATTGAGCTCCTCTGCTAACCACTGAGCCACCTTACAATGTACATTGTGTCTAACCACTGGCCACCTTACAATGTACATTGTGGCTAACAACTGAGCAACTTTGCTAAAGAGGCTATACTGGTTTGCAAAGTGATGTCATAGTGCTGGGGAGTGACATCACTTTATAACGGAGAAAGGTGCTCCCACATTCAGAGGATGAGGCGGCTCCAGGCAGTGTTGAGTCTCCATTTTCTCCTGCACAGTGGCGCCCCCGCCTGGAGCGCAGCTCACATTAAAGCTATATGCACATATCGAGTATTATACATATATACATATCGAGATATTTCTGCACCATTTTTGCTTCTGTTGGCAGGAAAAACGCATCAAACAGCCACGCGATTTTGTTTTTTTCATTGTATCTTTGGTGCAGATTATGCTCATTCATTACAATGGGTGAAAAGCGCTGCAAGATTTGACATCTGCAGATTTATTTCTGCACCAAATCTGCAAGAAGAAAATCCTCAACATGTGCAGGGGACACCTGGATTCTCATTGACTTTGTGTCATGCACTGCTTATGACTCTGTTCACACCATGGAGTCTGATATGCAACCGTGCATATCTTTGTTTCTCAGCCAAAGTTGACTGTCTTGTGTGCACTAGCCATCAGTCTTGCAGGAGTTAACTATCTGATGGCTGGTAATTTGTTGCTGGAGTTTTTGGTTGCTTCTCCACTCTTTAAGTATGGTGGAGCCTCCTATGCCGATTATAGCTTCAGCTTTGCTCCAGCGATGCCTGTTCTGTTCTTGGTGTTTCAGCTTTTTTGGAAAAAGTTGCTACCACTTTGGTGTTTGGTTGAAGTTTCCTTGTTGTATTTTTACCTTCTGCTTGTACTCATTTTTCCCTTATCACATGTTGTATTCTTCCTGTGTGTGAGTGCTGAGAGCTCGTGTTTTGGTTCTCCCCTTTCTTTATCTGTGGGTTTCTTTACTCCCCAGCTCCAGAGGGAAGGGGAATGGGAATCAGTTCAGGGCTGCACAGGAGCAGGGCAAGGGTGGAGACTCAGGCCTCTCCACCATCAGGAGTATCCCAGAACTAGGGATAGTTCAGAGCTGTCTAGCTTGAGGGGCAGATCAGGTCATCCTGGTTTCCCTTTTTCCTATAGCCTTCGTGACACTTTACTGCATCAAAATTCTGTACTAAAAAGCACATGAAAAAGTGATACAATCGCAACGTATGCACACAGCTTGAGAAGGCAATGATGTATTTGGTGACGGCGCTCTTTACATTCAGCATCAGTAGGGATCGTAGAGGTTGGACTCCCTCTAATTAAAAAAGCAATTGTGTAATTTTGCATTATACCATTATTTATATAGATGGGAACGGCCTTTCAACTACTGATCCATTGTGTTGATCCCGATTGCTCACTAATAAGCCAACATGTTACATTTGTAACCACTGAGCCATCATCAGGCTGACTACTGGTCCAATGTAATAATCACCGAGCCAGAACCGGCAAGGAAGACGCCCACAATGAGGGATATTATTGTTACCAGGAGATAAATATTTATCTACAATGTATCGTTCTTATTTCTTTCGGAATGTGCTTTGTTCCCTCGCAGTCTCCAGTTTTCCTCCTCTCGCTCCCCCTCTCCCTCGTCACAATGTCGTACAGTAGATTTCTTCTTCTTTCCAGGTTTGTTGTCTAATGTAAGTTAATTATAACACCATCAGCTAAGTGTGGGAAGGAGAAGGAGCGATTTGATGAAGAATGACAGTGTAACAAGCTGACTCAAGACAACTGTGTGGCTGTTTTCAATATTATTGAAGTGGTGTGAAGGCGCGGCTGGCACCGCTCCGATATGGGCTGATTAAAATGAAAATAAACAACATTCAATATACAAAAAAAAAGAACTCCGGACGTTACAAACAAGTTCACTGCCAAATGTGTCATGAGAGGAATAACGAAGAATGGTTAATTCCTATGTGTGCAGTCACTGTGCGCAGTCTCCTCCTGTGCAGTCACTGTGTGCAGTCTCCTGATCCAGTGCAGTCATTGTGTGCAGTGTCCTCCTCCTGTGCAGTCACTGTGTGCAGTCTCCTCCTCCTGTGCAGTCACTGTGTGCAGTCTCCTCCTCCTGTGCAGTCACTGTGTGCAGTCTCCACCTCCTGTGCAGTCACTGTGCGCAGTCTCCTCCTCCTGTGCAGTCACTGTGTGCAGTCTCCACCTCCTGTGCAGTCACTGTGCGCAGTCTCCTCCTCCTGTGCAGTCACTGTGTGCAGTCTCCTCCTCCTGTGCAGTCACTGTGTGCAGTCTCCTCCTCCTGTGCAGTCACTGTGTGCAGTCTCCTCCTCCTGTGCAGTCACTGTGTGCAGTCTCCTCCTCCTGTGCAGTCACTGTGTGCAGTCTCCTCCTCCTGTGCAGTCACTGTGTGCAGTCTCCTCCTCCTGTGCAGTTCACTGTGTGTGCAGTCTCCTCCTCCTGTGCAGTCACTGTGTGCAGTCTCCTCCTCCTGTGCAGTCACTGTGTGCAGTCTCCTCCTCCTGTGCAGTCACTGTGTGCAGTCTCTCCTTCCTGTGCAGTCACTGTGTGTAGTCTCCTCCTCCTGTGCAGTCACTGTGTGCAGTCTCCTCCTCCTGTGCAGTCACTGTGTGCAGTCTCCTCATCCTGTGCAGTCACTGTGTGCAGTCTCCTCCTCCTGTGCGTCACTTGTGCAGTCTCCATCCTGTGCAGCATTGTGTGCAGTCTCCTCCTGTGCAGTCACTGTGTGCAGTCTCCTCCTCCGTGCAGTCACTGTGTGCAGTTCCTCCTCCTGTGCAGTCACTGTGTGCAGTCTCCTACTCCATGTGCAGTCATTGTGTGCAGTCTCCTCCTCTGTGCAGTCACTGTGTGCAGTCTCCTCCTCCTGTGCAGTCACTGTGTGCAGTCTCCTCCTCCTGTGCAGTCACTGTGTCAGTCTCCTCCGTGCAGTCACGTGCGCTCTCCTCCTCCTGTGCAGTCACTGTGTGCAGTCTCCTCCTCCTGTGCAGTCACTGTGTGCAGTCTCCTCCTCCTGTGCAGTCACTGTGTGCAGTCTCCTCCTCCTGTGCAGTCACTGTGTGCAGTCTCCTCCTCCTGTGCAGTCACTGTGTGCAGTCTCCTCCTCCTGTGCAGTCACTGTGTGCAGTCTCCTCCTCCTGTGCAGTCACTGTGTGCAGTCTCCTCCTCCTGTGTAGTCACTGTGTACAGTCTCCTCCTCCTGTGCAGTCACTGTGTGCAGTCTCCTCCTCCTGTGCAGTCACTGTGTGCAGTCTCCTCCTCCTGTGCAGTCACTGTGTGCAGTCTCTTCCTCCTGTGCAGTCACTGTGCGCGATCTCCTCCTCCTGTGCAGGAAAATAAAAATATAATAAATTCAGGGAAAATATAATAATTGTGTTAGAAAAAAATGTAAAGGGGTTGTCCACTACCCCCTCCTTAATCCCTCGATTAGAGGCCACTTCACTCTGCCCGCTTTCGGACAAATCACTTAGGCTAGGGTCACATTTGGAAGGGTCATTGCGATTACCGCATCCAGATCTGGATGCGGTAATTGTATGAGCCTTCAGACACATTTTATGTTCAAAATGTGCAATCCAGTTGCTGGATTCATGCCTGCAGGGATGAACAAAGGGTTAATGTTAATAATAGATGTGGGCACCATGTCTCCAGGGAGTGCCCATCCTTCCTAGAGACATGGTGACCATATGGGGCAGCATATGAAGGGTTAATTAGGTGTTTTACTGTATTGCCGGCTATTGTCGGCATTTACAATTTTCTGAATGAAACTCGGCGGCTCCTCGCTGTGGAGGAGATACAGTACGTAATGTTCATACTGTATCAGCCGCTATCCAGAGTCCTGAAAGCTTTAACATTAGATCTATGGCGGAGCGCTGCCCATAGACCTAATGTTAAAGCTTTCAGGACCATGCCTAGTGGCTGATACAGTATGAACATTACGTACTGTATCTCCTCCATTCATAAAACTGTAAATGCCGACAATAGCCGGCAATACTATAATTGCACATATTAACTCCTCACATGCCGACCTGTGTGAACAGCATGGCTCTAGGGAGGGTGGGCACTCCCTGGAAACATAAAATGAGAAACCTGAACAAATGCTGTGAGAAAAAACAGTAAACACAATATGAGACCCTGGAGACATGTTGCCCACCCTGTATGGTATTGACACCCTGCAATTCTGTCAGATAATACTCAGTTTCTTCCTGAAAATGATTGCAATCACAAATTCTTTGCTATTATTATCTTCATTTAATTTGTCTTCAATGAAAAAAACACAAAAGAGAATGAAGCAAAAAATTGATCATTTCACACAAAACTCCAAAAATGGGCCAGACAAAAGTATTGGCACCCTCAGCCTAATACTTGGTTGCACAACCTTTAGCCAAAATAACTGCGATCAACTGCTTCCGGTAACCATCAATGAGTTTCTTACAATGCTCTGCTGGAATTTTAGACCATTCTTCTTTGGCAAACTACTCCAGGTCCCTGATATGTGAAGGGTGCCTTCTCCAAACTGCCATTTTTAGATCTCTCCACAGGTGTTCTATGGGATTCAGGTCTGGTCTCATTGCTGCCACCTAAGAAGTCTCCAGTGCTTTCTCTCAAACCATTTTCTAGTGCTTTTTGAAGTGTGTTTTGGGTCATTGTCCTGCTGGAAGACCCATGACCTCTGAGGAAGACCCAGCTTTCTCACACTGGGCCCTACATTATGCTGCACAATGTGTTGGTAGTCTTAAGACTTCATAATGCCATGCACACGGTCAAGCAGTCCAGTGCCAGAGGCAGCAAAGCAACCCCAAAACATCAGGGAGCCTCCGCCATGTTTGACTGTAGGGAGCGTGTTCTTTTCTTTGAATGCCTCTTTTTTTCTCCTGTAAACTCTATGTTGATGCCTTTGCCCATAAAGCTCTACTTTTGTCTCATCTGACCAGAGAACATTCTTCCAAAACGTTGTAGACTTTCTCAGGTAAGTTTTGGCAAACTCCAGCCTGACTTTTCTATGTCTCGGGGTAAGAAGTGGGGTCTTCCTGGGTCTCCTACCATACAGTCCTTTTCATTCAGACACCGACGGATAGTACGGGTTGACACTGTTGTATCCTCGGACTGCAGGGCAGCTTGAACTTGTTTGGATGTTAGTTGAGGTTCTTTGTCCACCATCCGCACAATCTTGCGTTGAAATCTCTCGTCAATTTTTCTTTTCCGTCCACATCTAGGGAGGTTAGCCACAGTGCCATGGGCTTTACACTTCTTGATGACACTGTGCACGGTAGACACAGGAACATTCAGGTCTTTGGAGATGGACTTGTAGCCTTGAGATTGCTCATGCTTCCTCACAATTTGGTTTCTCAAGTCCTCAGACAGTTCTTTGGTCTTCTTTCTTTTCTCCATGCTCAATGTGGTACACACAAGGACACAGGACAGAGGTTTAGTCAACTTTAATCCATGTCAACTGGCTGCAAGTGTGATTTAGTTATTGCCAACACCTGTTAGGTGCCACAGGTAAGTTACAGGTGCTGTTAATTAGAGAAGCATCACATGATTTTTCTAACAGTGCCAATACTTTTGTCCACCCCCTTTTTTATGTTTGGTGGAATTAGATCCAATTTGGCTTTAGGACAATTCTTTTTGTGTTTTTTCATTGAAGACAAATTCCTAAGAGGTTTTTTTAAACCTAAAAACGTTGATAGGAACATTTTTGGGTGCAGTAAAAATCGGATCCGTTTTTTTAACATGGGGCCCTACGGAAAAACGGATCCGTTTTTTAGAGCGTTGTTTATGTAAAAAATGGCAAAGTCCCAAAAACGTTCAGGGGCACAGGAGGAACAAAAATCAGCCTAGGAAAAACGGATTTGGCATGGAAAACATTTCCCAAAAAGGATTGCTATGTGTGACCCTAGCCACAGCAGGATCTATTTTTGATTTATCTAGACTACATATTGGGTCTGTGTTGGTGTCTGTAAGATATTTCTTCTCTTTTGTGTAATGGTCATTTTAAATAACAACTGCACATGATTTGTCTAAAAAGGCAACTAAGTAGATTAGGAATGTGAAACTTAAGAACTTAAGAAGTGTAAGTCACATCTAGACTTAAGAGCTTGGTGCATGGGACATTTAGCCAATAGTATATATGTATATGTTAATGCGAGCACTGTGTAAGAACTAAACTGAGCCAATTAGGATGCTACAATGTATGTCCTATATATGTTTGTGATAATTATGTAATAAACACTTCTTTTGAGATAAAGAGAGAACTGCTTTTGATACATGACTGTCTCAGCATGGTTTCTCTGTATACGTATGTATGTGGTCTCTACAATTTAATCAGGGGCGCACACAAGGTCTTATATGCCCTATGCTGAGTGGCGATGACACCACCAACAAGGAAATTCCTTGCAGAATCAAGGAGGAACATTTGAAACTGGTTTGTTCAAAGTGGGCGAAACCTTTCAAAATGCAAAGATAGATAGAGTTTTGGGGTAATACACATGGACACAGGTCCATGTAATCGGCTAAGGCTACCTTCACATTACGATTTTTAGGGAGCCGATGCTGTCCGATATAAATCGGACAGCATCGGCTCCCTTCTGATGCCTGGAATCGGGTGCCAAATAGGCACCCGATTCCGGCATAAAATTGCTCCCTGCGGGGTGAAGAAAAGAAAAAAAAAAGTTATTCTCACCTCTCCACGAGCCCCCGCCGTCTCCCGCCATCTTCCGCCATCTTCTTGGTGGCTCCCGCAGGCTGCCGGTGTCAGCAGAGGGCTTCCTCTGCCTTATAGGACCTGCGGTGATGTCACAGTCATGTGACCACGGGTTCACCATGCTCAGTACAGTAAAACGGGGTCCGAGGAGACATCAGATGTTTCCTCAGACCCTTCTCCATAGGGCCCCATGTTATAGGGATCGGACCTAATCGGATGTGCACTAAATGCCATCCGATTTGGTCCGATCCGATTCTGTCAGATTTTATTTTCGGTGCAAAAATCGGAGCAAGCTCCGATTTTTGCACCGATAATAAAATCGGACAGAATCGGATCGGACCAAATCGGATGGCATTTAGTGCACATCCGATTCGGTCCGATGCCCATAGGGCTGCATGGGGGCCAAATTCGGATCCGATGCTGTCCGATTTTGATCGGACAGCATCGGAAATCCGAAAATCGTTATGTGAAAGCAGCCTAACTCAACAGAAGTCGCAGAAGTCACAGTTGTTACAAACGGCAAGTATATTACAAAGCTGCAATTGAGAGGAGTTACGCAGCGGTGAAGTGTGTCTCGCACCGCGGCATCGGGTGAAGGAGACAGAATTTTCATAGGAAGTCGGGTCCTTGAGAACAATGTGTGTGATTTGTCTTGATTGGAAAATCAATAAGCTATTAAACAATCCAACGTTTCCTGTACGTGTTACGATGCCTTATAGAACATGTATGTCCCGGGTGGCTGTGCGGAGCGTGAGGGGCTTTACATAGAGGAAAGGACAAAATATGATATGAGCATTAGAAGAAAACTGATTCTAGAAGAATTTCCCTCCACACTGTGTCATCCTTATATTTGGCATATGGACAAGTTATCTTATAGGGGCCCGATACATGTAGACCTCTGAAACTCAGGAAGATGGAGCCAAGCTGAGCTCTTCCATGCTTCAGAGAAGGCGGCTCTGAGTGGGGATAAAGTGCTCCATAATTATAACTGATTTTTAAGCAATAATTGTTACGGTAGGAAACTTTTAAAGTTTCTTGTTCCTGTCGTCACCACTCAGCGAGTGACGCATAAGACTGTGTGTGCTCCTGATTAAATGATAGAAATCACATAGGTGGGCATAGAAGAATCCTCCCTGAGGTAATCATGTATCTGTCGCAGCTCTCTCTGTGTCTCAGTGTCCAGTGTTTATTACATCATCATCATCATCATCATCTCAGAGTTATATAGGCATTCTTTGGACATACATTGTAACATCCTAATTGGCTCAGCTTATGTCTTACATAGTGCTGGTGTCAACTTTTATATATCCTATTGGCTGAATGTTAGTACTTCTTAAGTTTCACATTCCTCAACCTCTTACTTTTGTTCTTAAACGAAGAGCCACATATGTTATTTTTTCAAATGAGCAGCTTCCTCCACATCACAGAGGAGAGATACCTTGAGACAGAAATACAAGCACTCACAAAACGGAGTCTAGATAGAACAAAATAGGTCCTGCTTTCTCATCCCATCTGGACTATTCATATGTTTTTCCACAGCAGTGCAGGGAAACCACAATCCTTCCGCTCTCAGCCGGACAGTTTCACTCACAGACGACCATCAAGATGAGATTTCAAAACTTCAACTGTGAGAAGGATTTTAATCAAACTTCTTAAAAGTCCATTAGAAGCTGCAGATGGGGGGAAGGACGCGTATAGGGGTGTTAGGGATCTTAGGAGGTAAACCCTTGTCCTATCGCCAGGGCCTCCTTTCCAAACCATCCCCGTTATAAACCTTGTATTGTGCCACACTTTGGGAGTCTGTACGAAAATTAAGCCACATTTGATCTGCAAAATCGTGTCCTGGTTTTTTCACATCAGCATAAGGAAACCACAAGCCTTCCATACTTAATCTGGACTGTTTCGCTTACAGAGGACCCACAGGATGAAATATTAATACTTCAACTGTGAGAAGGTTTTCAATCAAACTTATTAACAGTCTATTGAAAGCTACAAAGGGGGGGGAAGGACCCGTATAGGGGTGTTAGGGTGCAGACTCAATCAAACATCTTAAAAGTCCATTGGAAGCTCCAAAACATTTCCTATGCAATAGTTTGCATTATTTGCACTAATTTCCTTTTAAAGTCATGTTTTATCTGGGCACGTGCACCTCTTCGAACCGTTAGATTCCTCCCGTGTAGCCAGGACCATACATTGTTCTTTCTCTTTGTCTTAATATTCCGGGGCCAACGTTTGATCTATAATGCGACATAGCAGACGTAGTATTCCTTTATGCTTATCAGAGATGCGCTGACACTACACAGCTCCGAATCTGTCTGCAATCAATAATACATGATAGAAAACACAGTCAGTATGATAATAAACATTTACAGCACCTCCCGCCGAGAAGCCCTACGACAAAAGAAGCCTATTGCCTGCCTGCTGCTGCTGTCCCCATAATCCATCGTACATTATCACGAGTTACTCTGCAGCAAACTCTCATAATGGAAAGATAATTAATTTAGATTAAAAACAAGTAAAATAATAATCAAAAGGTAGTGAAAAGTTAATACGACAAAAATATAACATGTCAAATGTTTATTGTGGTCAGAGTTTGTCAACCGCAAGGTTTAGCGTTCGCATGAGTCCTGGAAAGAGATTAAATTACCACCGGGATGTGGCAAATGATTAATTCTTTTCTAATACCTATATTTTTTAGAGTAATTTGGCATTTGTGAAGCAGGCGCCAAGTGCGCTGAGATCTGCGGCGTCATATCTGACATTACGGTGCTGCAAGGCGATGCCGGGATCTTGGCATTCAAGATATAAATGGAGGCGTGAAAGGAAGCTGTGTTTCAAAATGTATTAAGCTAATCCCTATTAAATAGCAGGAGACTCCGGAAAAGGCTTCGAAATTACACATTGGAGTAGCCGCAAAATATTCGGTGACATTTTACCAGTCACAACAAGGGAACACTTTGAAGAAACGTCGCACCAAGTGACTTAAAAATGCAAAAAGTCAAAAATGCAACCGGTGCTTTAAACTAAAATACAAGAGAAAAGTTAACTTTTTATTGATCTGCTTTAAGTTTGGTTAAAGCAACTAAGTTGAAGTTTTGAAAGGGAAGCGGGAGGTATACCAGCCATGTATATGGCCAGTATGTTCGCACAAGTTGAGATCCAATGTGATATGGAACCAGATAGTTTGCTGGGACTTAAAGTGCCAGGAAACTTATTATTTTAAGAGCTGGTTTCATAGGATGTTCAGAAGATATGGGAGGGACTGAACATCCACATACATCCCATGGGTGTGTCTCATGGATAGGCACCGTAGTGCATATGAAAGACAAGAGAAAAACAGGGGGCGCACTAGTGCATTATCATTGTTACCAGCATGGATAGGCACGGTGGCTCAAGTGGTTAGCAAGGTCCTGGGTTTAATTCCCACCAAGGACACAAAGGACAACATCTGCAAGGAGTTTGTATGTTCTCCCTGTGTTTGTGTGGGTTTCCTCCGGGCACTTGGTTTTCCTCCCACATTGCAAAGACATACTGATATGATGTTTCGATTGTGAGCCTCAATAGGGACAGCATTACTGATGTATGTAAAGTGCTATGGAACTAATAAATATTATATTATTATTATTGATATAATGTGACTGCTTCCTGGTCATGTGTCTGTGATGTAAGGAAGGTCCTGCACTTCCAGTTTGATCCTTGTGTCAAACAAGCATGCCTGAGAGTGGAGCTGGTCTTGGGGTGTTGGAAAGACAAACAGTCAGGAGACTGGGTCTCTATGCTTGGGAAGCCTTCATCCCTGGAAGGCACGAGTACTACAAACCTCATGTGCAGAGATCAGATGTGATATAGAACCAGATAGTTTGCTGGGACTTAGAGTAGCAGGAATCTTATTATTTTAAGGACTGGTTTCATAGGATGTTCAGAAGTGATGGGAGGGCAGAACACCCTCATACCTCCCATAGGTGTGTCTCATGGATATAATGTGACTCCTTCTTGTCATGTGCCTTTGATGTAAGGAAGGTCCTGCACTTCCTGTTTGATCCACATGGCAAACAAGTAAGCCTGAGAGTGGAGCTGACCTCGGGGTGTTATAAATATAAAAATAGAATTAGAGGCGCTCCTGGGTTATACCTGGTGGTCCAGTGGGGCCAAGTTTATTAAGGTATCCCTCACCTAACCGGATTGTGCACCCCTGTAAAACACAGGAGAAGGCCTGGAGGGTGAAGATATGGTGGAGACCGCCGATCCACACTGCTTGCCAAATCCTGGAAGTCACGTGACCAGAATGACATCCCCTTATAATTCAACAAATAATATCTGCAAAAACTACAGACTCAAATGTCTAAATTTATATGAAGGGGTAAAACCCCTAGAATAGCAAGGGTCACACTAGAGAAAAATAAGAAGAGGGGAGGATTGGGCATTCCGAATCTGAAAGCCTATTATCTTGCTACATTAGTTATGAATAGTGAGAG
This sequence comes from Allobates femoralis, assembly GCA_033576535.1. Lineage (NCBI taxonomy): Eukaryota > Metazoa > Chordata > Amphibia > Anura > Aromobatidae > Allobates > Allobates femoralis. The sequence goes on from JARQOC010000008.1 coordinate 187,439,492, forward strand.
ATGGTGGGATTCTCAGGACTGCCCTTCCTGGGTCAGCATTCAGAAAACAAATATGAACAATCTTGACCCCATAACATTTATCTCCTCTTTTACCCTTATCTTTAAAAAACGTCTCCCTGCTCCTGAAACATTAAACTAAAAGAAAGATGAGCGCAACAATAGGGTCTTATCCGTGTATGATCAAATTAAGGGAGAAGCTATATGGCTCCACTCACCTTATTGGGTTGTGTCAGACACAACCACTTAGAAAGGCAGAGTGTAGCCAGAACATAGCTGCTGCAATCAACCGGATGGTTCGTTCGGATCAAATGGAAGAGTGGATTCCGGCCTTGGGATCACGCTGCTTAGCCCTGATTTGGAGGAAGGATAATCAAGAAAAGAATTGATCATCCAAAGATCTGTATTTCTAGTAATGATGCATATGAAATGCCTCGAGAGTTACTAGAAATAAAGACCTTTGGATGATCAATTAATTTCTTGATTATCCTTCTTCCGAATCACAGCTAAGCAGTGCTATACCAAGGCCGGAATCCACTCTTTTATTTCATCTGAAACATTAAAACCAACTATAAAAGCTTGGCGGACACTTTCACAAATTTCAAGACCTATTTATAAAACAGTTTGTCCCACTTGGCTTACCATACAGTCCCTGACAGAAGTTATGTGGCTTATCCATGTTATGTAAATAAAACCTTATAACCTGACGTTACATTCATCCATTGGTTGTATAAATTACTCTTATGAAAGCTGAAACCCTCCGAAATGTGGTTTAAGGTAAGAAAATAAATTGTCATCAATGCTGAAATATTGATCATTTAATGAACACAGAATGGTCAGATTTTGACAAGACAAAAGTTTTGTTGCCCACAGAAAGTAATGTGATATTCAAACAAATAATTAACATAAAATACAAATATATGTTGCATAACATTGGTGAATGAAGTTGTGGTGCTATTAGAGTCATATTCAATATTTTGTGTGACTTCCATGAGCTGGAAGGACTGCATCCATGTGGATCAACAATGATTCATGCAATTTATTAATGAAGTCATCAGGAATAGCAAAGAATGCAGTCTTACATGCCTCCCAGAGTTCATCTAGATTCTTTTGTTTTGTCTTCCAAGCTTCCTCTTTCATCCTACCCCAAACATGCTCAATGATGTTCATGTCTGGTGACTGGGCTGGCCAGTCCTGGAGCACCTTGATTTTTTTTGCCTGGAGGAACTTTGTTGTAGAGATGGATGTATAGGATGGAGCCTTTTATGATTTGGAATGTAAGAGGTAGCTAATACTTCTTGATATTTTAAGCTATTGATATTACCTTCCACCTTGCAAATGTTTTGCACACCTCCATACTGAATGTAACCCCAGACCATGATCTTTCCACCACCAAATATAACTGTTTTCTGGGTGTATTTTGGATCCATACGGGCTCCAGTAGGTCTCCTGCAGTGTTTGCGGCAGCTGTGGTGTAATTCTACTAAAGATTCATCAGAGAAATCCACCTTCTGCCACTTTTCCAGCATTTAGCAGGCTGTGGGACTTTACAAATGCCAAATGGTTTTTTATTTGCCTTTTGTTTAGTGCTGGCTTGTGGGCACTGATTCGGCCATGGAGGCCATTTCGAGACAATCCAACAAACTGTTCTAGTTGACACAGGGACTTGAGGTGACCAGGCCTGTTGGAGCTCTGCTGCAGTGGAAGAGGGGCTGGCTTTGGATTTTCTAACCAACAAACGTTCGTCCTGAGCAGTTGTCTTGCGGGGTCTGCCGGACCTGGGCTTGTCAAACACATCTCCAGTCTCTTCAAATCTTTTTTTAATGCTTTGTACTTGACGCTGAGACACATTAAAGGTGCCAGCCACCTCTGCAGTGGATCTGGTCTTCAGCCTCTTGATAATCAAGACTTTGGTCGCAGGGTGGATTTTTGGCATGTTGTCAGAGCTCAAGTTGCAGTTCAAGTGAAGGTCTGGGACGCTGGGTTTCTTTTTATACACACCCACTAATTAACCGATCATTTACTGAGCACAGGTGAGGATGTAAACTAGGATTGGGGGAATTATATGACCAGGCGACAAAACTTCTGTCTTGCCAAAATCTGACCATTCTGTGTTCATTAAATGATCAATATTTCAGCATTGATGACAATTTATTTTCTTAACCTAAACCACATTTCGGAGGGTTTCAGCTTTCAAAAGAGAAATTTATACAACCAATGGATGAATGTAACGTCAGGTTATAAGCTTTTATTACATAACATGGATAAGCCACATAACGTCTATCAGGGACTGTAGACCTCTTTGAGGCGAATTGCCCATCATTGAAACTTGGCTGTTGGAGAGATGGAGGCGTCCGTTCTGCTTCAGACATAATGATAGGGAAACAACTGAAATCCTTCTCAACTCTGAGCAATCAATTTAATTTACCTGCAACTATGGAAACAAACTGGCAGCTATTAACTAAAACACCAGACAGTGGAGGAATAGGCTTCTCCCTTGCAAGTAACATAGATATTGTTCTTTGACAGATTGGGAATGTGACTTGTTGGTAAATGAGCAAATTGTATCAGTTTCTTAACAACGATGTCATTCTTGGGTGTATGGGAGGACGACTTAGAGATTGACATGAACAGTTCTCTAGTATTCTCCCAGACTTTTACTCGTCGACTTTATGTGTATCACTGTTGGAGACTAGGGATGGGCGAATCTACTCGCTAGGACTCGTTACTCGGCGAGTAGTAAGGGACTCGCAGGACTCGGTACTCTGCGAGTTTCCCAGTGATTACTCGCGAGTCTAATGCAAATCAATATCAATCCTAGTTTTGTCAGAAACGCTGACAAAACTAGGATTGCCATTGTTTGCATTAGACTCGCGAGTAATCACTGGCTACTGTGCCAGTGATAGCAGGGAAACTCGCAAATAACTGCTGTTTCTTTGCGAGCCGAGTCCAGCTGTTTTCTCTGTGCAGCTCCAGGGTCCTAGAGCCCGCCTGCTCACAGACATGATGTAGCAGTGCTGAGATTGTTCTCAGTCTGCTCATTCCCTGTGTACAGACATGAATGTCCGTGCACAGAGATGATGTAGCAGAGCTGAGATTGTTCTCAGTCTGCTCATTCCCTGTGTACAGACATGAATGTCTGTGCACAGAGATGATGTAGCAGAGCTGAGATTGTTCTCAGTCTGCTCATTCCCTGTGTACAGACATGAATGTCTGTGCACAGAGATGATGTAGCAGAGCTGAGATTGTTCTCAGTCTGCTTATTCCCTGTGCATAGACATCTATATTTATGCACAGGGGATGTAGCAGAGAGGACATCGCGTTTTGGACTGCGTCGGACGGAAGAGGATTTTTTTAATTAAAGATGGAGTCCCTAATGGCTTTTTTTTTTTATTTCTAATAAAAAATTTTCCTTGTGTTGTGTTTTTTTTAAAACAATTTAATAGAAATTCATGGCGGTCATGTCTAATATTGGCGTGACCGCCATAAATTTCGGGCTTAGGGCCAGCTGATAATACAAAGCTGGCCCTAACCTCTTTATTACCCAGCGTGCCACCGCCACCAGGGCCGCTGGAAGAGCGGGTTCAGCGCCAGAGGATGGCGCTTCAATGAACGCGCCATCTTCTGGGGCGGCTGTGGGCTGCAATTTGCAGCGGGGGGTGCCCAGAAAGCTTGGGCATCCCTGCGCTGCGGATTCCAGCCCCCAGCTGCTTAGCTGTACCTGGCTAGACATAGAAATTGCGCGGAGCCCCACGCATTTTTTTTTAATTATTTCATGAAATTCTGAGACTCTGACTCTGAGACTCTGACTCTGAAATTCATGAAATAATTAAAAAAAAATGCGTGGGGCTCCGCACAATTTCTATGTCTAGCCAGGTACAGCTAAGCAGCTGGGGGCTGGAATCCGCAGCGCAGGGATGCCCAAGCTTTCTGGGCACCCCCCGCTGCAAATTGCAGCCCGCAGCCGCCCCAGAAGATGGCGCATTCATTGAAGCGCCATCCTCTGGCGCTGAACCCCGCTCTTCCAGCGGCCCTGGTGGCGGTGGCACGCTGGGTAATAAAGAGGTTAGGGCCAGCTTTGTATTATCAGCTGGCCCTAAGCCCGAAATTTATGGCGGTCACGCCAATATTAGACATGACCGCCATGAATTTCTATTAAATTGTTTTAAAAAAAACACAACACAAGGAAAATTTTTTATTAGAAATAAAAAAAAAAGCCATTAGGGACTCCATCTTTAATTAAAAAAATCCTCTTCCGTCCGACGCAGTCCAAAACACGATGTCCTCTCTGCTACATCCCCTGTGCATAAATATAGATGTCTATGCACAGGGAATAAGCAGACTGAGAACAATCTCAGCTCTGCTACATCATCTCTGTGCACAGACATTCATGTCTGTACACAGGGAATGAGCAGACTGAGAACAATCTCAGCTCTGCTACATCAGGCAGCAGGCGGGCTCTAGGACCCTGGAGCTGGGGCAGCCAGAACACAGAGAAGACAGGATCTTATCTGTGCGAGTCAGCGATTACTTACAAAGTAAACTAGCAATGCAAATAAATGACAAAACTAGGATTGCTTCAGGCTGAAGCTTCCGAGACACATCTGCGATTTGTAAATCTCACACTACTCGCTATTACTCGCTTCCCCATTCATTAATATTGGACTCGCTAGACTCGCAACGAGTAGCGAGTCCTGGGCTCGGACTCGCTAGAGTCAAGCGATTCCGAGTAATTTAGGATTCGCCCATCACTATTGGAGACTCAATATAAAATCTTTACTAAATGGTAACTAACTCCGCACAAGCTGCATATAATGAATCCTCGTAACAGTAGACTGTGTTGGAGTGAAGGTGGCTATGGGGGCACAATGTAACACATTTTCTGGTCCTGCCCATAGGAGGTCCAATCTCTGATCAATTTAGTTCTGAATATTAACATAGCCTTGACATTGGACCTAGCAATCCTTTTGATAGGGGTATGTGACTTCCCAAAAAACCAACGCCTCCTGATGTTACACATCCTTCTGACGCTAAGAATATCGTAGCATCTTGACGGAGGGATAACAGTCCGCCCTTCATAGAAGCTTTAACGGAAAAAATTGCCATGCACAACGTATTGGAATTTATATACGCCGTTAGATATGACACAAAACATAAATACTTAACAAAATGGTCACCATGGGGGTCTCTACTGTCACCGACGTGATTGCAGAATGCCGACTAACCATTTAAAAACTCTTAATGTTTAAACATTTACTACCTGTCAAATTTGTATCAATTGAGGATTTATACAGGATTGCAACTGTTACTAGTTTAATTTACCATGTGAATGTACATACTTACAGTTAATACTTTCCCGTCCCTATTCCCTGTATTGTTATCCTTCCTTTATAATTCGCTGTATCATTTTATATGACAGATTGAAAACATTTTCTTCAAATTTGTAAATTGTAAATTGAATGTTACTTGTCTATTGTATCGTATGTATCTATTATCTCACTTCATCTTACTAATAAAAAGATTTATATAAGATGTGATGTTCTATAGTGACAGAGAAGATGCCGTCATCACTCCAGCCCTCGATAAACCAGCTCTTCTCTAACGTGACAATGATAAAAACCCACGTGACAATGAGCCCCTATAGGGAGACCGGCTGTCATCACTCAGAATCCAGACTCTACAGGAGCTCGATCAAGAAGACTCGATATCCACAATGGAGGTTGAACACAATCGCGGTCGTCCCATTTTTTGCACTAATTATTTGGACAAAACTGAAGATTTTGTAATGACAGTTCTATTATTACTCTTCCCATCTTGTTATTGGATACAAATGGTGTATGAAATTCGAATTGCCAAACTTTTGGAAATTACCCCTGCATTCAGTGAAATATCGATTAAAATCTTACTTTTCAAAGGGGGTGTACTTATATATACTGAACACATATATATCTTATATGTAAAGCTGAGTGTGTGTATGTATGTCCACTATACACCTCAAACCTGCCCCCCCCCCCCCAACCCAAACCTGCACCTCCATCCAACCCAGGTTTGAGAGGTGAAGGTGTAGGGGAGTTTGTGGGGGGTGCAGATTTTGAGGAAAGCAGGTTTGGGTGTGTAGGTTTGGGGGGGCAGGGGGACGGTTTTGGAGGGGCAGGTTTTTTGGGGGTGGGTTGTGGTCAGGCATTTATTAGGAGGGCGAGAGAGTGAGTTTGGGTTAGGGTGCTGGGGGCAGGTTTTGGTGGGGAAGTGGAGGGTGTGGGGTAGATTTGTGGGGGTGGGTTAGAGTGGGGGGCAGATTTGGGTTGGGTGTGGGGTACAGGTTTGGGGTGTATAGTGGACGTACATAAACACACACACACTCAGCTTATAACTAAAAGCAGTTAGTTACTATGCATGGGCGACTCTGGCTTCTACAGCTAATATCTATATAGATCACAGAGGACACAACAGAGTTTTTGTTGTGTGAATTGACACTTTGAAGTGTTTATAAGAGGAGCAGATCTTCATTGAGAGCTGAAGACACAAGTCAACGTCATCCATCCCACTCATTAGTTCCTTCATAGCGGGAAGGCTGACATTCTCCCTCCGGACGACTTGTGTCGTTTCACTTCATGCTATTTGAAATGTAAATGTCTCCTTAATGAGGAAGTCTTTAAAATCAGAGAAATCTGTCATTGCGAGGTGACGAATCTGCTGCAAAGAGAACATTCTCTAAGAGAATGAATCACGCCCGAGCTAAGACATGAAGCATACCGCCGCCATACTACCATAGCTAAGACATGAGACATACCGCCGCCATACTACGGTATCTACAGTGGATACAAGAAATCAGGCCAAGTCAGATTTAAAAAAAGACAGAGATCTCCAAAGTAAATGGAGTAACAAGAATAGAAAGTTACCATCTATCTTGAAAGGAATAAGAGGAAGACCAGCAACCCAATGACTTTATACTATCAAGATAATGACGTAGAAGAACCTGGTGGACATATCTAGGCTTGGAGAAGACTCTGGTGGACTGTATAGGCTTGGAAAAGACTCTGGTGGACCAATCTAGACTTGGAGAAGACCCTGGTGGACATATCTAGGCTTGGAGAAGACCCCAGTGGACCTATCTAGGCTTGGAGAAGACCCTGGTGGACCTATCTAGGCTTGGAGAAGACCCCGGTGGACCTCTCTAGGCTTGGAGAAGACCATAGTGGTCCTATCTAGGCTTGGAGAAGACCATGGTGAACCTACATAGGCTTGGAAAAGAACATGGTGGACCTATCTACTTTAAAGAAGAAACTGGTAGACCGACCTTGACTTGGAGAAGACCCGGGTGGACCTGTCTAGGCTTGAAGAAGACTATAGTGAAGTCATCTAGGCTTGGAGAAGACCCTGGAGGACCTATCTAGGCTTGGAGTAGACACTGGTGGATTTATCTAGGCTTGGAGGAGACCCTGGTGGACCTATCTAGGCTTGGAGTAGACACTGGTGGATTTATCTAGGCTTGGAGAAGACCCTGGTGGACCTAGCAAGGCTGCACATGGTCGACCATCCTACAGAGCGTTCATCCATCAAGTTTCCATGGCCAGAATGGAAGGCAAATCAGAAAAAGTGCAGCAGCAGGATGAGTCCACCTCAAGAGTATGACAGAGCAGACCCAGGTGCAGGAGATGATAAATCCCTGTGCTGCAGTCAGTGTCCTGGACAGCATGTGACCCCCGTCACAGATGTCCTATAGGTGGCCCTGTTTTCTTTGACTGATCAACCAAATTTATGGGCTTCTTCACATTCCAGTTTAACTGTAATTTACATGATGTACTATAGGTGGCGCTGTTATCAGGACAAACGTACAGAAACACAGACAGACAGACCGACTGGATATTTTGACTTTCTGGATGATTTTTTCCAGGAAGGCACCTGAGTTCATTGTAAAGACGTCCTAGTATATATTGTATAGGTCAACACTTCCTCCACCAGACAATCTTTCATCTGTTTTTATATCCTACATTAGGAGGATTTACATTATTGACACAGATCCCGGAAAAGAAGTGAATTATGTGCTCAGCCGGAGCTGTATTCACACTGCAGGAACACTTTCTAGAATCGCCCATCACTAATATCTGCAGGATCTGGAATCTGGCTGGATCTGGCATCTGGTAGAATATGGGATCTGGCAGGATATGGGATCTGGCAGGATCTGGAATCTGGCAGGATCTGGGATCTGGCAGGATATAGGATCTGGGATCTGGCAGGACACTGGATCTGTCAGGATCTGGGATCTGGCTGGATACAGGATCTGGGATCTGGCAGGACACTGGATCTGTCAGGATCTGGGATCTGGCAGGATACAGGATTTGGGATCTGGTAGGACACTGGATCTGGCAGGATCTGGGATCTGTCAGGACACTGGATCTGGGATCTGTCAGGACACTGGATCTGGCAGGATCTGGGATCTGGCAGGATACAGGATTTGGGATCTGGTAGGACACTGGATCTGTCAGGATCTGGGATCTGGCTGGATACAGGATCTGGGATCTGGCAGGACACTGGATCTGTCAGGATCTGGGATCTGGCAGGATACAGGATTTGGGATCTGGTAGGACACTGGATCTGGCAGGATCTGGGATCTGGCAGGACACTGGATCTGGGATCTGGCAGGACACTGGATCTGGCAGGATCTGGGATCTGGCAGGATACAGGATTTGGGATCTGGTAGGACACTGGATCTGTCAGGATCTGGGATCTGGCTGGATACAGGATCTGGGATCTGGCAGGACACTGGATCTGTCAGGATCTGGGATCTGGCAGAATACAGGATTTGGGATCTGGTAGGACACTGGATCTGGCAGGATCTGGGATCTGGCAGGACACTGGATCTGGGATCTGTCAGGACACTGGATCTGGCAGGATCTGGGATCTGTCAGGACACTGGATCTGGCAGGATCTGGGATCTGGCAGGACACTAGATCTGGGATCTGTCAGGACACTGGATCTGGCAGGATCTGGGATCTGTCAGGACACTGGATCTGGCAGGATCTGGGATCTGGCAGGACACTGGATCTGGGATCTGTCAGGACACTGGATCTGGCAGGATCTGGGATCTGGCAGGATACTGGATCTTCCAGGCTTTAATAACTAAAAAAATAAAGATGCAAAACCAACAAACAAACAAGCTCTTCTGTATAATATGGAGAGCAATGTCTGTCTCTCTTAAAGGGCAATGTGCGCTCGCACAGTCCCGGATGACATTGTTTCAGTGACTTATTGAACCTCTCAGCTCGTCTGCGGTGAACCTGCAGTGTATTAATTTCAATAAAGCTGTCAGAAGACGGACTATATTTGGAGGATGATAATATGTTATGGATGCACAGAAGTAACATTTGTATTAGGGCAGAGAAAATGTTTGCAGAGATCCTTTATTTGCAGTGTGAGTCTGTGGAGCACATTATAATCACATTAGATAGCGCACCTGTCCTGCTGATTTACTCACCATCTGCTGTATTCTTCAGGTACGGTATAATCAGGGCTGTAACTACACCAGGTGCAGGGGCTGCAATCACACCCGGGCCCTGGAGCCCAGAGGGCCCCAAAAGTCCCTTTGGCCTATAGAAAAAGATTAATGCTATTAAACATTTGCAATAATTGGGGTCTCCATTGGAGCTTTTGCGTCGGGACACATGACCTTCAAATTATGCAACTGGGTATAATGTATTTGGTGTATACTCTGCACCTGATGACCATTCAGAAGTAAAGCGCATATAATAATCTACGTAATACAGTAACCTTCCCAGATTTGAAGCAATGTCGAAATAGCAAAATTGGTCTAAGTCGATGGAATCACCCATTTCCATTATGTTTACAGCTTTGGCTTGATTTTTTCCATTGGCCAATGATAGGGTAACCTCAGCAGCACCTAAAGAAAGACGATACATTTTAAAACAATGTATTGTAGCAGGTGGATATCTGTAAATGTTATAGTATAATACTGATCTTGTCCTTTAAATGAACAAATTGCTACTACAGTAACTTAATCTGGCCACAAGGGGTCACCAGACAACAAGATATGAGGATTAAGAAAGCAGAGGCGATAAGCCTGGAAGTTGTTCTTCTGCTGATGGGACGGTTAAGGGAGTCCAGAGTCGACGAGAGGGACCCAGAGGTGTTGGGATCACAAAATTAAAGATGTATGGTGTTATGCAGTGAAATCAGGTCCTGTGAGTAAATCTGGCTGTGACCGGTCACCGTGAATCGGGTCAGATAGGGAAAGGTAGTTGGGTCTGAAATGTTTCAAGGGTCAACTCATCGCAAGGACTAATGAGGAGCTCAGACTTCATCAAAACTGTTTGTTAAGTCCATTTGCATCTGTATGTATCATAGGACTCTGTGACCCAGGAAAAGCTCCTTTAAACCTATTGACCCGACAAGTGGCCCAACGGTGAAGCTGCAAGTTCATTTCTATGGTATTGCTGATTGCTAGTGGAGTGTGAATATTCATTCAGGGCGTTCGCTCCGACTGTTCGCATAAGGCCAACAGTGCACTGTACACTGTGTGCAGAATTATTAGGTAAGTTGTATTTTAGATTATTATTTTTATTATTGATCAACAATAGGGATGGGCGAGTATACTCGCTACTATTCGGCACTCGCCGAATACTAGCAGTATTCATGTACTCGCTACTCGCCGAGTAAATTAGGATTACTCGGGAGTAGTAAGTACCGAATACTTTTGCAGTGTATCAGTAGATACACTGCAAAAGTCCTGTAAAAGAGAGAAAAAGTTGTTAAAAAATAAAAAAATCGGATACTCACCTTAACCGACGGCTGTACCGGGACCGGCCGATGCACGTCTAATTCATGGAAAAGGACCTTTCCCTCTCTCAGCCAATCAGATGGCTGGGAGAGATCTGGCCAATCAGATGCCGCCACGTCACAATGACGTAATCGCTAGCAGCCACCTGATTGGCCAGATGGAACGGTCCTCTCAGGTACACCGAGGTACACTTTGATGATCCCAGCCCATACCAGTACCCCACCTCCTCCTTGCTGGCGTCTGAGTCGGAGTGGAGCTCTCTGCCCTTTACTGATCCAGCCTCTGGCCCATCCATCTGCCCCATCAAGAGTCACTCTCATTTCATCAGTCCATAAAACCTTTGAAGAATCAGTCTTCAGATATTTCTTGGCCCAGTCTTGAGGTTTTATCTTCTGTTTCTTGTTCAGAGGTGGTGGCTTTATCTTATGTTTCTTGTTCAGAGGTGGTGGTTTTATCTTATGTTTCTTGATCAGAAGTGGTGGTTTTTCAGTCTTCCTTACCTTGGCCATGTCCCTGAGTATGGCACACCTTGTGCTTTTTGATACTCCAGTAACGTTGCAGCTCTGAAATATGGCAAAACTGGTGGCAAATGGCATCTTGGCAGCTTCACACTTGATTTTCCTCAATTCATGGGCAGTTATTTTCTTTCTTTTTTGCCCTCACGCTTCTTGCGACCCTGTTGGCTATTTGCCATGAAACGCTTGATTGTTCGGTGATCGCGCTTCAAAAGTTTGGCAATTTCCAGACTGCTGCGTCCCTCTGCAAGACATCTCACAATTGTGGACTGTTCAGAGCCGTCACATCTCTCTTCTGACCCATTTTACCTAAGGAAAGGCATTTGCCCAATAATTAAGCACACCTTATATAGGGTGTTGATGTCATTACACCCCACCCCTCCTCATTACAGAGATGCCATCACCTGATTTACTTCATTGGTAGTTGGCTCTCAGCCTATACAGCTTGGAGTAGGACAACATGGATAAAAAGTATCAAGGGATCAGAATACTTATTTGCCTAATAATTCTGCACACAGTGTATACATATTATTGTTGTTCACTTTGTTAGCTGTGATAAGGGATATTAGGGGAGAAAAGGGGACCCGTGATTAACTGTAGTGTAGGAATGTCACGCTGGCTTCAGACTCTGTTCACACTGGGGAGTCTGATGTGCCGCCTTAGCCCTCCTTGTTGCTCAGCCTGAGTTTGGGTGTCGGCGGTGGTTTATTCAGATTTGCAGGATTTAACTTTTTGATTAGTATCAATTGAAGATTGAGGTTGCAGGAACACCTTCTCCCTTTAAATATGGCTCAGAACATTCCTAGGTGCCGACTATAGCATTTGCATGCCTCTTGCATACTGGTCCTGTGTTGGAGTTGCTGTATCTTAGCTTGGTGTCTGGTGAAGTATACCTGGTTGATTTTGTGTTCTCCCTATACACATATTGTATCTTTCTGATTGTTTGCTGTGTGGGGCTGTTTGCTTTATCCCTGTCTATTTCTGTGGGTTCCATAATGGCTCACCTCCTGGGGTGGAGGGTTGGGGTTTAGCTCAGGGCTGGATAGGAAATAGAGATAGATCGGAGACTCAGGCCTCTGCAGTTAAGGATAGTCAGGGTTCCCCTAGCCAGAAGGGCAGTTCAGGGGCCCAGGTTACTTTCCTCCTTTTCTCCCTAAGCTCCCCATGACAAGGAGGTAGGTGGAAGATTTTAATAGCAATAGTCTTTTTCTATAGTCCAAGGGAACTTTTGGGACCTCCTAGGCTCCAGGGGCCGGTTGTGATTGCAACCCCTGCACCAACATGTTAGGCTATGGGTTGAACTAGATGGACTTAAAGTCTTCCTTCAACCTTAAAAACTATGTTACTATGTTACTTTGTTATTATGTTACTATGTTACTATGTTATTATGTTACTATGTTACTATGTTACTATGTTACTATGTTACTTTGTTATTATGTTACTATGTTGTAGTTACCCAACGGCTGTGAAGGCACCGACAATCATTGCTGTCTTGACATTGGTTCTTGTTAATATGTGTCTGGTAGAAAGACTTGTACTTGACATACCGCCTGGAGAAGAACTTTTTGGATTTATAAGTGTCGTAATTCCTTCTCAAAGAAACAGAGATGGGAAACAAGAGACTAAACCAATAGCTGAGTGTCACAATGAAGGAAGATCTGCTGAGGTTTGGAAGCCAAAGGCAAAGTGATACGTCACATAAATCACCGCAGGAAACTGTACATTGTATCAAATTAACAAAGTTTGGGAATTGTGCGCATCTCGACTGATCTGAGGATAGTTCTACTAATTAGCTTTAATAGTTCATATTGTTCTGAGTATTCGGAGTAATTAGCATGCAAATATTGCAATAATGCCAAGAAGGGTTTTACAGCTGAATTTCTAATTCATCGTCCCAATCAGAAGACAAACAGCGCGAACGACTGCTGCATTAATTTGCTGCTGTAAGCAAATACTATTCTGCTTACAGGAAAAGTTTTACAGAATTAATTTGATGTAAATTAATTGCAAGTTTGTTTTTATGTGTTTGTCAACTGATGAGATCACCTGGTTCTAGATTAAGGCTCTGGATAATGGATATGATGAAAAGTGTCGAGATCATCAGATTCCAGAACAACTCTGAATAATATGATGGAAAGTGTCGAGATCATCTCTATCTAGAACAACTCTGAATAATATAATGGAAAGTGTTGAGATCATCTCTTTCTAGAACAACTCTGAATAATATGATGGAAAGTGTGTAGATCATCTCTATCTAGAACAACTCTGAATAATATGATGGAAAGTGTGTAGATCATCTCTATCTAGAACAAGGCTTAGGAATGCTGGAGACAGGGGTGCACCAAGCCCCTCTGTCGCCTGAGCCGCGGCACCGATTACGGGGGGGGGGTGCTGGTGGAGCCCAGCACTGCCGCCCCCTCTGCCGACTGAGCCGCCTGAGCCGCGGCACCGGCAGTCACTGCCGGCGGCCGTGAGTACCGGGGGGGGGGTGCTGTTGGGCCGTGGGCAGCGCTGCCGCCCCTTCTGTCCCTCTCCCCGGGTCGCGCCGCTTACCTGCAGTGCGCGCGGGGTGAGCGGCCGGCGCCATGACAGGGGGAGGCTGTGTGCATGAGGCGCCGCCCCCTTCTGCACTGCCGCTCCCCCTGCCGGCTGCCGCCTGAATGACCGGGCTCACACTGTCCAGGAGACTAATCATTAACTTCTCCAGGGATTTCAAAAAAGGAAAGCAGCCACCTATCGTGAATGCTGGTCCATGTCTACCGGAGCTTGTTCACTACAACCCTCATATTCTGGAGAGAAACTCTTGATTCTGGTTCACCTCTCCCCCGGAGACTGATATACACAGCAGGGGACCCCCAAAAGTTACTGTTGGTCCCTCACTGTTCATTGCATATTACTAGAGACATGAACTCCCCAATCTATAAATTGTTTGGTCCTGACAAGGGTGTGGAGATTTTCGGGATGCGGTATCCAGAATAATCATGATGCAGCAGCCATGTGCTCTAGAACAGGAACATAGCCAAGGAACAGATCAAGGAGTCAGACATCAGGTGCAATTTAAAGGTAAAGAAAAGCAAAGATCATGAACAGGCAGCTAAAAAGATGTCAGGACTCTGGATCTTCTGATCACCTTCTGTGCATTTCTCCCTTTTCCAAGATGCCGTCCTTTGCTTCATTACTCTCCATGTGTTTTTTGTTTTCTCCCTGCCTTTATAAGGTCCAGTTCCTCTTCTTGTCCTTTGCTTGAGTACACTGCTTTGACCTCTTCTCCATGTGCTTGTCAAGTTTGTTCCTCCTCCAGCAATCTCTCTGTGGCTTTCTCCAGCATCTGCAATCTGAGGTTCATCTTTCCTCACCTGTCTCCTGTTCATTCCCTGAATCAAGCTGCTCTGCATTGTTTATTTATGCTTGTTACTACCCACCAGCCTGAGTCACATAAGTGTAATTTTACTCTGCAAGCTCTGCAGCTTCTCTGCGTGTTTATTGTTGCAATGCAGTGTTCTGGACTTTGCAGGACTATATTTAGTTAAGCTGCACTGTATCAAGTGCTGGACCTATTTCAGAGACTTCCATTCCCAGGCCTCCCTGGATGATAAATGTTTTCATAGACTATTCTGCTTGCTAAGTCATCTCTCTATGTGAACAGTGTTAATTGACTGTACTGCATATTTCTCTTTGAATTATTCCAGAGACTTTTCCGTTGGACTTCTTCAAGAACTATTAGAGTATTTAATGAACTTTGCTTTCCTTGCTACACTTTTCGTTGTTCCACTGCCTTGTGTGTTAACTCAGACTATTCACCTTATAACTTAGTCTCAGTCATGTCTTTGCTCCACGCTAAAAGATTCCTGAGTTCCCATTATAGTCTTCATACAAGAACAAAAGTCAGGAAAGGCATGTACCGGTAATACCAGGCAATTGGTGGCTGGAAGATGCCATGTTTAATAGGTGTTGGGTCTGAAATCATCTTCTGGTGTCACTTTCTTTGGCAGATTATGCCCAAATAAACAGAGAAGAGATGTTTCTGAACCCTTATAAATTGTATTGATTGACCGCAAACCAGCAAGCTCTGGAATATGTAGTGCAACCCCTTACATACAAATTAGAAGGTGGTACTGTCTTCTTATTAAGATTCATGGACACCTAATATACAGGCTGCATAAATTATGTGTCCATACCTAGATTTCTCAATTTGAAAAGTCTTCGAAAGAAGAGGGCATATGACCGCCATGATAAGGCTCCTATATCATTAACATACTCCGGTGTGAATCTTGAAAATGATTCAAAGTAATTTGATTGGCTCACCAGTATCACCAGTTTTCCCAGTATGAAATGGTGTCCTGTCGAATCTATAATCATGTGATCTCAATAAAAACCATTTGTTAACAAAGATAAATATAAATTAAGACGTAGAAAAGGCAAAGAATCCTGTGTGTCCAACTAAGAAGACTTGAACTGTTTGAGCACTGTGTAAACATATATCCATTTTAATGGGGAAAATATTCAGACAATAAAGAAAACTAAGATGTGCTGACAAGTATCATGCCTCAGGATTTAATCCAACGACCTTGAGCTGTGTGATCGGCTTCCTTCTCCGCTGAGCCACAGCAGGTGTTTTCATTTACTAATTTAGTAGTTCCTATCACACTACGGGAGCGGCTATTTATACCTTCCCCTTGCTTGTCTTCTCTGCTGGTTATATTCCAATGTGGATGTTGCTTGGAGTTCCAGACATACTGCCAAGGATCTGTACTAGTCAGATACAGACCAGCTAGTTTTACTATCTTTGCTCTCACATCTACCTTTCCTATTCCTCTCACCTGATACTTTGTATTCATGTTTTATGTAATTGTTAGCTTTGGGATCTCTTCTATCTCCACCTGCCTTCCTTATTCGGGGTTATAGTGTTCTGCATCTCTCTTCAGTTCCTAAGGAGATATGAGGAACTCTCGACGGCCTATTAGGCAGCCAGGTCCAAGTTGTCATCTCTTAGTTTTGCAGTTAGTGTTATTCCAGCCTTCGCAGGTGTCACCAGGGACTGTACAGCTAGGCACACTAGACTGTACAGGAACCACTTGGGTCAGGTGCAGTAGTTTAGAGAGAGGTCCTATTTTCCTGTGTGAGACACCAAGTGTGCACAACACAAAGGTTCCTAAACTTCAGCTCAGGATCTACAGTGACCTGCTCATGACATAAATGAGTGGTGCTGGGATCATTGAGGCACAGATGCAGTGCCCACTTCTTCAGCAGGGCAAGCTACTACAATAGCTGCAACTGGAGACTTATTTATTAAAAAGTCAAAGGAGAATGCTCTTACTGTTGAAAATAGATAATGCAGAGAAGTTACCATCTTGATGAGGGTTCTAGGCATTACACCACCAGTCATCAGCAAGTTTTCACCAATCCTATGATTACGTAATAACTAGTTGAGCACTTGGTACTCTTAACGAGCAGGTCGGATGCTCAGATGGAGTTGAGTCATGTATCAAATATGATGTTAGTAAAAAACTCAAGCATGCTCAAGTTTCCCCCTGACTTCCATTATATTTGGTACATGAGTCGAGCTTGTCCGAACATCTGACCTGCTCATTTTGTATACCGAGCACTCCAGCATTGAAGTGCTCACTCATCATCAGTGATAACGTGTTAAGATGGGAGTTGATTCGTTAATCTCTTCTTGATGCCTCTTTTCATAATCATAAAGCTACAATATAAAAAAATCAGATGGCACTCACTATTTGTGCTTTTATCTTCAGTTTATGTAATATTCGGGTAAACACACACGAGGGAGGAGAGGCAGAGACACAAGGATGACAGCAGCTGTTTTGTGCTAGCTGGTATTTCTACAGGCTGAACACGAATGAGGGTGGGAGGGGAGGCAGAGACACAAGGATGGCAGCAGCTGTTTCAGGCGAGATGGTACTTCTATAGGGCGAACACTCATGAGGGAGGGGAGGCAGAGACACATGGATGACAGCAACTGTTTTGTGCTAGGTGGTACTTCTACAGGCTGAACACACATGAAGGTGGGAGGGGAGGCAAAGACACAAGGATGGCAGCAGCTGTTTTGCACTGGGTGGTACTTCTACAGGGTGAACACACATGAGGGAAGGAGGGGAGGCAGAGACTCAAGGCCGACAGCAGCTGTTTCGCACTGGGTGGTACTTTTACAGGGTAAACACACGGAGGGAGGGGAGGCAGAGACACAAGGACGACAGCAGCTGTTTTGCATTGGGTGGTACTTCTACAAGGTGAACACACATGAGGGAAGGAGGGGAGGCAGAGACACAAGGATGACAGCAGCTGTTTCACGCTAGGTAGTACAACTATAAGGTGAATACACATGAGGGAGGGAGAGAAGGTAGAGACACAAGGATGACAGCAGCTGTTTTGCTCTAGGTGGTACTTCTACAGGGTAAACACACACCAGGCAGATAGGGGAGGAAGAGACACAAGGACGACAGCAGCTGTTATGCGCTAGGTCCCACTCTTACAGGACCTGTAGAAGCGCCACCTAGTGCAAAACAGCTTCTGTTGTCCTTGTATCTTTGTCTCCCCTTCTTATATTGTGACTGTCTGCATCTGCTGAATCTGAAGGATATGAAGGATAGAGCATCACTGGAGCGGTTTTCATATTCCCAGCCATCCATAGTCTGCGGGAGTAATGCAGTTTGCTTTAGTGCAGGCAATGCCTGGTTGTCAGCGGTGCCCGAAGTTCCCTCTTGATTGATTATAATGATAAAGCTAATGTGTCAATTATACAAAATAGTGATAAGGAGAGAATAAAATAAATAAATAAAACATATTATTTACCGTATTTTCAATCCATAAAATAATTATGGGAATTATTACATTAAATATTTCTCCAAATGGAGCCAAATAAAACTCATCCGGATGAAATAAACAATCTCTCGTATGATGAGATATAAGAACGGCTGACAAGCCGACAAGCCGTGCTCCACCATTGAAGTTTGGGAATAACAGATTCTACCTTGAATTCTGTAGGATTCGCCTGTCAGTCGCTCTATAATCATCATCACGGGTCTGTGCTTCCGCCACATCCGAGGCTCAAAGACATTTTGTCAGGGCCCCAATTCCCCAATCAATATAAGAGACAATCATCATTTTTAATTATCAACAGTAAACATTCAACTTTATTTCAAAAGAATCATTAACGTGAACATAATGAAGAATAATATGTCAGCGGAGCTCGTCTACCATCCCCTGTCCTGTCACACGCTCGTCCCGATCACCAGGATCCATCAGGAATACAAGGAGCAGAACTCATCGTTACATTGTATCTGTTGTAAACCCCTTGTTATTCTGTATCACCCCAATATTCCACCATGTTGCCTTTGTACAGTATTGGTTGTACATTTATCTAGGACTGTGGTTAATATCTAATGGGCCAAGGGAGGGATGGAGAGAAAGAAGAAGGAACGAAGGCGAGAAAGAAGAAGGAACAAACGCGAAGAGAGAAGAGCTGAAGAGAAGGAAAGAAGGAGCAAAGGTAAGGAGAGAAGGAGAGCTGAAGAGAAGGAAAGAAGGAGCAAAGGTAAGGAGAGAAGGAGAGCTGAAGAGAAGGAAAGAATGAGTGAAGGCAAGGAGAGAAGGAGAGCTGAAGAGAAGGAAAGAATGAGCGAAGGCAAGGAGAGAAGGAGAGCTGAAGAGAAGGAAAGAATGAGCGAAGGCAAGAAGAGGAGAGCTGAAGAGAAGGAAAGAAGAGCGAAGGCAAGAGAGGAGAAGCTGAAGAGAAGGAAAGAAGGAGCGAAGGCGAGGAGAGAAGGAGAGCTGAGAGAAGGATAAGAAGGAGCGAAGGCAAGGAGAGAAGGAGAGCTGAAGAGAAGGAAGAAGGAGCGAAGGCAAGAGAGAAGGAGAGCTGAAGAGAAGGAAGAAGGAGCGAAGGCAAGGAGAGAAGGAGAGCTGAAGAGAAGGAAAGAAGGAGCGAAGGCAAGGAGAGAAGAGCTGTAGAGAAGGAAAGAAGGAGCAAATGTGGGAGAGAAGGAGAGCTGAAGAGAGGGATAGAAGGAGCGAAAGCAAGGAGAGAAAGGAGAGCTGAAGAGAAGGAAAGAAGGAGCGAAGGCAAGGAGAAAAGGAGAGCTGAAGAGAAGGAAAGAAGGAGTGAAGGCAAGAGAGGGAGAGCTGAAGAGAAGGAAAGAAGGAGCGAAGGCGAGGAGAGAAGGAGAGCTGAAGAGAAGGAGAAGAAGGAGCGAAAGGAGGAGAAGGAGAGCATGAAAGAGAAAGAAGGAGAGCAAAAGAAAGATGGAGAAGGAGATGACGAGAAGGAAGAAGGAGATGAAGAGGAAGGAGATGAGAGAAGGAGAGAGGAAATGAAGGAAAAGAGAGAAAGAAGAGATGCGAAGAAGGAGAGGAGAGATGGAGAGAAAGAAGAAGAAAGAGAAGAGGATGAGAAGGAGCGTGAGAAAAAGAGAGAAAGCCCATACTACCTACTGCCTCTCAATAATATTCTGCAATTTTGTCAAGTCAAAATTGATCTTCTAAAACTTTACAGATAATAGATAGCTAGATGGATAATAGACAGAAAGATAGATAGCTAGATGGATAATAGATAAATAGTGTCCCTGCTGGCACCAGTTCACATTATATCTGTGAGTGCTGTGCAGTTTTTTTTCTGTTTTGTATATAACATATGGAGTTCCTGGCTCCATGTCTGCAACTTGCACCCTCATCACTTACAGGTGGTCTGAGGTTGAGATGGTGTCCACCCACTTTGAAGTGGGATAGGGAGGAAAAGGAGGACAGGGATGTCAGCATTAGGACTCATCAGACCTGGGGTCGCCTTGTCACGGCTGATGAGCAAACGGACATTGGCAAATGTATGTACCAAGAACCCCAAGAAAATAAAAAAATAAGATTTTTGAGTTTTTTGAAAAAAATGTATGTTTTTAATTTTTTTCCTCAAATATATACCGCTTGTTAGCATGTGTGCATCAATGGTAGTAACTGAGTGCTGCAGTGAATTTTTTTCTAGTTTTTTTCTAGTAGATAGATAGATAGATAGATAGATAGATAGATATAGATAGATAGATAGATAGATAGATAGATAGATAGATAGATAGATATAGATAGATAGATAGATAGATAGATAGATAGATAGATAGATAGATAGATAGATAGATAGAGATATATAGATAGAATTTGATATTACAATACAGTGTATAACCACAGATCATTAGGTGTCGGCAGTATGATCTGTTCCATGTACATTACATCCCAGTGCTCGGAGCGCCGCATCTGACCGGATTGTGTCGATGACTTGGATTTCAAATGCTAAATCAATCTTTTATGAGTCTGAAGACTGACATGAACCGGTTTTAATATAATTTAATGGCAGCCGGCTGCTCGCTGTGACGTGGCTATATAATCTCCTGCCACTGATTGGACATTGCCGCCTTGTGCCAAATATCTCACCGAATCAGGTGACAACCGGTGTTATTAATTACAACGTGTGATGGAAGGAAGATTAAAAGAAAAAGTGGTGAGATGAGCGAAAAGAAATGCCGGAGCACATTATGTAGTTAATTAAAACCTAGTCATTTATATTTTCGGTGCCGGTGGCTCGGCTGGATGTCGGCGCTGTCACCTGACAGGTGCAATGGTCAAAAATAGAAGTCGATTACTTGTCTTCATGGATTAAAGAGCAGCGGTAAATCTAATGTTGGCGGATTGAGTCGTATGTGAAGATCCAGCAGAGTAAGAAAAAAATAAACTAAAGTTCAGTACAATAAAGATTGTGGCAGATTTGAGTTTGTTTTGGCTTCAGAGATGGGTAAGATGCTATACTCTATTTCCCGCACTCTAATCTAAACTGCTGCACTGTCACACACTACCTGGAAAGTTTATTCAGTATTTTCATTCCCTATCTCTACCACTCATTTGTGAGCTGTGAGGTCTCCTCACTATCCAGATTCATCACGAAGTGGCTGCTTCATTCCCTGCCTCGGCTTTCATATACATTATGATAGTCCAACTGATTGGCTGTTCTATACCATGTGATGTGATAGACTCATGGCATTATGGGAAGCGCTCAAGGTCCTGAGATCCTATTAGAAATCTTTGGCTCATTTTGCGGTGTTTAAAGGAGATTGAGTCACAAAGTCTTTGAATTCATCGAGTCCAGCACATTTTTAAAGTTTCCCCAGCCTGCTGTTGTGCGTAATGCGCTGGGCATTATTGGTCTGTGCGCCACTGTCGCACACCGTGTCCGGACGTTCCCAAGTCCGCGGTGTGACATTGACCCTCACAAGGTAGAAAAAAACTCCAAATTTGGCCGCTTACAAATATCGTTGCATTTAGCAGGATACTATCAGCCACCTCAGAGGCAACCTATATCTCCCAACACCGATGCTCTATGTGTTAAACATGTGGTTAGGTACTCGTAGGCGTGAGGGCCCGTGACAGGGGCTACGAGCTTACCCTGTTTTGGTCCAAAATATCAAACTAACACCTCACTTTCATCTATAGTGTTATATTGCATTGTTTTATCCATCTGCAGTCTACAGCTGAGCCCTCTAGGGGGCGTCAGTCATTTGTGTTGCATATTTTGTTGCAGAGCAGCCCGCCTTGTCTAACAGCTGGGCGTAGATTAATAGGCTGCTTTCTGACACTATGCTCCACTATTGGAGTGGCTGCCGCCCTGTGGTGATCTCATGTCCAGTGATACCACCTGTCTCCTCCTTGTGGCATGGCTGGTCGCAGATGCCACAATCGACCCCCGTGTCAGGGTTGTAGAGATGGAGCATCGGTGTTGGGAGATATGGGTTGCCTTTTGAGGTGGTGATAGTATCCTGCTAAATGCAATGATATTTGTAAGCGGCCAAATTTGGTGAGTTTTTTTCTACTTTGTAGTTTATGGACCCTCACATGCTGCATCATGTTTGCGGCATTAAATTAGGTTGCAATCTTACTGATCGCTCTCCCTGCGTTGAGCAAGCAACTCTACCAATTCCAACGTAGTCCAGTAAATGGATCATCCAAGTCACCAAGTTGGAAAGACAAATTTTGCGATATTTTTATTTTATCTTTCACCCATAGATTGGAATTGATCTATAGATAATTTATGAAAAATATATTTTTTGCAACACATTGAAACGGTGTATTAAGTGCTATCTACTGCAGGAGGTAAAAGCGTTATCTATAAGCCATGTTCGGATCGCCCGCGATGCGGCACCTCAGATCCCCTGCTGCTACAGGAATAAATTTAACATCAAAACCATTCATCAGCCGGGTGGAGCCGTACAATCTATGTATCTAATATCCTCGGCCGCATGCGTCTCGTAATGTTTCAGTCTTTCTTTGAAGATTTTCATCCCAATCATTTCGACACCGAGCTCAAAGGGGCGCGAATCTGATGCCGGGATCGGCCTCGGAAATAAATATAGAAGCATGAGAGTTATTTGACTTTGTGATTTCTGCTGGGTTGGAACGGGAGTCACAGAAACCAAAAGCTTTGACCCCAAAAGTCTTCTATTGACATTTGAGTTCCAGGTTGAAAGCTTTGAGTCTTCACATCTCCGACTCCAACCGGGCGTCTATTGGCAATTTTTTTTTTTTGGGGGGGGGGAAAGGTTTGAGATTAATTTCAGATAAGGATTGTTGAAATGCTAAATTCATCTCAAAGCTGAAATATCTCTTCGATTGAATGTGAGTCAACGTCCGGATACGTGATAAAGACCCCGGATGGGAAAGTCTGCAAGAAAATCCTCGAGGGAGAAAAAATCAAATATGAAACAAAGTAAAATTAATGAAATAAAATGTGTTAAGTAATATTAAATAAAGCAAATGGAATGTAAAAGAAAATGTAAAAAAAGAGGTTAAATAAAGGCAATTAAATTAAGAACTAATGAAGATTTAATTGCAATTCATCATTTTAAAGAAAAAGTAGTTTTAACTGTAAAGGTAAAAATGACACGGACAGAATACATCTATTCTGAATATCGGATTAGGAGTTAAGTCTGTGTATTGAAGGTCTCCCAATGCAAAATATTCCCCCAATTATTACAAGTCTTCATTTCATACAGGTCAAAGGGACTTTTGGGGCCCCCTAGGGCTCAAGGGCCCAAGTGTCGATCACAAGCCCTGCACCTGTTGTAGTTACGTCCTGACTGGATCTCATGAATCAGAAAATATCGAATTTGTATATTTTTCAACCTTTCCGTTACTCTACAGATCCTTTTTGTAATCTAATTATAGGAGCATCTCAATGAATTAGAATATCGTCAAAATGTTACTTTATATCAGTAATTCAATCCATAAAGTGACCACATCTATTATATAGAGTCATTACACACAGAGGGATCTATTTCAATGGTTTATTTCTGTTAATGTTGATTAAGTCAGAAAAGACAATGTGTATGAGTTAAAAGACAACCGATCAGAGCTCACACAAAAGACAATGGACACCGAGCTCACAAAAGACAATGGACACCGAGCTCACAAAAGACAATGACCACCGAGCTCACAAAAGACAATGACACCGAGCTCACAAAAGACAATAGGACACCGAGCTCACAAAAGACAATGGACACGAGCTCATAAAAGACAATGGACACTGAGCTCACAAAAGACAATGGACACCGACTCATAAAAGACAATGGACTCGAGCTCACAAAAGACAATGGACACCGAGCTCAAAAAGACAATGGACACCGAACTCATAAAAGACAATGGACACGAGCTCACAAAAGACAATGGACACCGAGCTCACAAAAGACAATGACACCGAGCTCACAAAAGACAATGACACCGAGTTCACAAAAGACAATGGACACTGAGTCACAAAAGACAATGGACACCGAGCTCACAAAAGACAATGGACACCGAGCTCACAAAAGACAATGGACACCGAGCTCACAAAAGACAATGGACACCGAGCTCAAAAAAGACAATGGACACCGAGCTCACAAAAGACAATGGACACCGAGCTCACAAAAGACAATGGACACCGAGCTCACAAAAGACAAATGGACACCGAGCTCACAAAAGACAATGGACACCGAGCTCACAAAAGACAATGGACACCGAGCTCACAAAAGACAATGGACACCGAGCTCACAAAAGACAATGGACACCGAGCTCACAAAAGACAATGGACACCGAGCTCATAAAAGACAATGGACACCGAGCTCATAAAAGACAATGGACACCGAGCTCACAAAAGACAATGGACACGAGCTCAAAAAGACAATGGACACCGAGCTCAAAAAGACAATGACACCGAGCTCACAAAAGACAATGGACACCGAGCTCACAAAAGACAATGGACACCGAGCTCACAAAAGACAATGGACTACCGAGCTCACAAAAGACAATGGACACCGAGCTCACAAAAGACAATGGACACCGAGCTCACAAAAGACTATGGACACCGAGCTCACAAAAGACAATGGACACCGAGCTCACAAAAGACAATGGACCCCGAACCAACAAAAGACTATGGACACTGAGGTCACAAAAGACAATGGACACCGAGCTCACAAAAGACAATGGACATCGAGCTCACAAAAGACAATGGACACCGAACCAACAAAAGACATGGACACTGAGGTCACAAAAGACAATGGACACGAGCTCACAAAAGACAATGGACACCGAGCTCACAAAAGACAATGGACACCGAGCTCACAAAAGACAATGGACACCGAACAACAAAAGACTAATGGACACTGAGTCACAAAAGACAATGGACACCGAGCTCACAAAAGACAATGGACACCGAGCTCACAAAAGACAATGGACACCGAGCTACAAAAGACAATGGACACCGAGCTCACAAAAGACAATGGAACACTGAGGTCACAAATGACAATGGAAACCGAGCTCACAAAAGACAATGGACACTGAGGTCACAAAAGACAATGGACACCGAGCTCACAAAAGACAATGGACACCGAGCTCACAAAAGACTATGGACACCGAGCTCACAAAAGACTATGGACACCGAGCTCACAAAAGACAATGGACACCGACAACAAAAGACAATGGACACCGAACTCACAAAAGACAATGGACACTGAGGTCACAAAAGACAATGGACACCGAGCTCACAAAAGACAATGGACACCGAGCTACAAAAGACAATGGACACTAAGGTCACAAAAGACAATGGACACCGAGCTCACAAAAGACAATGGACACCGAAGCTCATAAAAGACAATGGACACCGAGTCATAAAAGACAATGGACACCGAGCTCACACAAAAGACAATGGACACCGAGCTCATAAAAGACAATGGACACCGAGCTCACAAAAGACAATGGACACCGAGCTCACAAAAGACAATGGACACTGAGCTGGGACTGAGGGTGGCTAGATTGAGGTATATATACGTTCTTGGCATGAACTGGTGGTATATATATATCCCGTCACATCACGTGCCACAATAGATGACACAAATTAGAGCAGCTGCGCACCTTTTCTTATCCCCTGTGTGAGGTCAGCGCCCGGGAACTCGCTTGGCCACGGAAATGACATCAACAATGTTTCAACCATAAGATTTAGGCAGCAGTTTATTGGGTCAACGCCTCTCATATAAATCCATGATAGCTACATAATCCTCACAATACCGTATAAACATGACATTACAAATATAACATTACATACAACAACACATTACAGTGCACATATCCTTTTACCCTGGTACCCTTAATGTACCGTTACACACGCAGAGTACAGGGGTCAGTTGCCGTCTCACCGGGTTTTCGTCGCTGCCGTACACCCTTACGGTTTCTGCCCGACTGCCAGGCCCTCCTTGCCCAGTTTCCCAGGGGAGTCGAGGACTTGGACTTCTTCCCCTCCTGAGGGGCGCTGCCCTGCTTCATTCACACATGGATCACCCGGCCCCCCATCATACATGGCACTTTTACATAAGCCATCACCTACTTCCACGGGTCCTTTACCGACTGTCTAGTCGGACCCAACGGCGGCTATGCCCGCCTGGCATGATTCACACATGGTACACATTTCACTCTAGCATACAGAACTGCTGTCTTACCGGGCACGGATCCGGGTCTAGCAACCTGAGTCCCAGGTACACCATGCATCCCCAAGGGCTCCTTCCGGATGTGTTTTGCCCTACGTCCAGACCAGATTCCACCTGGTTCAGCCCGGTTTCCCCACTCTAGGAGCCATAACGCCCTGTTCCCGGCCACCAGTTCGCACACAAGCAACAGAGTGTCAGGGGCCTCCCACACGGAGATAAGCCGGCTCCCCTCTCATCCCAACGGGACGGATCCCTCTGCACGTCTTCACACCGCAGAGCTCTGGACTGCTCTCATCTCCAGTCATTCTTCTCTCTGGACTCTGTCTGGTCTCGGTGTTCTCAGACACCCGGGTGCTTATGGTAGTGCCACACTGACACCCCATGACACCCACTGACACCCACACTGAACACCACCTGACCCATGACACACCAGGAAACCACCTACACACCCACACTGACACACCCACCCACACTGACACACCCACCTGACACACCCACACTGACACACCCACCTGACACACCCACACTGACACACCCACCTGACACACCCACACTGACACACCCACCTGACACACCCACACTGACACACCCACACTGACACACCCACCCACACTGACACACCCACACTGACACACCCACTGACACACCCACACTGACACACCCACCTGACACACCCACACTGACACACCCCACTGACACACCCACACTGACACACCCACACTGAACCCACACTACCACACCGACACACCCACACTGACACACCCACACTACACACCACCTGGTGCTTGATACAGTACACACACAGTTCCATACAGCCGCTCATCAGCTCATCTACTCCTTTTAGCTGTTAACACACTGTGTTCGGGTAGGTTTCACACAGCACAACCATAGTAAAACCGGCTAATGTGCACAGAGTCATATGCTGACAACCGTGTGATGCACCCGGCCATGGGTCACATCACCACACCTGTCAATACCATGTTTGACCAGCAGGATAAGGGGGCACTAGAGAGCTGCAGATCCTGACCAAGTGGTGACATTGATGATTATGGCTTAGTTAGATTGTGGATTAGTCGAGCAGCAGAGTTAAGGACAGACTGGAAGAGCCTAGTGTGGTGGGGGTTAGCTCTGGTGGGGGTGGGGTTAGCTGTTGTGTGGGCAGGGTTAGGTGTGGTGTGCGAGGG
Organism: Allobates femoralis; assembly: GCA_033576535.1. Classification (NCBI taxonomy): domain Eukaryota; kingdom Metazoa; phylum Chordata; class Amphibia; order Anura; family Aromobatidae; genus Allobates; species Allobates femoralis. Next base: position 187,466,985 of record JARQOC010000008.1, read on the forward strand.
GGCAGCTCTCTGTCTATAGACATTGTACATACAGAGCCTGGTGTGGGGGGGGCAGCTCTCTGTCTATAGACATTGTATATACAGAGCCTGGTGTGGAGGGGGCAGCTCTCTGTCTATAGACATTGTATATACAGAGCCTGGTGTGGGCAGCTCTGTGTCTATAGACATTGTATATACAGAGCCTGGTGTGGAGGGGGCAGCTCTCTGTCTATAGACATTGTATATACAGAGCCTGGTGTGGGCAGCTCTCTGTCTATAGACATTGTATATACAGAGCCTGGTGTGGGTGGGGGCAGCTCTCTGTCTATAGACATTGTAAATACAGAGCCTGGTGTGGGTGGGGGCAGCTCTCTGTCTATAGACATTGTACATACAGAGCCTGGTGTGGGTGGGGGCAGCTCTCTGTCTATAGACATTGTACATACAGAGCCTGGTGTGGGTGGGGCAGCTCTCTGTCTATAGACATTGTATATACAGAGCCTGGTGTGGAGGGGGCAGCTCTCTGTCTATAGACATTGTATATACAGAGCCTGGTGTGGGCAGCTCTCTGTCTATAGACATTGTATATACAGAGCCTGGTGTGGGTGGGGGCAGCTCTCTGTCTATAGACATTGTAAATACAGAGCCTGGTGTGGGTGGGGGCAGCTCTCTGTCTATAGACATTGTACATACAGAGCCTGGTGTGGGTGGGGGCAGCTCTCTGTCTATAGACATTGTATATACAGAGCCTGGAGTGGGCGGGGGCAGCTCTCTATCTATAGACATTGTATATACAGAGCCTGGTGTGGGCGGGGGCAACTCTCTGTCTACAGACATTGTATATACAGAGCCTGGTGTGGGTGGAGCAGCTCTCTGTCTATAGACATTGTATACACAGAGCCTGGTGTGGGCGGGGGCAGCTCTCTGTCTATAGACATTGTACATACAGAGCCTGGTGTGGGTGGAGCAGCTCTCTGTCTATAGACATTGAATACACAGAGCCTGGTGTGGGCGGGGGCAGCTCTCTGTCTATAGACATTGTATATACAGAGTCTGGTGTGGGTGGAGCAGCTCTCTGTCTATAGACATTGTATATACAGAGCCTGGTGTGGGCAGGGGCAGCTCTCTGTCTATAGACATTGTATATATAGAGCCTGGTGTGGGTGGGGGCAGCTCTCTGTCTATAGACATTGTATACACAGAGCCTGGTGTGGGCGGGGGCAGCTCTCTGTCTATAGACATTGTATATACAGAGCCTGGTGTGGGCAGGGGCAGCTCTCTGTCTATAGACATTGTATATATAGAGCCTGGTGTGGGTGGGGGCAGCTCTCTGTCTATAGACATTGTATACACAGAGCCTGGTGTGGGCGGGGGCAGCTCTCTGTCTATAGACATTGTACATACAGAGCCTGTGTGGGTGGAGCAGCTCTCTGTCTATAGACATTGTATACACAGAGCCTGGTGTGGGCGGGGGCAGCTCTCTGTCTATAGACATTGTATATACAGAGCCTGGTGTGGGTGGAGCAGCTCTCTGTCTATAGACATTGTATACACAGAGCCTGGTGTGGGCGGGGGCAGCTCTCTGTCTATAGACATTGTACATACAGAGCCTGGTGTGGGTGGAGCAGCTCTCTATCTATAGACATTGTATATACAGAGCCTGGTGTGGGTGAGGACAGCTCTCTGTCTACAGACATTGTATATACAGAGCCTGGTGTGGGTGGAGCAGCTCTCTGTCTATAGACATTGTATACACAGAGCCTGGTGTTGGCGGGGGAAGCTAACTATCTATAGACATTGTACATACAGAGCCTAGTGTGGTGGGGGTTAGCTCTGGTGGGGGGGGGGTTAGCTGTGGTGTGGGCAGGGTTAGCTGAGGTGTGGGCAGGGTTAGCTGTGGTTGTGTAGCAGGGTTAGCTGAGGTGTGGGCAGGGTTAGCTCTGGTGGGGGGGGGGTTAGCTGTGGTGTGGGCAGGGTTAGCTGAGGTGTGGGCAGGGTTAGCTGTGGTGTGGGCAGGGTTAGCTGAGGTGTGGGCAGGGTTAGCTGTGGTGTGGGAGGGGGCAGCTTTCCCAGCTCTGCTGTGTCTCTAAAACTAAATGCTTTAATAGTGTGAGAACGGCTGCAGACAGCAATCTGAGTGATACATTGTTGGATTCAGGGATTCTTTGCCTACATTATTTTGCTTTCAAATGAGATAGCAAAAACCTGCTGACAGATTCCCTTTAAGAAGGAAAAAGAGAATACAGAATCGTATCATTGTATGATTTTTGTGGTCGTCCCCCCCCCCCTCCTCTCCCCTTTCCTCTGTTACATTTATTTAACAAGTAAAATTGCTTTATAATGGTATCCAATAAGAGTGCAGATAACACGGCAGCGCTGTGCACAGCACATACAGCGGAGCCTCCTGTAACACCGCCAGCTGCACTTTCCAGTTAATGATTACCGCAGAGATGTGCAGGGTAATGCAATAACAGCAATGTCTGTGATCCGGGCGTGCAGCATGTGAGGGGCGGCTATATATATTATTAAATCCTCGGGAGCCGCAGGGACGAGAGGAAACATATTTAATGCATTAAAACACAGCAAAATACAACATTCACAAGTGCAGGAGCGCGTGCGGCAGATCAGCTCCGTGTCCAGGGGGTGTTCAGCTGCAGGCTTAGCCCGTGTAGTAATAGAATGAATGCTATAGGCTGTCCGGACGTGAATCCACTTACCGCGCACAGTTTACATACATATATGTATATCTCCCCGCAACTGAATCCTAAAATATCACATTTGGTTGTAAATGTGGAAGGCGAGGGGTAAACTCCCGACCCCCGGTCCCGGAGAGAATCTCCGACATTGTAACATCAAATGCAAAGTTATTATGGTGCGAAGAATAAACACAAAGTAACAGATTGTGTCTATAGTAAAGCTCATTGGTGATATCGCCTAGGTTGTACCATCTGACCCAATCCATATGAATGGCAAATTTACCGAGCAAATCACGTTCCTGTACATCGGCCATACTGTGCGTGCCAGATAGCGACTACACGCCGATAACACTGGACATGGTCACCCAGGTTTTGATAGGGAACCTTTACACGCCGCAACTTTCAGTGGCGATAGGAGGCGATCTAATGGGCGCGTGCCGATGGCGCTTTTACACGCCACAATTTTGCCCTCAACCTAAGGCGATGTGTCGCCCTGGAAATCGCCTACCCCACAGCGGAACCAATCCGGTGGAGTTCCATCGCCGCTTCACACGCCGCAGTCCCCAAAGGAATGTGGGCGTACATGTTCAGCACCGCGAGAACATAGGCGTGCCAGACTGGTGTATACCGCACCCCAAATATGCTGATTAGACAACACAATAGTGTCATGATTGGTAGCCTGCGCAGGAAGGCTAATACATGACGCCATTGCCATTGTGTAGTGTGAATGGACAGCTGTTCAAATATGGCGCCCTGTGAAGTGACAGTCAATGGGAACACAGTAGCCCCCACCAATGATCGCTGACGGGGCGCGGTATCCAGCACGCTGTGGCACGCCTATGGGAAATCAGTAGGCAACGCAGATTCCATCCCTATCGCCCGTTCACACGCCAAATCCGGGGAATGTCGCCTTCATGATTGCGTCTGATTTTGGAGCAGTGCAGTGAAATCGGAACCAGGCAACAACTTCTTTATCGCCGCCAAATTCCCAAATAACACGCCGCAACTGGGAGGCAATTTGACGGGAATGATGCCGGGGCGACTTATCGCCGGTCAGATTCCTTGACGCGGTTGCGGCATGTAAAGGTAGCCATACAGACTTGGTACCTTGGGACTTTGGATTTGGTAAGCATCTGTCTCCGACTCTTCAATTTCCCTGATTCCGACTTCAACTCCAACTTCACCAAAATGGACACCAACTCAGACTCCATAACCACAGCTGTGAAGTCAGTGAGCCACATAGCCAACGCCAACTCCAACTCTTCAATCTCCCTGAATCCGACTCTGACTCCAACTCCACTTCCACCAAAATGGACCCCATCTCCGACTATGGCTGTGAAGTCAGTAAGGTCAGGGCCACACTTGCGTCATCCATCCAGTAACTAGATCCAGTTTTTGACATGTTGAAATCTTGAAAACTGGATCCGGTAATGCACCCATAGACTCCAATGCAAACACCGGATTGCAACTGTGCAATCCATTTACCAGATTGGGTTTCTGAGAAATCCGTTTTAAATAGGGTCTGCAATGTTTTTTGGTGCATTTTCAAAAACGCATACTTTTTTTAACATGAGGGTGTATGGGAAACGTATGCGTTAACACATGGTACATATACGTACCATACGTTATCAGATCCGGTAAAATTGCCTCAAAAATGGCAAAGAGAAAAACTGGATCCAGTAAACGGATGCAGGCTCCCAAGTGTGGCCCTAACTTAAGCCAAACATTCAACTCCATCTTCACCAACATGAACACTGACTCCGACTCCACGGCTCCACAACCATGTCTGTGAGGTCAGTAACTCAAATGTTCAACTCCTTAATTTCCGTAATTGGGTCCGATGTTGACTCTGACTCCACCAACATAGGCACCAATTCTAACTCCACCAAAATGGACACCAACTCCGACTACACAAGTCCGATTCCACAACCGTCTGTGAAGTCAGTACACCAAACATCCGACTCAACGACATAACCAGAGTCTGGTGGCCCCCCCCCCCCCCTCTGCATGCTGATGAAATGTATGCGCCTCATATAACATTCTAAATCCTTTATAGACTCACAAATTGACCCCTATCACCCTTCATTGAGTATTAATGTCCCTCATCCTGCTATATTTGATCCTCCTCCTGGAATATGGCCCTAATCGTGGTATATATGTCCCCCATCCTGGTTTATATGGTCCACCTCCTCCCATCACCATAGTCGTCCAATTATTATAATGCATCCCTATATTCCTCCATATTTTACAATATACCCCCTTATTCCTCTTGTATTATAATGCAGCCTATAGTCCTTCTTTCATAAAGTAGGACCCATAGTCATTCAATTATTATAATGAACCCCCATTATCCTCCATATAACATAATGCAGCCTCACATCCCTCCATATATCGTAATGCAGTCTCATAGCCGTCCTTATAGCATAATACAGCCTCAAAACCTCTCAATATAGTATAATACAGCCTCATAGACTCTCCATATAGCATAATACAGCCTCATAGACTCTCCATATAGCATAATACAGCCTCATAGCTCTCCATATAGCATAATACAGCCTCATAGCTCTCCATATAGCATAATACAGCCTCATTGCTCTCCATATAGCATAATACAGCCTCATAGACTCTCCTTATAGCATAATACAGCCTCAAAACCTCTCAATATAGTATAATACAGCCTCATAGACTCTCCATATAGCATAATACAGCCTCATAGACTCTCCATATAGCATAATACAGCCTCATAAACTCTCCATATAGCATAATACAGCCTCATAGCTCTCCATATAGCATAATACAGCCTCATAAACTCTCCACATAGAATAATACAACCTCATAGCTCTCCATATAGTGCAGTCTCAAAACTCTCCACGTAGTGCAGCCTCAATACTCAATATAGAAAGCTGCACATAATACTGCAATATATCCCAGTTAGCCAAACATCAGACTAAGGGTACCTTTACACGTCGCAATATTGCATGCAATTTCATTTGCAACTTACTGGTTGCAGTGAAATCATGGACACATTGTTACATTTATATACAGCAACAAAATAGAACAATGTGTCCATGATTTCACTGCAACCAGTAAGTTGCGAATGAAATTGCATGCAATACTGCGACGTGTGACAGTACCCTTCAATTTCCCTGAATCCAACTCCACCAACATGGACATTCGACTCCACGACTCCCCCAGCCTGGTCACAAATCCGCATTTCTATCCTTATTCCAGTAAAATCCTGACGTTTGGGGACTTTGTCCACTTTTTTCACCTATTTCCAATTTTTGAAAATGATGAGAAAATATACAAATTCGTCACCTGTCGGCATTTAACCGTTTGTCGACTAAATGCAGTAAATAGGGCTCAGCTGTTGAGGGAATTGTAGTCGCTCACTAAGTGCTGCAACATTTTTATCCTTGAAATTAAGAATTCCAATAGTCAGAAGTGGCGGCGTATTCTAATGATGCTTCATTGCTTCAGCTGGAGTATCCATCCCTTAAAAAGGAATCTGTCAGCATGACAATCAGCATGTGCACATGTAGCCCTGTTATAGACAAGTCCAGCAATATCTTTACATGGCCGTTCTGCTCCTTCATTGCTGACAAATCAGTGATTGATATCATATGCAAATGAGGATAAAGTGCTACCTGTAGATCTGAAGCCTCTGTCACTCCAGCTCTAGTCTCCACCCAGTGCAACTTCCTGCTGCTTGACTGATGGTGTGACTTCAGGCAAAGGAGCTGTCAGTCAAGCAGCAAGAAGTAACACTGGGTACAGAATAGAGTTGGAGTGTCAGAGGCTTCAGATTTAGACATAGCGGTTGTGTGTACCAGCGGTTGTGTGTACCGTCAGCTGTGTGGTTGTGTGTACCGGCAGTTGTGCTGTTGTATTTACTGTCAGTTGTGCAGTTGCGGGTGCCAGCAGTTGCGCTGTTATATGTACCGGCGGTTGTGTGTACTAGCGATTGTGTGGTTGTGTGTAGCGGCAGTTGTGCGGTTATGTTTACCATCAGTTGTGCTGTTGTGTGCACCGGCGGTTGTGCAGTTGTGTGTACCGTCAGTTGAGTGGTTGTGTATATTGGCAGTTGTGCGGTTGCGTGTACTGGCGGTTGGGCAGTTGTGGGTACCCTACCCGCATTTGGGTAGTTGTGTGTACCAGCGGTTGTGCAGTTGTGTGTACCCGCAGTTCAGTAGTTGTGTGTACCAGCAGTTGTGCAGTTGTGTGTACCCGCAGTTCAGTAGTTGTTTGTACCAGCAGTTGTGCAGTTGTGTGTACCCGCAGTTGAGTAGTTGTGTGTACCAGCGGTTGGGCGGTTGTGTGTAACGGCAGTTGGGCGGTTGTGTGTACCAGCGGTTGAGTGGTTGTGTATGTTGGCAGTTGTGCGGTTGCGTGTACCGGCGGTTGTGCAGTTGTGTGTACCCGCAGTTGAGTAGTTGTGTGTACCGGCAGTTGGGCGGTTGTGTGTACCGGCAGTTGGGCGGTTGTGTATATTGGCAGTTGTGTGTTTGTGTGTACCAGCAGCAGATCTCACGAGTCATCTCCGCTTCCTACACCCCAGACTAGACCAATATAACAATCGTCTCACATGTGTCAGACGCCAAATCCTCTCAATTCTCCATTCAGTTAATAAAATGTAAATCAATGGATCTTCCCTCTCATGTGTAGAAATGCAGGAATTCAGATTTCTCCCCGAGAACATCTATTATAGGACGCTCTCTATATACCCGAGCCCCGGATTCAAAGGATTTGCTTTTTTTCTTTGCTGAGGATAAAGTTAGCAGAAATTCATAAAATACATCACATAAAAATAAATAATAAATAAGAACATAAATCCTTCCCTTTCCCAGGAACAAGAAATGTATTCACGCAGGAATTTATTGTAAATTGTAAAAAAAAAGATTTTGCCGTTTTTAGGCTGGGGTCACACTTGCAGATTTTTCATGCTGTTTTGGAGACCTGCGTTTTTAAAAACGCATGTAAAAATGCGCCCATAGGCCCCCATGCAAAAAACACATGCCCTAATAGCAAAAACGTATGTCTAAAGTGACATGCGTTTTTGGCATGCATCCTTTCACATCTAATGCTTTGCTGCGCTTTGGTTCATTTGCTTTTCCATGCGTTTTTACCGCAAAACACATCAAAACGCTTGTAAAAACGCATGTGCGTTTGCAAAAACGCATGCATTTTGTATTTTTGCAAACGCACATGCATTTTTTACATGTGTCTTTGCATGCGTTTCCATGAAAATCAATGGGAACAAAAACGCATGGAAACGTAAATTAAGCAAAACGCAGCAAAGCATTAGATGTGAAAGGGGCCTATTATAGTAGTTATATTCTTGTATATAGGAGCAGTATTATAGTAGTTATATTCTTGTATATAGGGGCAGTATTATAGTAGTTATATTCTTGTGTATAGGAGCAGTATTATAGTAGTTATATTCTTGTATATAGGGGCAGTATTATAGTAGTTATATTCTTGTATATAGGAGCAGTATTATAGTAGTTATATTCTTGTATATAGGAGCAGTATTATAGTAGTTATATTCTTGTATATAGGAGCAGTATTATAGTAGTTATATTCTTGTATATAGGAGCAGTATTATAGTAGTTACATTCTTGTATATAGGGGCAGTATTATAGTAGTTATATTCTTGTATATAGGAGCAGTATTATAGTAGTTATTATTCTTGTATATAGACATATTATAGTAGTTACATTCTGTATATAGGGCAGTATTATAGTAGTTATATTCTTGTATATAGGGCAGTATTATAGTAGTTATATTCGTAATAGGGCAGTATTATAGTAGTTATATTCTTGTATATAGGGGCAGTATTATAGTAGTTATATTCTTGTACATAGGGGCAGTATTATAGTAGTTATATTCTTGTATATAGGGCAGTATTATAGTAGTTATATTCTTGTACATAGGGCAGTATTATAGTAGTTATATTCTTGTATATAGGAGCAGTATTATAGTAGTTTATATTCTTATAATAGGGCAGTATTATAGTAGTTATATTCTTGTATATAGGAGCAGTATTATAGTAGTTATATTCTTGTATATAGGGCAGTATTATAGTAGTTATATTCTTGTATATAGGGCAGTATTATAGTAGTTATATTCTTGTATATAGGGCAGTATTATAGTAGTTATATTCTTGTATATAGGGGCAGTATTATAGTAGTTATATTCTTGTATATAGGGCAGTATTATAGTAGTTATATTCTGTGTATATAGGGGCATGTATTATAGTAGTTATATTCTTGTATATAGGGCAGTATTATAGTAGTTATATTCTTGTATATAGGAGCATATTATATAGTTATATTCTTGTATATAGGGCAGTATTATAGTAGTTATATTCTTGTATATAGGGCAGTATTATAGTAGTTATATTCTTGTATATAAGAGTATTATAGTAGTTATATTTTTTATAGGGCAGTATTATAGTAGTTTATATTCTTGTATATAGGGCAAGTATTATATTAGTATATATCTTGTATAGGGCAGTATTATAGTATTATATTCTTGTATATAGGGCAGTATTATAGTAGTTATATTCTTGTATATAGGAGCAGTATTATAGTAGTTATATTCTTGTATATAGGGGCAGTATTATAGTAGTTATATTCTTGTATATAGGGGCAGTATTATAGTAGTTATATTCTTGGTATATAGGGGCAGTATTATAGTAGTTATATTCTTGTATATAGGGGCAGTATTATAGTAGTTATATTCTTGTACATAGGGGCAGTATTATAGTAGTTTATATTCTTGTATATAGGGGCAGTATTATAGTAGTTATATTCTTGTACATAGGGGCAGTATTATAGTAGTTATATTCTTGTATATAGGAGCAGTATTATAGTAGTTATATTCTTGTATATAGGGGCAGTATTATAGTAGTTATATTCTTGTACATAGGGGCAGTATTATAGTAGTTATATTCTTGTATATAGGGGCAGTATTATAGTATTATATTCTTGTACATAGGGGCAGTATTATAGTAGTTATATTCTTGTATATAGGAAGCAGTATTATAGTAGTTATATTCTTGTATATAGGGGCAGTATTATAGTAGTTATATTCTTGTATATAGGGGCAGTATTATAGTAGTTATATTCTTGTATATAGGAGCAGTATTATAGTAGTTATATTCTTGTATATAGGGCAGTATTATAGTAGTTATATTCTTGTATATAGGAGCAGTATTATAGTAGTTATATTCTTGTATATAGGGCAGTATTATAGTAGTTATATTCTTGTACATAGGGCAGTATTATAGTAGTTATATTCTTGTATATAGGGCAGTATTATAGTAGTTATATTCTTGTATATAGGGCAGTATTATAGTAGTTATATTCTTGTATATAGGAGCAGTATTATAGTAGTTATATTCTTGTATATAGGGGCAGTATTATAGTAGTTATATTCTTGTATATAGAGGCAGTATTATAGTAGTTATATTCTTGTATATAGGGGCAGTATTATAGTAGTTATATTCTTGTAATAGGGGCAGTATTATAGTAGTTATATTCTTGTATATAGGAGCAGTATTATAGTAGTTATATTCTTGTATATAGGGGCAGTATTATAGTAGTTATATTCTTGTATATAGGAGCAGTATTATAGTAGTTATATTCTTGTATATAGGGCAGTATTATAGTAGTTATATTCTTGTATATAGGGCATATTATAGTAGTTAATATTCTTGTATATAGGGGCAGTATTATAGTAGTTATATTCTTGTATATAGGGCAGTATTATAGTAGTTATATTCTTGTATATAGGAGCAGTATTATAGTAGTTATATTCTTGTATATAGGGCAGTATTATAGTAGTTATATTCTTGTATATAGGAGCAGTATTATAGTAGTTATATTCTTGTATATAGGGCAGTATTATAGTAGTTATATTCTTGTATATAGGGCAGTATTATAGTAGTTATATTCTTGTATATAGGAGCAGTATTATAGTAGTTATATTCTTGTATATAGGGCAGTATTATAGTAGTTATATTCTTGTATATAGGGGCAGTATTATAGTAGTTATATTCTTGTATATAGGAGCAGTATTATAGTAGTTATATTCTTGTATATAGGGGCAGTATTATAGTAGTTATATTCTTGTATATAGGGGCAGTATTATAGTAGTTATATTCTTGTATATAGGGGCAGTATTATAGTAGTTATATTCTTGTATATAGAAGCAGTATTATAGTAGTTATATTCTGGTATATAGGGGCAGCATTATAGTAGTTATATTCTTGTATATAGGAGCAGTATTATAGTAGTTATATTCTTGTATATAGGGGCAGTATTATAGTAGTTATATTCTTGTATATATGGGCAGTATTATAGTAGTTATATTCTTGTATATAGAAGCAGTATTATAGTAGTTATATTCTGGTATATAGGGGCAGCATTATAGTAGTTATATTCTTGTATATAGGAGCAGTATTATAGTAGTTATATTCTTGTATATAGGGGCAGCATTATAGTAGTTATATTCTTGTATATAGGAGCAGTATTATAGGAGTTATATTCTTGTATATAGGAGCAGTATTACAGTAGTTATATTCTTGTATATAGGAGCAGTATTATAGTAGTTATATTCTTGTACATAGGGGCAGTATTATAGTAGTTATATTCTTGTATATAGGAGCAGTATTATAGTAGTTATATTCTTGTATATAGGGGCAGCATTATAGTAGTTATATTCTTGTATATAGGAGCAGTATTATAGGAGTTATATTCTTGTATATAGGAGCAGTATTATAGTAGTTATATTCTTGTATATAGGAGCAGTATTATAGTAGTTATATTCTTGTATATAGGAGCAGTATTATAGTAGTTATATTCTTGTATATAGAAGCAGTATTATAGTAGTTATATTCTTGTATATAGGGGCAGTATTATAGTAGTTATATTCTTGTATATAGGGACAGTATTATAGTAGTTATATTCTTGTACATAGGGCAGTATTATAGTAGTTATATTCTTGTATATAGGGGCAGTATTATAGTAGTTATATTCTTGTATATAGGAGCAGTATTATAGTAGTTATATTCTTGTATATAGGGATAGTATTATAGTAGTTATATTCTTGTATATAGGAGCAGTATTATAGTAGTTATATTCTTGTATATAGGAGCAGTATTATAGTAGTTATATTCTTGTACATAGGAGCAGTATTATAGTAGTTATATTCTTGTATATAGGAGCAGTATTATAATAGTTATATTCTTGTACATAGGGACAGTATTATAGTAGTTATATTCTTGTATATAGGAGCAGTATTATAGTAGTTATATTCTTGTGTATAGGAGCAGTATTATAGTAGTTATATTCTTGTATATAGGGGCAGTATTATAGTAGTTATATTCTTGTACATAGGGCAGTATTATAGTATTATATTCTTGTAATAGGGCAGTATTAATAGTTATATTCTTGTATATAGGAGCAGTATTATAGTAGTTATATTCTTGTATATAGGAGCAGTATTATAGTAGTTATATTCTTGTATATTTGGGCAGTATTATAGTAGTTGTATTCTTGTATATAGGGGCAGTATTATAGTAGTTATATTCTTGTATATAGGGGACAGTATGATAGTAGTTATATTCTTGTATATAGGAGCAGTATTATAGTAGTTATATTCTTGTATATAGGGGCAGTATTATAGTAGTTATATTCTTGTATATAGGGGCAGTATTATAGTAGTTATATTCTTGCAATAGGAGCAGTATTATAGTAGTTATATTCTTGTACATAGGAGCAGTATTATAGTAGTTATATTCTTGTATATAGGAGAAGTATTATAGTAGTTATATTCTTGTATATAGGGGCAGTATTATAGTAGTTATATTCTTGTATATAGGGGCAGAATTATAGTAGTTATATTCTTGTATATAGGAGCAGTATTATAGTAGTTATATTCTTGTATGTAGGAGCAGTATTATAGTAGTTATATTCTTGTGTATAGGAGCAGTATTATAGTAGTTATATTCTTGTATGTAGGAGCAGTATTATAGTAGTTATATTCTTGTATATAGGAGCAGTATTATAGTAGTTATATTCTTGTATATAGGGGCAGTATTAAGTAGTTATATTCTTGTACAGAGGAGCAGTATTATAGTAGTTATATTCATGTATGTAGGAGCAGTATTATAGTAGTTATATTCTTGTATATAGGGGCAGTATTATAGTAGTTATATTCTTGTATATAGGAGCAGTATTATAGTAGTTATATTCTTGTATATAGGAGCAGTATTATAGTAGTTATATTCTTGTTCATAGGAGCAGTATTATAGTAGTTATATTCTTGTATATAGAGCAGTATTATAGTAGTTATATTCTTCTATATAGGAGCAGTATTATAGTAGTTATATTCTTGTATATAGGAGCAGTATTATAGTAGTTATATTCTTGTAATAGGGGCAGTATTATAGTAGTTATATTCTTGTATATAGGGGCAGTATTATAGTAGTTATATTCTTGTATATAGGAGCAGTATTATAGTAGTTATATTCTTGTATATAGGGGCAGTATTATAGTGGTTATATTCTTGTACATAGGAGCAGTATTATAGTAGTTATATTCTTGTATATAGGGGCAGTATTATAGTAGTTATATTCTTGTATATAGGGGCAGTATTATAGTAGTTATATTCTTGTATATAGAGGCAGTATTATAGTAGTTATATTCTTGTACATAGGGGCAGTATTATAGTAGTTATATTCTTGTATATAGGGGACAGTATGATAGTAGTTATATTCTTGTATATAGGGGACAGTATGATAGTAGTTATATTCTTGTATATAGGGGCAGTATTATAGTAGTTATATTCTTGCACATAGGAGCAGTATTATAGTAGTTATATTCTTGTACATAGGAGCAGTATTATAGTAGTTATATTCTTGTATATAGGAGAAGAATTATAGTACTTATATTTTTGTATATAGGGGCAGAATTATAGTAGTTATATTCTTGTATATAGGAGCAGTATTATAGTAGTTATATTCTTGTATGTAGGAGCAGTATTATAGTAGTTATATTCTTGTATATAGGAGCAGTATTATAGTAGTTATATTCTTGTATATAGGGGCAGTATTATAGTAGTTATATTCTTGTACAGAGGAGCAGCATTATAGTAGTTGTATTCTTGTACATAGGGGCAGTATTATAGTAGTTATATTCTTGTATATAGGAGCAGTATTATAGTAGTTATATTCTTGTATATAGGAGCAGTATTATAGTAGTTATATTCTTGTATATAGGGGCAGTATTATAGTAGTTATATTCTTGTATATAGGAGCAGTATTATAGTAGTTATATTCTTGTATATAGGAGCAGTATTATAGTAGTTATATTCTTGTATATAGAAGCAGTATTATAGTAGTTATATTCTTGTACATAGGAGCAGTATTATAGTAGTTATATTCTTGTTCATAGGAGCAGTATTATAGTAGTTATATTCTTGTATATAGGAGCAGTATTATAGTAGTTATATTCTTGTATATAGGAGCAGTATTATAGTAGTTATATTCTTCTATATAGGAGCAGTATTATAGTAGTTATATTCTTGTACATAGGAGCAGTATTATAGTAGTTATATTCTTGTATATAGGAGCAGTATTATAGTAGTTATATTCTTGTATATAGGGAGCAGTATTATAGTAGTTATATTCTTGTATATAGGAGCAGTATTATAGTAGTTATATTCTTGTATATAGGGAGCAGTATTATAATAGTTATATTCTTGTATATAGGATCAGTATTATAGTAGTTATATTCTTGTATATAGGAGCAGTATTATCGTAGTTATATTCTTGTATATAGGAGCAGTATTTTAGTAGTTATATTCTTGTATATAGGAGCAGTATTATAGTAGTTATATTCTTGTATATAGGAGCAGTATTATAGTAGTTATATTCTTGTATATAGGGGCAGTATAATAGTAGTTATATTCTTGTATATAGGGGCAGTATTATAGTAGTTATATTCTTGTATATAGGAGCAGTATTATAGTAGTTATATTCTTGTATATAGGAGCAGTATTATAGTAGTTATATTCTTGTATATAGGAGCAGTATTATAGTAGTTATATTCTTGTATATAGGAGCAGTATTATAGTAGTTATATTCTTGTATATAGGGGCAGTATTATAGTAGTTATATTCTTGTACATAGGAGCAGTATTACCGTAGCTATATTCTTGTATATAGGGGCAGTATTATAGTAGTTATATTCTTGAACATAGGAGCAGTATTATAGTAGTTAAGATTACGAGAAAACCCTTTAAACAATCATTATTATATTATGTAGTCGGACATATATTTCACATCTGATTACAAATATTTAAAACATTTCTGAAAGTTCTAATTCCATCATGTATTTTTCTCTGTAGTTTTATTTAGTATATAATTATTATACAATAAACCACTAGAGATTTCTTTCAGGAATGATACCAATAAATGCTGAAGACAGTGAATCCCATCACTCGGATCTATCACATCAGGACATCAGATTTTAGATTACAGTAAAAGGGATTAAAACCAAATCCACAAGCCACAAACAGGCTGGAGCCCCCCATCGTCTCTCTGCTTTCTGGTCTCAGACAATGAAGTCTCGGTGCAGCATTATCAAAAAATTAAATCAAAAATGAAGACATCAGGGAGTCTGTCTGTCTGCAGCCGGCGCGGAGGGAGCGGCTCTCCGGCTTGCAGCCGTCCGGCTTTCCCTCATCCACATGTTCAGTTACTTCTGAAGTGAAGGATTCTGTGTTCTCTACATAAATATATTTTATTTTATCGTCTCTTCCAACCCAGAAATCGATACATATAATAAATACATTAACACATGTATTGTCTAAGAGGAGAAACAGAACACGAGCGGCTTCAAGGCCGCCGACCCCATGAAAGAGAAGACGTTACACCAGGCGGGTTGTGGGGAGGCGTCGAGCGCTCATTACCGGGTGGTGACATAATAAACTTCTTTGAGATTGTTGTGTTATCATTATATAATATATTGATCCTACAGCAACATCTTGTGCACGGATCATGGCAGGGGCCGGACAGATCATTGGTGCAGCCAGGGCAGCAGCACAGGGACCCAAGAGGGTAGGGGGCCCATTTCTACCTGCAAAGAAGGTGGAATGGTGCAGTTTAATGAGCTCTAGGGCTGCAAAGGGCCCATATATTGTTCTAGCACAGAGGCCCTTTTCTGTATGTGTCCAGTAGTGGGTCAGAATTCAGAACTTACTCTGTATGAAGGGGTCTAAAGGTGAAGGACACAGGACATCAGATGAAGGACACAGGATGTCAGGTGCAGGACACAGGCTGGTACCATGACACAGGACTTCAGGTGCAGGACACAGGCTGGTACCACTACACAGGACTTCAGGTGCAGGACACAGGACTTCAGGTGCAGGACACAGGACGTCAGGTGCAGGACACAGGACTTCAGATGCAGGACACAGGACATCAGGTGCAGGACACAGGACGTCAGGTGCAGGACACAGGACGTCAGGTGCAGGACACAGGACGTCAGCTGCAGGACACAGGACGTCAGCTGAAGGACACAGGACTTCAGGAGCAGGACACAGGACATCAGATGAAAGACACAGGACGTCAGCTGCAGGACACAGGACTTCAGGTGCAGGACACAGGACGTCAGCTGCAGGACACAGGACTTCAGGAGCAGGACACAGGACTTCAGGAGCAGGACATGGGCTGGTACCAGGACACAGGACGTCAGGTGCAGGACACAGGACGTCAGGTGCAGGACACAGGCTGGTACCAGGACACAGGACTTCAGGTGCAGGACACAGGTTGATACTAGGACACAGGATTTCAGGTGCAGGACACAGGCTGGTACCAGGACACAGGATGTCAGGTGCAGAACACAGGACTTCAGGTGCAGGACACAGGACTTCATGTGCAGGACACAGGACTTCAGGAGCAGGACACAAGACTTCAGGTGAAAGATATAGGAATTCAGGTGAAGGAAACAGGACTTCAGAAGCAGGACACAGGACTTCAGGTGCAGGACACAGGACTTCAGGAGCAGGACACAAGACTTCAGGTGAAAGATATAGGAATTCAGGTGAAGGAAACAGGACTTCAGAAGCAGGACACAGGACTTCAGGTGCAGGACACGGGACTTCAGGAGCAGGACACAGGACTTCAGGAGCAGGACACAGGACTTCAGGAGCAGGACACAGGACTTCAGGTGCAGGACACAGGACTTCAGGAGCAGGACACAGGACTTCAGGAGCAGGACACAGAACTTCAGGTGCAGGACACAGAACTTCAGAAGCAGGACACAGGACTTCAGGTGAAGGATACAGGACTTCAGGTGCAGGATATAGGAATTCAGGTGCAGGACACAGGACTTCAGGTGCAGGGCACAGGACATCAGATGAAGGACACAGGACTTCAGGTGCAGGACACAGGCTGGTATCAGGACACAGGACTTCAGGTGCAGGACACAGGCTGGTACCAGGACACAGGATGTCAGGTGCAGAACACAGGACTTCAGGTGCAGGACACAGGACATCAGATGAAGGACACAGGACTTCAGGTGCAGGACACAGGCTCGTACCAGGACACAGGACTTCATGTGCAGGACACAGGTTGGTACTGGGACACAGGACTTCAGGTGCAGGACACAGGCTGGTACTGGGACACAGGACTTCATGTGCAGGACACAGGTTGGTACTAGGACACAGGACTTCAGGTGCAGGACACAGGCTGGTACTGGGACACAGGACTTCATGTGCAGGACACAGGTTGGTACTAGGACACAGGACTTCAGGTGCAGGACACAGGACTTCAGGTGCAGGACACAGGACTTCAGGTGAAGGATATAGAAATTCAGGAGCAGGACACAGGACTTCAGGAGCAGGACACAGGACTTCAGGTGCATGACACAGGACTTCAGGTGCAGGACACAGGACTTCAGGAGCAGGACACAGGACTTCAGGAGCAGGACACAGGACTTCAGGTGCAGGATACAGGACTTCAGGTGCAGGATACAGGACTTCAGGTGCAGGACACAGGACTTCAGGAGCAGGACACAGGACTTCAGGTGCAGGACACAGGACTTCAGGTGCAGGACACAGGACATCAGATGAAAGACACAGGACTTCAGGTGCAGGACATGGGCTGGTACCAAGACACAGGACTTCAGGTGCAGGATACAGGACTTCAGGTGCAGGACACAGGATGTCAGGTGCAGGACACAGGACTTCAGGTGCAGGTCACAGGACTTCAGGTGCAGGTCACAGGACTTCAGGTGCAGGACACAGGACTTCAGGTGCAGGACACAGGACTTCAGGTGCAGGACACAGGACTTCAGGTGCAGGACACAGGACTTCAGGTGCAGGACACATGACTTCAGGTGAAGGACACAGAACTTCAGGTGAAGGACACAGAACTTCAGGTGAAGGATACAGGACTTCAGGAGCAGGACACAGGACTTCAGGTGCAGGATACAGGACTTCAGGTGCAGGACACAAGACTTCAGGTGCAGGACACAGGACTTCAGGTGCAGGATACAAGACTTGAGGTGCAGGACACAGGCGTTCAGGAGCAGGACACAGGCTGGTACTGGGACATAGGACTTGAGGTGCAGGACACAGGACTTCAGGTGAAGGATACAGGACTTCAGGTGCAGGACACAGGACTTCCGGAGCAGGACACAGGCTGGTACCAGGACATAGGGCTTAAGGTGCAGGACACAGGACTTCAGTCAGGGTGCAGATGGGACAGGTCCAGAAACATACACAGGAAGACACAGGGGTCCAGAGACATCAGCAGTCACAGAACTGGTTACATGAAGGACTGGTGCTGGATACAGCAAACCAGAGCAACAAACTGGACCAACACACAGGAGAAGGTTTGTAACCTAATTAGTTGCTCAGGTAACGCCCAACTTGGAACGGGAACTTTAAATACCTGCTGCCTCCTAGCAATCGACTGGGGACACCAATTGAAGAGAGGCTAAAGACCAGGAACCCCGGCAAGACAAGCACAGGGCCTGGGGCCAACACACACATGAGCATTTGTGGAAGAGAACCAGGGCCTGCACTACACATGGGCGGCAACACAGCAGAGCAAGGAAGCAGCCAAAGAGGTAACGGCATCGGTATCCCTGCTGGATAGGGGAGAGAAGAGAGCACGGACAGTGCTGCAACAAGGCACTGGGCATGTATGTGACTGGAATAATGGCACTACAAACAGTTAAAGGATCTGGAAATGTTTAGCTTCCAAAAAGAAGGTTAAGAGGAGACCTAATAGCTGTCTAGAAATATCTCAAGGGCTGTCACACTGTAGAGGGATCAGCGTTATTCTCATTTAGGCATGAAAACACTAGAAACAATGGGTTGAAACAGAAAGAGAAAAGATACAGATTAGATATTAGAAAAACATTTGACAGTGAAGGTGATCAACGAGTGGAACAGGCGGCCACGAGAGGTGGGGAGTTCTCCTTCAAAGGAGTCTTCACACAGAGGCCGGACAGACATCATCTGGAATGATTTAGTGAATCCGGCTTTGAGCAGGGGGTGGACCAGATGACCCAGGAGATCTCTTCAAACGATGGCCTAGGAGGTCCCTTCACATGATGACTCAGGTGGACCCTTCACACAGTGACCCAGGATATCCTTTCACATGATGACCCAGAAGGACCCTTCACGTGAAGACCCATGAGGTACCTTCACCCAATGACTCAGGAGGTCCCTTCACATAATGACCCAGGAGGTCTGTTCACACAATGATCCGGGAGGACCCTTCACACAATGACTTGGGAGATCCCTTTGCATAATAACCCAGGAGGTCCCTTCACACAATGACCCAGGAAGTCCTGTTACATGATGACCCAGGTTGTGCTTTCAACTGTTGACCCAGGAGGTCCCTTTACACGATGACCCAGGAGGTCCCTTCACACGATGACCCAGGAGGTCCCTTCACACGATGACCCAGGAGGTTCTTTCACACAATGACTTGGGAGATCCCTTTACATAATAACCCAGGAGGTCCCTTCACACAATGACCCAGGAAGTCCTGTTACATGATGACCCAGGTGGTGCTTTCAACTGATGACCCAGGAGGTCCCTCACACGATGACCCAGGAGGTCCCTTCATACGATGTCCCAGGAGGTCCCTTTACACGATGACCCAGGAGATGCCCTCACATGATGACCCAGGAGGTGCCCTCACATGATGACCCAGGAGGTCCCTTTACACGATGACCCAGGAGGTCCTTTTACATGATGACCCAGGAGGTCCCTTTACACAATGACCCAGGAGGTCCCCTCACATGATGACCCAGGAGATGCCCTCACATGATGACCCAGGAGGTGCCCTCACATGATGACCCAGGAGGTCCCTTTACACGATGACCCAGGAGATCCCTTCACATGATGACCCAGGAGGTCCCTTCACACAATGACCCAGGAGGTTCCTTCACACGATGACCCAGGAAGTCCCTTCACATGATGACCCAGGAAGTCCCTTCACACGATGACCCAGGAGGTTCCTTCACACAATGACCCAGGAGGTCCCTTCACACAATGACTCAGGTGATCCCTTCACACAATGACACAGGAGGTCCCTTCACACGGTGACCCAGGAGATCCCTTCACACAATGACCCAGGAGGTCCCTTCACACAATGACTCAGGTGATCCCTTCACACAATGACACAGGAGGTCCCTTCACACGGTGACCCAGGAGTTGCCTTCACATAATGACCCAGGAGGTCCCTTTGTGGAGCCCCAAGGGACGTGGGGTACTCGGTACCGGACCGATCTGCTGCTGGGGATGTCACTGGTGGCCTGGTCCGGACCGTGTCCCTGGCTCAGCACAATAAAAGGGGAATTATTTACAAGGGATATGTCACGGGTGACGCCACCCACTTGGTGCGGCCAGTGATGAGGCCGCCGCTGCTGCAGAACCTCCGGGGGTGATGTGAGGGCAGCGGAGGTGGTATAGTTCCAGTGGGGGGAACTGTATCCCCCGGGGCAGTAAGGAGTTAAAGTCTGTTGTGTGTGAGGCTGTTGTAGCACACTTACTTCACAGGCTGCAGGGATCTCTCTCTCCAGGGCTGGTGCTGACAGGCTGTGGCTCTGCAGGTTGAGGTCTTCTTGGTGCAAGCCTGTATGGGAGGAAGGGTCTGCAGATGGAAGTAGGCAAGAGGCTGTTCAGGGTATCCAAGGCTTTACTTAAGATCTTTCAAGCAAGTTACAGGTTATTCACAGTTGTTAGCTCACAGTTGCTCTCTACTCCCTTTCCGGGTTCCCTTCTTTCCTGCAGCCAGGCTCCTCTCTCCTTGTGACCCCTCACACAGTCTTTAAGTGTGCCTTTCCGGGCTTTTACTTCTCTTTCCTCATGGGTTGTGTGACACTCGACAGTATGGCGGTGACTCGGGCTTCTGTGAGTCCTAATCTGTCACTTAGCTGCCTGTCTTTTAGGGTTAGGAACTCCAGCCTGAAACTGAAGCTCTCCGTCAGTGAATCTGGGGATACCGGGTGAATTGTCGGTTCCCTTCAGAGCTGACACTCTGCTTTAGCCCAGCCTGCAACAGTCCTCTAGCATGAGGCTCTGCCAGGCTCCTTCTCCTATGTTCCTTCGGTATACTCAGAGGGCTTCTCCACCTGCTATCAGTAGCTTCAGCTGCTGTCTAGGGCACGGGTACACCGTCCCTCTCTGTTCTCTCACACTCCTGGTGGTCTCTGCTTCGGACGGGCTTTCCCCCCCATCTGGCTCACACTGGCTCAGTATGGGTCTGCGCTCCTCTGCTAGGCTCTTCCAGGACGTGTGTTATCTTTCAACCTTTGCATCTCAGCTACTTCAGCCTACTGTCTTCCTTCACTCCTCCCCCTCTCTATATACTGTCAGTCACCTGACCTCTGGTGTGCCCAACCCACTCCTCTCATCCACCACCCCTCTGGTCTCATATAGTATCTGACCTCGGGGCTGGACGTGACCTCCTTCTATGCGTGGGGATGTGGGCTGTGAGGGTGTAGTGTTTACTATGTCCTAACTGCCTGGCTGCAGCTCCCTTCTGTGGCCACCTGGACGCAGGGGCGCCACACCTTCACACGGTGACCCAGGAGTTGCCTTCACATGATGACCAAGGAGATCCCTTCACATGATAACCAAGGAGATCCCTTCACATAATGACCCAGGAGGTCCCTTCACATGATGACACAGGAGATCCCTTCACATGATGACCCATGAGGTCCCTTCACATGATGACCCAGGAGGTCACTTCCTACTCTACCATTCTATGGTCTATGACTGTTGGACAGCCCGACCTCTCATTCACCCTGGCTGAGGAGTATGACAGCAGCTCCCTCATACTGAGTGGCAAGTGCTCCTGTATCAGAGTATTCAAGTGGGATAGATGACGGCAGAACCATTATTCGGGTGACAGCTGTCTATTGTGTATAGGGGAGGGCTGTAAAATATGAGGACATCTGTAGACGTCATGCCACTGTGACGTATACATTGTTCAAGGGATATCACAGGTGCACAATGTACCCCACTCCCTTATATTAGGGTCTGTTGTCCATTAGTATAAGACTCTTGAGCACTTGTATAACAACTTATAGTGGAATATGACGCGGGTTCATTGCTCTTCTTGGATCCTGCTCTCCGCTTCTTATTTTCAGGACATTTTCCACTTCGGTTTTCATACAAGAACATGTAAATATCTGTGTGTTCTGTGTCAGGGGAAGAACTAATGAAGGTGAAACAACGTAACAATGTAGCAAAAAAGGAAACGTATAAAAGAACTCTGTCCTCAGAAGATTCTAAATATTGTATGTGTCTGAACTGAGGCTCGGCTCCTCGTGTGTCTGTGATGTCACTGATGAAAAAAACAGCATGAAAGAACGCGAAGAAAAGTCAATATGGTGACGGGAAATAAAGCTGATATTCCACATTCTGGATGATTTACACTGGTACAAGTGTCCTTATATATATGGTAATAAAGCTGGTATAACCTGGGCATCTCCTGTATATAATTATATATGTACAGCTGGTATAACCTGGACATCTCCTGTATATAATTATATATGTACAGCCGGTATAACCTGGATATCTCCTGTATATAAATATATATGTACAGCCGGTATAACCTGGACATCTCCTGTATATAATTATATATGTACAGCCGGTATAACCTGGACATCTCCTGTATATAATTATATATGTACAGCCGGTATAACCTGGACATCTCCTGTATATAATTATATATGTACAGCCGGTATAACCTGGACATCTCCTGTATATAATTACATATGTACAGCCGGTATAACCTGGACATCTCCTGTATATAATTATATATGTACAGCCGGTATAACCTGGACATCTCCTGTATATAATTACATATGTACAGCCGGTATAACCTGGACATCTCCTGTATATAATTATATATGTACAGCCGGTATAACCTGGACATCTCCTGTATATAATTACATATGTACAGCCGGTATAACCTGGACATCTCCTGTATATAATTACATATGTACAGCCGGTATAACCTGGACATCTCCTGTATATAATTATATATGTACAGCCGGTATAACCTGGACATCTCCTGTATATAATTACATATGTTCAGCCGGTATAACCTGGACATCTCCTGTATATAATTATATATGTACAGCCGGTATAACCTGGGCATCTCTTGTATATAATTATATATGTACAGCTGGTATAACCTGGACATCTCTGTATATAATTACATATGTACAGCCGGTATAACCTGGACATCTCCTGTATATAATTATATATGTACAGCCGGTATAACCTGGACATCTCTTGTATATAATTATATATGTACAGCTGGTATAACCTGGACATCTCCTGTATATAATTATATATGTACAGCTGGTATAACCTGGGCATCTCCTGTATATAATTATATATGTACAGCTGGTATAACCTGGACATCTCCTGTATATAATTATATATGTACAGCCGGTATAACCTGGACATCTCCTGTATATAATTATATATGTACAGCCGGTATAACCTGGACATCTCCTGTATATAATTACATATGTACAGCTGATATAACCTGGGCATCTCCTGTATATCATTATATATGTACAGCCGGTATAACCTGGACATCTCTTGTATATAATTATATATGTACAGCTGGTATAACCTGGACATCTCCTGTATATAATTATATATGTACAGCTGGTATAACCTGGGCATCTCCTGTATATCATTATATATGTACAGCTGGTATAACCTGGACATCTCCTGTATATAATTATATATGTACAGCTGGTATAACCTGGACATCTCCTGTATATAATTATATATGTACAGCCGGTATAACCTGGACATCTCCTGTATATAATTATATATGTACAGCCGGTATAACCTGGACATCTCCTGTATATAATTATATATGTACAGCTGGTATAACCTGGGTATCACCTGTATATAATTATATATGTACAGCTGGTATAACCTGGGCATCTCCTGTATATAATTATATATGTACAGCCGGTATAACCTGGACATCTCCTGTATATAATTATATATGTACAGCCAGTATAACCTGGACATCTCCTGTATATAATTATATATGTACAGCCGGTATAACCTGGGCATCTCCTGTATATAATTATATATGTACAGCCGGTATAACCTGGGCATCTCCTGTATATAATTATATATGTACAGCCGGTATAACCTGGACATCTCCTGTATATAATTATATATGTACAGCTGGTATAACCTGGACATTTCCTGTATATAATTATATATGTACAGCTGGTATAACCTGGGTATCACCTGTATATAATTATATATGTACAGCCGGTATAACCTGGGCATCTCCTGTATATAATTATATGTGTACAGCCGGTATAACCTGGACATCTCCTGTATATAATTATATATGTACAGCCGGTATAACCTGGGCATCTCCTGTATATAATTATATGTGTACAGCCGGTATAACCTGGACATCTCCTGTATATAATTATATATGTACAGCCGGTATAACCTGGGCATCTCCTGTATATAATTATATATGTACAGCTGGTATAACCTGGACATCTCCTGTATATAATTATATATGTACAGCCAGGGGTGCAACGAGCCCCACTGCCGCCTGAGCCGCGGCACTGATTCCGGGGGGGGGGGGGTGCTGGTGGAGCCTGGGGCTACCGCCCCTTCTGCAGTGACCGCATCGCCACTGCCACCTGAGCCGCGGCAGTGATTGCCGGCCGCTGCCGCGAGTACCGGGGGGGGGGTGCTTTTGAAGCCTGGGGCTGACGCCCCTTGTGTGCGTGTCCCCCCGCTGCCCGCCGCTTACCTGCGGTGAGCGGGATGAGCGGCCGGCGCCATGACAGGGGGAGGCTCTGTGCATGAGGCGCCGCCCCCTTCTGCACAGCCGCTCCCCCTGCCGGCTGCCGCCTGAATGACAGGGCTCACACTGTCCAATGGACGGTGCGGCCCTGTGTACAGCCGGTATAACCTGGGCATCTCCTGTATATAATTATATATGTACAGCCGGTATAACCTGGACATCTCCTGTATATAATTATATATGTACAGATGGTATAACCTGGACATCTCCTGTATATAATTATATATGTACAGCCGGTATAACCTGGGATCTCCTGTATATAATTATATATGTACAGCCGGTATAACCTGGGCATCCCCTGTATATAATTATATATGTACAGCCGGTATAACCTGGACATCTCCTGTATATAATTATATATGTACAGCCGGTATAACCTGGGATCTCCTGTATATAATTATATATGTACAGCCGGTATAACCTGGGCATCCCCTGTATATAATTATATATGTACAGCCGGTATAACCTGGGTGTCCTCTGTATGTAGCTATGTATTTGCAGCTGGTGTAAGTTACATCTTCCTTCCCGTAGTGAAATGGACGATGTATATGATTCTCTTTGGACTCATTCTTTGCGCCATCCATCATTTCGGGCCCTGTGGTTTGGCGGGGTGAGGTGTAGATGTGTTTTATCACATTCTGTGCATTCAGATGCCTGTAATGTGGTTGTTCCTCTAAGCGGAGGCCGGCAGCCAAACATTATTGATGCCTCTGTGAATTCCGGTGAGAGCTGCAGTTTCTGGTCCATTCACAGTTATAGCGGAGCCACATGTAGAAGTTTAACTCTGGGGAACTCAGCGGCGAAACTCTCCAGCAACGTGGATCGGTCGCCTCAGATTATTTCCTAATTTAATACTTTAAAGTTTATATTCAGAGCTGAATGTTACCGTACTTTCCCAGTATTAACCTGTCACCCCAAATCACCTTCCTAACCTATTAATACCTGCCCCTGCAGCCTTGCAATACTTACTAATACATCTCTGTCTCACCTTTTTTACTAATCTATGAGTACAATAATGTAGTTCGCAAAGTTATGAAATTCCTGTGAGAGGGGCGTTCCTCCAAGCATTTTTGACCGGTACGTGGGTCCCCTTGTGCCGCGCTACCCCTGCCTCGCCAATCTAATACGCCCTAATGGGCGTCATTACACAATGCATAGCGCGGGCACGACTAAATACTCACTCCCGCAACGTCAATGCTGCGACGCGGTCATGTGACGCCGGGATCGCTTCACTTCCGGTCGCAAACAGGAAGACTTCAGCATGCAATCTGCGCATGCGCAAAGTCTGCCTGTGAGAGACCTGCGACCGGAAGTGACGCGATCCTGGCGTCACATGACCGCGTCGCAGCGGGGGACCCACCTACCGGTCAAAAACGCTTGGAGGAACGCCCCTCTGACAGAAATTTCGTAAGTTTGCGAACTACTTTATTGTACTCATAGATTAGTAAAAAAGGTCAGACAGGGATGTGTTAGAAAGTATTGTAAGGCTGCAGGGACAGGTATTAACCCCTTCAGGACCCAGGCTATTTTGACCCTAAAGACCTTGGCATTTTTTGCAATTCTGACCAGTGTCCCTTTATGAGGTTATATCTCTGGAACGCTTCAACCGATCCTAGCGATTCTGAGATTGTTTTTTTCGTGACACATTGGGCTTCATGCTAGTATTAAATTTAAGTCGATAATTTTTGTGTTTATTTGTGAAAAAATCAAAAATATGGCAAAAATTTTGAAAATTTCACAATTTTCACATTTTTAATTTTTTTTTCTGATAAACCAGAGAGATATATGACAGAAAAAAGTTATTAAATAATATTTCCCACATGTCTACTTCACATCAGCACAATTTTGGAAGAAAAATTTTTTTTGGGTAGGACGTTATAAGGGTTCAAAGTTCATGAGCAATTTTTCATTTTTCAACCAAAATTTACAAAACCATTTTTTTTAGTGACCACATCACATTTGAAGTCCTTTTGAGGGGTGTACACAACAGAAAACACCCAAAAGTGACACCATTCCAAAAACTGTACCCCTCAAGCTACTCAAAACTACATTCAAGAAGATGATTAATCCTTCAGGTGCTTCACAGGACCTAAGGCAAAGTGGAAACAAAAAATGGATATTTTAATTTTTTTATCAAAAATGTTCTTTTAGCCTCAATTCTTTCATTTTCACATGGGCAACAGGATAAAATTGATCTTAAAATGTGTTGTGCAAATTCTCCCGAGTACACAGATACCTCATATATGGTCATAAACCACTGTTTGGGCGCACGGCAGGGCTCAGAAGGGAAGGAGCGTAATTTGAATTTTGGAGCTAATTTTACATCCAAAAAGTGAAATGGCGCTCCTTCCCTTCTGAGCCCTGCTGTGTGCCCAAACAGTGGTTTATGACCACATATAAGGTATCGGTGTACTCAGGAGAAATTGCCCAACAAATTTTAGGATGAATTTTATGCTGTTGCCATGTGAAAACGAAAAAATTTAAGCTAAAAGAAAATTTTTGTGAAAAAAAAAGTACTATTTCATTTTCACAGATCAATTTGTAAAGCACCTGGGGTTCAATATGCTCACTACCCATCTAGATATGTTCCCTGGGGGGTCTAGTTTCCAAAATGGGGTCACTTGTGGGGGAGCTCCAATGTTTAGGCACACAGGGGCTCTCCAAAAGCGACATGGTGTCCGCTAACAATTTGAATAAAAATCAGCTCAAATTGTTAGCTGTCACCATGTTGCGTTTGGTGAGCCCCTGTGTGCCTAAACATTGGGCTCCGCAACAAGTGACCCCATTTTGGAAACTAGACCACCCAGGGAACGTATCTAGATGCATAGTGAGTACTTTGAACCCCCAGGTGCTTCACAAATTCATCCATAAAAATGAAAAAGCACTTTTTTTTTTCCACAAACATTTTCTTTTTTCATTATTACGGACCAATTTGTGAAGCACCTGGGGGTTCAAAGTGCTCACTGTGCATCTAGATATGTTCCCTGGGGGTCTAGTTTCCAAAATGGGGTCACTTGTGGGGAGCTCCAATGTGGAGACGCACAGGGGCTCTCCAAACACGACATGGTGTCCGCTAACAATTTGAATGCAAAATGAGCTCAAATTGTTAGCGGACACCATGTCGCGTTTGGTGAGCCCCTGTGTGCCTAAACATTGGGGCTCCCCCACAAGTGACCCCATTTTGGAAACTAGACCCCCCAGGGAACGTATCTAGATGCATAGTGAGCACTTTGAATCCCCAGGTGCTTCACAAATTGATCTGTAAAAATGAAAAAGTACTTGTTTTACGCAAAAAAAAAATTTTTCTTTTAATTTGTGAAGCACCTGGGGGTCAATATGCTCACTATCCATCTAGATAAGTTCCCTGGGGGGTCTAGTTTCCAAAATGGGGTCACTTGTGGGGGAGCTCCAATGTTTAGGCACACAGGGGCTCTCCATATGCGACATGGTGTCCGCTAACAATTGGAATTGTTAGCGGACACCATGTTGCGTATGGAGAGCGTCTGTGTGACTAAACATTAGAGCTCCCCCACAAGTGACCCCATTTTGGAAACTAGACCCCCAAAGGAACATATCTAGCTGCATTGTGAGCACTTTGAGCCCCAGATGCTTCACAAATTGGTCCGTAATAATGAAAAAAGAAAATGTTTGTGGAAAAAAAAGTGCTTTTTCATTTTTATGGATCAATTTGTGAAGCACTTGGGGGTTCAAAGTGCTCACTATGCATCTTGATACGTTCCTTGGGGGGTCTAGTTTCCAAAATGGGGTCACTTGTGGGGGAGCTCCAATGTGTAGGAACACAGGGGCTCTCCATACGCAACCTGGTGTTTGCCAACAATTGGAATTGATAGCGGACACCAGGTCGCGTATGGAGAGCCCCTGTGTGCCTAAACATTGGAGCTCCCCCACAAGTGACCCCATTTTGGAAACTAGACCCCCAAGGAACATATCTAGATGCACAGTGAGCACTTTGAACCACCATGTGCTTCACAAATTGAGACGTATAAATGAATAAAGAAACTTTTTGTGAAAAAACATACTAGTCTAGTAGTTGCAATTCGCAGCATAGGGGACCCATGGGGCTCTGCCATATTTTTGGTCCAGCCAGGTACAACCTGGCAGCTACGGACTGCCACCAGCCCCCAGCTGCCTCGTCATACCTGGCTGGAACCAAAAATACAGCAAAGCCTATTTTTTTTTTATTTCTAGAATTATTTCTAGAAAAGAAATGACATAGGGCTCCGCCATATTTTTGGTCCAGCCAGATACAACTTGGCAGCTACGGACTGCCACCAGCCCCCAGCTGCCTCGTCATACCTGGCTGGAACCAAAAATACAGCGAAGCCTATTTTTTTTTTATTTCTAGAATTATTTCTAGAAAAATAATGACATAGGGCTCCGCCATATTTTTGGTCCAGCCAGATACAACTTGGCAGCTACGGACTGCCACCAGCCCCCAGCTGCCTCGTCATACCTGGCTGAGACCAAAAATACAGCGAAGCCCATTTTTTTAAAATTTCTAGAACTAATTCTAGAAAAAAAAATTACGTGGGGCTCCGCCATATTTTTGGTCCAGCCAGGTACAACTAGGCAGCTGGGGGCTGGAATCCTCAGCATAGAGAGGCCCAAGCGTTCTGGGCCCCCCATGCTGCGAATTGCAGCCCGCAGCCGCCCCAGAAAATGGCGCATTCATTGAAGCGCCATTTTCTGGCACTGTACCCACGCTCTTCCAGTTGACCTGGTGCCGGTGGCTAACTGGGTGATAAAGGGGTTAATGCCAGCTTTTTATTGGCAGCTGGCACTAAGCCCGAGATTCATAATATAGGGCCAATGTTAGACCCGCCATTAGGAATCTCTAGTACGGTAAATAGTCAATAAATACACACAGAGAAAAATCTTTTTATTTGAAAAAAAAACACAGACACAATTCGGACTCCATCTTTATTATAAAAAGATCCGACGTAGTCCACAACGAAGGTCCCACGACGCTCGATCGCTCCGACGTAGTCCATAACGAAGGTCCCACGACATTTGATTGTCTCCGACGTAGTCCACAACGAAGGTCCCACGACGCTCGATCACCTTTGCTTTCAGATCGCTACTCTGGAGCCCGATCCGCCAGCATGGTGATCGAGCTGCAGAAAGTGATCTGACACCCCGGGCGCAGTGACCCATTATGTGCATCACTGCGCCTGGGCTGCCAGATCACTTTCCGCAGCTCGATCCCCATGCATGGGGATCGAGCTGCGGAAAGCGATCTGGCAGCACAGGCGCATTGACCCACTATGTGCATCACTGCGTCCGGGCTGTCAGATTGCTTTCTGCAGTTCGATGCCCATGCAGGGAGATTGGGCTGCAGAGCAGCGATCTAAGAGCCTGGGCGCAGTGACCCACTATATGCATCACTGCGCCTGTGCTGCCAGATCGCTTTCCGCAGCTCAATCCCCATGCATGGGGATCGAGCTGCGGAAAGCGATCTGGCAGCACAGGCGCATTGACCCACTATGTGCATCACTGCGTCCGGGCTGTCAGATTGCTTTCTGCAGTTCGATGCCCATGCAGGGAGATCGGGCTGCAGAGCAGCGATCTAAGAGCCTGGGCGCAGTGACCCACTATATGCATCACTGCGCCTGTGCTGCCAGATCGCTTTCCGCAGCTCAATCCCCATGCATGGGGATCGAGCTGCGGAAAGCGATCTGGCAGCCCAGGCGCAGTGATGCACATAGTGGGTCACTGCGCCCGGGGTGTCAGATCACTTTCTGCAGCTAGATCCTCAGGATCCAGCTGTAGAAAGTGATCTGACAGATCCAGCACAGTGATCCACAGTGACCATTATGTGATCACTGTCGATCACTGTGCTGGATCTGTCAGATCACTTCCTGCAGCTAGATCCTCAGGATCCAGCTGTAGAAGTGATCTGGCAGCTCCAGCACAGTGATCGACAGTGATCACATAATGGTCACTGTGGATCACTGTGCTGGATCTGTCAGATCACTTCCTGCAGCTAGATCCTCAGGATCCAGCTGTAGAAGTGATCTGGCAGCTCCAGCACAGTGATCACATAATGGTCACTGTGGATCACTGTGCTGGATCTGTCAGATCACTTCCTGCAGCTAGATCCTCAGGATCCAGCTGTAGAAGTGATCTGGCAGCTCCAGCACAGAGCTCAGATCGGAGGCGGCGATACTCACAGGAGAAGAGGAGGAGGAGCGGGACGCAGCGCTGACAGCCGGGCCGCCGGAGAGGTGAGTGGGAGAAGCCGATCGCCGCTCCGGTGATCGGGGGGCAGGAGGGGGCAGTGGGGGGGCTGGCAGTAGATGTGGCAGGGGGCACTTAGGACTAGGAGGAAGCGGGGGCAGTCAGGAGGAGGCGGGCGGCAGGAAGAGGAAGCGGGAGGCAGGGACAGGAAGCGAGCGGCAGGGACAGGAAGGGGGGGGTAGAAAGATGAAGGGGGGCAGGAAAGAGAGGTGGGGGACAGGGGGGCAGTTAGAGGATGACAGGGAGCAGATCAGAGGGTAGGGAGAGCAGCGGCAGGCAGGGAAACATTACAGGCGCGGTGATTTTCACTTTCACTTTTGAGCGCCAATCACCGCGCCTGTAGCCGGGGGGGTGGGGGTGGGGGCAAATCGACCCCCCTGGGGTGTAGTACAACTCCCCATGTACCTGCAGGCCGAGTGACAGGTCAGTGAGACCCTCACTCGGCCTGTAGGAGCCCGATCATTCCATGGCCCACCCCTAGGGCCAAGGGTCGGGAATGACTTGGTTTTCATGGCCCAAACGTAGGGCCAAGGGTCGGGAAGGGGTTAATAGGTTAAGAAGGTGATTTGGGGTGACAGGTTCCCTTTAAAAGGAGTGTGTCAGGTCATTTCTCAGTATGATACTAATATCACCCTTGTATCGTGTCTGGACAACCCTTTTAAAAACTTGTAAAATCATTATTGTGCACTTTCTAGTTTCCTTGCTATAAACATTTTCACACACTGCAGGCAGCTCTTCCATTAGTCCTCTCCATTATATTCAAAGCTGAATAAGTGTTATTTAAATATCCACACCCACCCAAGCTGGTGTTCTGTCCCTCCCCTCTGTGCCTTACAGTTTTGTGCTCTCTGTAAGATTTCTATTATATGAAGGTTGATTTTCCTACATACATGTAATGTGTGTATCTGCTGAGCAAAGGATCACATAGAGCTTTATAATAACATAGAAATATCTCAAGGTACCGTTACACGCTTCAATGTCGTAATGATCTCACCAACGATCTCACGGGAGCGCGGTCGTTAGGATATCTTTTTGAGATTGTTGGTGAGATGTCACACGTGTAGATATTGTGGACGACGCACCACCGATGTGGTGAGCAGCTATCGTTTGCACAACCCAGCGTGAATGACATTGTTATCGTGGTGTCACGCACAACGATGCAGCAGGTTGGCTGAACGACGCTCGTCTGATTTGAGAACTTGTGCTCAAATCTGAGATCAGCGATCCAGCGATTTATCATAGTCGTATCTCGGTGTCACATGCAACGACGTACTAACAATGTCGGTTGAACGACTCCAAACCCGTGACGTTTCAGCGATATCGTTCACAATATCGTACCGTGTAACGGCACCTTCAGACTGCACACGCTGCATATGCCTCATACACACAATGGAGATCTCTAAGAGCACACATCTCCTCCCCACCTCCTTTCTGCTTTGCAATGAGTCACACAACAGACAGATCAGAGAAAGGCATGGCAGTGCAGAGATGCATGAATATTCATTCCTTTGGGAGTGGGCAGCAGAGAACTCTCTGTGAATGACAGACAGACAGAAGGAATCTTTTATTTTGAAGTTTACACAGGTTTCGAGGGAGGTATAAATAATAGAAATACTTCAATAGAGAAAGCTTAGAGAAATAATTAGAAAATTATATCAGTTACATATGGATTATTGACCGGACAGATTCCCTTTAATATGCAACACACTGCACCCAAAAATGCACCAAAATATTAGTGCACATTTCAGATACCAATTTAAGCCAACTAATAGGAGTAGCCTAAACAATCTTACAAGAGAAAAACTGCCACGATCCCTAGCATTCAATGTGTACTGGTGCAAAGCTGAACATAACGAAAAAGACAGCTGCACTCTAAATATTAAGTTATGCAATAATGAATATGCAAGAATATAGACTAGCATTACAGCTAAGAAGATACATACAAAAATGAGCAATTTAGCATATAACGATGGCCATGTATACATCCACCAAGTAGCCACATTGAGGACTGTCATTTTACTGGGAAACCACATTCAGTCACAGTCTCTATTTGGAATGGGCGAGTAGGAACCTGCTAACAAAGAACAACAAGGCTACTGGGTGGATATATACATAGCCACCTTTATATGCTGAGTGTCTCATTTTCCATCTAATATATAAAGTTGAATGTGTGTATGTGTGTATGTGTGTATGTGTGTATATCTGGGATTGGCATCTACACTGGGACAAGTAACAGTGTGGGCAATATGAAAATCATACCTGTAACCAGATAAAAAGGGGAGAAGTCACCTCAATCTCTGCACTGTGTCTGTGTGTGACACACTAAGCATGGAGAACAGAAAGAAGAGAGAACTGTCTGAGGATGAGAACCAAAATTGTGGAAACATATCAACAATTTCAAGGTTACATGTCCATCTCCAGAGATCTGGATGTTCCTTTATTCAGGGTGAGCAAGATAATCAAGAAGTTTACACCCCATGGCACTATAGCTAATCTCTCTGGATGTAGACAGCAGAGAAAAAATGAGCAAGCATTGTAAAGCAGGATAGTCCTAGAAGGAGAATAAGCCCCAATCAAGATCCAAAGGAATACAAGCCATCCTGCAGCCTCAGGGGCATCTGTATCCTCATGGAGAAGATTTAGGAGGACCCATTGATGACACAAAAAAAAGTCAAAATCTACGTAAGGAGCCAAAATCCTACTGGAAAAGTTTATTCTGGACAAATGAGACAAGAGAGAGCTTTTTGTTAGAGTGCATCATTCTACTGTTTACCAAAAATGGAATGAGGCCGACAAAGAAAAGAGCACAGGACCTACAGTCACATATGGGGGAGGGCAGAGAAAAGAGCACATGACCTACAGTCACATATGGGGGAGGGCAGAGAAAAGAGCACATGACCTAAAGTCACATATGGGTGGGTCAGAGAAAAAAACACAGGACCTACAGTCACATATGGGGGAGGTCAGAGAAAAGAGCACAGGACCTACAGTCACATATGGGGGAGGGCAGAGAAAAGAGCACAGGACCTACAGTCACATATGAGGGAGGTCAGAGAAAAGAGCACAGGACCTACAGTCACAAATGGGGGAGGTCAGAGCAAAGAACACAGGACCTACAGTCACATATAGGAGAGGTCAGAGAGAAGAGCACAGGACCTACGGTCACATATGGGAGAGGTCAGAGAGAAGAGCACAGGACCTACAGCCACATATGGGGGAGGTCAGAGAAAAGAGCACAGGACCTACAGTCACATATGGGGGAGGTCAGAGAAAAGAACACAGGACCCACAGTCACATATGAGGGAAATCAGAGAAAAGAGCACAGGACCTACAGTCACATATGGGGGAGGTCAGAGAAAAGAGCACAGGACCTACAGTCACATATGGGGGAGGTCATAGAAAAGAGCACAGGACCTACAGTCACGTACGGGGGAGATCAGAGAAAAGAGCACAGGACCTACAGTCACATATGGGGGAGGTCAGAGAAAAGAGCACAGAACCTACAGTCACATATGGGGGAGGTAAGAGAAAAGAGCACAGGAGCTACAGTCAGATTTGGGGAGGGCAGAGTAAAGAGCACCGGGCCTACAGTCACACATAGGGGAGGTCAGAGAAAAGAGCACAGGACCTACAGTCACATATGGGGGAGGGCAGAGAAAAGAGCACAGAACCTACAGTCACATATGGGGGAGGGCAGAGAAAAGAGCACAGGTCCTTCAGTCACACATAGGGGAGGTCAGAGAAAAGAGCACAGGACCTACAGTCACGTACGGGGGAGGTCAGAGAAAAGAGCACAGGACCTACAGTCACATATGGGGGAGGTCATAGAAAAGAGCACAGAACCTACAGTCACATATGGGGGAGGTCAGAGAAAAGAGCACAGGACCTACAGTCACATATGGGGGAGGTAAGAGAAAAGAGCACAGGAGCTACAGTCAGATTTGGGGAGGGCAGAGTAAAGAGCACAGGGCCTACAGTCACACATAGGGGAGGTCAGAGAAAAGAGCACAGGACCCACAGTCACATATGGGGGAGGGCAGAGAAAAGAGCACAGAACCTACAATCACATATGGGGGAGGTCAGAGAAAAGAGCACAAGACCTAGAGTCACATATTGGGGAGGTGAGAGAAAAGAGCACAGAACCTACAGGCACACATAGGGGAGGTCAGAGAAAAGAGCACAGGACCTACAGTCACATATGGGTGAGTGCAGAGAGGTTTTGGGTTGTTTTGCTCCTCTGACACTGGGGGTCTTGACTGTGTGAAATACATCATGAAATCTGAAGACATCAGAGGATTTTGGGTGATAATGTAGATCCCGGTGTCAGAAAGCTGGGGGTGTCCTAGGTCAGGGGTCTCCAGCAGGGCAATGGCCCCAAACATCAAGAAATGGAGAAAATGGAAGAAACAAAGCGCTGGAGAGATCTGAAGGGGCAGCAATGACCGAATCTAAATCCCATTGATCACCTGTGGAGAGATCTGAAGTGTCAGCAATGACCGGATCTAAATCCCATTGATCACCTGTGGAGAGATCTGAAGTGTCAGCAATGACCGTCTCTAAATCCCATTGATCACCTGTGGAGAGATCTGAAGGGGCAGCAATGACCGCCTCTAAATCCCATTGATCACCTGTGGAGAGATCTGTAGTGTCAGCAATGACCAGATCTAAATCCCATTGATCACCTGTGGAGAGATCTGTAGTGTCAGCAATGACCGGATCTAAATCCCATTGATCACCTGTGGAGAGATCTGAAGGGGCAGCAATGACCGAATCTAAATCCCATTGATCACCTGTGGAGAGATCTGAAGGGGCAGCAATGACCAGATCTAAATCCCATTGATCACCTGTGGAGAGATCTGAAGGGGCAGCAATGACCGGATCTAAATCCCATTGATCACCTGTGGAGAGATCTGAAGGGGCAGCAATGACCGGATCTAAATCCCATTGATCACCTGTGGAGAGATCTGAAGTGTCAGCAATGACCGGACCTAAATCCCATTGATCACCTGTGGAAAGATCTGAAGTGTCAGCAATGACCGGATCTAAATCCCATTGATCACCTGTGGAGAGATCTGAAGGGGCAGCAATGACCAGATCTAAATCCCATTGATCACCTGTGGAGAGATCTGAAGACGCAGCAATGACCGGACCTAAATCCCATTGATCACCTGTGGAAAGATCTGAAGTGTCAGCAATGACCGGATCTAAATCCCATTGATCACCTGTGGAGAGATCTGAAGTGTCAGCAATGACCGGATCTAAATCCCATTGATCACCTGTGGAGAGATCTGAAGGGGCAGCAATGACCGGATCTAAATCCCATTGATCACCTGTGGAGAGATCTGAAGTGTCAGCAATGACCGTCTCTAAATCCCATTGATCACCTGTGGAGAGATCTGTAGTGTCAGCAATGACCAGATCTAAATCCCATTGATCACCTGTGGAGAGATCTGTAGTGTCAGCAATGACCGGATCTAAATCTCATTGATCACCTGTGGAGAGATCTGAAGGGGCAGCAATGACCGGATCTAAATCCCATTGATCACCTGTGGAGAGATCTGAAGGGGCAGCAATGACCGCCTCTAAATCCCATTGATCACCTGTGGAGAGATCTGTAGTGTCAGCAATGACCAGATCTAAATCCCATTGATCACCTGTGGAGAGATCTGTAGTGTCAGCAATGACCGGATCTAAATCCCATTGATCACCTGTGGAGAGATCTGAAGGGGCAGCAATGACCGAATCTAAATCCCATTGATCACCTGTGGAGAGATCTGAAGGGGCAGCAATGACCGGATCTAAATCCCATTGATCACCTGTGGAGAGATCTGAAGGGGCAGCAATGACCGGATCTAAATCCCATTGATCACCTGTGGAGAGATCTGAAGGGGCAGCAATGACTGGATCTAAATCCCATTGATCCCCTGTGTAGAGATCTGAAGACGCAGCAATGACCGGACCTAAATCCCATTGATCACCTGTGGAAAGATCTGAAGTGTCAGCAATGACCGGATCTAAATCCCATTGATCACCTGTGGAGAGATCTGAAGGGGCAGCAATGACCAGATCTAAATCCCATTGATCCCTGTGGAGAGATCTGAAGGGGCAGCAATGACCGGATCTAAATCCCATTGATCACCTGTGGAGAGATCTCAAAATTGGGAGAAGACGAGAGATCGGGAGCAGATTATAAAGAAGGAGAAACTCCAGGAGGAGAAGAAGCTTGTGGAGGTTATAGGAGGAGACTGAGCGCAGGGATTATTATAAAGGGGAAAACAAATATGGGGATGAGGGAACAATTGTGTCTGGGACATTTTTGGGGGTTTTGTGTGAATTTTTTTCCAATTTGCATTTTTTCTCTTTTTTTGTGTTGTTCCAATAAACACCAAAAGACATAATCGTGTGTATAATAAAACCTGGGGGATTGTGAGAATATTCTGGAGAAAAACTTCATTGTCTGAAACAATGTCACGGGGGACAACACTTCCGGCAATGACAGTATAAGGCCAGCAGCCGGTCATAGGAAGCCGAATACAATGATTCCTTGATATTTGTGATGTGATGTCTTATTCCAGAGAAATCCATGTTTTCCTTTGATGCAGATGAAAGATCGGTGAATTTACGGTAAACTCTACAATGAGTGGTTTTCGGCAAAAGTCGTCTCCATTCCAACCTTCCGGCTTCCTTTACATAAACCCCCCATTCCCCCTTCAGATTAAAGTAGCAGAGCAGTGAGGCTGCGAGGGTTAACCATCCCCGCATTGTCGCCAGGTATGAAATGATTTCCCGTCCTCGCCGGTTGTAGAGATGAATCCTCTGGTCGCCGGCTGACGGCAGAGCGCGGCTCCTGCGAGTTCATCACTTCATGTGAGAAGCCGCGCAGCAGGAGCGCCAAGTCGCACATGTGTCTGGAATAAAGAGATTGGCACAAAATACAACCCGCTGTTCTACGTGGGGCATCTCATTACCGGCAGCACCGAGATTAGGAATGGCGGAGGAAAAAAACATTCCCCCCGTATATCCCGCAACGTCACTTCACTAAGGGTTAATGATAGAACACCGAGGAAACGATATTCTGCTCCTTTATTTTCTATGTCTGTAAATGATAAATAATATTGCAATAAAACCGATATTTCCCTTAATAAAATCTAAATCTCAGATAGCCAGGCCCTGTATACAGTAGATCAATGTCCAGTACTGCTTATACCAGATCACCTCTGACACTGCTTATACCAGATCACCTCTGACACTGCTTATACCAGATCACCTCTGACACTGCTTATACCAGATCACCTCTGACACTGCTTATACCAGATCACCTCTGACACTGCTTATACCAGATCACCTCTGCACTGCTTATACCAGATCACCTCTGGCACTGCTTATACCAGATCACCTCTGACACTGCTTATACCAGATCACCTCTGACACTGCTTATACCAGATCACCTCTGACACTGCTTATACACCAGATCACCTCTGACACTGCTTACACCAGATCACCTCTGACACTGCTTACACCAGATCACCTCTGACACTGCTTATACCAGATCACCTCTGACACTGCTTATACCAGATCACCTCTGACACTGCTTATACCAGATCACCTCTGACACTGCTTATACCAGATCACCTCTGACACTGCTTATACCAGATCACCTCTGACACTGCTTACACCAGATCACCTCTGACACTGCTTATACCAGATCACATCTGACACTGCTTATACCAGATCACCTCTGACACTGCTTATACCAGATCACCTCTGACACTGCTTATACCAGATCACCTCTGACACTGCTTAACCAGATCACTCTGACACTGCTTATACCAGATCACACTCTGACACTGCTTATACCAGATCACCTCTGACACTGCTTATACCAGATCACCTCTGACATGCTTAACCAGATCACCTCTGACACTGCTTATACCAGATCACCTCTGACACTGCTTATACCAGATCACCTCTGACACTGCTTATACCAGATCACCTCTGACACTGCTTATACCAGATCACCTCTGACACTGCTTATACCAGATCACCTCTGACACTGCTTAACCAGATCACCTCTGACACTGCTTATACCAGATCACCTCTGACACTGCTTATACCAGATCACCTCTGACACTGCTTATACCAGATCACCTCTGACACTGCTTACACCAGATCACCTCTGACACTGCTTATACCAGATCACCTCTGACACTGCTTATACCAGATCACCTCTGACACTGCTTATACCAGATCACCTCTGACACTGCTTATACCAGATCACCTCTGACACTGCTTATACCAGATCACCTCTGACACTGCTTATACCAGATCACCTCTGACATGCTTATACCAGATCACCTCTGACACTGCTTATACCAGATCACCTCTGACACTGCTTACACCAGATCACCTCTGACACTGCTTATACCAGATCACCTCTGACACTGCTTATAACCAGATCACCTCTGACACTGCTTATACAGATCACCTCTGACACTGCTTATACCAGATCACCTCTGACACTGCTTATACCAGATCACCTCTGACACTGCTTATACCAGATCACCTCTGACACTGCTTATACCAGATCACCTCTGACACTGCTT
This sequence comes from Allobates femoralis, assembly GCA_033576535.1. Lineage (NCBI taxonomy): Eukaryota > Metazoa > Chordata > Amphibia > Anura > Aromobatidae > Allobates > Allobates femoralis. The sequence continues at coordinate 187,506,925 of JARQOC010000008.1, forward strand.
ATACCAGATCACCTCTGACACTGCTTATACCAGATCACCTCTGACACTGCTTATACCAGATCACCTCTGACACTGCTTATACCAGATCACCTCTGACACTGCTTATACCAGATCACCTCTGACATGCTACACCAATACCTCTGCACTGCTTAAGATCACCTCTGACACTGCTTATACCAGATCACCTCTGACACTGCTTATACCAGATCACCTCTGACATGTTATACCAGATCACCTCTGACACTGCTTATACCAGATCACCTCTGACACTGCTTATACCAGATCACCTCTGCACTGTTATACCAGATCACCTCTGACACTGCTTTATACCAGATCACCTCTGACATGTTATATACCAGATCACCTCTGCACTGCTTATAAGATCACCTCTGACCTGTTTATACAGATCACCTCTGACACTGCTTATACAGATCACCTTGCATGTTATACGATCACCTCTGACACTGCTTATACCAGATCACCTCTGACACTGTTTAATCCCCTGCACGTTATACGAGATCACCTCTGACATGTTCAGATCACCTCTGACACTGCTTTATAGAAGATCACCTCTGGTACTGCTTTATACAGATCACCTCTGACACTGCTTAACCAGATCACCTCTGACACTGTTATACCAGATCACCTCTGACATGCTTTATACCAGATCACCTCTGACACTGCTATAAGATCACCTCTGACACTGTTATACCAGTACCCTGACATGTATCAACACCTCTGACCACTGTTTACTAGAGATCACCTCTGCACTGCTTTATACAGATCACCTCTGACACTGTTATACAGATCACTCTGACATGCTTATAAATCACCTCTGACACTGCTTATACAGATCACCTTCTACACTGTTATACGAGATCACTCGTTCTGGATCACCTGCATTTATACCAGATCACCTCTGACACTGTTATACGAGATCACCTCTGACACTGTTAACCAGATCACCTCTGACACTTTTATACGAGATCACCTCTGACATGCTTTATAAGATCACCTCTGCACTGTTATACAGAATCACCTCTGACACTGTTTATAGCAGATCACCTCTGACACTGCTTATAAGATCACCTCTGCACTGTTTATACCAGATCACCTCTGACACTGCTTATAGGAGATCACCTCTTGACACTGTTTACATAGAACTGACACCTGCTGTTTATAGAGATCACCTCTGGACACTGCTTATACAGATCACCTCTGACACTGCTTTATACAGATCACCTCTGACACTGTTTATACCAGATCACCTCTGACACTGTTATAGCAGATCACCTCTGCACTGCTTTATACAGATCACCTCTGACACTGCTTAACAGATCACCTCTGCACTGTTATACGAGATCACCTCTGCACTGTTTATACAGATCACCTCTGCACTGTTATACCAGATCACCTCTGACACTGTTATACGAGATCACCTCTGGCACTGTTTATACCAGATCACCTCTGACACTGTTTAACCAGATCACCTCTGCACTGCTTATACCAGATCACCTCTGACAACTGCTTTATAGGAGATCACCTCTTGCACTGTTTATAGGAGATCACCTCTGCACTGTTTATACAGATCACCTCTGACATGTTTATAGGAGATCACCTTGCACTGTTTATAGGAGATCACCTCTGCACTGTTTATAAGATCACCTCTGCACTGTTTATAGATCACCTCTGGCACTGTATATAGGAGATCACCTCTGCACTGTTTATACCAGATCACCTCTGACACTGTTTATAGAGATCACCTCTGCACTGTTTATAGGAGATCACCTCTGCACTGTTTATAGGAGATCACCTCTGGCACTGTTTATGGAGATCACACTCTGCACTGTTATAGGAGATCACCTCTGACACTGTTTATAGCAGATCACCTCTGACACTGTTTTACAGATCACTCTGCATGTTATAGGATCACTCTGACACTGTTATAGGAGATCACCTCTGACACTGTTATAGAGAGATCACCTCTGGCACTGTTTATAGGAGATCACCTCTGGCACTGTTATACCAGATCACCTCTGGCACTGTTTTATACAGGATCACCTCTGACATGTTTATAGGAGATCACCTCTGCACTGTTATAGGAGATCACCTCTGCACTGTTTATACCAGATCACCTCTGACACTGTTCATAGGAGATCACCTCTGACACTGTTCATAGGAGATCACTTCTGACACTGTTCATAGGAGATCACCTCTGGCAGTGTTCATAGGAGATCACCTCTGGCAGTGTTCATAGGAGATCACCTCTGGCACTGTTTATGGAGGAGATCGCCTCTGGCTCTGTTTATAGGAGATCACCTCTGGCTCTGTTTATAGGAGATCACCTCTGGCTCTGTTTATGAGGGATCACCTCTTGCACTGATCATAGGAGATCACCTCTTGCACTGTTCATAGGAGATCACATCTTGCACTGTTTATAGGAGATCACTTCTGGCTCTGTTTATAGGAGATCACCTCTGGCTCTGTTTATAGGAGATCACCTCTGGCTCTGTTTATAGGAGATCACCTCTGGCTCTGTTTATAGGAGATCACCTTTGGCACTGTTTATACCAAATCACCTCTGACACTGTTCATAGGAGATCACCTCTGACACTGTTCATAGGAGATCACTTCTGACACTGTTCATAGGAGATCACCTCTGGCAGTGTTCATAGGAGATCACCTCTGGCACTGTTTATGGAGGAGATCGCTTCTGGCTCTGTTTATGGGAGATCACCTCTGGCACTCTTTATGGGAGATCACATCTGGCACTGTTTATGGGAGATCACATCTGGCACTGTTTATGGGAGAACTCTGCCTATGATATGTCGCCCTGAAACTATCACCGTCAAATTGCCTCCCAGTTGCGGCATGTAATTTGGGAATTTGGCGGCGATAAATCGCCTGTCGTCTGGTTCGTGATTCCTGAGCACTGCTCCAAAATCAGAGGCAATCATGAAGGCGAAATTCCCGGCTTTGTGGAATGTAAAGGAACCCTAAAAGAAATCAAGATAAATAATGTGGTAGCCAGTAACGGTTACTTTTGTAGACCAAGCAGAGGGAAAACTATGGAATTATGAAAAACAAACAAACAAAACAACCCTCCAATACATCAGTAGTATTTTGTTGCACCACCTCTGGCTTTTATAACAGCTTGCAGTCTCTGAGGCACGGACTTAATGAGTGACAAACAGTACTCATCACCAATCTGGCTCCAACTTTCTCTGATTGCTGTTGCCAGATCAGCTTTGCAGGTTGGAGCCTTGTCATGGACCATTTTCTTTAACTTCCACTAAATATTTTCCATTGGATTGAGATCCGGACTATTTGCAGGCCATTACATTGACCTTATGTGTCTTCTTTCAAGGAATGTTTTCACAGTTTTGGCTCTATGGCAGGATGCATTATCATCTTGATAAATGATTTCATCATCCCCAAATATCCTTTCAATTGATGGGATAAGAAAAGTGTCCAAAATATCAATGTAAACTTGGGCATTTATTGAAGATGTAATGATAGCCATCTCCCCAGTGCCTTTACCTGACATGCAGCCCCATATCATCAATGACTGTGGAAATTTGCATGTTCTCTTCAGGCAGTCATCTTTATAAATCTCATTGGAACGTCACCAAACAAAAGTTCCAGCATCATCATCTTGCCCGATGAAGATTCACGATTCATCACTGAATATGACTTTCATCCAGTCATCCACAGTCCACGATTGCTTTTCCTTAGCCCATTGTAACATTGTTTTTTCTGTTTAGGTGTTAATGATGGCTTATGTTTAGCTTTTCTATATGTAAATCCCATTTCCTTTAGGCGGCTTCTTACAGTTCAGTCACAGACATTGACTCCAGTCTCCTCCCATGAGTTCTCGTTCGTTTTGTTGTGCATTTCCTGTTTTGGAGACATATTGCTTCAAGTTTCCGGTCTTGATGCTTTGATGTCTTCCTTGGTCTTCCAGTATGTTTCCCTTTAACAACCTTCCCATGTTGTTTGTATTTGGTCCAGATTTTAGACACAGCTGACTGTGAACAACCAACATCTTTTGCAACATTGTGTGATGATTTACCTTCTTTTAAGAGTTTGATAATCCTCTCCTTTGTTTCAATTGACATCTCTGGTGTTGGAGCCATGATTCATGTCAGTCCACTTGGTGCAGCAGCTCTCCAAGGTGTGATCACTCCTTTTTAGATGCAGAGTAACGAGCAGATCTTATCTGATGCAGGTGTTAGTTTTGGGAATGAAAATTTACAGGGTAATTCCATAATGTTCCCTCTGCTTGGTCTACAAAAGTAACCGTTACTGACTAGCACATTATTTATCTTGATTTCTTTTAGTGTTTCTTAAAGCCATAAAGTTGCCATGTGAAATGACTTTAGTTTTGTTCAATGTCTGTGATCTGCTTTATTTCACAACATTAAACACCTGAATGAACATCCTCCGAGCCCGGGGATTCCAGACTTTTTGCCCGGGGTTGTACAATGCCCTGATTATAGGGGAATCCAGTCGTGTACTGTGTATAGGAGATCACCGTCTAGCACTCTGTATGGATTAACTCTATTTTGCACTGATTCTTGGATATCAGCACCTGTTGCACAGCTCTGCGGCTGGTGCTGTTATATGTGCCCACTGCTCGGCGTGCCTATTGTTACATACTATATGTTCTATTAATGCTGCTATTATATGCACCCGATGGCTTGTTCAGTTATAATGTATCAGACCTTTGTGAGCCTCGGTGACTTATCAGCTTTGTTTATTATCTTTTTCCATTAATCTTTTCCTGCAGTAAAACTTAGTGTTATATTTTTAGTTTTACGGGATATTAAATTTGGAAATGTATTTTTGTCCTGTATTTTCGCTCTTTCCATTATTCTGACTTTCCTCCTCTTTTGAGTTGTGATGACAGCGCGGTGGCGGTGAGGAATCGGTGCTCTCTGCTCCCGGTGACGGTAAAAGCACGGTGCGCTATCAGTGCAGTAAATTGTTTGTGCCCGTCCTCCCGCACGAGGGACATTAGAGAGTAATGCGCGGCTTTTGTCTATTCCTTATAATCACGGCTTTAGGTTTGAGTGGAGGAGAATGGATTAGTGTGAAGCGAGCAATCTACCTGTCCACCTCTCCGTAAGAAAACATCTGTGAGTGCAGCATGTGAATACAGAGCGGCGCCGCACACAAAGAGGCAGACGGCTATTGTGACAGGTGACGCAGGACGCCACTTCGGTTCTCTCCGAAAGCATCAGATTGTCCCATTATTTTCCATAGCACAATGTACGCCGCTGTGGTTACTGGGGAGATACAATGTATGTGCATAGAATGTGTCTTCACTGAGGGAGTCAGGGCTGTAAATGCCGCATGTAGCGCGCCGCACATACATCAAACTCACTTACATAGAAGAACGGAGACGTCTGATGTCTTCCGCAGTATTACATGCAACCGCAACCAGGGTGGGAGCCCAATCTACAGGAGCGTCTCAGTGCATTAAAATATCATCAAAAAGTGACTTTATCAGTCATGGCTTATATAGAGTCATTACACACACAGGGATCTATTTCATGTGTTTATTTCTGTTAATGTTGATGATTATGAAAACCCAAAGGTCATTATCTCAGAATATTAAAGCAGGGAGGATGAAGGGTCTGAGAGATAAAATATGACCTAAATAGGTATCACAGGCTTCACCTTGTGTGGTTGTGAGAGTCACAACCACTATAAAAGCAGTCCCCAGCGTGGTGCATATAGAGTAGGGAGGATGAAGGGATAAACACCGCGCTGCTGTATTCCACCAGACATCAAAGGGTGACTATAATATTGATTTATTAGTCAACGTATTTCAGGAGTCCCTGATGGCAATATGATATTGATTTGTCCTGAGGAAGAGGCCGGGAGCCCTGAAATGTGTGTACATGTAATGTGTGTATCTGTTGAGCAAATGACCAAATGTTTTCATAATCACCTAGAAATATCTCAGACTTAACACACACTACACACATGCCTCAGAAACACACAGTGGCATGTAGAGGTCAGAGCTGCAGCTAAGAGCACACACCTCCTCCCCCCTCCTTTCTCCTCTGTCTGCAATGAGTCACACAACAGACAGAGGAGGGCAGTGCAGTGATACATGAATATTCATTCCTGGGGTGTTGGCAGCAGAGAACTCGCTGAGAGTTACAGATGGAATTAATCTTTTATTTTGCAATTTACAGAGGATAGGAGGGAAGCATAAATAATAGAAATACTTGAATAGAGAGAGCTTAGAGAGAGGAATTAGAAAATGATAGCCGTTACATATGGATTTTTGACCTGACAGATTCCCTTTAAGCAGATCTATCAGTGAAGTCAAATCTTTTGGGGTAAAAGAACGGGTTGCCTGCTTGTCTCTGAGCTTCTTCTTCCAGCTCGTATGACCAGGGGCATAACTAAAACAGATGCAGGAGTTGCAATCACATTCGGGCGAAGTCCCTTTGGCCTATAGAAAAAACTAATGCTACTAAAGATTTGCAACAATTGGGGGCCCCGTTGGAGCTTTTGCACCGGATCCCATGAGCGTCAAGTTACTCCGCTGCATATGACTGTATGTCCAAGACAGAATGTAAAAGATCCGGTTCTGTCGCACTGCAGGGATCGAGTGGGATGGACTCCCCCCCAACCATTCATCCATTAATGAGATTTCCTGAAAAGCAGATCAGCAATGTAATATTCTAGAATTTGCCTTATATCTTCAGCATTAGGAACATTGTGTCACCTTAGAACAAAATCAACAAACTCCTCTAGATCCCACGAGGATCTGAGGTCTCCGGTAATCAGGAGCTCATAATTCCCCACATCGTCCTCCGTCCCCTCCGTGCACTCGTCATAAACACGCTCTATATATGCAGATTACAGACGCCATTTTTATTACACCATAAAATAGTTTTTATTCGTTTTTTATTCCCTCCCATAGAGGATAATTAGTTGAGAAATCTGAAACGTAATTATACAATATCTATATTTCCTGATTCCACTGAATAATATTGCAAAAAGAAAAGACACGAGGCTCAGAGGAGATGTAATTCCCTCAATTCTCCATGACTGACATTTAACAGTGTGAACGTGAGCGCAGCTCCGGGACACTGAATGCAGCTTTTTTTTTTTTTTTTTAGCTTTTTTGATACATTGTAAACAGTGTAAAAAACACATAAATAATTCAGCACAGGACACAGATGAGCGTTACAGCGGTCAGAAGAAGCTGCAGACCGCCGAGGGTCAGTGCTGGATTATATGGAGGGCAGAAGAGGCGAGAGCCCCAAAGCCGTCACCATCTACCAGTCCTCGCCCTCCGCTCAGGATACGGGTTATATTGTGGCACGGAGCCGTTCACCTGCTTTATATTAGATTTCACTATTTACACTCTATATCATACTTCTATGGTTATTATCTTCCCCTTTTGTTATTTGCTTTTTGTTAGTAAACATCATGTATCTACTGATCCCCTGTACATTACACTGTGACCACAGACAGGTAACAGTATATACCTCCAAGTCTCAGGAGACGGAGAAACTGGGACTAGTATGAGAGTATCAATAGTGGAATGATATACATACTGTATATTGTAACATCAGAAGCGTTACTGCACAAACCTCTACAAAAACATGTGCACAAACCTCTACACAATCCTCTGCTCAAACGTCTGCAAAAATCCATGCACAAACCTCTACACAAATGTCACAGAGTGGTACAGCATTAAGGGAATCAGGTATCAGGACGGTAAGATGGGTTAAGGGTGTTCAGGGAGCCTAGTCTGACCCTTAGACTGGGGGTCCCTGGCTCACCCTGCTCCCAAAGGTACCATAGAAGGTGAGGAGGTCTGGGTCGCCACCCTTGCCCTATGCTCCTGATCAGCCCTAGGCTAAAAGCCCCTACCTCCACCCATGGATCGGGAAACAGCAACTTCTCCAAGGAAGGTAAACTACAGGCAGGATCAGCATGAAAGCAACAGCACACACTGCTCTACGTCCTAACAGCACACACGATCAAGGCAGAGCGAACTCTATTTGTGACACCCGGTGGAAGGAGGTGGAACTACTTAAAGGCTGAGGGAACAGAGAACAGAATGTTATGACATACCCCCCCACCTGCAGAGCTGCACAGCAATACAGCAGCATGTGCAGATTAATTCTCAATGTACCAAAGGAAATTAACTCAGATTTAAACCACAGCAGCAACAAACATGGACTGCAGAGCAGTCAATACATGACAACAATCCTCTGCACTCAAGGCAAAGTATACTATATATATCTACATCACCAGACACTGTACAGAGGTAGAGGTCATCTCCCGCCAGCCCCTGGCCAGTTGGGCTCTCCGGTTGGCCATATGGCTCCTGTGATTTTGCTCTGTAGTTTCTAAGCATTCATACATAGCCTGATAATACTGATCTCAGATGGGGTCCAGAGACATAAATCTGGCATTTACCCCATGATATCGGAGTGTGCACTCTGCACTTTATGTAGCTGAGCAGAGGAGTGTGTGCGGTGACTGCGGAGGGCGTCCAGACATGATGAACAGTGCAGTGAGTGAGGATTAAAGGGAATCTATCAGCAGGTTTTAGCCACCTAATCTGGGAGCAGCATAATGGAGGGGCAGAGACCCTGACTCCAGCAATGTGTTACTTCTTGGGCTACTTGTTGTAGTTTTATCAGCAGGAGATTAACGCTAGAGGACCACCATGTTTCCCTGAAAATAAGACATGATTTTATATTCATTTTGGCTTCATAAATGGTCTTTTTTCAGGGGATATTTTATGTTTTACATTGGCCAATAAAGAAAAAAAAATATTCACTTCCTTCCCCCGCCCCTAATCCCGTCCACACCTCTGTGATGGCATCAGTGATCCCCTCAGATGGCCATATTATTGCCCGAGGATCGCAATGTAATGCTTGCACTGGCTGACGGCTCTTCTGACCTGAGTGTGATAGCTGCATAGAGATATACGCTGTCCTGCTCGGGTCTGGAGAGCCGCCAGCCAGTGCAAGCATTGCATTGCGATCCTTGGGTAGTAATATGGCCACCTGAGGGGATCACCGCTGTCGGTAAAAAGGGGTGGGCGGGGGAAGGGGGTGATATTGTTGGATTTCTCTTGGCATCAATCTGTCTGATTATTTTCTAATAGCATTCAGTAAGATAACACGATGGATGGAGTCATGCGGGGCATCATGTGGGTGTATTACGGGGTGTAGTGCAGGGCATCATGCAGGGGATAGTGCAGGGTGTAGTGTGGGGCGTCATGTGGGGCATCATGTGGCTGTAGTGTGGGGCATCATGTGGGGCATAGTGCAGGGTGTTGTATGGGGCATCATGTGGGCATAGTGCGGGGTGTAAGGTGGGGCATCAAGCGGGTGTAGTGAGGGGCGTCATGCGGGGTGTAGGGTGGGGCATCATGTGGGGCATAGTACAGGGTGTAGTGCAGGGTATCATGCAAGGCATAGTGCAGGGTGTAGTGTGGGGCATCAAGCAGGGTGTAGGGTGGGACATCATGCGGGGTGTAGGGTGGGGCATCATGCGGGGCATAGTGCAGGGTGTAGTGTGGGGCATCATGCGGGGTGTAGGGTGGGACATCATGTGGGTGTAGTGCGGGGTGTAGTGCGGGGCATCATGCAGGTGTATTGCGGGTGTAGTGAGGGGCGTCATGCATGGCGCAGTATGTTACATGAAGCCATTCCCTACCTGCCGTCTGCAGTATTATTACTGGTATTTTTTTATGTTTTCCTGACTGACAGCAATCAAATAGTTAAAAGCGACACAATGTCCTCCGATACGCGTCGGTTTCTGGAGGGGGCCGACTCCTCTGATTTCAGCCTTGACCTTTCCTTACTGTCAGATTATAACAATTTACTTCACTTTTAGTCATTTGAGAACGTTGTAAACATCGGCCAACAATCTCCTTATTGCTGTCTAAATCATGACCTTTCCACATGACAGATGACAAGCAAAATCTCCATCGTGAGGATCCTCCGAGAACGGATCAAGAAGAAAGAATCAGAAACCAACAACTAAGAGGATCCGGAGAGGGAGAGGCCAGGAAGACCGGGAGACCCCACATAATGTGCACGAGGGTGCACCGATACACATGGAATCCATTATATCATCTATTCATGATGTCATGATGGGATTCTTGCATTATGTTGGAATGTCATTTGCTTGTAATGATGTCATCTACGTGTGATGTCACAACTAGGGATGGGCGAATCTACTCGCTAGGACTCGTTACTCGGCGAGTAGTAAGGGACTCGCAGGACTCGGTACTCTGCGAGTTTCCCAGTGATTACTCGCACGAGTCCAATGCAAATCAATATCAATCCTAGTTTTGTCAGAAACGCTGACAAAACTAGGATTGCCATTGTTTGCATTAGACTCGGCTACTGTGCCAGTGATAGCAGGGAAACTCGCAAATAACTGCTGTTTCTTTGCGAGCCGAGTCCAGCTGTCTTCTCTGTGCAGGCTGCCAGCTCCAGGGTCCTAGAGCCCGCCTGCTCACAGACATTATGTAGCAGTGCTGAGATTGTTCTCAGTCTGCTCATTCCCTGTGCATAGACATCTATCTATACACAGGGGATGTAGCAGAGAGGACATCGCGTTTTGGACTACGTCGGACGGAAGAGGATTTTTTTAATTAAAGATGGAGTCCCTAATGGCTTTTTTTTTATTTCAAATAAAAATTTTTCTCTGTGTTGTGTTTTTTTAACCCTTTATTGGAGATTCTTAGTGGCTGGGTCAAACGTGGCCTGACATTAAGAATCTTGGGCTTAATACCAGCTTGTATAACAAAGCTGGTATTAACCCCTTTATTACCCAGCGTGCTACCGCCACCAGGGCCGCTGGAAGAGCGGGGTTCAGCGCCAGAGGATGGCGCTTCAATGAACGCGCCATCTTCTGGGGCGGCTGTGGGCTGCAATTTGCAGCAGGGGGTGCCCAGAAAGCTTGGGCATCCCTGCGCTGCGGATTCCAGCCCCCAGCTGCTTAGCTGTACCTGGCTAGAAATAGAAATTGCGCGGAGCCCCACGCATTTTTTTTTTATTATTTAATGAATTTAGAGTCAGAGGTCAGAGTCGGAGTCTCAGAGTCGGAGTCTCAGAGTCGGAGTCGCTCAGAGTCGGAGTCGCTCGAGTCGAGTCCTCGGAGTCGAGTGCCTCGGAGTCGGAGTCCTCATCGGAGTCTTTCGGAGTCGGTCGGAGTCATTCGCTCGGAGTCGGAGTCGTCTCGGAGTCGGAGTCGTCTCGGAGTCGATCGAGTCGGAGATCGTCTCGGAGTCGAGTCGGAGTCGGAGTCGTCTCGGAGTCGAGTCGGAGTCGGAGTCGTCTCGGAGTCGGAGTCGTCTCGGAGTCGTCTCGGAGTCTCGGAGTCGTCTCGGAGTCGGAGTCGTCTCGGAGTCGGAGTCGACTCGGAGTCGATCGAGTCGAGTGTCTCGGAGTCGTCGTCTCGGAGTCGGAGTCGTCTCGGAGTCGGAGTCGTCTCGGAGTCGGAGTCATCTCGGAGTCGGAGTCGTCTCGGAGTCGGAGTCGGAATCATCTCGGAGTCGGAGTCGGAGTCGTCTCGGAGTCGGAGTCTGAGTCGTCTCGGAGTCGGAGTCGTCTCGGAGTCGGAGTCGTCTCGGAGTCGGAGTCGTCTCGGAGTCGGAGTCGTCTCGGAGTCGGAGTCGGAGTCAAAAAAATGTGTGGGGCTCCGCGCAATTTCTATGTCTAGCCAGGTACAGCTAAGCAGCTGGGGGCTGGAATCCGCAGCGCAGGGATGCCCAAGCTTTCTGGGCACCCCCCGCTGCAAATTGCAGCCCGCAGCCGCCCCAGAAGATGGCGCGTTCATTGAAGCGCCATCCCCTGGCGCTGAACCCCGCTCTTCCAGCGGCCCTGGTGGCGGTGGCACGCTGGGTAATAGAGGTTAGAGCCAGCTTTGTATTATCAGCTGGCCCTAAGCCTCAAATTTATGGCGGTCACGCCAATATTAGACATGACCGCCATGAATTTCTATTAAATTGTTTTAAAAAAAAAACACAACACAGAGAAATTTTTTTATTAGAAATAAAAAAAAAAGCCATTAGGGACTCCATCTTTAATTAAAAAAATCCTCTTCTGTCCGACGCAGTCCAAAACGCGATGTCCTCTCTGCTACATCCCCTGTGTATAGATATAGATGTCTATGCACAGGGAATGAGCAGACTGAAAACAATCTCAGCACTGCTACATCATCTCTGTGCACAGACATTCATGTCTGTACACAGGGAATGAGCAGACTGAGAACAATCTCAGCACTGCTACATCAGGCAGCAGGCAGGCTCTAGGACCCAGGAGCTGCACAGAGCAGACAGGACTCTTCTCTTATCTGTGCGAGTTTCCCAGCGATTACTTACAAAGTAAACAAGTCCAATGCAAATAAATGACAAAACTAGGATTGCTTCAGGCTGAAGCTTCCGAGACACATCTGCGATTTGTAAATCTCACACTACTCGCTATTACTCGCTTTCCCATTCATTAACATTGGACTCGCTAGACTCGCAACGAGTAGCGAGTCCTGGGCTCGGACTCGCTAGAGTCAAGCGATTCCGAGTAATTTAGGATTCGCCCATCACTAGTCACAACACTAGTCTTGTGTTACCTTTACACTATGATGCCACATACAGATAATGAATATCTGAGAACCAGGACAAAGTATCCGACAGGTGCTTTGTCTTAGTTTAAGGGGTACGCCAAGAAATGTAATAAAAATAAAGTATATTTAAATATTACATATTGTATTAAATACCTTTATTACACTAAAATGTAGCAAAAGTACAATCTTTAGTTAGTGCAGTATCAAGGTTTGAAATATGTCAGCTCCCAGCAGTTTCCCAGTTGTCCCACATCTTAGGACAGACTACGTAAAGACATCTGCTCGAGACAGACGGGGTGAGTGCAGCATCTTGTCTGGTAACGTCAATGTGTTCCTCTATTCACTGAACCTGATAGGAGAAGCGGAAGACAGTTTGTATACTTTATTGCAGGAGCTACACACCATCCCCCTGCCTCCAACAAGCCTGTCAGGCTCATGGGAAAAGTGATCAATCTTCTGTTTTAGTCTGCACTCTGCTCCTCCATTTGTCTGTCGGGTTCAGTGAATAGAGGAATCCATGTTCACAATACCTGATAGGATGCTGAACTCACTCCGTCTGTCTCCAGCAGATGTCTTTACCAAGCTCATCCTAAGACGTGGGATGGCTGGAAAACTGCTGGGAGCTGACATATTTAAATTCCAGCACTAACTAAAGATTACCTTTGTGCTACATTTTTGTGTACTAAATGTGTGAAGAATATGGGAGCTATACTTCGGACATGCTGATTAATCATAATCCCAACATATCTATGGTTGCAGACATAGATATCGGCACATATTTAGTCACTCTCTGGAATCTAGCTACATGCATCTATTGTCAGAGTAGCCATCTGAACCGGGATGTCACATCCACTAGCAGATCGACAAGTGCCAAAAATTAATTAAGAAGCCAGGACTCCGAGTCTCTGGCAGGATAGAAGTCCTGAGCTTCAAACAGACCTATGTAATTTAGCTGAGACAGCTTACTCAGGACTGCAGACTCGCCAACACCGTGACATTAGACAGAATTATGAAAATACTGTATATTCTTGTCCTACACTAATCAATGATATTACTGAAATCGTGAGAGCAAGTTACACACACATATCGGGCTCGATTTCTTCTAGCACCCTGGGTTTGGGAGTTGTGGAAAATAGCAGAAGCCAGATAGAGAAGATGTGTTTTAGCTCCATGCATAAGGAAGATCCAGCTGGATCCTATGGTCCCAGAACCATTTCCCTCAGACCTCCCGGTGAGAAGTTATGACCCATTACAATTTTTGGGAATCTTTTAGCTTGGAGGTCAGGGAGGGAATTCAAGGACAGCCTGGGATCAGAGAGGGAGTGACCAGCCCAGGGGTAAAGAATGACTGCTCATATTCCTCTAGTTGTTCACTTCTGGGGAAGGTCATATCATTGTGTACTAGTTTGATATTAATTCATTTTAATCAACATTATATAGACAATTCTACTAGTTACTTTACGTCATATAATGAAAGCATTTAAAATTGTTTCTTTCCATTACCGTATATACTCGTGTATAAGCCGAGTTTTTCAGCCCAAAAATTGGGCTGAAAAGTCCCCCCCTCGGCTTATACACGGGTCAATACGGTAACTCAGGCTGGAGGAGGCGGGGGGAGGCTGCTGTATGAGCAGCCCCGTCACGTGGGGCCGCTCATTATATATGCACTGCTTCCCCTGTCAATCAGCGGCAGGGGGAAGCAGTGCATATATGCCCCCAAATGCTGGCCCTCGTCCCCCTCCGTTATAAGCCCCCCCCGCTGCTTAAGTTACCATCCCTGTGTGCTCCAACCTCAGCAGCATCCGGGGTCATGTGACCGGCCGGTCGCATGACGTCATCGCTACTGGCCGGGGACCCCGGATGCAGCAGAGGACGGGAGCGTGGAGGACCGGCGCGGAGCAGAAGACCAGGGATGGTAACTTAAGCAGCCGGGGGGGGATACTTATAACGGAGGGGGATGAGTGTCAGCATTTGTGGGCATATATAACTCACTGCTGGGGCCTGTATATACCTGTGGGGCTGCTGTATACCACTGGGGCTGCTGTATACCTCTGGGGCTGCTATATACCTCTGGGGCTGCTGTATACACCTCTGGGGCTGCTGTATACCACTGGGGCTGCTGTATACCTCTTGGGCTGCTATATACCTCTGGGGCTGCTATATACCTCTGGGGCTGCTGTATACAACTGGGGCTGCTGTATACCTCTTGGGCTGCTATATACCTGTGGGGCTGCTGTATACCTCTGGGGCTGCTGTATACACCTCTGGGGCTGCTATATACCTCTGGGGCTGCTGTATATACCTCTGGGGCTGCTATATACCTCTGGGGCTGCTGTATACCACTGGGGCTGCTGTATATACCTCTGGGGGCTGCTGTATATACCACTGGGGAGGCTGCTGTATATACCACTAGGGAGGCTGCTGTATATACCACTGGGGAGGCTGCTGTATATACCACTGGGGCTGCTGCTGTATACTACCACTGGGGCTGCTGTATATACCTCTGTTGCTGCTGTATACTACCACTGGGGAGGCTGCTGTATATACCACTGGGGCTGCTGCTGTATATACCACTGGGGCCTGTATATACCACTGGGGAGGCTGCTGTATACCACACTGCTGGGGGCTGTATACTTGTGCTGGGGTCCACCCTCGGCTTATACACAAGTCAATAGGTTTTCCCAGGTTTTGGGGGCAAAAAGTTGGGGGGTCAGCTTATACACGAGTATATACGGTACATAAAATTTCTACAAAAGGAAAAAACAACTTATACAAATTGTCAGTTGTGAAGTTAGCATATCAACATTTTGTTTTGTAAACCTTCTATACCCCTATTGAGGTTATTCCAAATTTTCTCATCTAGGGTAAGTTAAACAAATTCCACACATATTTTACTATTTGCTCAACTTCTGTCCCATACATTCTTGCTATGTATGCTCAATGGAATTTCAGTCTTTTACCCAGTGAAAAGATGAAGACATCTGAATATGAACCATTAGCCTTTTTAGTACCTTGCGTGCAAGAGCGAGAAGTCAGCAGGTTGTCTGTTGTTAACAAATTGTATTCAAGCTTATATAGACAATTCTAGAAGTTACTGTATGTCATCTATCTAAAGCATTTAAAAATGGTTCAAAGGCAAACACTGCTTATGCAATTTGTCATTTACACAGGAGGTTTTGCTAACAATATTTTCCTTTGTAACCTTTTTACACCCCTATTGTGGTTAATTCAAACTTTTTATCTAGGGAAAATGTATCAAATTTCATACATATTTTACTATTTGCTCAACTTCTGTCCCATACATTCTTGCTATGTATGCTCAATGGAATTTCAGTCTTTGACCAAGCGAGAAGATGAAGACATCTGAATTTGAAGCATTAGTCTTATTATCTTACTAGCAAGGAGACAAGTCAGCAGTTTGTCTGAGGTTAACACATTTTATTCAACCCTATATAGACAATTCTAGAAGGCTACTTTACGTCATCTATCTAAAGCATTTAAAAATGGTTCTTTTAATTAGTTATAATTTCTACAAAAGGAAAATACAGCTCATGCAAATTTTTAGTTGCGAAGTTTGCCTACCAACATTTTCCTTTGTAAACTTTCTACACCCCTATTGGGGTTAATCCAAACTTTCTTATCTAGGGTAAATTCAACAAATTCCATACATATTTTACTATATGCTTAACTTCTGTCCCATACATTCTTGCTATGTTTGCTCAATGGAATTTCAGTCTTTGACCAAGTGAGAAGATGAAGACATCTGAATTCGAAGCATTAGTCTTATTATTTTGCTAGCAAGAGAGACAAGTCAGCAGGTTGTCTGAGGTTAACACATTTTATTCAACCTTATATAGACAATTCTAGAAGGCTACTTTACGTCATCTATCTAAAGCATTTAAAAATGGTTCTTTTAATTAGTTATAATTTCTGCAAGGGAAAATACTGCTCATGCAAATTGTCACTTACGAAGTTTGCCTAACAACATTTTCCTTTGTAAACTTTCCATCTTGGTTATTCCAGACTTTCTTTCCTAAGGTAAATTCAACAAATTCCATCCATATTTTACTATTTGCTCAACTTCTATCCCATACATTCATGCTATGTATGCTCAATGGAATTTCAGTCTTTTACCAAGTGAGAAGATGAAGACATCTGAATATGAAGCATTAGTCTTATTAGTATCTCGCTAGCAAGAGGGACAAGTCAGCAGGTTGTCTGAGGTTAACACATTTTATTCAACCTTACATAGACAATTCTAGAAGTTACTTTATGTCAACTAACTAAAACAGGTAAATTCAACACATTCCATACATATTTTACTATTTGCTCAACTTCTGTCCAGTAAATTCTTGCTAAAACTTCTTTAACTGATTATAAATGAATATACTAATTATATGCACAGATAATGAATAAATGATATATTTATTTACAGATTATTATAAGTCACTCCCTTCATGGTCCAATGTGCAGACAGATGCGGTATGGACATAATAGGGCGAGTTTTGCTGACCGCCTTCCTGATAGCCTACATCTCCAATTTGCGATTGTGCCAAGTCCCAGACTCACGACACCTTTTCCTCTTCTGGCTCAGGGTCTGGGACATCGGAAGTATAAATAGCAGATCATGTGAGAAATGGACAGCAAAGCCGCGCACTAATCAGATAGAAGCCTCATTAATGTCATGGCACATTAGCGCTCGGGTAAATGTGAACGTTTTCCTATTGCAGAACTTTGTTGGTGAGAAGTTTGGATTACGTAGACAACTTAATGCTCAATTATCTGAGAATGAGGCCACACAATCTGAATCATCATCAGGAATATTCCATTAGTCCCTCCAGCGATGTCTTCCCAACATTGATTACAGAGAGAGGTAAAAGCAGACTGCAGCTGATTGCCTGTCAAGGTGATTAGATCATAATTCCTGACATTTATGACATGAAAACTTAGATGATGAGATTGCAGAGGAAAGATAATGGAGGAACCATTAAATCAGCAATTTCATTGGGCCCAAAAAGAACCGACTGTATATAGAAAAGTAATAGGAGATTGAACACTTCTGAAGGTGAACACAACACTGACACTCTATAGACAGTCTGCAGAACTGACGGAGATAACCTGAGGAATAAAGAGTCTGACTCAACTAACACAACACTGACACTCTATAGACAGTCTGCCGAACTGACGGAGATAAGCTGAAGAATAAAGAGTCTGACCCAACTAACAAAACACTGACACTTAATAGATAGTCTGCCGAACTGACGGAGATAACCTGAGGAATAAAGAGTCTGACCCAACTAACAAAACACTGACACTCTATAGACAGTCTGCAGAACTGACGGAGATAACCTGAGGAATAAAGAGTCTGACCCAACTAACAAAACACTGACACTTTATAGACAGTCTGCCGAACTGACAGAGATAACCTGAGGAATAAAGAGTCTGACCCAACTAACAAAACACTGATACTCTATAGACAGTCTGCCGAACTGACGGAGATAACCTGAGGAATAACGAGTCTGACCCAACTAAGAAAACACTGACACTTTATAGACAGTCTGCTGAACTGACGGAGATAACCTGAGGAATAAAGAGTCTGACCCAACTAACACAACACTGACACTCTATAGACAGTCTGCGGAACTGACAGAGATAACCTGAGGAATAAAGAGTCTGACCCAACTAACAAAACACTGACACTCTGTAGACAGTCTGCCGAACTGACGGAGATAACCTGAGGAATAAAGAGTCTGACCCAACTAACACAACACTGACACTCTATAGACAGTCTGCGGAACTGACGGAGATAACCTGAGGAATAAAGAGTCTGACCCAACTAACAAAACACTGACACTCTATAGACAGTCTGCAGAACTGACGAGATAACCTGAGGAATAAAGAGTCTAACCCAACTAACAAAACACTGAGGGCACACTGGATACAAAAGATCAATAGGGTCTTACCCCAACAAACAGAAAAGGTCAGGGCTCCTCACTCACCTTGTGGGATTGTGTGACCCACAAAAGCCTAGAGAGCTGCCACACAATCCACGTGCACTGAGGCAGACGAGTATACAGGACCTGGGTCACAGTATTGGAAAAAACCTGCGCTGCTGTGCAAAGACGAAAGTCAACACTGATGTCCGATACATTAAAGGGAACCAACCACCTAAAAATCCCTATCTAACCTATTAATATCTGTCCTTGGAGCCTAAAATTACTATTCTAACCATCCCTGACTGACTAAATCTACCTAACTAGATGAACAATAAATCACTTTTTATACTTACCAAATCCTTGTCTGATGGGCGTTCCTCCAGGGTCTTTGACAGATAGGCAGGGTCTCCTCGCCGCGCTCGCACCCGCCTTGCTGCTGTCCATCTTCTTTCCAGGGTGGCATCTTCTTCCAGGAGGAGTCAAATTACCCACCCATCGCATCCTCACAATGGGCGGGTCACGTGCTGCAGGCCCCGCGTCACTTCCACCCGCCGCGTTACTGGTACACCCAGGCCGGCTTCAGAGCATGCGCAGATGGCATGCTGAAGCCGGCCTGGGCGCATCATGGACCAAGCGAAGCGGCGGGCGGAAGTGACGCGGGGCCTGCAGCACGTGACCCGCCCATTGTGAGGATGCGATGGGCGGGTAATTTGAATCCTCCTGGAAGAAGGAGTCAAACCCTAACCTAGTTAGACAGAACACAGGGGGAGGGAGTGAATAAGAAATGAACATTTACATACTGCAAACTATTCAGCAGTGAAAGTAAAGAGCCGGACTAGTGAAGCAGCTGCCTGCAGGGTGTGAAGCTGCTTATAGCAAGAGAACTACAAAGGGTACAGTAACAATTTTTACATATTCTGACAGGTCTGCCCAGACACTATTCATGGGTACTGTTAGTATCATACTGAAAAATGACCTGACAGAGGCCCTTTAAGTCCTGAAGAGGATAAGTCGACTTCACACGACAGACAAGCAAATAAACATATGTGGTATCTCCATAACTGTAGCAAACTGTGGAGTAAATGTATCACATTGTGTGTGATAGATCCGGAGAGCGGAGATACTAATACTGTGGATATTGTGGACACATCTATAAACATCACTGCGGAGCAATGAGTGAAGACAATAAATAGTTGTAATAGTCCATTATTATTATTATTATTACTATCCACTTTACTACTACTATTAATGCTGCAATGACTCCTGCTGATAATAATTGCCCGGGCACCGGTATAGTTACTTATGGTAATTGCTGGATATGTCATTCAGCAAAAATAAATCTAAATATTAGAAGAAAAGTGCAAAGCTGACAATGCAGGATCCAGTGTCACCGGTAATAGCGGAGATTGACTGCGAGCGCGGAGTGTGATCATCTGCATCCATCTCCTGCTCTGTCAATCACCGGCCACAATTCATCATAATAACCCACTTATTAAGGTAAAGTCCTCTCACCGGAGACTGAACGAAAGGAAGATGCAGAGAAAAGCTGCATTTACATTTGTAAAGTCGAGTATTGGAAGCCGTGATATCATTCACCGTGAAGAATAAAGGACGTTGGATATCGGAGCGCGCGGTGCGATCTCAGCTCATCATCTGATGCAGAATGCAGAGAAATGATGTGTACAACTGTGTAAGGTTGGTGTCACACTGGCGCATGCAAACGCCGCGCACCGAAAGCAGCCAAACGCTTGCGCACTGTGCGCTATGTTTAACAGCGCGGGAGATTTATACAGCTGTCAGATCAGCTGTTTCTTCAAATCTCCTGCTCTGACACCGGCAGGAGATCAGCTTTGGCCGGGAGGAGGAGATCTCTGCCGCTGATCTCCTCCCGGCCACCCCCGAGACAGTTGATTGGCTGCCTGGGCTGCATACTAATGTGAACATGTGAACAGTGGTTAGCACTGTATGGTGGCTCAGTGGTTAGCACTGTATATGGTGGCTCAGTGGTTAGCACTGTATATGGTGGCTCAGTGGTTAGCACTGTATATGGTGGCTCAGTGGTTAGCACTGTATATGGTGGCTCAGTGGTTAGCACTGTATATGGTGGCTCAGTGGTTAGCACTGTATATGGTGGCTCAGTGGTTAGCACTGTATACGGTGGCTCAGTGGTTAGCACTGTATATGGTGGCTCAGTGGTTAGCACTGTATGGTGTGGCTCAGTGGTTAGCACTGTATATGGTGGCTCAGTGGTTAGCACTGTATGGTGGCTCAGTGGTTAGCACTGTATATAGTAGATCAGTGGTTAGCACTGTATATGGTGGCTCAGTGGTTAGCACTGTATGGTGGCTCAGTGGTTAGCACTGTATATGGTGGCTCAGTGGTTAGCACTGTATGGTGGCTCAGTGGTTAGCACTGTATATGGTGGCTCAGTGGTTAGCACTGTATATAGTAGATCAGTGGTTAGCACTGTATATGGTGGCTCAGTGGTTAGCACTGTATGGTGGCTCAGTGGTTAGCACTGTATACGGTGGCTCAGTGGTTAGCACTGTATGGTGGTTCAGTGGTTAGCACTGTATACGGTGGCTCAGTGGTTAGCACTGTATGGTGGCTCAGTGGTTAGCACTGTATATGGTGTCTCAGTGGTTAGCACTGTATGGTGGCTCAGTGGTTAGCACTGTATATAGTGGCTCAGTGGTTAGTACTGTATACGGTGGCTCAGTGGTTAGCACTGTATATGGTGGCTCAGTGGTTAGCACTGTATATGATGGCTCAGTGGTTAGCACTGTATATGGTGGTCAGTGGTTAGCACTGTGTATAGTGGCTCAGTGGTTAGCACTGTATGGTGGCTCAGTGATTAAAACTGCAGCCTTATAGTCATGGGGTTCTGACTTCAATTCCCTCCAAGGACAACATACGTAAAGGGTTTGTATGTTCTCCCTGTGTTCGCCTGAGTTTCCTCCCACATTTCAGTGACTGACAGGGAATGTAGATTGTGAGCCCCAATGGGGACAGCATTACTGATGTATGTAAAGTGCTGTGGAATTCATAGTGATTTATAACTGAATTAATATTATGAGGAGCTATTGGAAAGCAAAGGCTCATACATACATTGCTCTCTCCTGTGTCCGTCCCTTTTATTTTATTGGAAATTTAAAAATAACAATGGAAAGAAAACAATTGTGTGATTACAGGACAGTTACAATGTATCCAGTGGATGAGTCTCAGCACAGGCTCCTGTTTATATAGAGACAATGTGAACTGCACAGAAACCAGGCAGATGTGACCGAGGCCATAAATCACCAGTCTTCTGGCTGTGACTCGGAGATGATCTGCTCCAGATGTTTCTCATGACACTTTCTGCACATCCTTCATAGACTTTTCACATGACAGATGGACGGTGTCAGGGATTCTGCATCCGCCGGTCACCACAATTTATATTTTCTGTTGCACCGAAGTGATACTTGTACCCTAAATGCACTTGATCCACCCAGGGCCATGGGGTACCCGGTTCCGGGCGTTGATTTACTGGGGATGTCATGAAGCCTGTTCCCCAGTCCCGTGGCCCTGGTGGTCGCTGAAAATGGGGAACAGTTAATGAAATGGGATAGCGACTCGTGACGCCACCTACGGCTCTGGTAAGGTTACCGGCGCTGCTGGACAGTCCTCCGGGGTGATGGTGAAGCAGCAAGCTGGTTTCACTGACAGTAGGTGGAGCGAGATCCCTGGGGCAGTCGTGGATGATGGGAGTTGTCTATGGAGGGAGTAGGATCAGAAGCCACAATAACAGTCTCACACACAGGGTTGTTGTTCTGTACTTTTACTGATGTTGCTGTTCAATGTTAAGTCCAGGATACAGTCCGGGTAGGCTAGGAGTAGTTCGGGATCTCCACATCCGATGAGTTATGAAGCCTCCCTGTTACGCTGTGTGTGTGCCATAGTCCTGGGCTATCTGAAGCTAGGCCCTGACCAGGGGCTGGCTGGCAGATCTTGCCCTGGGGGGCAGTCCACTTTTTCCAGCCAAGTGAGGACCGGGCCGGGGGGGGGGGGGGGGGAAGGAAGGGTGCTAGCACTCCAGAGGCCAAGTGAAGAGCGGGCAGGGTGCTAACGCTGTGGAGGCCAAGTAAGAGCGGGGAGGGGCGGGTGGGGTGCTAGTGCTCCAGAGGCCAAGTGAAGAGCGGGGGAGGTGATAACTCTCTGGAGTTCAAGTGAGAGCGTGGGGGGGGGGGTGCTAGCGCTCCAGAGGCCAAGTGAAGAGCGGGGGAAGGGGTGCTGGCGCTGCTTCACTCACCTGCCAACTGGCTGCTGCCACCGATCCAGTCCCGAATCACTGTTAGCCTCCACGCTGACGCCTGCGTCCCGCCTGCTACGTCCCGGGTCCCACTAACAGTCAAGTGAGTGCGCAGCAGCTCTCACTGTGGGGGCGACCCTAAACTAGGACTAAACCACCAGCCTGGGGTGCAAATGTCTCCCTGTCACCTGGGCCAGTCCGCCCCTGGCCCTGACCCTCTCCTGTGTCCTCACTTATATGGCAGGCTGTGAGAGCTCTGCTGTGGGCACCGCTGTATCCGCTGCGGTCCCGAGCTCTGCTGGGTGGCTGTGCCCCAAGTGCCAGAACCAGGAGACTTGAAGCCTCCCTGGTCTCCGGTCTTCACTGAAGGGCTGACTGGACCCCTGCAGTCTCGGACTCCGGTGTCCGGGCTGTCAATGTAGCTCTTGTGGGGCGAACAGGCTCAACTGTGCTCCCCCTGGCTAACTCGCCTCGCCTCTGACCCTCACTCTTGGGTGTCTCTCACACTGGCTAGGCTTCCCCTCTGGTACGGTCCTAGCACAGCACTGTTCACCAGGTGTCTTCCTCAGTGCTGCTCCATACTGAACTCCTCCCCCAGGCCTGAATTTATAGGGGACCTTGCCTGAAGTCGGCATGCAGAGCTCCCCTTCAGGTCTGGGGTGGAAGGTGTTGTGTGTTAGTTTACCTGATGTGAAAATCCCTCCCTGCACCAGGTGTTCCTGTGGCAACCGAACCGTGGAGTGGGGTGCCACACACTGAACCGTGGAGTGGGGTGCCACACACTGAACCGTGGAGTAGGGTGCCACACACTGAACCGTGGAGTGGGGTGCCACACATTGAACGGTGGAGTGGGGTGCCACACACTGAACCGTGGAGTGGGGTGCCACACACTGAACCGTGGAGTGGGGTGCCACACATTGAACCGTGGAGTGGGGTGCCACACACTGAACCATGGAGTGGGGTGCCACACACTGAACCGTGGAGTGGGGTGCCACACAATGAACCATGGAGTGGGGTGCCACACACTGAACCGTGGAGTGGGGTACCACACACAGAAACCGTGGAGTGGGGTGCTCACACTGAACCGTGGACTGGTGTGCCACACACTGAACCATGGAGTGGGGTGCCACACACTGAACCGTGGAGTGGGGTGCCACACACTGAACCGTGGAGTGGGGTGCCACACACTGAACCGTGGAGTGGGGTGCCACACACTGAACCATGGAGTGGGGTGCCACACACTGAACCGTGGAGTGGGGTGCCACACACTGAACCGTGGAGTGGGGTGCCACACACTGAACCGTAGAGTGGGGTGCCACACACTGAACCGTGGAGTGGGGTGCCACACACTGAAACGTGGAGTGGGGTGCCACACATTGAACCGTGGAGTGGGGTGTCACACACTGAACCTTGGAGTGGGGTGCCACACACTGAACCGTGGAGTGGGGTACCACACACTGAACCGTGGAGTGAGGTGCCACACACTGAACCGTGGAGTGGAGTGCCACACATTGAACCGTGGAGTGGGGTGCCACACACTGAACCATGGAGTGGGGTGCCACACACTGAACCATGAAGTGGGGTGGCACACACTGAACCGTGGAGTGGGGTGCCACACACTGAACCGTGGAGTGGGGTGCCACACACTGACAAAGCTCGATAGACTTGAGCATTGATGACTTCACATAAGGAGCAAGTCTAAAGATTTAAAGAGGACCTGTCACTCCCCTGCTGCATGGCAATCTAAATGCAGCACTAAATGCAGCATGTCTGCTGCATTCAGGAAAGGGGTCCCCCATGTGTCTGTGTGCTGTGTACCCCGAGATATAGCCTTTGTAAAACTTACAGTTAGATGCCATGGAGGCAGTCACTGTGGCTGGAGGGAGCTTGATTAACTGTGGCCATTCCCTCCCCCTCTGCCTCTCTGTGTGCCGCCTCCTGCTGTACTGTTTATACTTTGTCAGGGCAGGAATCTGGAGTTGACGTCAGGACAAATGATTTGCATGCTGTGAGTGACAGAGAGGAGGAGGACAGAGCCTGCACAGCAGAAGCAGCACAGAGAGGCAGTGGGGGAGGGAATGGCCACAATCAATCAAGCTCCCTCCAGCCACAGTGACTGCCTCCATGGCTTCTAACTGTAAGTTTTACAAAGGCTATATATGTATATATGTTTAGTATATAACATGATTATTCTACATAACTTTGTATCTTCACTTAATTTACCAGAGTACAATTGACATAATCAGACTTCGTTCTTATGATAAACCTGGAGTTCACCCCTCAGATCTTCATTGTTCTGCAGCAGTTATTGACTTTATTTCTCATATTTCTATCATTTACTGTTGGATGATGGGGTAAATGGTCTCATATCATACAATGTGCACAATCCTGTCGTGAAGCATCTTCTCTCTGTGGCCGTTAGTGGAAGACGCCAGAACAAAACTCGAATCCTCTGAAGCATTAAACAATCGTCCCATTACCAGAATATCGGCATATTTGTATTCTCTAATTGGCGGCTGAATACGAGGACGAGGACGTGGCCTTTTCACTATGTACATTTCTAAGTTTTCATCATTGTTCTCCAGTGAGAAGAATCAAGACAAGAAATTTAGAAGGTTAATATATGGCGACATTCATAGGATCTGATTACACAATGTCACGTGCTCATTTTCATTATGAATAGTGTAATTATAACAACATGATTATTACACATAAAAGTATCATAATGTGACCTGTGAGTAAATGAGTTTGTCATTATTATATAAGAGTATGTGATATTACACGTCACTGTGTACATACATACATTACTGATCCTGAGTTACCTCCTGTATTATACTCCAGAGCTGCACTCACTATTCTGCTGGTGCAGTCACTGTGTACATACATTACATTACTGATCCTGAGTTACCTCCTGTATTATACCCCAGAGCTGCACTCACTATTCTGCTGGTGCAGTCACTGTGTACATACATTACATTACTGATCCTGAGTTACCTCCTGTATTATACTCTAGAGCTGCACTCACTATTCTGCTGGTGCAGTCACTGTGTACATACATTACATTACTGATCCTGAGTTACCTCCTGTATTATACTCCAGAGCTGCACTCACTATTCTGCTGGTGCAGTCACTGTGTACATACATTACATTACTGATCCTGAGTTACCTCCTGTATTATACTCCAGAGCTGCACTCACTATTCTGCTGGTGCAGTCACTGTGTACATACATTACATTACTGATCCTGAGTTACCTCCTGTATTATACTTCAGAGCTGCACTCACTATTCTGCTGGTGCAGTCACTGTGTACATACATTACATTACTGATCCTGAGTTACCTCCTGTACTATACTCCAGAGCTGCCCTCAATATTCTGCTGTGCAGTCACTGTGTACATACATTACATTACTGATCCTGAGTTACCTCCTGTATTATACTCCAGAGCTGCACTCACTATTCTGCTGGTGCAGTCACTGTGTACATACATTACTGATCCTGAGTTACCTCCTGTATTATACTCCAGAGCTGCACTCACTATTCTGCTGGTGCAGTCACTGTGTACATACATTACGTTACTGATCCTGAGTTACCCCCTCTATTATACTCCAGAGCTGCACTCACTATTCGGCTGGTGCAGTCACTGTGTTCATACATTACACCACTGATCCTGAGTTATCTCCTGTATTATACCCAGAGCTGCACTCACTATTCTGCTGGTGCAGTCACTGTGTACATACATTACATTACTGATCCTGAGTTACCCCCTCTAATTATACTCCAGAGCTGCACTCACTATTCTGCTGGTGCAGTCACTGTGTACATACATTACTGATCCTGAGTTACCTCCTGTATTATACTCCAGAGCTGCACTCACTATTCTGCTGGTGCAGTCACTGTGTACATACATTACATTACTGATCCTGAGTTACCTCCTGTATTATACTCCAGAGCTGCACTCACTATTCGGCTGGTGCAGTCACTGTGTTCATACATTACACCACTGATCCTGAGTTACCTCCTGTATTATACCCCAGAGCTGCACTCACTATTCTGCTGGTGCAGTCACTGTGTTCATACATTACACCACTGATCCTGAGTTACCTCCTGTATTATACCCAGAGCTGCACTCACTATTCTGCTGGTGCAGTCACTGTGTACATACATTACATTACTGATCCTGAGTTACCTCCTGTATTATACTCCAGAGCTGCACTCACTATTCTGCTGGTGCAGTCACTGTGTACATACATTGCATTACTGATCCTGAGTTACCTCCTGTATTATACCCCAGAGCTGCACTCACTATTCTGCTGGTGCAGTCACTGTGTACATACATTACATTACTGATCCTGAGTTACCTCCTGTATTATACTCCAGAGCTGCACTCACTATTCTGCTGGTGCAGTCACTGTGTACATACATTACATTACTGATCCTGAGTTACCTCCTGTATTACAATCCAGTGTATTATACTGTATTATACTTTCATTAGTGATTGGTCTAGCAGGGGTTAATCTCTATGACTCCTGATTACCTCTAGGATCACATGTTCTGAGAGACCAATCACAGTTGCTCTTCACCTTTTTAAGATGGTGGTATCTGTCTTCCCATGCTGACTACAGCTTTTGCAATACTGGTCTGTGTGCTGTGGTGATCCAGTTGCTGGTGATCTATTGAAGTGCAGTGTGGTGTGCTGTGAAAATTCTCTTGTCATCTTATTTTCCTCCCTGTTCTTTATTTCCCCCTGTCCACGTATTGTCTTATACCTCTGTGAGTATTGCTTGTTTCCCGTTGTTTTATTTGTGCTGGGTTTTACCTCTCCTATCTCAGCCCCCCTGATTAGAGGAGAGGGGGTTTTACACTAGGGCTGATAAGGAGCAGGGCAAGGGTGGTGGCCCAGACATCCTCACCATTAGAGGTAACTCTGGGATAAGGGACAGCTAGGTCCCCTCTAGCCTGAGGGTCTGTCTAGGAGACCTGGTCCCCCTGTTATTCCTCACCACCTCATTATACTGCTGCAGAGCACGGACCGGTGATGACTCCATGATGTATGCAGAGGACAGGCCTCCAGCAATGGCTCTTTAGCTGCAGTCAGAAGGTTTTTTCATTCCATCTTCTGTGTATCAAACCTGGCTGTAAATATTCATGAAGGGTCCGGCTCCCCCTGCGGCAGCTCACACATCTCCAGCCTGAGTTTATCTATTAGTTACATGTCTTCATTAGATATTTACTTGTACAATGGAGAAGATGCATGATTTCTATTTAACAAGCAAAGTCTAAATATTTTATCAAACATTTAATATTTATTCTGGGAGTCGCAAGTAACCCCAGCAAGTGAGACATTAGTAAATAATAGAGCAACGATGAAAACAGTCGCTAAGTTCCTGCTGAACCGATGTTTCCTCACCGTGAATCTGAGATCAGGAAAACTAGATCCAAACCAGCCTAGATCATCAGATCCGAAACTACAACTCCCAACATTGCAGAGAGGAATCATATAGGAAGACAGAAAAGCAATACCACTAACATCCACTTTTCTGTAATTTGTAAAGGATTCGGTTTTTGCTTTAAATGGAAGATAAATAGTGATCAGTTACCGGATCCGTTCTCCATAGACTCCAGTGTTAAAAAAGGGGATCCTGCAAAAATAAATTGATTGGGGTTCATCATCTTCGGCCTCAGTATAACCCATGTCAGGACTCCTAATATTTTGATAACCTTTTGGGCATTCTTACCCTCTCCAGGATGTCATCCTTTGTTTCACGTGCCTTTTGTCTTCTTACCTTTATAAATCCCACCCCAGCCTGTAGTCAAATTCTTGAGTATTCTGCCTGGTTTCCTGCTCCTAGTGGTTTTGCAAGTTCTCTGCCTACTTCTGTAAGTCCTGTGAGAATCTCCTGTTGCTGCCCATCAGAGGCTTTGCTCCCTACTCCGGTGCCAGCGTTCTTTCTGCTCGTGCTACTCCCTCTGCTGCGGCTCTCACCTCACCTGCCTTTGCTGACATGTAAGCTATTTGCTTTCTTAAGTGTTCCGTCACTTCCTAATGTTCAACAAGATGCAGAACACATGACTGTGCTGGACATTTGCTCTTCTTCTGGTTCTGGACTTTCTAAGATTCCCTCCCTGGATGATTTAATGTATTATATAGACTTGCTTATAACATGTCCTTGTTTGGACTTGCCATAGACTTTCATTTTACAGCATCTCCAAGTGTAAACTGCACTTTATGGACTGCTCTGCTGATTGCATTTTCCTCTGAGGTTTTTCAACAGACAATTCATTAAGACTTCATTCAGTATCTACTCTGTGTGTTTATGGACCTTGAGTTTTCCTCTGCTCTTTGTTGTTTGTCACCGTGTGTTATAATATAGACTTTTTCACCTATAAACTGTGTTCTGTTGTGCCTTTGCTCCACGCAAAAAGACTCCTGAGTTATCCATTATGATTATTACAGCCCCCCCATCCACATCCACAAACACACCGCCCCCTTAAGGTACTTGTGAGGTAGGACAGTGCCAGCTGATTACCGTCCCGATGCTCCATCCACCGTACGCAACCCAATATTTCTCATTTTTAATCCCATTACAATCGTTACTATTCAGCCGGAGCTTCCACATCTCTGCAAACCAATCTAATTTGCTTAAGGCTATACGCTTGTTAATCTAACATTCATGCAGTGGAAATTGATTTTTTTGCAGATTCTCTCCGCTATGTATATATGATTTCAGAACAACAGAATGAATAGACAGTGCGGCTGCCGAGAAATCCGCCTCCGTTCCATGCACGAGGCATACAAACAGATTTAAAGTGACAGTCAGGTTCGGAAGATCCTGATTATTTTAGTAAGAATTATATAACCAGGGAGATCACATTTTTCAGCATTTTTCAAGTTCATGGTTAAAGGGATCCGATTGTTTTATTACATATAAAATAAATGTCAATTTCAGAACTCAATATTTTCTGTACCTCTTGCAGTTTTGTTGCAGCCGGGTCATCAGGAGCAGCTTTCCTTTTTGTTAATCTCTTCTCCTCATTTCCATGTGATTCTAGGCATCCCTTGGTTGCGATCTCAGAACCCGACTATAAAGTGGGAGAGCAAGGAGATTATGTTTCCTGCAAGGAGCAACTGAAGCAGTTCTAGAGTCTTCGAATTCGGGATCTCCTCTACCGGAATCTACTTTACCTTCCATGTATAAAGAATTTTCTGCCATCTGTGACGAGAAGAAAGCAGATCAGGTCCCTCCACATAGGCCCTATGACTGCCCATTGAGCTGTAGCTATTCTTTTTAGTATTGTATATCCTTTACCGACACCTGAGCTTCAAGCCTTGAAGGACTATATTGGTGGAAACTTGGCCCAAGGCTTCAAACATCCTTATTCCTCACCAGCAGTGGTGCCTATCTTTTTTGTACAAAAGAAGGATGGGACCCCCCAAGGCCCTGTATTGACTTTTGGGAACTCAATAAGGTGACCATCTGATTTGTTACCCCTTACCTTTGATTCCCCAGTTATTGGAGAGAGTCCATCATGCCAAAATATTCTCTAAACTGGATCTTTGTGGGGTTTATAATTTGATGTGAATCCATGATGAATGGAAGGCGGCTTTTGGATGTACATATGGACATGTTGAATACTTGGTAATGCCCTTTGGGCTTATTAATGCCCCCACACATTTCAACATCTTGCAAATTTGGACCGGTTCATCGTGATTTATCTAGACAACATTCTAATTTTTTTTTACTCTTAACAGGAACATCAAGAACCCGTCAGATTGGTTTTAAAACGATTGAGAGTAGTGATGGGCGAATCCTAAATTACTCGGAATCGCTTGACTCTAGCGAGTCCGAGCGCAGGACTCGCTACTCGTTGCGAGTCTAGCGAGTCCAATGTTAATGAATGGGGAAGCGAGTAATAGCGAGTAGTGTGAGATTTACAAATCGCAGATGTGTCTCGGAAGCTTCAGCCTGAAGCAATCCTAGTTTTGTCATATATTTGCATTGGACTCGTTTACTTTGCAACTGTAATCGCTGGGAAACTCGCACAGATAAGAGTCCTGTCTGCTCTGTGTGCTGGCTGCCGCAGCTCCAGGGTCCTAGAGCCTGCCTGCTGCCTGATGTAGCAGTGCTGAGCTTGTTCTCAGTCTGCTCATTCCCTGTGTACAGGCATGAATGTCTGTGCACAGAGATGATGTAGCAGAGCTGAGATTGTTCTCAGTCTGCTCATTCCCTGTGCATAGACATCTATATCTATGCACAGGGATGAGCAGAGAGGACACCGCGTTTTGGACTGCGTCGGACGGAAGAGGATTTTTTAAATTAAAGATGAAGTCCCTAATGGCTTTTTTTTTTTATTTCTAATAAAAAATTTTCTCTGTGTTGTGTTTTTTTTAAAAAATTTAATAGAAATTCATGGCGGTCATGTCTAATATTGGCGTGACCGCCATAAATTTCGGGCTTAGGGCCAGCTGATAATACAAAGCTGGCCCTAACCTCTTTATTACCCAGCGTGCCACCGCCATCAGGGCCGCTGGAAGAGCGGGGTTCAGCGCCAGAGGATGGCGCTTCAATGAACGCGCCATCTTCTGGGGCGGCTGCTGGCTGCAATTTGCAGCAGGGGGTGCCCAGAAAGCTTGGGCATCCCTGCGCTGCGGATTCCAGCCCCCAGCTGCTTAGCTGTACCTGGCTAGAAATAGAAATTGCGCGGAGCCCCACGCATTTTTTTTTAAATTATTTCATGAAATTCTGAGACTCTGACTCTGAGACTCTGACTCTGAGACTCTGACTCTGAGACTCTGACTCTGAAATTCATGAAATAATAAAAAAAAAATGCGTGGGGCTCCGCGCAATTTCTATGTCTAGCCAGGTACAGCTAAGCAGCTGGGGGCTGGAATCCGCAGCGCAGGGATGCCCAAGCTTTCTGGGCACCCCCCGCTGCAAATTGCAGCCCGCCGCCGCCCCAGAAGATGGCGCGTTCATTGAAGCTCCATCCTCTGGCGCTGAACCCCGCTCTTCCAGCGGCCCTGGTGGCGGTGGCACGCTGGGTAATAAAGGGGTTAATACCAGCTTTGTTATACAAGCTGGTATTAAGCCCGAGATTCTTAATGTCAGGCCACGTTTGACCCAGCCACTAAGAATCTCCAATAAAGGGTTAAAAAAACACAGAGAAAAATTTTTATTTGAAATAAAAAAAAAAGCCATTAGGGACTCCATCTTTAATTAAAAAAATCCTCTTCTGTCCGACGTGTCCAAAACGCGATGTCCTCTCTGCTACATCCCCTGTGCATAGATATAGATGTCTATGCACAGGGAATGAGCAGACTGAGAACAATCTCAGCTCTGCTACATCATGTCTGTGAGCAGGCGGGCTCTAGGACCCTGGAGCTGCACAGAGAAGACAGCTGGACTCGGCTCGCAATGTAACAGCAGTTATTTGCGAGTTTCCCTGCTATCACGCCATAGGCCCACATGCTAGCCGAGTCTAATGCAAGACAATGGGAATCCTAGTTTTGTCAGCGTTTGCAATTGATTTGCATTGGACTCGTGCGAGTAAACGCTGGGAAACTCGCAGAGTAACGAGTTCTGCGAGTCCCTTACTACTCGCCGAGTAACGAGTCCTAGCGAGTAGATTCGCCCATCCCTAGTTGTATGTTTTTATAGATAGAACTTGTGGTCTCCCTCAATGAATTTGGCCATATCTGGTCCTGGCCAGTGAACAGCATCATATTGCCTGTGAAGGTGTACGGCTTCATGTAACGTGTCCTGGCCACTATCCCGCATCATGCTAAACCCTTTAATCGCTGTTATTGTTCTCCAGGAAAATCTTGACGCCTTGTATGGTTTTGCTCAGAGATAATTCAGAATTCCCTGAGGACCGTTTCCTGAAAGTGTCGGGAAAAGTTATCGCCTCGGATGAGGATACTCAGGTGAGACATATGCCCCGGTATTAAAAAGTAGCGAGATAATACAGATTAGCGAGCACCCTTATGAGCAGAGCAGCAGTTGTCTCATGGATCATTGTGTTGGGGCTGATGACACCAGCAATATCAGCTCTGCCACATCTATGGCCCTGTGCCACACACTGCCTGGGTTGATGCTTTTTGTTGCAGATTTTGAGTATCTGCATATTTATCCTGAAGCCAGCTTAGGTTAGCTGGAAACACACTGTCTGAGTGACATGCGAGTCACTCACACGCGTCGCGGATCATTCACCCGGCACGACCCCTGCCTCTTTGGACGGGATACTGTCAGTGGTATGTTTTTCTATGTAGCTCCACTGCTCCCGTCCATAGAGGGGGAGACCATCTCGGGTGATTGAGCCGAGACTCGTACACGGGGGCGTAATGATCGCAGTTGCAGGGGTCGTGGACGCGATGGGGCTCAGACGTACAGGGGCCCGCGTCGTCCTCTACCCCAGCGACCCACGATCTCTGCGCCGGGCGCCCGCTTCACATGGAGTGCAGCACTGCGTGGCAGCGCGTGCGCTGCACGCAGCTATGGGGCCCATGTGTCAAGAGAGAGGAGGGGAGGGTTGGAGAGGAGAGCCTACCGTTTCCTACTGCTGCCGCCCCTCCCCTTGCTTCCTCTTAATACTGCCTGCTATCCATTTGCGTTCCACTGTGGAACACATTTAGCAGGCTGGTGCCGCCACCTCGCACCTGCTCCTCCTGAGTCTTCTCTTCAGTTTTTGGGAGAATGGAGCAGCGAGGGAACCAGGAGAGGTAAGTAGAGATTTTTTTTAATAAGTGAATGCAAGGTGGCCAGAGGACTATGGAAGGAGGAGGGGTGCATGATACTATATGGAGAGGCTATGGGGCTGTACTATATGGAGAATTATGAGGCTGCATATATAAGGCTGCACTATATGGAGAGTTGTGAGGCGCCACTCTATAGAGAGATATAAGGCTGCACTGTATGGAGAGTTTTGAGGCTGCACTATGTGGAGAACTAAGCCTGCATTATACTCTATAGAGGGCTATGAGGCTGCATTATACTATTAGGAGAACTATGAGTCTGCATTATACTATATGGAGGGTTGTGAGGCTGTAGTATACTATATGGAGAGCTATGAGGCTGCATTATACTATATGGAGGGATTTGAGGCTGCATTATTCTTTATGGAGGGGCTATGAAAATGCATTATACTATATGGAGGGTTGTGAGGCTGCAGTATACTATATGGAGAGCTATGAAACTGAATTATACTATATGGAGAGATATGAGGCTACATTATACTATATGAAGGAATATGAGGCTGAATTCTACCATATGGAGGGCTGTGATGTTGCATTATACTATATGGAGAGATATGAGGCTACATTATACTATATGGAGGGATATGAGGCTGCATTATACCATATGGAGGGCTGTGAGGTTGCATTATACTATATGGAGGGATATGAGGCTGCATTATACTATATGTAGGGTTGAGAGGCTGCATTATACTACATAGAAGATTATGAAGCTGCATTATACTATATGGAGGGCTGTGAGGCTGCATTATACTATATGGTGGGGATATGAGGCTGTATTATACTATGTGTAGAGCTATGATGCTATATTATACTATATGGAGGACTATGAGGCTGCATCAGGGGCGGAACTACCGTGGTGCAGCTGCACCAGGGCCCCGACCGGCTGGGGGGCCCCTTCAAGCCGCCGTCAAAGGAGAGGAGGATCAGGCAAGGGAAGCAGAGAGCTTCCTGCTCCCCTTGCCTGATCCCGTCCCTCCCCTCCGGCTCCTACAAGCATCCGGCGCGGCTCTCCCAGCAGCAAGCAATGGGTAGGAGAGCGCGGCTCTCCCAGCAGCACCAGGTAGGAGAGCGCAGCCCCCCCAGCAGCACTTCCCCCTTCCGGGCCGCATTATACTATATGGAGGGATGTGAGGCTGCATTATACTATATGTAGGATAATGGGGGTACATTATAATAATTGGATGACTATTGGGGCTACCTTATAAATGGGGGACTATGGGCTGCATTAAATACATAGAGGACTATGGGAGTACATTGTAATATATGGAGGAATATGGAGGTGCATTATGATAATTGGAGGACTATGGTGGCAGGAGGAGGAAGACCCGGTATAGGACAACCGTGCTCCACCGTGGGAGATCCAGGGACTGGCGGGAGAGCTCTGCGAGGGTGGTAGAGTTAAGAAGAACAAATTAGACCCAGAAAGCCATAGAAGGAGGAACATCTAGAGACTTCATAACAGGGAACCTGGAACTGGTGACAGACCCTCGGTAAACCAGACTGTACGTATACCATCACCATCTGCTGGTACCATTAAAGTGGAGTTAAAGTTGAATTGGACTCGGTAATCCTTATTGCAGTGCCCGGAGGGCTCAGCATCACCAGCAGCTCAGCGGAGGGGTAAGAACTGCAACACCAACCATTATCACTACTGCCCTCCCTCACCATCTTCCTTCACCGCTGCCCTGAGGTAATAACTCCACCTGTAGGGAGCTGTACCACTCTCTGCTGCACCCACCATCACCTCAGCGGCCAGCTTGCAGCGCCGGTACCATATTACCGGGAATTACAGGTGGCGTCACGATCCCCTGTAAATACTCCCTTCTCCCCCACCATCTACACAAATGATAACCAGGGCACGGAACCAGGAGGACACCCGTGACTCCCTATTCAAGTCATCAGCCCCGCTATCCGAGTACCCCCTTGCCCTGGCCACATCATATTTATTTCTTGATAATTGTGCAGCATAAACAGGCTGCCGATCTCAAATTAGCAAAACTCCTGTTTGTAATGTCAAATCATTATTACTGATTACAAATCAATGTTCTCAGCACCAGATTGTCCTGTGCACAGGGGCATACATAGAAATCATGGGGCCCCATAGAAGAAGCTGTAATGCAGCTGGGTCACATAAGAACATATCACATAACTTTCCAGCCCTTATCAGGTCATTTTCATCCTATTGAAGCCTCTAGATTCTCTTTTCACTGCAGCCATAAAGTGTGATGCCAACATAAGTGCCTCCCAAACACTGTATGATCCCCCACAGTGATTCCTCCACACACAGTATGATGACCCTACTGTACCTCCTTCAACTACCCCAGCAATGAATGGTGACCCCCAACACAATATTATCCCCAACTGTGAACCCCACATCAAAGTATAATGGCCCCACACGGCCCTCCGCACATTATGATGGATCCTACACAAAACTTCACATTGTATAATTGCTTAGATACAGTATAGTGGCCCCGATATAGTCCTCCATAAAGTATAAAGGCTCCTCACAGCCCTTCAAATAGGATATTGCACTGCACATGGCCCTCCGCATATTATAATGGCCTCAACATAGCCTTCCATATGTTATAATACGCTTCCCATAGTCCTCCATATAGTATAATGCACCCCATAGTCCTATAAATAGTATAATGCACCCCTATAGTCATCCATATAGTATAATGCATACCACATAGTCCTCCATATAGTATAATGCACTCCTGTAGTCCTTGATATATATAATGCACCCCCGTAGTTCTCCATATATCATAATACACCCAATAGTCCTATAAATAGTATAATGCTCCCCATAGTCCTCCACATAGTATAATGCACCCCCATAGTCCTCCATATTGTATAATGCACCCCCATAGTCCTCCATATTGTATAATGCACCCCCATAGTCCTCCATATTGTATAATACACCCCCATAGTCCTCCATATAGTTTAAGGCACCCCCATAGTCCTCCATATATTATAATGCACCCCTTTGTCCTCCATATAGTATTATGCACCCCCATAGTCTTTCATATAGTATAATGCATCATCCCTATAGTCATCCATATAATATAATGCAGCCACATAGTCCTCCATATAATATAATGCAGCCACATAGTCCTCCATATAGTATAATGCAGCCTCATAGCCCTCCATGTAGTATAATGCACCCAGAAGTCCTTCATATATTATAATGCACCCCCATAGTCCTATAAATAGTATAATGCACCCTCATAGTCCTCCATATACTATAATGTACCCCCATAGTTCTAGAAATAATATAATGCACCCCCTAGGTCATGCATATACTACTATGACCATTGGTCACCAGTGTACTCCCTCCTTCATCATTGCTTTCAACTGTATCGCCATTCGTGTTGCTGATGCAGTTGAAAGTACAATGCAGGGTGGGTGAAGGGGGCCCCGACTTACAGGTCCCATAGTGGCCATGTGGTTGGCCGCCATTGGCTGTACATCACTGCCTATACAAACATGTGATGTGGTGCCGAGAACAATAGCAACTTATGGGTGCGCACAGTATTGTACCAATAATCCTTCTGTGCAGGTGGGACGTGTTGTGTCTAAACAGGACAATAAATCCCGTAGTGATTTAAAGAAAAAATATCTTTTGGTTGTAGATTGAGCCTATAACCACATTCCCTGTGGAGTCTATTAATGAAGCTTCTGAGGAGAGCATTGACCAGCACAACGCCGCGCTCCCCGATAACACCAGGATCCTGACACAGGTAAATGGGGACATAGAACTGCAAATCTCAAATTCAAGAAATATGTTTTCGTGATTTACCTGTTCCATGTCTGATAGGATCTCTGGCCCTATGGTCCTGTCTGTCATTATAAGATGGAGCGGAAAGGGTTATTTTCCTGCACTTCTCCAGCAATCAGGAACCTTATTTTTTTATTTTTGGTGGAGTTTCCCTTTAAATCATTTATTATCCAGTAATTGTGTTAATGTTTATTTTGTAATCCTGAACTATAGATAAGAACACAATGCAACTGACCAGTAATAAAAGGGAAATGCATAAACGATATTTGTGTGAATTGCAGATCTGATTAACACTTTCAATAAATAATCCCCCGATATCAGACCCCACAAAGTCGTCCCCATTTAAGTGCAAAATAACTTTATTACAAGTTCTAATACTCCTGTCAATAATAATAATAATCTTTATATATATAGAGCCAAGATATTGCACAGCGCTTCACAATTCATAGAATGAATGAGAACTTGCCTCATGGAGGTGCTCTGCGGAACAGTTGCCCGCCTTCTCCGTCTGGCCCCCACTGCCTTCTTCTGCCTATAGAGGTGCTGCGGACCCCTCCTTCTCGGCGCTGCTGTCCTTGCTCTTCGTTGCACCTTCTTAGGTTGGGTCAGTGACTTCACCGTCCATCACCTCTCACCATAGCTCGCTGCTCACCGTGAATCGCCGCTCACCGTCCATCGCCGCTCACCGTCCATCGCCGCTCACCGTCCATCACCGCTCACCGTCCATCGCCGCTCACCGTCCATCGCCGCTCACCGTACATCGCCGCTCACCGTCCATCACCTCTCACCATAGCTCGCCTCTCACCGTCCATCGCCGCTCACCGTCCATCGCCGCTCACCGTCCATCACCGCTCACCGTCCATCACCGCTCACCGTCCATCACCTCTCACCATAGCTCGCCTCTCACCGTCCATCGCCTCTCACCGTCCATCACCTCTCACCATAGCTCGCCTCTCACCGTCCATCGCCTCTCACCGTCCATCACCTCTCACCGTCCATCGCCTCTCACCGTTCATCGCCTCTCACCGTCCATCACCTCTCACCGTCCATCGCCTCTCACCGTCCATCGCCTCTCACCATCCTTTGCCGCTCACCGCCATCGCCTCTCACCGCCATCGCCTCTCACCGTCCATCGCCTCTCACGTCCATCGCCGCTCACCGTCCATCGCTCACGTCATGCCTCCACCGTCCATCGCCGCTCACCGTCCATCGCCGCTCACCGTCCATCGCCTCTCACCGTCCATCGCCTCTCACCGACCATCACCGCTCACCGTCCATCTCCTCTCACCGTCCACCGCCGCTCATGTCCTCACCTCTCACCGTCCATCGCCTCTCACCGTCCATCGCCTCTCACCGTCCATCGCCTCTCACCGACCATCCTCTCACCGTCCATCCTTCACCGTCCATCGCCGCTCACCGTCCATCGCGCTCACCGTCCATCGCATCCACGTCCATACCGTCATGCCCTCACCGTCCATCGCCTCTCACCGTCCATCGCCTCTCACCGTCCATCGCCTCTCACCGATCACGTCACCGTCCTCTCCTCACCGCATCGCCGCTCACCGTCCATCACCTCTCACCGTCCACGCCTCACCGTCCATCACCTCTCACCGTCCACGCCTCTCACGTCCATGCGCTCACTCTCACCGTACCCATCACCGCTACCGTCCATCCCTCACGTCCACCCCTCACCGTCCATCACCCTCACGTCATCCCTCTCACCGCCATCTCATCACCTCTCACCGTCCCCGCCTCACCGTCCATCACCGCTCACCGTCCATCACCGCTTACCGCCATCACTCACCGCTCACTGTCCATCACCTCTCACCGTCCATCACCGCTCACCGTCCATCACCTCTCACCGTCCATCACCGCTCACCGTCCATCACCTCTCACCGTCTATCACCGCTCACCGTCCATCACCGCTCACCGTCCATCGCCTCTCACCGTCCATCGCCTCTCACCGTCCATCGCCGCTCACCGTCCATCACCGCTCACTGTCCATCTCCTCTCACCATCCACCGCCTCTCACCGTCCATCACCGCTCACCGTCCATCACCGCCTTACCGCCTCACGCATCAGCATCCCCTCACCGTCCATCGCCTCTCACCGTCCATCGCCTCTCACCGTCCATCGCCCGTCTCACACGCACGTCCATCACCGCTCACTCGTCCATCTCCTCTCACCGTCCATCGCCTCTCACCGTCCATCACCTCTCACCGTCCATCACCGCTACCGTCCATCACCGCTCACTGTCCATCCCTCTCACCGTCCATCGCCTCTCACGTCCATCGCCGCTCACCGTCCATCACCGCTTACCGTCCATCACCGCTCACGTCCATCACCTCTCACCGTCCATCACCGCTCACCGTCCATCACCTCTCACCGTCCATCACCGCTCACCGTCCATCCCTCTCACCGTCCATCACCGCTCACCGTCCATCACCGCTCACCGTCCATCACCCTCTCACCGTCCATCCCTCTCACCGTCCATCGCCGCTCACCGTCCATCACCCTCACCGTCCATCACCCTCACCGTCCATCTCCCTCACCGTCATCACCCTCACCGTCCACCACCGCTCACCTCCATCACCGCTCACCGTCCAGCATCTGGGCTAGTGAGACTGAAGACTGGACCGTGTGGAAGACAGGGTAATGCTGGGAAACATACTAGAAGCATTATCTACCATCCAACCCACCACCTGTTTACACTGCTCTGGCTTCAAGACTGGTGTCCCGCGCCCCCCTGTAAAGTGGGAGGTTAGGTCCCATGGATGAGTGTGTTTGTTCTTGCAGGCATAATTTCACCTGGCCACAGCTTCTGCGGGCGCCATCAGCAGTATGTCCACTTCCCGGCCTCTTACCGCATGCCTTGCACATTTTATATTTGGTAGATGCTATATCTGCCTGCAAAACTTTCCAGTATTACTAGGTAAAAGAAAAAATCTAGCCCTTGAAACAGACTTTTGTCTTTAGGCGTCAGCAGCAGTATAAGTATACAAGGACTGTAAGCAATAAGCCCTCTAATCCCAAACTATCCCTCCTCCAGCAGCTCTCCCTTTACACTGCTCCCTCTGACGTTTGGCATTGTGCTTGGTGATGTACAGGTTTACACCGCTCTATCAGACGCTCGGCATTGTGCTTGGTGATGTACAGGCTTACATCTCTACATCCGTCGCTCGTCATTGTGCTTGGCACATAAAGATTTATATATGTAACTCAGGATCAGTAATGTAATGTATGTACACAGTGACTGCACCAGCAGAATAGTGAGTGCAGCTCTGGAGTATAATACAGGAGGTAACTCAGGATCAGTAATGTAATGTATGTACACAGTGACTGCACCAGCAGAATAGTGAGTGCAGCTCTGGAGTATAATACAGGAGGTAACTCAGGATCAGTAATGTAATGTATGTACACAGTGACTGCACCAGCAGAATAGTGAGTGCAGCTCTGGAGTATTATACAGGAGGTAACTCAGGATCAGTAATGTAATGTATGTACACAGTGACTGCACCAGCAGAATAGTGAGTGCAGCTCTGGAGTATAATACAGGGGGTAACTCAGGATCAGTAATGTAATGTATGTACACAGTGACTGCACCAGCAGAATAGTGAGTGCAGCTCTGGAGTATAATACAGGAGGTAACTCAGGATCAGTAATGTAATGTATGTACACAGTGACTGCACCAGCAGAATAGTGAGTGCAGCTCTGGAGTATAATACAGGAGGTAACTCAGGATCAGTAATGTAATGTATGTACACAGTGACTGCACCAGCAGAATAGTGAGTACAGCTCTGGAGTATAATACAGGAGGTAACTCAGGATCAGTAATGTAATGTATGTACACAGTGACTGCACCAGCAGAATAGTGAGTGCAGCTCTGGAGTATAACACAGGAGGTAACTCAGGATCAGTAATGTAATGTATGTACACAGTGACTGCACCAGCAGAATAGTGAGTGCAGCTCTGGAGTATATATTGCCTGTACACATCTCTGGTTCCCTGTATACTGTGTCTCAGGTGGTGTGTGCAGTGTGAGGTGACCTCGTCCATGTTTCCCTGTTATATGACTGTGTGCAGACATTGGAGCAGACCTGTACAGAGATCACCACCCTGCACATGTGACTCAGCCATTCTGGAGCTCCTGTAGAACTACAGCTCCCATCATGCAGTGCGGCCGCTCTCCCGGGTGATGGCAGCTCTCGTCTCACTGTCAGAGTCTCCGGCGAGAGGCGTCCTGCGAGTGACCCAGACACGGGGGACGTATGACGTCATCACGTCGCTCCCGACCTGCCGTTTGGGGGCGTGGCTATGTAAATTAACAAATATAAGGACTTATAATGTTGTCTTTTCTCTCCTGATCTCCACATCGCCGCTCATTATCACTCCGTGCGGGTTTTACACGTTTTTCTCAGTATTAGCGTGGTTACCTATAGTGACCAATCAGATTCCCACTTTCTTTTAGCATCACGAGAGCTGTTGCCTATGGCAACCTATCAGAGACCAGCTTTCATTTCAAATCCTTAAAGGGATCCTGTCACCCCCAAAACACATGTAAACCTATTAAAACCTGTCCCTAGAGCATATTAACACTATCCCTACACTCTTTTTACCTCCTAAATGCAGTAAGTGACATTGAATAAAAACGTTTTATAAGTACCTGATTACTGATGATAATGAGTGACTA
The DNA here is from genome assembly GCA_033576535.1 of Allobates femoralis. NCBI lineage: Eukaryota > Metazoa > Chordata > Amphibia > Anura > Aromobatidae > Allobates > Allobates femoralis. The sequence goes on from JARQOC010000008.1 coordinate 187,548,988, forward strand.
TCTATTCATAGTCACTCATCAAGACTGCCCCTCTGCTTCATATCACGCCTATTCAGGCGTGATCGTCAGCCTAGATTCAAATTGCCGCCTCCCTGCCGTGCCCTGTCTCGTCCGAGGCTGCAGTGTGGCTGGTGACGCGATCCGCGTCATTCCCGGCGCCTGGTGACGTATTTAGACCGGCGCCGCGCTGTTAGCTTCAAAATGCGCACTGCGCATGCCCAATGCGCATGCGCAGTGCGCATTTTAAAGCTAACAGCGCGGCGCCGGTCTAAATACGTCACCAGGCGCCGGGAATGACGCGGATCGCGTCACCAGCCACACTGCAGCCTCGGACGAGACAGGGCACGGCAGAGAGGCGCGATTTTGAATCTAGGCTGACGATCACGCCTGAATAGGCGTGATATGAAGCAGAGGGGCAGTCTTGATGAGTGACTATGAATAGCATAGTCACTCATTATCATCACTAATCAGGTACTTATAAAACGTTTTTATTCAATGTCACTTACTGCATTTAGGAGGTAAAAAGAGTGTAGGGATAGTGTTAATATGCTCTAGGGACAGGTTTTAATAGGTTTACATGTGTTTTGGGGGTGACAGGATCCCTTTAAAGCTGGAATCTGATTGGTTGTCAGAGTCTGATGACGTCATGGAATGTTCCACATCCTATTGTGTACTATGATGTCACGCGCACTATATCAGGAGCAGAGGCCACAGGCAGCTGATTGTTCTGCAGTCTCTGAAGAGTGAGGTCAGTGCTTGTCTTCACCTTTATTCTTTCAGGTTTTTATCATTTATTTTATTATATAAATTCATTTAACCCTTGATTGTACCAGGGGCCAGTGTGGCCCCATACAGATTACACATGGAGGGGCCAGTGTGGCTCCATACAGATTACACATGGAGGGGCCAATGTGGCTCCATACAGATTACACATGGAGGGGCCAGTGTGGCCCCATACACATTACACATGGAGGGGCCAGTGTGGCCCCATACAGATTACACATGGAGGGGCCACTGTGGCCCCATACATATTACACATGGAGGGGCCAGTGTGGCCCCATACAGATTACACATGGAGGGGCCAGTGTGGCTCCATACAGATTACACATGGAGGGGCCAATGTGGCTCCATACAGATTACACATGGAGGGGCCAGTGTGGCCCCATACACATTACACATGGAGGGGCCAGTGTGGCCCCATACAGATTACACATGGAGGGGCCACTGTGGCCCCATACAGATTACACATGGAGGGGCCAGTGTGGCCCCATACAGATTACACATGGAGGGGCCACTGTGGCTCCATACAGATTACACATGGAGGGGCCAGTGTGGCTCCATACAGATTACACATGGAGGGGCCAGTGTGGCTCCATACAGATTACACATGGAGGGGCCGGTGTGGCCCCATACAGATTACACATGGAGGGGCCAGTGTGGCTCCATACAGATTACACATGGAGGGGCCAGTGTGGCTCCATACAGATTACACATGGAGGGGCCACTGTGGCTCCATACAGATTACACATGGAGGGGCCACTGTGGCCCCATACAGATTACACATGGAGGGGCCAGTGTGGCTCCATACAGATTACACATGGAGGGGCCAGTGTGGCTCCATACAGATTACACATGGAGGGGCCAGTGTGGCCCCATACAGATTACACATGGAGGGGCCAGTGTGGCTCCATACAGATTACACATGGAGGGGCCAGTGTGGCTCCATACAGATTACACATGGAGGGGCCAGTGTGGCTCCATACAGATTACACATGGAGGGGCCAGTGTGGCTCCATACAGATTACACATGGAGGGGCCAGTGTGGCCCCATACAGATTACACATGGAGGGGCCAGTGTGGCTCCATACAGATTACACATGGAGGGGCCAGTGTGGCTCCATACAGATTACACATGGAGGGGCCACTGTGGCCCCATATAGATTACACATGGAGGGGCCAGTGTGGCTCCATACACATTACACATGGAGGGGCCAGTGTGGCTCCATACAGATTACACATGGAGGGGCCAGTGTGGCTCCATACAGATTACACATGGAGGGGCCGGTGTGGCCCCATACAGATTACACATGGAGGGGCTACTGTGGCCCCATATAGATTACACATGGAGGGGCCAGTGTGGCTCCATACACATTACACATGGAGGGGCCAGTGTGGCTCCATACAGATTACACATGGAGGGGCCAGTGTGGCTCCATACAGATTACACATGGAGGGGCCAGTGTGGCTCCATACAGATTACACATGGAGGGGCCGGTGTGGCCCCATACAGATTACACATGGAGGGGCCAGTGTGGCTCCATACAGATTACACATGGAGGGGCCAGTGTGGCTCCATACAGATTACACATGGAGGGGCCACTGTGGCTCCATACAGATTACACATGGAGGGGCCAGTGTGGCCCCATACAGATTACACATGGAGGGGCCACTGTGGCTCCATACAGATTACACATGGAGGGGCCAATGTGGCTCCATACAGATTACACATGGAGGGGCCACTGTGGCTCCATACAGATTACACATGGAGGGGCCACTGTGGCCCCATATAGATTACACATGGAGGGGCCAGTGTGGCTCCATACACATTACACATGGAGGGGCCAGTGTGGCTCCATACACATTACACATGGAGGGGCCAGTGTGGCTCCATACAGATTACACATGGAGGGGCCAATGTGGCTCCATACAGATTACACATGGAGGGGCCAGTGTGGCCCCATACAGATTACACATGGAGGGGCCAGTGTGGCCCCATACAGATTACACATGGAGGGGCCAGTGTGGCCCCATACAGATTACACATGGAGGGGCCAGTGTGGCTCCATACAGATTACACATGGAGGGGCCACTGTGGCTCCATACAGATTACACATGGAGGGGCCAGTGTGGCTCCATACAGATTACACATGGAGGGGCCAGTGTGGCTCCATACAGATTACACATGGAGGGGCCGGTGTGGCCCCATACAGATTACACATGGAGGGGCCAGTGTGGCTCCATACAGATTACACATGGAGGGGCCAGTGTGGATCCATACAGATTACACATGGAGGGGCCACTGTGGCTCCATACAGATTACACATGGAGGGGCCAGTGTGGCCCCATACAGATTACACATGGAGGGGCCACTGTGGCTCCATACAGATTACACATGGAGGGGCCAATGTGGCTCCATACAGATTACACATGGAGGGGCCACTGTGGCTCCATACAGATTACACATGGAGGGGCCACTGTGGCCCCATATAGATTACACATGGAGGGGCCAGTGTGGCTCCATACACATTACACATGGAGGGGCCAGTGTGGCTCCATACACATTACACATGGAGGGGCCAGTGTGGCTCCATACACATTACACATGGAGGGACATGTATAATACAGGAGGTAACTCAGGATCAGTAATGTAATGTATGTACACAGTGACTGCACCAGCAGAATAGTGAGTGCAGCTCTGGAGTATAATACAGGAGGTAACTCAGGATCAGTAATGTAATGTATGTACACAGTGACTGCACCAGCAGAATAGTGAGTGCAGCTCTGGAGTATAATACAGGAGGTAACTCAGGATCAGTAATGTAATGTATGTACACAGTGACTGCACCAGCAGAATAGTGAGTGCAGCTCTGGAGTATAATACAGGAGGTAACTCAGGATCAGTAATGTAATGTATGTACACAGTGACTGCAGTGACGCACACCAGGGGCCAGGGTTACTCCGGTTTAGACAGGCGATTCTTCTCCTTCCTTGTCACGGGTGGACCGCGCCTGCCGGTAGTGGGGCCCGGTGTAGTGCAGATCAAAATTGAGGTCGTCTTACGGGAACAGATTAAAAGGGGTTTTAATTTGTTTTCTTCGTGACGCCACCTATGAGTAGATTCGGTAAGGGCTACCGACGCTGCGGAACCTCCCGGGGTGATGGACAGCAGCAAGATGTTACGCTCCCCACAGGCTGAGCGGTGATCCCCGGGGGCTGGAGCTGCTCAAGATGTTGTGCGGCAGCTGCGGTTACCTTAAGTTCATGACGGACAGTTCATAAGGAGACACGGACACAGATAGTCTCTGCAACGGTTCTTTACTGTAACCAGCAGGCAGTACATGGCTTACAGTGGTTGAGTAGAAGACCGGGTGGACTCAGCAGTGATAGTGCTCCTCAGAGATCCGCAGTGTACCTCCTCTCTACCTCCTTAGCTTCTCTTGCCAGCGTCGCCCAGGAATACCAGGTCGGGTACGGGGAGGCTGCTTCAATGCCCTATCCATGATGTACGTTCTGGATTCTTTGGGGAGCCTTGGGTCCCTCGGTGGGTACACCGCTGGTTAGACGACTGGAAACTGGCTGGTGGTGGGGTGCTCCTATAAAGCTGCTCCTCCACGGGGCTGGTTCGCGTGACAGAGGTGAACTGCTGCCAGCTTCGGTACCAGTGAACCGGCTGTGAGTTGTGGGCACGGGAGTCTTTTGGGAACCCGTGTAGAAATGCCCATTCCCGGTAGTTAAGGCCTCAGGTGCGGACACCCGACCGGTGACGGCCCAGGGGCCCGCACGGAGTGCGGAGCCCCCGCTCCACTCCAAGTTCTAGTCTGCTCTCTTCAAGTTCTAGACTATGTTCTATTCTAACTGTCTAGATTATTGTGTTCTCTTCACTACCCTAACACTCCACCCACCAGGACCTATGATTGGTCCCCTGTTCTAGGTGTTGCATGTTGGGTTGGATCTCTGAGTTAACTATTTCACTGCTTTGTCTAGAGAATATTGCGGCTGCAATACTCCCTTGTGACGCACTCGTTGCGGGGCGCCACACTCCCCCTTGGTTAAATCAGCTTGTCCCCAAGCGTCAAACTACTCACATTACAGAGGTTTTTACATTTTTATACATATATGACACACTTTTATTAAAATAGAAAAACAGGTAAAGAAATGCTTTTGGTGATATAAGCAAAGAAACAGGTAATCACTTTGCGCGGACTCGGCGAGCGGTCGGCTGTACTTTAACTAGAGTCCAGGCTGTAGCCGCGAGATCACACAGTCAATGATTAACGGGAACAGAGTCATTGATGAAAGTTCAAGTTTTAAAGTCACTGGCTCTGAGGGTGATGGCGCACCCGGATAGCAAACCACCCATCTGCACAAGCATAGCGCTCGTAGGTGATAATATCGCCCCGGTATAGGTCGCGATCGGGATGTCCTCTTGGCAAGTTTGACTCAACGTCCCGGCGCCCCACAAACACCTCCTCATTCAAACCCACCTCCCAAGCGAACCCCCACCCGGTATTTAAGTTAAAGGTGGAAATTCTACCTTCACGGCGGAGTTCATCAGGCAGCGGCGGCTGGCGGCGAGCCTCGGCACGGGCCTCCATGTTGGCACGTTCTCGGGCTTGCCACTCCTCTCGTCGTCTCTGGCGTACATCTCCGTCGTTACGGCTCGGGGTGTAAAGATGAGTAATGGAGCTGGTGGTTTGGCGGGAAGCTTGAACTTGGCGGGCTGTCTGTATCGGAACCCGGTGGAACGGCACAGGGGAAGGTGTCGGCAGTGCACCCGACCAGTGTACCCGAGCTATGTGCCCGGAAGGAAGTTCTCTGTTGTCTCCCCAAGCGAACCCGGTGTCGAAATCCTCAGCGGTGCTGTGGGTCTCGTCGTCATCCTCTCCGACCTCTTCCTCGATGATCACATCAGGCTGCTCGATGATGAAAGACGTTAAAGCTTGTTCCGTTGTACAACAGGGCGGTGGTGCTGCGGATCCTTCCGTAGGGACGTCCTGCAGGGCTTCCAGGCTGCCTGCCTCTTCATCTGTTTCCGCAGGTAAAGGTGTTTCAATCCCGGTTACCAGGTAGGCCTCTGTAGTTGCAGAGGAGGCCTCCGGTTCAAGGGAGAAACAAGCGACAGTCTCGGTAGTGTGGAAACTAGTCGCGGGTTCCGCAGGTGGAACCTGGTAGAGATCTAGTTCTTCCATGGAGCGTGTTATGAGCTCCGGCTCAAGAACGGAATCGGTTGCGATGTTGGTCGCTGGAACGGGTCGAGTTGCGGCCTCCACCGGAATGACACAGTCTATTGGCTCAGGTGACGGAGCAGGACAGGTGGTAGGCGAGGGTGAGGCGGTCGAGAAGCTGGTGACGTCGTCTGGGCTTGGAGAAGCTGCATCCGGTCGGCTCTGCTGCATCGCATGGTGTAGTCGTCTGCCTAGGGTCGCGCTCCAGCTACGGATCGTCCATTCCACTGTCTCTAGTAACCGCACCCGGAGGTCTTGTAGAGCCTCTAGCCAGAAGTCGGGGCTGCCGTCTATGGTAAAGGCAGGATCCGGACCCGGTTGGCTGATGGCTGCTCTGGCCTCCGCCTCGACCTCCTGCATCAGGTCTTGGAGTCTCATGCTGGCCATTCTTCTTGGAGGGAAACCACACCCGATCAACCGGTAAGACGTTCTGGTTGAGCTGGTGGAGATGTCTTCTCTCTCTGTCGGTGTGTCTAGGTATGACACTCCCATCTCCTCTGGGCTTTTGTAGTCCAATCGTGGGAAAAGTCTTTGGGATCCGCCCCCATGGTTGATTCGAGCAATCAGGGCGGACAAAGAGTTTGGCGCCTTTTGTCTTTAGCCCTCCCACAGTGAGGGGGGGGTTGACTCACTCCTGGGCTTCACGTGGCGGCTTCTTGTGGCGGGAACGCCATCTTGGGCGCCATCTTGACCCAATGGTGTAAAGGCGGGAAAGTTCTTTTAGGGACGAACAAAGTCCAATTGTAGACAATAAAGTCCAGTTTAAGCACAACATACCCGTTGGGTAACGGGCCTGCTCGTATCCTGTTCGTGACGCCATTTTCTGACGCACACCAGGGCCAGGGTTACTCCCGGTTTAGACAGGCGATTCTTCTCCTTCCTTGTCACGGGTGGACCGCGCCTGCCGGTAGTGGGGCCCGGTGTAGTGCAGATCAAAATTGAGGTCGTCTTACGGGAACAGATTAAAAGGGGTTTTAATTTGTTTTCTTCGTGACGCCACCTATGAGTAGATTCGGTAAGGGCTACCGACGCTGCGGAACCTCCCGGGGTGATGGACAGCAGCAAGATGTTACGCTCCCCACAGGCTGAGCGGTGATCCCCGGGGGCTGGAGCTGCTCAAGATGTTGTGCGGCAGCTGCGGTTACCTTAAGTTCATGACGGACAGTTCATAAGGAGACACGGACACAGATAGTCTCTGCAACGGTTCTTTACTGTAACCAGCAGGCAGTACATGGCTTACAGTGGTTGAGTAGAAGACCGGGTGGACTCAGCAGTGATAGTGCTCCTCAGAGATCCGCAGTGTACCTCCTCTCTACCTCCTTAGCTTCTCTTGCCAGCGTCGCCCAGGAATACCAGATCGGGTACGGGGAGGCTGCTTCAATGCCCTATCCATGATGTACGTTCTGGATTCTTTGGGGAGCCTTGGGTCCCTCGGTGGGTACACCGCTGGTTAGACGACTGGAAACTGGCTGGTGGTGGGGTGCTCCTATAAAGCTGCTCCTCCACGGGCTGGTTCGCGTGACAGAGGTGAACTGCTGCCAGCTTCGGTACCAGTGAACCGGCTGTGAGTTGTGGGCACGGGAGTCTTTTGGGAACCCGTGTAGAAATGCCCATTCCCGGTAGTTAAGGCCTCAGGTGCGGACACCCGACCGGTGACGGCCCAGGGGCCCGCACGGAGTGCGGAGCCCCCGCTCCACTCCAAGTTCTAGTCTGCTCTCTTCAAGTTCTAGACTATGTTCTATTCTAACTGTCTAGATTATTGTGTTCTCTTCACTACCCTAACACTCCACCCACCAGGACCTATGATTGGTCCCCTGTTCTAGGTGTTGCATGTTGGGTTGGATCTCTGAGTTAACTATTTCACTGCTTTGTCTAGAGAATATTGCGGCTGCAATACTCCCTTGTGACGCACTCGTTGCGGGGCGCCACAGCAGCAGCAGAATAGTGAGTGCAGCTCTGGAGTATAATACAGGAGGTAACTCAGGATCAGTAATGTAATGTATGTACACAGTGACTACACCAGCAGAATAGTGAGTGCAGCTCTGGGGTATAATACAGGAGGTAACTCAGGATCAGTAATGTAATGTATGTACACAGTGACTGCACCAGCAGAATAGTGAGTGCAGCTCTGGAGTATAATACAGGAGGTAACTCAGGATCAGTAATGTAATGTATGTACACAGTGACTGCACCAGCAGAATAGTGAGTGCAGCTCTGGAGTATATACTGCCTGTACACATCTCTGGTTCTTGTATATGGTGTCTCAGGTGGTGTGTGCAGTGTGAGGTGACCTCGTCCATGTTTCCCTGTTATATGACTGTGTGCAGACATTGGAGCAGACCTGTACAGAGATCACCACCCTGCACATGTGACTCAGCCATTCTGGAGCTCCTGTAGAACTACAGCTCCCATCATGCAGTGCGGCCGCTCTCCCGGGTGATGGCGCCTCTCGTCTCACTGTCAGAGTCTCCGGCGAGAGGCGTCCTGCGAGTGACCCAGACACGGGGGACGTATGACGTCATCACGTCGCTCCCGACCTGCCGTTTGGGGGCGTGGCTATGTAAATTAACAAATATAAGGACTTATAATGTTGTCTTTTCTCTCCTGATCTCCACATCGCCGCTCATTATCACTCCGTGCGGGTTTTACACATTTTTCTCAGAATTAGCGTGGTTACCTATAGCGACCAATCAGATTCCCACTTTCTTTTAGCATCACGAGAGCTGTTGCCTATGGCAACCTATCAGAGACCAGCTTTCATTTCAAATCCTTAAAGCTGGAATCTGATTGGTTGTCAGAGTCTGATGACGTCATGGAATGTTCCACATCCTATTGTGTACTATGATGTCACGCGCACTATATAAGGAGCAGAGGGCCACAGGCAGCTGATTGTTCTACAGTCTCTGGAGAGTGAGGTCAGTGCTTGTCTTCACCTTTATTCTTTCAGGTTTTTATCATTTATTTTATTATATAAATTCATTTAACCCTTGATTGTACCAGGGGCCAGTGTGGCTCCATACAGATTACACATGGAGGGGCCACTGTGGCCCCATATAGATTACACATGGAGGGGCCAGTGTGGCTCCATACACATTACACATGGAGAGGGCCAGTGTGGCTCCATACAGATTACACATGGAGGGGCCAGTGTGGCTCCATACAGATTACACATGGAGGGGCCAGTGTGGCCCCATACAGATTACACATGGAGGGGCCAGTGTGGCTCCATACACATTACACATGGAGGGGCCAGTGTGGCTCCATACAGATTACACATGGAGGGGCCAATGTGGCTCCATACAGATTACACATGGAGGGGCCAGTGTGGCCCCATACAGATTACACATGGAGGGGCCAGTGTGGCCCCATACAGATTACACATGGAGGGGCCAGTGTGGCCCCATACAGATTACACATGGAGGGGCCAGTGTGGCTCCATACAGATTACACATGGAGGGGCCACTGTGGCCCCATATAGATTACACATGGAGGGGCCAGTGTGGCTCCATACACATTACACATGGAGGGGCCAGTGTGGCTCCATACAGATTACACATGGAGGGGCCAATGTGGCTCCCATACAGATTACACATGGAGGGGCCAGTGTGGCCCATACAGATTACACATGGAGGGGCCAGTGTGGCTCCATACAGATTACACATGGAGGGGCCAGTGTGGCTCCATACAGATTACACATGGAGGGGCCAGTGTGGCTCCATACAGATTACACATGGAGGGGCCAGTGTGGCCCCATACAGATTACACATGGAGGGGCCAGTGTGGCTCCATACAGATTACACATGGAGGGGCCAGTGTGGCTCCATACAGATTACACATGGAGGGGCCATGTGGCTCCATACAGATTACACATGGAGGGGCCAGCTGTGGCCCATACAGATTACACATGGAGGGCCATGTGGCTCCATACAGATTACACATGGAGGGGCCATGTGGCTCCATACAGATTACACATGGAGGGCCATGTGGCTCCATACAGATTACACATGGAGGGGCCACTGTGGCCCCATATAGATTACACATGGAGGGACCAGTGTGGCTCCATACAATTACACATGGAGGGCCGGTGTGGCCCATACAGATTACACATGGAGGGGCCAGTGTGGCTCCATACAGATTACACATGGAGGGGCCAGTGTGGCTCCATACAGATTACACATGGAGGGCCTAGTAGTCATACAGGAGGTAACTCAGGATCAGTAATGTAATGTATTACACAGTGAGGGCCACTGTGGTCACACAGAATAACATGGAGGTCCTGTCATACCATATCGTATTACACATGAGGGCCTTGTGGCTCCTCAGATCATGAGCCTGTCATACGATTATCATGGAGCTTGCTCATTAAATTAAACCATGACGCGACCAGCGATGGCGCATACGAGAGTACATCATGGAGGCTCAGCGTGGCTATCGTATTACACATGAGGGCCACCATGCAATAAATGAGGCAACTCATAAATACCATGCGTTAATTGTATACAGTGACTGCCAGCCAAAATACGCTGAGTGCAGCTTGTGCCTATAATAACAGGAGGCCAGTGGGCTCCATACACATTACACATGGAGGGGCCAGTGTGGCTCCATACAGATTACACATGGAGGGGCTCAGTGTGGCTCCATACAGATTACACATGGAGGGGCAGTGTGGGCTCCATACAGATTACACATGGAGGGACTGTATAATACAGGAGGTAACTCAGGATCAGTATGTAATGTATGTACACAGTGAGGCTGGGGTCAACACATAGAAATCCGTTTTTGGAAGTCCCATTCTCATCACCAACGTTTTTTATAGGGTGCTTTTTGTGTCTCCTGCACTCCTGAACGTTTTTGGACTTTTCATTAAAAAAACGCATGCCGAACGCATGCGCAAACGCAAGTGCCAAATATGGCATGCGTTTGCGCATGCGTTTCCCATAGGGCCCCATGTTAAAAAAAACGCATGAAAAAAAGCATGCGTTTTTTAAACTGATGCCAAAAACGCTGTTTACTGCGTTTTTGGCTCAAAAACGGACAAGGCAATGTTTTGAGCTCCAGAGAAAAACGCACAGGGTGTTTATACACCCAATGCGTTTTTCTGTCAGTTTTGGACTTAGAAAAAAAAAATGACAAAACTGAAGCCAAAAACTGACTGAGGGCTTATGTGTAACCCAGCCTGACTCCACCAGCAGAATAGTGAGTGCAGCTCTGGAGTATAATACAGGAGGTGACTCAGGATCAGTAATGTTATGTATGTACACAGTGACTGCACCAGCAGAATAGTGAGTGCAGCTCTGGAGTATAATACAGGGGGTAACTCAGGATCAGTAATGTAATGTATGTACACAGTGACTGCACCAGCAGAATAGTGAGTGCAGCTCTGGAGTATAATACAGGAGGTAACTCAGGATCAGTAATGTAATGTATGTACACAGTGACTGCACCAGCAGAATAGTGAGTGCAGCTCTGGAGTATAATACAGGAGGTAACTCAGGAGCAGTAATGTAATGTATGTACACAGTGACTGCACCAGCAGAATAGTGAGTGCAGCTCTGGAGTATAATACAGGAGGTAACTCAGGATCAGTAATGTAATGTATGTACACAGTGACTGCACCAGCAGAATAGTGAGTGCAGCTCTGGAGTATAATACAGGAGGTAACTCAGGATCAGTAATGTAATGTATGTACACAGTGACTGCACCAGCAGAATAGTGAGTGCAGCTCTGGAGTATAATACAGGAGGGAACACAGGATCAGTAATGTAATGTATGTACACAGTGAGTGCAGCTCTGGAGTATATACTGCCTGTACACATCTCTGGTTCTTGTATATGGTGTCTCAGGTGGTGTGTGCAGTGTGAGGTGACCTCGTCCATCTTTCCCTGTTATATGACTGTGTGCAGACATTGGAGCAGACCTGTACAGAGATCACCACCCTGCACATGTGAGGCTGTGGTCACACATAGAAATCCGTTTTTGGAAGTGATTTTCATCACCAATCCGTTTTTTTCTGGTGCTTTTTGAGCCTCCTGCACTCCTGAACGTTTTTGGAATTTTCATTAAAAAAACGCATGCGCGAACGCATGCGCAAACGCAAGTGCGCGTTGCATGCGTTCGCGCATGCGTTTCCCATAGGGCCCCATGTTAAAAAAACGCATGAAAACGCATGCGTTTTTTAAATGATGCCAAAAACGTTGCATGCAACGTTGCATGCAACGTTTTTGACTCAAAAACGGACAGGGCAATGTTTTGGAGCTCCAGAGAAAAACGGACAGGGTGTTTATTACATCCAATCCGTTTTTCTGTCAGTTTTTGGACTTAGAAAAAAAAAATGAGAAAACTGAAGCCAAAAACGGACTGAGGGCTTATGTGGAACCCCAGCCTGACTCAGCCATTCTGGAGCTCCTGTAGAACTACAGCTCCCATCATATGCAGTGCGGCCGCTCTCCCGGGTGATGGCAGCTCTCGTCTCACTGTCAGAGTCTCCGGCGAGAGGCGTCCTGCGAGTGACCCAGACACGGTGGACGTATGACGTCATCACGTCGCTCCCGACCTGCCGTTTGGGGGCGTGGCTATGTAAATTAACAAATATAAGGACTTATAATGTTGTCTTTTCTCCCGGTATAACCCGCTCTCCTGATCTCCACATCGCCGCTCATTATCACTGCGTGCGGGTTTTAGGGCCCTTTCACATCAGCGTTTTTTTTCAAATCGCGGCAGATGCGGTTTTTTCACCGCATCTGCCGCGATTTGAAAAAAACGCTGATGTGAAAGGGCCCTAACCGATACACTTGCGGCGCGGTTGCGGTTTTTTCCATAGAAAGTAAGGGGGACTTGCGGCAGGTGCGGCAAGTGCGGTTTTGCACTTGTGGCAGGTGCGGCAGCGAAAAAAAACGCGGTCAGCCGCGTTTTTTTTCGCTGCCGCACCTGCCGCAAGTGCAAAACCGCACTTGCCGCACCTGCCGCAAGTCCCCCTGTACTTTCTATGGAAAAAAACGCAACCGCGCCGCAAGTGTATCGGTTATGCGGCAATTTTTTCACCGCATCTGCCGCGAATTTCAAAAAAACGCTGATGTGAAAGGGCCCTTACACGTTTTTCTCAATATTAGCGTGGTTACCTATAGCGACCAATCAGATTCCCACTTTCTTTTAGCATCACGAGAGCTGTTGCCTATGGCAACCTATCAGAGACCAGCTTTCATTTCAAATCCTTAAAGCTGGAATCTGATTGGTTGTCAGAGTCTGATGACGTCATGGAATGTTCCACATCCTATTGTGTACTATGATGTCACGCGCACTATATCAGGAGCAGAGGCCACAGGCAGCTGATTGTTCTGCAGTCTCTGGAGAGTGAGGTCAGGGCTTGTCTTCACCTTTATTCTTTCAGGGTTTTATCATTTATTTTGTTATATAAATTCATTTAACCCTTGATTGTACCAGGGGCCAATGTGCCCCATACAGATACACATGGAGGCCAGTGTGGCCCCATACAGATTACACATGGAGAGCCATGTGGCCATACAGATACACATGGAGGGTCAGTGTGGCTCCATCAGATTACACATGGAGGGGCCAGTGTGGCTCCATACAGATTACACATGGAGGGCCAGTGTGGCTCCATACAGATTACACATGGAGGGGCCAGTGTGGCTCCATACAGATTACACATGGAGGGGCCAGTGTGGCCCCATACAGATTACACATGGAGGGGCCAGTGTGGCCCCATACAGATTACACATGGAGGGGCCAGTGTGGCTCCATACAGATTACACATGGAGGGGCCAAGTGTGGCCCATACAGATTACACATGGAGGGGCCAATGTGGCTCCATACAGATTACACATGGAGGGGCCAGTGTGGCTCCATACAGATTACACATGGAGGGGCCAGTGTGGCTCCATACAGATTACACATGGAGGGTCAGTGGGGTCCATCAGATTACACAGGATGGGCCAGTGTGGCTCCATACAGATTACACATGGAGGGGCCAGTGTGGCTCCATACAGATTACACATGGAGGGGCCAGTGTGGCCCATACAGATTACACATGGAGGGGCCAGTGTGGATCCATACAGATTACACATGGAGGGTCCATGTGGCTCCATACAGATTACCATGAGGGGCCAGTTGGCTCCATACAGATTACACATGCAGGGGCCACTGTGGCCCCATACAGATTACACATGGAGGGACCAGTGTGGCTCCATACAGATTACACATGAAGGGTTTCATGGTACCAGAGAAGGGTTAAAACATAAAACAAATGGGGAAACCCTCAGTTTAGGAGATGTCCACATGATTATTGTCAGAGGATCAATGTCTGCCACATTCTACTTAGGACGAGGATTTCCCCATTCACCACCAGATTTAATTGATTTCTGACTTTCTTGCTCATCATCAGCTTCTTACAATATTTATGAATATTATATATTTTTAATGTAGGGCCAATGATACTATATATAAGACTATATGGTCCCATTATTTTGTATGAAGGGCTATGTGGTCCCCTTATTTTGTATGGAGGGCTATGTGGTCCCCTTATTTTGTATGGAGGCTATGTGGTCCCATTATTTTGTATGGAGGGCTATGTGGTCCCCTTATTTTGTATGGAGGGCTATGTGGTCCCCTTATTTTGTATGGAGGGCTATGTGGTCCCATTATTTTGTATGGAGGGCTATGTGGTCCCCTTATTTTGTATGGAGGTCTATGTGGTCCCATTATTTTGTATGGAGGGCTATGTGGTCCCATTATTTTGTATGGAGGGCTATGTGGTCCCATTATTTTGTATGGAGGGCTATGTGGTCCCATAATTTTGTATGGAGGGCTATGTGGTCCCATTATTTTGTATGGAGGGCTATGTGGTCCCATTATTTGTATGGAGGGCTATGTGGTCCCATAATTTTGTATGGAGGGCTATGTGGTCCCGTTGTTTTGTATGGAGGGCTATGTGGTCATATTACTTTGTATAGAAATGGTTTACAGTAGAATATGTGCCTGTTGTTGGTATTCTGGTAATTGTTTATGCTCTTTCTCTAGGTTTTGCCACTTTGCTACAACTGTCTGTATTTTTAAACTGATTTTCCAAACTCGTTTTTAATGTGCACTATTGATGTGTATGACCAGCTGGGATTGACTGATCATTGCAGTGTATATACAGAATAATACAGATACTGAGGATTACACCCAGTATACAGGACAGGGGAAGTGGTACTGTGCAGTGTATATATACAGAATAATACAGATACTGAGGATTACACCCAGTATACAGGACAGGAGAAGTGGTACTGTGCAGTGCATATATACAGAATAATACAGATACTGAGGATTACACCCAGTATACAGGACAGGAGAAGTGGTACTGTGCAGTGTATATATACAGAATAATACAGATACTGAGGATTACACCCAGTATACAGGACAGGGGAAGTGGTACTGTGCAGTGTATATATACAGAATAATACAGATACTGAGGATTACACCCAGTATACAGGACAGGAGAAGTGGTACTGTGCAGTGTATATATACAGAATAATACAGATACTGAGGATTACACCCAGTATACAGGACAGGAGAAGTGGTACTGTGCAGTGTATATATACAGAATAATACAGATACTGAGGATTACACCAGTATACAGGACAGGGAAGTGTCTGTGCAGTGATATATACAGAATAATACAGATACTGAGGATTACACCCAGTATACAGGACAGGAGAAGTGGTGCTGTGCAGTGTATAAATACAGAATAATACAGATACTGAGGATTACACCCAGTATACAGGACAGGAGAAGTGGTACTGTGCAGTGTTTATACAGAATAATACAGATACTGAGGATTACACCCAGTATACAAGGACAGGAGAAGTGGTACTGTGCAGTGTATATATACAGAATAATACAGATACTGAGGATTACACCCAGTATACAGGACAGGAGAAGTGGTACTGTGCAGTGTTATATATCAGAATAATACAGATACTGAGGATTACACCCAGTATAACAGGACAGGAGAAGTGGACTGTGCAGTGTATATATACAGAATAATACAGATACTGAGGATTACACCCAGTATACAGGACAGGAGAAGTGATACTGTGCAGTGTATATAACAAAATAATACAGATACTGAGGATTACACCCAGTATACAGGACAGGAGAAGTGATACTGTGCAGTGTATATATACAGAATAATACAGATACTGAGGATTACACCCAGTATACAGGACAGGAGAAGTGATACTGTGCAGTGTATGTATACAGTATAATACAGATACTGAGGATTACACCAATCGTACAGTGGGTCCCATTATTTGTGAGAGTATGGGTATATTAGGGTCCAATATTTGTGGCTATGTGGGTCCCATTATTTTGTATGGAGGACTAGTGGGTCCATTATTTTTTAGTGGGCTATGGTCCCATTATTTTATATGGAGGACTATGTGGGTCCTATTATTTTGTATGAGGGGATATGTGGGTCCTATTATTTTGTATGGAGGACTATCTGCACCAAATCTGCAAGATAAAATAAAGCAATGTGGGCACAGGGCCTAATAGTGTACTTATAGTAGGATCCAACAAGCCACTGTACCCTCGGGTCATGAGTGATCTCAGGTTCAGGGGTGTAACTAACAGGTGCAGGGGATGCAATTGCACCTGGGCCCTAGAGCCTAGGGTCCCCAAAAGTTAATTTGACCTATAGGGACGTGTGGGCGTTTCTACACTGCTGGCCGTCATCACAAGGAAGTGGGAATTTTAAATCCGCTCAATAAGTTTCCCTAGTTTTGGAGGGTAAAATTAGGGGCCTCGGCTTATACTCGGGTATATACGGTAACATAAGAAAATCCTAAACAATTTGGGAAACCATTAGTTTAGGTAAAGTCCAGATTATTATTGTCAGAGGATGTACAGTATACATTTCTCAGATATAAGAAATACAGGCAGATACTTATCCATCATATGTCTCCCATCCTTGTATAATGTCCCCCATCCTGGGCCTCTTCCAGTAAAATATGTTCCTAATCCTGATATAATGCCCCTATCCGGGACCCATTCCAGTAATATAATGTCCCCATCCTGGCATAATGTCCCCATGCTTGGCCCCTTCCTGGTATAATGTCCACAACCTGGGCCTCTTCCTGGTATAATCCTCCCCATCCTTGGCCCCTTCCAGGAATGTATTTCCCCCATCCTGGCATAATGTCCCGATCCTTGGTCCCTTCCTAGTATAATGTCACCATCCTGGGCATCTTCCTGGTATAATATCCCCCATTCTTGGCCCCTTCCTGGTATAATGTCCCCATCTTTGGCTCTTCCTGTTATAATCTCGCTCTTTCTCGGCCCCTTCCAGTAATATATGTCCCCCATCTTGGTATAGGCTTCTTCCAGTAATAATGTCCCTGCTGTTCTCCAACAAATATAAAAACAAATAAACAATTCTACTCTCCCCCTCTCCTCCTTCGACGAGCGACATTCTCTTCTATGCCTCCTTACTGCCATGCACCGCCAGTGACTTGCCTCAGTTTGGCCGGCAGCATGTATTGCAGTGCAGGGAGCCAGTGAGTCTCTGCACCACAATTTATTTCAGTTGAATATACATCCTTGAACGCATATCCAGCACAGATAGTTGCAGGTGTCGGAGGCCCCTCTCCAGCATGGCCCTGATGTGTTGGGCTCTTTGCAACCGCAATCGTTGTGCCTCTGCCCCCTGTCGAGTTTCTTCACACACTTAGTGTGAGTTTAAGTGCAAACAGCGGTCACCAGATATTGATGGGGTTTATATTTTACTTTTATTCTTTCACTTTGCACTTTGTTAATTGATCACAATAATCTATTAACACTATATCTGACTGTGCAGCATTCATTGTGTTCACCTCCTATGGGGTCATTCATTCTCTTCTATCTTTTCTCCTTTTTAGAAAATGGTGCCTGCGCTTTATTTCTGTATTGGAGATTTGGGGCCCACCATCCTCATGGAGTCGGGTAAGTCTATTTATACTATTCATGTATATTGTTTCCAGGGGTGAACCAAGCCTCCCTGCTGCCTGAGGCCAACTAAAGAATGGCGCCCCCCCCCCCCCACCCTCAATAGTAAATTTTTACAATCGGTACAAATACATCTGGTTCATACAGATTTATAGCAATCCTGTAAAATTGAGAACACAGTGATGTCAGCGCCATCGCACGCACGCACATACAAGAACTACATGGAAGAATCCAGAACCAGGATTATTAATGGCAAGGGCAGGCTTTGCACAACCATACAGACACACAATGATGGGCAGAGCATGGTCCTGTAGGCAGACACAGTCCTGCATCCTTATAGCATACACACAGGAGGCAGCACCTATTATCTCTGGCACACGTCTACAAAACTCTGGGCAGCTGCAATGTAGCGGTTGCCTGGCACTGACTAGTCAGACATGTCCCCCGTGCAGCACTGTCCACGCAGCACATGCAACGACCTGCAGTCTGAGCATCGACAAGCCGCCACTGCACTAAGTTGGTAAAATGGCGCTTCTCCCCCAACAGACCACGCCTCCTCCTGAAACACTTAGCCAATCACAAGCGCCGCACATGGCTCTTTCCGGCGCTAATATCAGGGGCCGTCCAATTGGGTTGAGCAAGAGATGTGGGAGCGGGAAGGCGGATAAGCGCCACCAACCAATCACCACATGTGAGAAACATGGCTGGATGTATGTACCGAGGGTCGGCACTGGACCTGGTGTGTAAGTTATGGCCAATCAATCCTGCAGCAGAGGGACAATGTATCCTGCACCAGGGGCAAACATAGAAATCATGAGGTTCCATAGCAGAAGTTCTAATTGGAGCCCCCGAGTCAAACTATAGAAGCGGGAGTGGCATTTTGAGGGACCCTCCATGGATGCCGCCCTCTGTTCACCAGCAGGTGGCACCACCTGAGGCAACTGACTCAGGTCGCATCATAATAGGTGCGCCCCTGATTGTTCCTATGATATAACTAGCAATCATTCTTTCTACCTGCAGAAACATCTCCAGCAGATGGGGCGCATTGGACAGGATGAGGCTGGGGGTGGTAGATCTACTATAGAGTAACAAAATAGGATTGATACAAATGTGTTCCCCATTAATGCGACCCTGTCAGGTAAAGAAATGCTATTAACCTGCAGATATTGGGTTAATCTGCAGGTTAATATAATTTTATACTGAAAACCTTCAGCTCCTCAGTGACTGCTATATATTAGGAAAGTAATGAATGAAGAGAGGTAGTGAGTTTGGACTAAAGATTGGAGGACAGGTGATGTGGATGAGGCATTAGTATTGTGAGGGGGTTTAGTTATAGGTTCAGGCTTTGACGTGCGGGAACAAGTTGAGGACAAGTTTGGTAAATTACACATGTTTATGGCTCCCTTCTTCATTAATGACTGATGTTCATCAGTTATACATATGTAGAGCACAGACATTAGTTTGATCTGAACCCTCACTGTCTCATCTACTTATAGGGAGGAGGAAGACCATGAGGAGATGGTGGTGGAAGAAAGTAACATCTTAGAGGAGAAAGAGGTGGAAAATAACATCATGGAGAAGGAGGAGGTGGAGAGTAACGTCATGGACGTGGAGGAGAAGGAGGAGGTGGCGAGTAACATCAAGGAGGAGAATGACATACAAAATCTGAGTAATATCATGGATGTGGATGCAAGAAACATTGGGGAGGAGGAGAATAACATCAAGGAGGAGAATAACAAAAAATATCTGAGTAACATCATGGAATTGGAGGCGAGTAACATTGAGGAGAGTACCATCAAGGAAATGGAGAAGAGTAGCATTGAGGAGAGTAATATCAAGGAGGAGAATAACATACAAAATCTGAGTAACATCATGGATGTGGATGCGAGAAACATTGAGGAGAGGAGAATAACATCAAGGAGGAGAATAACAAAAAATATCTGAGTAACATTGAGGAGAGTATCATCAAGGAAGTGGAGAAGAGTAGCATTGAGGAGATCAAGGAGGAGAATAACATACAAAATCTGAGTAACATCACGGACGTGGAGGCGAGAAACATTGAGGAGGAGAATAACATCAAGGAGGAAACTGGTAACATCAAGGAGAGACTGGGGACGGGAGGCGGGGGACGGGAGGTAGTTTACAGGAGGCGGCTGGGGCGGGTGACGGAGACTGGGACGGGAGACTGGGACAGGAGGCGGGGACTGGGACGGGAGGTGGGAGACTGGGGACAGGAGGCGGGAGACTGGGGACGGGAGGCGGGAGACTGGGGATGGGAGGCGGGAGACTGGGGACGGGAGACTGGGGACAGGAGACTGGGGACGGGATATGGAGGCGGGGTTTGGGAGACTGGGGACGGGAGACTGGGGACGGGAAACTGGGGACGGAGGCGGAGACTGGGGACAGGAGGCGGGAGACTGGGGACGGGAGGCGGGAGACTGGGGACGGGAGACTGGGGACGGGAGGCGGGGGACTGGAGGCGGGGGACTGGAGGCGGGGACGGGAGACTGGGGACGGGAGACTGGGGACGGGAGACTGGGGATGGGAGGCGGGGACTGGGGACGGGAGGCGGTTTACGGGAGGCGGCTGGGGGCGGAAGACTGGGGACGGAGACTGGAGGCGGGAGACTGGGGACGGGAGGCGGGAGACTGGGGACGGGAGGCGGGGGACGGGAGACTGGGAACGGGAGACTGGGGACGGGAGACTGGGGACGGAAGGCGGGAGACTGGGGGACGGGAGGCGGGAGACTGGGGACGGGAGACGGGAGGCGGGGGACGGGAGGCGGAGTGACGGGAGAATGGGAGACGAGACTGGGGACGGGAGGAGGACTGGAGACTTGGGGACGGGGAGCGGGAGACTGGGAGGGAGGAGCGGGGGGACGGGGAGGACTGGGGGACGGAGAGGCAGGGACGGGAGGGACGGGGGACGGGCGAGACTGGGCGGGACGGGAGGGCGGAGGACGGGAGCGGAGGACGGAGACGGGCGGGCGGAGGCGGAGAGGACGGGAGACGGGAGGCGGAGGGACGGGAGGCTGGGGACGGGAGGACGGAGGGAGACGGGAGACGGGAGACTGGAGGGAGACGGGAGGGACTGGGGACGGGAGACTGGGGGAACGGAGGCGGGAGGACTGGGGACGGGAGGCGGAGAGACGGGAGGCGGGGGACGGGAGGGCGGGAGACTGGGGACGGGAGACTGTGGGACGGGAGGCGGGGGAACGGGAGAGCGGGAGACTGGGGACTGGGGGAGACTGGGGACGGGAGGCGGGGAACGGAGACGGAGACGGGAGGCGGGGACGGGAGACGGGGACGGGACGGAGGCGGGGGACTGGGAGGCGGGAGACTGAGGGACGGGAGATGGGGACGGAGCGGGAGGCGGGGAGGAAGGAGAGACGGGAGGGACGGGAGACTGGGAGGACGGGAGGAC
Organism: Allobates femoralis; assembly: GCA_033576535.1. NCBI lineage: Eukaryota > Metazoa > Chordata > Amphibia > Anura > Aromobatidae > Allobates > Allobates femoralis. Next base: position 187,570,398 of record JARQOC010000008.1, read on the forward strand.
GGGGGAGACGGGAGGCGGGTGGGACGGGAGTGCAGGAGGACTGGCGGGACGGAGGGAGACGGGAGGACGGGGACGGCGGGGACAATGGGAGGAGACTGGGGACGGAGGCGGGAGACTGGGGACGGGAGACTGGGGACTGGGAGAGACTGGCGGGACGGGGAGACTGGGGACGGGAGACTGGGGAAGCGAGACTGGGGACGGGAGACTGGGGACGGGAGATGGGAGACTGGGGACGGGAGACGGACGGGAAGACGGGAGACTGGGGACGGACGGGAGAGGGACGGGAGACTGGGGACGGGAGGCGGGAGGCGGGGGATGGGAGGCGGGAGGCAGGGGACGGAGACTGGCGGGGAGGAGACTGGGGACGGGAGAGACTGGGGACTGGGGAGCGGGAGACTGGGGACGGGGAGGCGGGAGACTGGGGACGGGAACATGGAGGCGGGACGAGACTGGAGGCGGGAGACTGGGGACGGGAGACTGGGGACGGGAGACTGGGGATGGGAGACTGGAGCGGGGGACGGAGACTGGGGACGGAGACGGGAGACTGGGGACGGGAAACGGGAGACTGGGGACGGGAAACGGGAGACGGGGGACGGGAGGCGGGAGGCGGGGGACGGGAGGCGAGAGACTGGGGACGGGAGACTGGGGACTGGGGACGGGAGACTGGGGACGGGAGGCGGGAGACTGGGGACGGAGAGACTGGAGGCGGGAGACTGGGAGGCGGGAGACTGGGGACGGGAGACTGGGGACGGGAGACTGGGGACGGGAGACTGGGGACGAGAGACTGGAGGCGGGAGACTGGAGGCGGGAGACTGGGGACGGGAGACTGGGACGGAGACTGGGGACGGGAGACTGGGGACGGGAGACTGGAGACGGGAGACTGGAGACGGGAGACTGGAGGCGGGAGACTGGGGACGGGAGACGGGGACGGGAGACTGGGGATGGGGGACGGGAGACTGGGATGGGGACGGGGGACGGGAGACTGGGGACGGGGGACGGAGACTGGGAGACGGGAGACTGGGAGCGGGAGACTGGGGACGGGAGACTGGGGACGGGAGACGTGGGGACTGGGGATGGGACGAACGGAGACGGGAGACTGGGGACGGGAGACTGGGGACGGGAGACGGGAGACTGGGACGGGAGACTGGGAGACGGGAGACTGGGGACGGGAGACTGGGGACGGGAGACTGGGGACGGGAGACTGGGGACGGGGAGACTGGGGACGGGAGGCGGGAGACGGGGGACGGGAGACTGGGACGGTGGACGGAGACTGGGACGGGGCGGGAGATGGGACGGAGGCGGGAGACTGGGACGGGAGACTGGCGGGAGGCGGGGCGGAGACTGGGGACGGAGAGGAGTGGAGGGAGGCGGAGACTGGGACGGAGGCGGGAGACTGGGGACGGGAGACTGGGCGGACCGGGAGGACTGGATGGGAGACGGGGACGAGGGGGACGGAGCGGGGGCGGGAGACTGGGGACGGGAGACTGGGACGGGAGCGGGAGACTGGGGACGGAGACTGGGACGGGAGACTGGGACGGAGCGGGAGACTGGGATGGGAGTGGACACTGGGAGACGGAGGCGGAGAATATGGGCGGGAGATGCGGACGGAGACTGGGGATGGGACGGAGACTGGGACAGATGAGGAGAATGGGACGGAGCGGAGAATGGGACGGGAGGTGGAGACTGGGTCGGGAACGGGAGGCGGGAGACGGAGACTGGGCGGGAGGTGGAGACTGGGGACGTCCCCCGTCTTCCCTCCCCCGTCTTCCCTCCCCGTCTTCCCTCCCCCGTCTTCCCTCCCCCCTCCTCCCCTCTCCTCTCCCTCCCTCCCCCGTCCTCCTCCTCTCCCCGTCCTCCCTCCCCCGTCTTCCGTCTTCCCTCCCCCGTCCTCCCTCCCCGTCTTCCCTCCCCCGTCCTCCCTCCCCCGTCCTCCCTCCCCCGTCTTCCCTCCCCCATCTTCCCTCCCCCGTCCTCCCTCCCCCGTCCTCCCTCCCCCGTCTCTCCCTCCCCCGTCCTCCCTCCCCCGTCCTCCCTCCCCCATCTTCCAACCCCCGTCTTCCCTCCCCCGTCTTCCGTCTTCTCTTCCCCGTCTCCGTCTTCCTCCCCCGTCTTCCCTCCCCCGTCTTCCCTCCCCCGTCCCTCCCCTCCCCCGTCCTCCCTCCCCGTCTTCCCTCCCCCATCTTCCCTCCCCCGTCTTCCTCCTCCCCCCCGTCTCCCGTCCTCCCCGTCCTCCCTCTCCCGTCTCCCTCCCCCGTCTTTCCCTCCCCGTCTTCCCTCCCCCGTTCTTTCGTCTTCCCTCCCCTGTCTTCCCTCCCCGTCTTCCTCCCCGCTCTCCCTCCCCCGTCTCCCTCCCCCGTCCTCCCCCCCTCCCGTCTCCCTCCCCCGTATTCCCTCCCCCGTTTCCCTCCCCCGTCTTCCGTCTTCCTCCCCCGTCTTCCGTCTTCCTCCCCCGTCCTTCCTTCCCTGTCCTTCCTCCCCCGTCCTTCCTCCCCCGTCTTCCCTCCCCCGTCCTTCCCTTTCCCGTCTTCCCTCCCCTGGCGGGAGACTGGAGACGGGAGAATGGGACGGGAGGCGGGAGACTGGGGACGGGAGGCGGGGGGGACGGGAGGCGGGGGACGGGAGACTGGGGATGGGAGGCGGGAGCCTGGGGACGGGAGGCGGGAGACTGGGGACGGGAGGCGGGAGACTGGGGACGGGAGACTGGGGACGGGAGACTGGGGACGGGAGACTGGGGACTAGAGGTGGGAGACTGGGGACGGGAGACTGGGGACGGGAGACTGGGGACGGGAGACTGGGGACGGGAGGCGGGAGACTGGGGACGAGAGGTGGGAGACTGGGGACGGGAAGACTGGGGGTGGGAGACTGGGGGCGGGAGACTGGGGACGGGAGGCGGGAGACTGGGACGGGAGACTGGGGACCGGAGACTGGGGACGGGATGTGGGAGACTGGGGACGGGAGGCGGGAGACTGGGGACGGGAGAACTGGGGATGGGAGGCGGGAGACTGGGGACGGGAGGCGGGAGAATATGGGCGGGAGACTGGGGACGGGAGACTGGGGACGGGAGGAGGGAGAATGGGGACTGGAGGCGGGAGAATGTGGACGGGAGGCGGGAGACGGGAGACTGGGGGCGGGAGGTGGGAGACTGGGGACGTCCCCCGTCTTCCCTCCCCCGTCTTCCCTCCCCCGTCTTCCCTCCCCGTATTCCCTCCCCCGTCTTCCCTCCCCCTTTTCCGTCTTCCCTCCCCATCCTCCCTCCCCCGTCTTCCCTCCCCCGTCCTCCCTCCCCCGTCCCCCTCCCCCGTCTTCCCACCCCCGTCTTACCTCCCCCGTCTTCCGTCTTCCCTCCCTCGTCTTCCCTCCCCCCTCCCCCGTCCTCCCTCCCCCGTCCTTCCTCCCCGTCCTCCCTCCCCCGTCTTACCTCCCCGTCTTACCTCCCCCGTCTTACCTCCCCCGTCTTCCCTCCCCCGTCTTCTCTTCCCCGTCTTCCGTCTTCCCTCCCCCGTCTTCCGTCTTCCCTCCCCATCTTCCCTCCCCCATCTTCCCTCCCCCGTCTTCCTTCCCCATCCTCCCTCCCCGTCCTCCCTCCCCCGTCTTCCCTCCCCTGTCTTCCCTCCCCCGTCTTCCCTCCCTCGTCCTCCTCCCCGTCCTCCCTCCCCGTCTTCCCTCCCCCGTCTTCCGTCTTCCCTCCCCGTCTTCCTCCCCCGTCTTCCCTCCCCCGTCCTCCCTCCCCCGTCCTCCCCTCCCCCCGTCTTCCCTCCCCCGTATTCCGTCTTCCCTCTCCTGTCCTTCCTCCCCCGTCTTCCCTCCCCCGTCCTTCCTCCCCCGTCTTCCCTCCCCCGTCCTCCCTCCCCCCCTCCTCCCTCCCCCGTCTTCCCTCCCCCGGCGGGAGACTGGGGACGGGAGGCGGGAGACTGGGGATGGGAGGCGGGAGGCGGGAGACGGGAGTGGGAGACGGGAGGCGGGAACAGGACGGGACGAGCGGGGACGGGAGACTGGGACGGGAGGCGGGAGACTGGGGACGGGAGGCGGAGACTGGGGACGGGAGCGAGCCTGGGACGACCGGAGACTGGACAGAGGCGGGAGACTGGGGACGGAGACTGGGGACGGGAGACTGAGACGGGAGACTGGGGACGGGGACTGGGGCGGGAGACTGGGGCGGGAGACTGGGGACGGGAGGCGGGAGACTGGGGACGGGAGACTGGGGACCGGAGACTGGGGACGGGAAGTGGGAGACTGGGGATGGGAGGCGGGAGACTGGGGACGGAGGCAGGAGACTGGGACGGGAGACTGGGGCGGAGACTGGGAGGGAGGGGACACTGGGGACGGGAGGAGGGAGAATATGGCCGGGAGGACTGGGGACGGGAGACTGGGGACTGGGGACGGGAGACTGGGGACGGGAGCGGGAGAATGGGGACGGGAGGCGGGAGAATGGGGACAGGAGGCGGGAGACTGGGGGCGGGGACGGGAGGCGGGAGAGGGACACTGGGGGCGGGAGACTGGGGCGGGAGGTGGGAGACTGGGGACATCCCCCGTCTTCCTCCCCCGTCTTTCCCCTCTCCTCCCGTCTTCCCTCCCCCGTCTTTCCTCCCCGTCCTCCCTCCCCGTCCTCCCTCCCCCATCCTCCCTCCCCTGTCTTCCCTCCCCCATTTCCTCCTCCCTCCCCTCCCTCCCTCCCCCGTCTCCTCCCCGTCCTCCCTCCCCCATCTTCCTCCCCCGTCTTCCCTCCCCCGTCTTCCCTCCCCCGTCTTTTGTCTTCCCTCCCCCGTCTTCCCTCCCCCATCCCCCATTCTCCCTCCCCTGTCCCCTCCTCTCCCGTCTTCCCTCCCCTGTCTTCCCTCCCCCGTCCTCCTCCCCCATCTTCCCTCCCTCGTCTTCCCTCCCCCGTCTTCCCTCCCCCATCTTCCCTCCCCCGTCTTCCCTCCCCCGTCCTCCCTCCCCCGTCTTCCCTCCCCCGTCCTCCCTCACCCGTCCTCCCTCCCCCGTCCTCCCTCCTCCGTCTTCCCTCCCCCGTCTTCCCTCCCCCGTCTTCTCCCCCGTCTCTCCCCCGTCTTCCCTCCCTCGTCTTCCCTCCCCCGTCTTCCGTCCTCCCTCCCCCGTCTTCCCTCCCCCGTCTTCCCTCCCCCGTCTTCCCTCCCCCGTCCTTCCCTCCCCCGTCCTTTCCCTCCCCCGTCTCTCCCTCCCCCGTCTTCACTCCCCTGGCGGGAGACTGGGGACGGGAGAATGGGGCCGGGAGGTGGAGACTGGGACGGGAGGCGGGGACGGGAGACTGGGACGGGAGGCGGAGACGGGAGACTGGGACGGGAGGCGGGAGACTGGACGAGGCGGAGACGGAGACTGGGACGGAGACTGGGACGGGAGACTGGGGACGGGAGGCGGGAGACTGGGGACAGAGGCGGAGACTGGACGGGAGACGGCGGGAGACTGGGGACGGAGACGGGAGCGGGGACTGGAACGGGAGACTGGGACCGAGACTGGGGACGGGAGTGGAGACTGGGGACGGGAGGCGGGAGACTGGGGACGGGAGGCGGGAGACTGGGGACGGGAGACTGGGACAGGAGACTGGGGACGGGAGACGGGAGACTGGGGACCGGAGACTGGGGACTGGAGGTGGGAGACTGGGGACGGGAGGCGGAGACAGGAGGCGGGACTGGGGACAGGAGACTGAGGACGGGAGACTGGGGACGGAGACTGGGGACGGGAACGGGAGGGAGACTGGGGACGGAGACGGGACGGGAGACTGGGGACTGGGAGGCGGGACGGAGTGGGGACTGGGGACGGAGGCGGGAGACAGGACTGGTGACTGGGACGGAGACTGGGACGGGAGACGGGGGAACGGGACTGGACGGAGACTGGGACGGAGCGGGAGAATGGGGACGGAGCGGGAGACTGGGGCGGGGTACGGGAGGCGGGAGACTGGGGGCGGGAGACTGGGGCGGGAGGTGGGAGACTGGGGACGTCCCCGGTCATCCCTCCCCCGTCTTCCCTCCCCCGACTTCACTCCCCGTCTTCCTCCCCGTCGCTCCCCCCCCGTCCTCCCCCGTCCCCGCCGCCCTCCGACGTCTGTCCCCGTCCCACCCTCCCCGTCCTCCCACCTCCGTCGCGTCCGTCCCCTCCCCCGCGTCATCCCTCCCCCGTCTTCCCTCCCCCGTCTTCCCTCCCCTGTCCCCCGTCTTCCCTCCCCTGTCCCCCGTCTTCCGTCCCCTGTCCCCCGTCTTCCGTCCCCCGTCTTCCATCTTCCATCCCCCGTCCCCCGTCTTCCATCCCCCGTCTTCTGTCCCCCGTCCTCCGTCTCCCGTCCCCCGTCTTCCTCCCCCGTCTTCCCTCCCCGTCTTCCTCCCCGTCTTCTGTCCCCCGTCTTCCGTCCCCCGTCTTCCACCCCCATCTTCTTCCCCTCCCGTCCCTCCCGTCCTCCCGTCCCCCGTCCCGTTCGTCCCCGTCCCCCGTCTTTCGTCTCCCCCGTCTCCTCTTCTTCCCTCCCCTCCTCCCCCGTCTTCCCTCCCCCGTCTCCCTCCCCCGTCTTCCTCCCCTGTCCCCGTCTTCCCCGTCCCCCGTCTTCCGCCCCTCCCCGTCTTCCTCCCTGTCCCCCGTCTTCCGTCTCCCCGTCTCGTCCCCCGTCTTCCGTCCCCCGTCCCCATTCCCTCCCCTCTCCTCCCCCGTCTCCCTCCTCCGTCTTCCTCCCCCGTCTTCCTCCCCCCTCCGTCTCCGTCCCCGTCTCCTCCCGTCTTCCGCTCCCCGTCTTCCTCCCCCGTCTTCCCTCCCTCTTCCTCCCCGCCCCCTCTTCCGTCTCCCCCCTTCCGTCCCTGTCCCCCTTCGTCCCCCTCCCGTCTTCCGTCCCGTCCCTTCCCCTGTCCCCGTCTTCCTCCCCGTCTCCCCGTCTCCGTCCCCGTCTCCGTCCCCTTCCGTCCCCTCCCCCGTCTCTCCGTCCCCCGCTCCTCCTCCGTCCCCCGTCTTCCGTCCCCCGTCCTCGCTCCGTCCCCCGTCTTCCGTCCCGTCCTCCCGTCTTCCTCCCCCTCGTCTCTTTCCCGTCCCCCGTCTTCCTCCCCCGTCTTCCTCCCCCGTTTCCGTCCCTCCGTCCCGTCTCGCCCGTCCCCGTCTTCCCTCCCCCGTCTTCCCTCTCCCGTCTTCCTCCCCGTCTCCGTCCCCGTCCCGTCCCCCGTCTTCCCTCCCCGCCGTCTTCCCTCCCCGTCGTCCCCGTCTTCCGTCCCCCGTCTTCCGTCCCCCGTCTTCCCTCCCCCGTCTTCCCTGCCCCGTCTTCCCTCCCCCGTCTTCCCTCCCCCGTCATCCGTCCCCCGTGTTCCGTCCCCGTCTTCCGTCCCCTGTCCCCCGTCTTCCGTCCCCTGTCCCCCGTCTTCCGTCCCGTGTCTCCCGTCTTCCGTCCCCTGTCCCCCGTCTTCCGTCCCCTGTCCCCCGTCTTCTGTCCCCTGTCCCCCGTCTTCCGTACCCTGTCCCCCGTCCCCTGTCCCCCGTCTTCCATCCCCCGTCTTCTGTCCCCTGCCACCTGTCCCCCGTCTTCTGTCCCCTGTCCCCCGTCTTCCGTACCTGTCCCCCGTCCCCTGTCCCCCGTCTTCCGTCCCCCGTCATCCGTCCCTGCCTCCTGTCCCCCGTCTTCCGTCCCCTGTCCCCCGTCTTCTGTCCCCCGTCTTCCGTCCCCCGTCTTCTGTCCCCGTCTTCCGTCCCCTGTCCCCCGTCTTCTGTCCCCTGTCCCCTGTCTTCTGTCCCCTGTCCCCGTCTTCCGTCCCGTCTTCCGTCCCCTGTCCCTTGTCCCCTGTCCCCGTCTTCCGTCCCCTGTCTTCCGTCCCCCGTCCCCCGTCTTCCGTCCCCTGTCCCCCGTCTTCCCTCTTCCGTCTCCCGTTTTCTGTCCCCCGTCTTCCGTCCCCCGCCCCCTGTCCCCCGTCTTCCGTCCCCTGTCCCCCGTCTTCTGTCCCCCGTCTTCCGTCCCCTGTCCCCCGTCTTCCTTCCCCTGTCCCCCGTCTTCCGTCCCCGTCTTCCGTCCCCCGTCTTCCGTCCCCCGTCTTTCGTCCCCCGTCCCCTGTCCCCCGTCTTCTGTCCCCTGTCCCCCATCTTCCGTCCCCCGTCTTCCGTCCCCCGTCTTCTGTCCCCCGTCTTCCGTCACCCGTCTTCCGTCCCCTGTCCCCCTTCTTCCGTCCCCCGTCTTCCGTCCCCCGTCTTCCGTCCCCGTCTTCCCTCCCCCGTCTTCCGTCCCCCGTCTTCCGTCCCCCGTCTTCCATCCCCCGTCTTCCGTCCCCCGTTTCCCGTCTTCCGTACCCTGTCCCCGTCTTCCCTCCCCCGTCCCCCGTCTTCCGTCCCCCGTCTTCCGTCCCCCGTCCCCTGTCCCCCGTCTTCCGTGCCCTTTCCCCGTCTTCCATCCCCCGTCTTCCGTCTTCCATCCCCCGTCTTCCGTCCCCCGTCTTCCGTCCCCCGTCTTCTGTCCCCTGTCCCCCGTCTTCTATCCCCCATCTTCCGTCCCCCGTCTTCCGTCCCCCGTCTTCCGTCCCCTGTCCCTCGTCTTGCGTCCCCCATCTTCCGTCCCCTGTCCCCCGTCTTCCGTCCCCTGTCCCCCGTCTTCCGTTCCCTGTCCCCCGTCTTCCCTCCCCCGTCTTCTGTCCCCCGTCTTCCATCTCCCGTCTTCCGTCCCCCGTCCCCTGTCCCCCGTCTTCCGTCCCCTGTCCCCCATCTTCCGTCTCCCTTCTTCCGTCCCCCGTCTTCTGTCCCCCGTCCCTTGTCTTCCGTCCCCCGACTTCCGTCCCCCGTCTTCCGTCCCCCGTCTTCCGTCCCCCGTCCTCTGTCCCTTGTCTTCCGTCCCCCGTCTTCCATCCCCCGTCTTCCGTCTTCCGTCCCACGTCTTCCGTCCCCCGTCTTCTGTCCCCCGTCTTCCATCCCCCGTCTTCCGTCCCCCGTCCTCCGTCTTCCGTCCTCCGTCTTCCGTCCCCCGTCCTCCGTCTTCCGTCCCCCGTCCTCCGTCCCCCATCTTCCGTCCCCCGTCTTCCGTCCACCGGTGATATTTAAGGAAGATATCCAGGTTGGCACAGTTCGGTCACCTGGCAAAAGACATCGCTGTGCTCGGTCAGCTTCCTAAACTTGCCGCTATTCCTTTCTTGGTGGGTGCCTGCCGAAAGCGGGGTGCTGCTGGATTGGATTAAGTGGCCCTGGAAGTCCTGAAGGCACGAATTTTCTAAATCCTGATGAGCAAGTGGAAGGGTGAGACTCTGTTGCCTATTACATTTTATGTTTTGCTTGTTTAGTTGTTATATGCGTTTAACTGTACAGGTACCTTTACACGCCGCTACTGGAGGATGGATACAATCCGCTACTTCACGTGCACGAGCACGCTCAAACGGTTACAAACGGTAACCGCACCTCCTTTACACGCCGCCACAAGGTGCGCTACGCTACGCTACATCTACAGCTAGATACATCGCCGGGTGTCTCAGGTAGCCATCTGTAGCTCATCCTAGCTCATTTACACACCGCTACAACCAGCTACTATGGGCGTACCTGGTGCAGCAGGGACAGCACATAGGCGTGCCCCAATTGTGGATTACGAGACGTCCGTACGCTGATAGGACAAAGCAATAATACCATGATTGGGCAGGCATCGCAGGAGGCTGATTAATACTTGACGCTCGAGCAATTGTGTAGTGTGACTCGTCTGCTCCTTAAATATGCCGCCCTGTGCGGCGACAACCAATCGCAACGCAGGAGCTTCCTCCAATGATCGCTGAAGGGGGCGCGGAAATCCGGAGCCTGTGTCACGCCCCAGCTACATAGCATGGTGTAGAAACAACCCTTCTGTTCCTTCTTTACACGCCGATACAGCTCGCTACAATCGGCTTTGTAGCCATCTGTTTTCGAGCAGTGCTCGGAAACAGATGTATCTGTTGCCGGCTGTCTCGTCCCGTCTTCACACGCCGCTACTACGGGCTATATTGGCGCTACAAGCTACATTTGTAGCCTGTAGTGGGTTGTATCCATCCTCCAGTAGCGGCGTGTAAAGGTACCCTACGGCTACATTCACACTGTGCATTTTTTCATTTGTTTTTGATCCGTTTTTTGCAGTGCACTGCAGAAAACGGATCACTCACATGACACCACAGCAAAGTCTATGGATTTTCATTTTTGCCATTCAGACTGTGCTGTTTTAAGGTGATCCGTTTTTTCACTTTAGGAGACCTACATTTTGGAAAAGGACATGTCAGTTTCTGTAGCATTTTGTCTCGCCATTTTCCCATAAGAGCTCTTTAAAATTGGTGGAAAAAAACGCAGCAGTCAAAACAGATCAAAAAACGCATCCAAAAATGGATCCGTTTTTTTGTGTGTTTTTTTGACAGCTCCTGTTTTACAGCTAAAAACGCAACAGAACAGAAGAGAAAAAAAATGCAGTCTAAATGTAGCCTTAGGGATCCAATAAAGTCTTACTGGCGGAGAATGATGCCTGGGGCTGTCGCTATGCGATGGTGATGATTGCAGAGGGTACCTGGGGCTAGAGCTCTTTGATGGTGGCAATGGCGGCAGGGGACGATGCCTGGGGCTAGCGCTCTGCGGTGGTAGCGGCAGGAGAGGGTGCCTAGAATTGGCGCTCTGTAGTGCCAGTGGCGGGGGAGGGTGCTTGGGGCTGACGCTCTGCGGTGGGGGAGGGTGCCTGGGACTGGTGCTCCTGGGCACGTGCTCAGTGGTGGGTGGAGGCAGGGAAGGGTGTCTAGACACCTCTTTGGAGCGGTGGGGCGGGTGCCTGGGGTTGGTGCTCCTGCGGCGGAGGAGGGAGCCTGGGGCTGGCGCTCTGTGGTGATGACGGTGGGGGAGAGTGTCTGGAGCTGGTGCTCTGTGGTGGTGGCGGCGGGAGAGGATGCCTGTTATTAGCGCTCTGTGGTGGTGGTGGTGGGGAAGGGTTCCTGGGGCTGGCGCTCTGCGGTGGTGATGACGGCGGGGAGGATGTCTGGAGCTGGTGCTCTGCAGTGGTGGCGGCAGGACAGCCAATGTAAACAGAAGGAGGGGCACCAATGCTGCAGGTTACGCGGCAGGACAGCTGTGGAGCATAGGTGTGGGAGCCGGGGTGCCAGTCGTTAAGGCCACATGCAGGTAATTCTTAGAAAGGAAAGACAGCACTCACCGGATCTTTTACTGTGCTTTATTCATTCGCAATTCACAAGGTGCAGGGAGGGAGCAGAGGCTGGGATGACGACGGCACCGTTTCGCGCTGTGTGCGCTTCAACGGGTCATGTGGCGGCAGGACAGGATGCCTGTGATTAGCACTCTGTGTGGTGGTGGTGGGGAAGGGTTCCTGGGGCTGGCGCTCTGCGGTGGTGGCGGCATGGGGAGGATGCCTGGAGCTGGTGCTCTGCAGTGGTAGCAATGGGGAAGGATGCCTGTAATTAACGCTCTGCGGTGGTGGTGGCGGGGAATGATTCCAGGGGCTGGCGCTCTGTGATGGTAGTGACGGCAAGGGTTCCTGGGGGCTGGTGCTCTGCAGTGGTAGCAATGGGGAAGGGTTCCTGGGGGCTGGTGCTCTGCAGTGGTGGCAGCGGGGAGGGTGCTTGGAGCAGGCACTCTGCGGTGGTGGCGGCGGGGTGGGTGCCTGTGAATAGCACTCTGTGGTAGTTGCAGCGGGTGAGGGTTCCTGGTGCTGGCGCTTTGCAGTGGTGGTGGTGGCGGGGGAGGGTGCCTGGAGCTGGCACTGGCTAGGGGTATGTGGCTAGTTCTCCGAGTCAGGTTACCTTATGACTCCACCCCATACAGAATACAGTAATATAATGACATCTCTGCACAGGACTCATCACTGATAGGAGAATCCAATTATACAAATTATCAATCTTACCAACGCGATTTTCTCTTCTTTCCCCACTTTTGACCTTTGCGGACACTGTACTGCCGGCAGCAGGTCACATGACCACACAGAGACCGGGCAGTCACACAGGAAGTGGTGGAGGCGCAATGTTTGCCAAAAATATTGAAAATTTTGAAATTTTGATCTTTGGAATTTTTATTCCGTTAACCCACAGACTTTTATCACACAAAATAGTTCATAGATAACATTTCGCACATGTCTACTTTACATCAGCACAATTTTGGAAACATTTGATTTCCTTAGGAAGTTAGAAGGTTTCAAAGTCCATAATCAATTTCTCATTTTTCCAACATTTTTAGGGACCACATCACATATGAAGTGACTTTGAGGGCCTAAATCACAGAAAGCACCCAAAAGTGACACCATTGCAAAAACTGCACCCCTCAGACGGCTCAAGAAGATTATTAACCCTTTGAGTGCTTCACAAGAACTAAAGCAATGTGGAAGGTAAAAATGAACATTTTCCTTTTTTTCAACAAAAATGTTACTTTAGCCCCAAATTTTGCATTTTCGCAAGGGTAACCGGAGAAAATGAACCCTAAAATTTATTGTGTAATTTGTCCTGAGTACACTGATGACCAATATGTGGTCGACAACCACTGTTTGGGCACACAGCAGGGCTCGGAAGGGAAGGAGCGACATTTGACTTGTGAAACACAAAATTGTCTGGAATCATTAGCGGACACCATGTCATGTACGGAGAGCCCCTGTGCGCCTAAACAGTGGAAGCCCCCCCAAGTGACCCTATTTTGGACCCCTTAAGGAATTTATCTAGCTGTGTGGTGAGCACTGTGAACCCTTAGGTGCTTCACAGAATTTTAAAATGTTGAACTGTGAAAGAATTATTTTTCCTCATAAAAGGTTGTTTTATCCCCAATTTTTTATTTTCAGAAGAGTAACAGGAGAAGATGGACCATACAATTTGTGCATTTTCTCCTGAGTACACTGGTACCTCATCTAAGGAGGAAAACAACTATTTGGCCACATGGCAGGGCTAGTAAAGGAAGGAGCGACATTACACTTTTCGAGACAAAAGTTGCTGGAATAGATATGGATGCCATGTCTTGTTTGGAAAGACCCTGATGTGCCTAAAGAGTGACCCCTTCCCGCCCAAGTGACCCCATTTTCAAAACTATACTTATTAAGGAATTTATCTACATGTCTATATTGTGGTGAGCACCTTGAACCCCCAGGTGCTTCACAGAATTTTTTAAACATTGAACCGTGAAAACAACAAATCACATTTTTCCCCAAAAAATGTTGTTTTAGCCCCAAATTTTGCATTTTCATAAAACTAACAAGAGAAAATGGACCCTAAAATTTGTTGTGCAATTTGTCCTGAGTTCGTCAATACCCCGTATATAGTGGAAAACCAATGTTTGGGCGCACAGCAGGGCTCTGAAGGGAACGAGTGCCGTATGACTTTTGGAACACAAAATCTGGAATGGTTAGCGGATGCTATGTTGCGTTTGCAGAGTCCCTGATGTGCCTAAACAGTGGAACCCCACACAATTGACCCCTTCTTGGAAACTAGACCCCTAAAGGAATTTATCTAGATGTGCAGTGAGGAAATTGAGCCCCCAGGTGCTTAACAAAAGTTTAAAATGTTGAACCATGAAAATAATAAATCACATTTATTCCAAAAAATGTTGTTTATCCCCAATTTTTACTTTTCACAGGAATAACAGATGAAAATGGATCTCACAATTTGTTGTGCATTTTCTCCTGAGTGCGCTGATACCTTATATAAAGAGGAAAAAAAACTATTTGGCAGTCTTCAAAAGGGAGGGAGCACGATTACATTTTTCGAAGATAAAATTGGCTGGAATAGATAGTGGACGACATGTCTTGTTTGGAGAGTCCCGGATGTGCCTAAACAGTGGAAAACCCCAATAAGTGACCCTATTTTGGAAACTAGAGCCCTCAAGGAATTTATCTAGATGTATGATGAACCCCAGATGCTTCATAGAATTTTATAACTTTGAAAAAAAAATAAAAAATTTTATTTTAGCCTCAAATGTTTTATTTTCATAAGGATAACAGGAAAAATGCACCATACAATTTCTTGTGCAACTTCTGCTAAGTATACTGATACCCCATATGTGCTGGGAAACTAATGTTTTGGTGCACGTTAGGGCTCAGAAGGGAAAAAGCACTATTTCAGTTTTGGAAAGCAAAATCGTCTTGAATTGATAGTGGGTGTCATGTTTGGAGAGCCACATATGTGTCTAAACAGTGGAACTGGGTGCATGGCAGGGCTAAGAAGAGAAGGAGCGCTATTTCGCTTTTGAAATACAAAATTGGCTGGAATAGATAGTTGACACCATGTTGTGTTTGGAGAGCCCCTAATGTGCCTAAACAGTGGAAACCCCACACAAGTGAAAATATTTTGGAAAGTACACCCCTCAAAGCACCTTCTCTAGAGGTTTGGTACACCTTAAACCCCCAGGTCCTTCACAGAATTTTATAAAGTTACCCGAGAAAATTAAAAAATTAATTTTTCCCTAACAAAAGGTACTTCGAACCCAATTTTTTCAGTTTCACAAGTTTAAAAGAATTGTCACACTGGTGGGGTCAGGGTAGCCAGGAGCTGGATAAGGGGATCAGGGGAGCCTGCTCTGGCCCTGATACTGGGGTCCCTGGCTCGCCCTGATCTCGAAGGTACCTCTAAAGGTGAGGAGGTTCAAGCCGCCAGCCAAAGTCCCTAAAGCTCCTGAGAAGCCCTAGGCCTAAGCCCCTACCTCCACCCATTGACCACGGAGCTCAGCAACTTCCAAGGGTAAAAAAACACAGCAGCTTCAGATCAGCGTCTGCTCACACCAGGTCACAGTCCAGAAGTGAACTGAATCAGCAACAATAGGTGGATGTGATCTGACCCATTTATGGCCGAGGGTTGGGGAGCAACCAGCCCAGACACACCCCTCAGCTCACCTAAGCATGAATCATATTCATCACATACACCTGCACTCTCAGCTCCCGCTCATTAGCTTCCTCTCTCCACACTGAGAGCAGGGAAAAAAAGGCTTAATTTAAATCACAGCAGCAGCACTTCCATACTACAAGGCAGTCAATACGTAACAAGAATAAAATGGACATAATTTAAGACAAACTCACCAAAAGCATCAGTATTATGCACCTGTGTTGCCTTTATCATTGGGGCCTGCTGCATCCTCCTAAGTGCATTTGGTATCAGAAGATTTGTCTGCTTTTGATGAGCTTTTCTGAAATTATGTCCTTTTTTATAATTATTTTTAATATAGTGTTAGGGACCCTTGATGGTGGGTTACGAGCTTGCGTGTTTTGGGCCAAAATATCAGCCAATACCTCCACATTAGCCCACCTAATCTAATAGTATAAGTCTGATCAATAGGCTGCATGCAGACACTCTACATCATACTTGCTTGTGTGACTGACACCCTATGGATAAGATATAATAGTCTGGCTCAACCACCCAATTAGGTGCTCTAGGGAAAAATGATCCAATGTAGAAAAATAGAATCCCTGGCACACTAGATAAGAAAAACTAGAGATGAAATTTCTTTGTGGTTTTTATTTTTTGCAACTTCTGGACGACCATTAACGTTTCGACCCTACATTGGGTCTTCTTCATGAATGGGTCTTCAGATTATGAAGTGTGATCATGTATTTTAGCAAGGTATGCCAACCGTGGTTATTTCCTGGCAGCCTGTATACTGTTTTACAGGCTTGTATAGCTGGTGTGGGGGAAGTAATAGAGATCCACGGTGTGGTCTACCTCTTAGGGCTTAAGCAGTGGTAAGTGACTCCTGTCCTTGTGATAATGGATGGTGGTCCGTGGGGTGCTGTTGTGGATCAGGACGCCCTATGGAAACCTCATCTGTGTGCATATAAAATACCAGAAACCACCCCTCCATGATATGGTAAGCTGAGAGTGGTGGTCTCATCAGTATCTTGCACCTGTGTTGCCTTTATCATTGGGGCCTGCTGCATCCTACCAAGTGCATTTGACACTGTATCAGACCTTATGGCTGCTTTTGGTGAGCTTTACAGAATTAAATGGTCCCTACAATTTGCACCCTTCAGTGACTTCATCCAGGGGTGCAGTATTATATTGACAACACAGATGTCACAGAATTTTATACCACTGGGCAATAAAAGAAAAAAAAAAATACCATAACATTTTTGGTTTAGCCCCAGATTTCACATTTCACACAAAAAAATGAGTAAAAATGGTCACACTTTCTGCTGAGTGTGGCCAGGGCGTATTTCCCATTTTGCACCCATAGGCACATGCCTAGGGCACCAGGTGTCAAGGGGGTGGCAACAGGGGCAAGATGTAAAAAATGTTTTTTTTTTGTTTTTTTTTAAATCTCCCTCCCTCCTCCAAATTTTTTATTAAATCCGGAGTGTTTTTGGAGGAGGGAGGTGGCCCAGGCACGATTGCAAATTAACGTGCGCGCCCCTGCACTTCCAGGGTCAGTGGAGTCCATTCGGCTCCCCACCCTGGCATCCGGCCGCACGCTGCTGCAGCGTCACAGCGCTCAGCAGCAGGTGATGAGTCATCACACTGCCGGGCAGCAGCGTCTGCAGAGTGCGGGAGAGAAGACCTCGTCTCTGGATCTGCTGGGAGTGGGGAGCAGGTAAGGTTCTTTAGAGCTGAAGATAGCTCTGAAGAAGAGGAGGGGGGGGGGGCGAAGGGGGAGAGCAGCATAGAGAAGAGGTGCTAGGGAACGGGCAGGCTAGATCATATGGGGAGGGCGGGAAGAAGCAGACTGGGACATATACGAGGGGGGGAACAAGCAGCTAGATCATATGGGTGAGGGGGTAAACAAGAAGACTGGGACATGGGGGAGGGGGGTAATGAGCAGACTGGGACATTAGGAAGGGGGGGAACGAGCAGACTGGGACATATATGGAGGAGGGGGGAAATGAGCAGACTGGGTCATATGGGGAGGGGGGAAAACGAGCAGGCTTGGTCATATGGGGGAGGTGGAAATGAGCAGGCTGGGTAATATGGGGGAGGGGGGAAACGAGCAGGCTGAGTCATATGGGGGAGGGAGGGAACAATCAGACTGGGTCATATGGCGGAGGGGGGAGCCAGCATCCTGGTTATATAGGGGAGGATGCCAGGGTGCTGGATGCCTAGTGCCGGTTGCATGATGCCAGGGTGGCTCTGGTGCTGCCAGGTGACTGGTGATGCCGGGTGCCTGGTGACGGAGCCGGGAGCCGCAGAGGAAGAAGCTGCCAAGTGCCTGGTGCCGGAGACCGGGAGCCGCAGAGGAAGAAGATGACTGGTGCTGCCGGGTGCCGGAGACTGGGAGCCACAGAGGAAGAAGCTTTCGGGTGCCTGGTGCTGGAGATCAAGACCCGCAGAGGAAGAAGGTGCCTGGTGCCAGAGACCGGGAGTCAGAGAGGAAGAAGCTGCCGGGTACCTGGTGCCGGAGAATGGAAGCCACAGAGGAACAAGTTGCCGGGTGCCTGGTGCCGGGCACCTGGTGCCGGAGATCAGTAGTCACAGAGGAAGAAGGTGGCGGGTACCTGATGCCAGAGACCAGGAGCTGCAGAGGAAGAAGCTTCCGGGTACCTGGTGCCGGACACTGGGAGCCACAGAGGAAGAAGCTGCCGGGATCAGGGATCAGTAGTGTGGAGTCAGGTAAAGCGCTGTTACAGCCGAAGATAGCAGCCTGGGGGGGACAGATTGGGATAGATGGATGGATGAGGCGGCCTGGAAGAGGGGGTAGAATGGTAGAATGATGCATGGGGCGGCCTAGAAGAGGGAAATGGATGGATGGGGCGCCTAGAAGAGTGGAGAATGGATGGTGGGGCGGCCTGGAAGAGTGGGCAGAATGGGAAGGATGGATAGATGGGGCGGCCTGGAAGAGGGGCAGAATGGGTATGGATGGATGGATGGATGGGGTGGCCTGGAAGAGGGAGCAGAATGGGATGGATGATGGATGGGGTGGCCTGGAATAGGGGGCAGAACGGGATGGATGGGTGGGGGGGGTGGCATGGAAAGGGGGCAGAAGATGGATGGATGGTTGGATGGATGGGGAGAAGGTACATGGATGGATGGTCTGATGGGGAGAAGGTACATGGATGGTTTGGTGGATGGGGAAGAAGGTACATGGATGGTTTGGTGGATGGAGAAGAAGGTACATGGTTGGTTTGGTGGATGGGGGAGAAGGTACATGGATGGGGGATAGAGGGAGAAGGTACATGGATGGATGGGGAGAGAAGCTACACGGAACATGTGGGGAGAAGCTACATAGAACGTGGTAGAGAAGCTGCAAGGATGTGGGGAGAAGCTATATGGATTATGGGGAAGGGAGAAGTTACATGGATGAGGGATGGGGAGAGGCAGCATGGAACATGGGAGGAGAGAGGCTGCGTGGAACATGGGAGGGGAGAGGCTGCATGGAACATGGGAGGGGAAAGGCTGCGTGGAACATGGGAGTGGGATGGGGGGGAAGGATGAGCTGCATGAGACGTATGGGGGAGGATAAGCAACATGGGATTCAGAGGAATGGGGGTGAGGATGAGCTGCATGGAACATATGGATGGAGGATGAGCTGCATGGAACATATGGGGGGGTGAACAGTATGGGACATGTGGAAGGAGGATGAGCAGTATGGGACATTTAATCTGCATACACATTTATTTAGGGAATGTACTGTTCTGGTGATGTATTGACGGTGGTTCTGGTTATGTATTATTGTATTGCCAGTGGTTCTGGTGATGTACTGGCAGGGTTATAGTGATGATGTATTGTGGAGGTTCTGGTGATGTATTGACTGGTTTTGGTGATGTATTACTGTATTGACAATGGTTCTGGTGATATACTAGCTTCAAGAGTATGGTCCGCAACTCAACCTTTTTGGTGCTCAGAAGAAAAAAATCAATAACTGCATAAGAGTAACTTCGGCACTCAAATGGAGATGAATGAAAAAAACTTTATTTAGAAAAATTCTTGTGATATTCTCATAAAATGAATTTATACTGACGTTTCGGTCACATTGACCTTGTTCACAGTGTCAAGATATCTATCACAAATAAAAATAAGATAAATCAGTGATACATCGTCTTACATGAATTTGCATGAAAACATGACATTGCAGCTTTAATAACAGCTTCAAAAGATCATACTTTTACATTTTTACAATATCACATGTCAAACCGACTGTATTTATTACAATGTTCTTGGTGTATTCACTGATGTATAAATAAATTCCTCTTTCTCATAGACATATATGCATAATTGCTTTCTCATAGAAGTATACTTGCTCCTTGAGGTATATGGGGAACACATAACATAGAGAATCAAGAGTAAAATATGTTTACCTTAGACAAAAATTTTTCATGGAAAAGTGATATCAGCTCTGCTATGTTTAATACCAGTCAACTGCAAATTGAGAGTATAAATTAATAATATATCGATCCCATTTATCAATTAAGATATGAGTGACAATGTATAACACACTACCTGTACTGTAAAGAGATCATTCAAAGGATATGTTTCCCTATTTGGGGCAGGATTGTTAGTATATCTACAAGAATAAAACAAATATGTATTTAAGCCTCTGCTTATTCAATAGTGGGCACCTCTAATACACCATAGTCAAGGTCATTACCTTTTAAATATGTGAAAAAAGGATGAGATAATCGGGATTAATTCTCCTTATCCTGCAAATAGACCTCACTGCGGTCACTATAAACAAAGAAGTAAAGAAAACAGCTGAAAAGAGCACGGAGTTCTATCATTGCTGTATTAAATTTACATATAAAGGTAATATTATGTCATTTAGTAAGAGAGTGTCCACATTTTTCATGCAAACAGAATGGGTCTCTCTTAGTGATGGGCGAATCCTAAATTACTCGGAATCGCTTGACTCTAGCGAGTCCGAGCCAGGACTCGCTACTCGTTGCGAGTCTAGCGAGTCCAATGTTAATGAATGGGGAAGCGAGTAATAGCGAGTAGTGTGAGATTTACAAATCGCAGATGTGTCTCGGAAGCTTCAGCCTGAAGCAATCCGAGTTTTGTCATTTATTTGCATTGGACTCGTTTACTTTGTAAGTAATCGCTGGGAAACTCGCACAGATAAGAGTCCTGTCTGCTCAGTGTGCTGGCTGCCACAGCTCCAGGGTCCTAGAGCCTGCCTGCTGCCTGATGTAGCAGAGCTGAGATTCGTTCTCAGTCTGCTCATTCCCTGTGTACAGACATGAATGTCTGTGCACAGAGATGATGTAGCAGACTGAGATTGTTCTCAGTCTGCTCATTCCCTGTGCATAGACATCTATATATCACTTAAGTGTCCCTAATAGTGGCTTCTTTTTTTTTTATTTCTAATAAAAAATTTTCTTTGTGTTGTGTTTTTTTTAAAACAATTTAATAGAAATTCATGGCGGTCATGTCTAATATTGGCGTGACCGCCATAAATTTCGGGCTTAGGGCAGCTGATAATACAAAGCTGGCCCTAACCTCTTTATTACCCAGCGTGCCACGCCACCAGGGCCGCTGGAAGAGCGGGGTTCAGCGCCAGAGGATGGCGCTTCAATGAATGCGCCATCTTCTGGGGCGGCTGCTGGCTGCAATTTGCAGCAGGGGGTGCCCAGAAAGCTTGGGCATCCTGCGCTGAGGATTCCAGCCCCCAGCTGCTTAGCTGTACCTGGCTAGACATAGAAATTGCGCGGAGCCCCACGCATTTTTTTTTAATTATTTCAAATGAAATTCTGATCGAACTCTGACTCTGAGACTCTGACTCTGAAATTCATGAAATAATAAAAAAAAATGCGTGGGGCTCCGCGCAATTTCTATGTCTAGCCAGGTACAGCTAAGCAGCTGGGGGCTGGAATCCGCAGCGCAGGGAGGCCCAAGCTTTCTGGGCACCCCCCCCGCTGCAAATTGCAGCCCCAGCCGCCCCAGAAGATGGCGCGTTCATTGAAGCACCATCCTTTGGCGCTGAACCCCGCTCTTCCAGTGCCCTGGTGGTCGGTGGCACGCTGGGTAATAAAGGGGTTAATACCAGCTTTGTTATACAAGCTGGTATTAAGCCCAGATTCTTAATGTCAGGCCACGTTTGACCCAGCCACAAGAATCTCTAATAAAGGGTTAAAAAAACACAGAGAAAAATTTTTATTTGAAATAAAAAAAAAAGCCATTAGGGACTCCATGTTTAATTAAAAAAATCCTCTTCCGTCCGACGTAGTCCAAAACGCGATGTCCTCTCTGCTACATCCCCTGTGCATAGATATAGATGTCTATGCACAGGGAATGAGCAGACTGAGAACAATCTCAGCACTGCTACATCATCTCTGTGAGCAGGCGGGTTCTAGGACCCTGGAGCTGCACAGAGAAGACAGCTGGACTCGGCTCGCAATGTAACAGCAGTTATTTGCGAGTTTCCCTGCTATCACTGGCACAGTAGCCGAGTCTAATGCAAACAATGGCAATCCTAGTTTTGTCAGCGTTTGCCATTGATTTGCATTGGACTCGTGCGAGTAAACGCTGGGAAACTCGCAGAGTACCGAGTCCTGCGAGTCCCTTACTACTCGCCGAGTAACGAGTCCTAGCGAGTAGATTCGCCCATCCCTAATTGAGAGAGAACCATCTTTATATCAAGCCAGAAAAATGCGAGTTTCACTGTTCTGAGATACAATTTTTAGGGTATGTCATCTCTGCCAGGGGCTGAACATGGAATTAGGTAAGATTGAGGCCATCCTTGATTGGCCAGGGAAAAAAAGATGAAAAAAGACAAGAAAATAACTATGTCAAGTTCATCAATTCTTTGATTAAGTGTCACGTACTGTCCGCAGTCCTGGAGTTCTGCTGCTGTTTTTTCTTTCCTTTGACTCAGTTTGTTTTGATATTGAAGCTGCAGTTGCTGAATGTGTGGTTGGCAGCTCTGCCGTTAGGGAGGGAGTCATAGCTCAGGTGGAGGTGGGTGGTGGGGCTGAGCTTTCTGCTCTCCACCCTCTCAGCCTTAAAGAGTTCTGATTCCCTCCACCAGATGTAGCTGATTGAGCTCATTTCTCATCTAGGACCCGTGTTGTGCAAACATGCTGCTGGAGCAGCTACTATTCCCTTCACTTGGAGAGGTGTCCTTTTCCTGGTCCATGGGTGGAGATAGGGGCTCTTAGCTGACGGTAGGTGGAGGAGTTGAGTTAATTATAGACTTGTTCACCTTTAAATTTGGTTTCAGTCTGTCTGTGCTCCCATCTGCTAATAGATCCCTGAGTAATCCTACAGTACATTACCACCCCTTTCTGTTTTCCCTTCTCCCCTCTTCCCCCTCTCACCTTCCCTATCCACTCCCCTTTCCCTTCTCTGCTCTCCCCTCCCCGTTTTTATTCTCACCTCTTTTCCCTTTCCTCTCCCTTCTCCCTTTTTCCCTATCCCTTCTCCTCTTTCTTCACTCCTTCTCCCCTCTCAGTGCTCACCGCCAACCCATCTCCCCTATCTGCAATCCCTTTTTCCCTCTCTTCTTTTTCCTCTCCCTCTCTCTGCTCTCCCCTCTCTTCTCTCCCCATTCATTTTTTCCTCTCTTCTCTTTCCTTACTTTCTCTGCCCTCCCTCCACCTCTCCTTCTCTTCTCTCCATTCTCCCCTCTCTCCGCCCTTCTGTTTCCCCTCTCCTTCTCTCCCTCTCCATGCCCCTCTCTCTCCACCCTTCTCTCTCACCTCTCCTTCTCTCTCTCTCCATGCCCCTCTCCACCGTTCTCTCTCCCGTCTCCTTCTCTTCTCTCCATGCTCCCCTCTCTCCACCCTTCTCTCTCCCCTCTCCTTCTCTCCCTCTCCATGCCCCTCTCTCTCCACCCTTCTCTTTCCCCTCTCCTTCTCTCTCTCTCCATGCCCCTCTCTCTCCACCGTTCTATCTCCCCTCTCCTTCTCTTCTCTCCATTCTCCCCTCTCTATCCACCGTTCTCTCTCCCCTCTCCTTCTCTTCTCTCCATACTCCCCTCTCTCCACCCTTCTCTCTCCCCTCTCCTTCTCTCTCTCTCCATGGTCCCCTCTCTCCACCCTTCTCTCTCCCCTCTCCTTCTCTTCTCTCCATGCTCCCCTCTCTCCACCCTTCTCTCTACCCTCTCCTTCTCTTCTCTCCATTCTCCCCTCTCTCCACTCCTTCTCTCTCTCCCCTCTCCTTCTCTTCTCTCCATGCTCCCCTCTCTCCACCCTTCTCTCTACCCTCTCCTTCTCTTCTCTCCATTCTCCCCTCTCTCCACCCTTCTCTCTCTCCCCTCTCCTTCTCTTCTCTCCATGCTCCCCTCTCTCCACCCTTCCTCTCTCCCTCTCCTTCTCTTCTCTCCATTCTTCCCTCTCTCCACCCTTCTCTCTCTCCCCTCCCTTCTCTCTCTCCCCTCTCCTTACTCTCTCTCCATGCTCCCCTCTCTCCACCCTTCTCTCTCCCCTCTCCTTCTTATTTCTCCATTCTCCCCTCTCTCCCCTCTCTCCACTCCTTCTCTCTCTCCACTCTCCTTCTCTTCTCTCCATTCTTCCTCTCTCCCCCTTCTCTCTCTCTCCCCTCTCCTTCTCTTCTCTCCATGCTCCCCTCTCTCCACCCTTCTCTCTCCCCTCTCCTTCTTATCTCTCCATTCTCCCCTCTCTCCCCTCTCTCTCCACTCCTTCTCTCTCTCCACTCTCCTTCTCTTCTCTCCATTCTTCCCTCTCTCCACCCTTCTCTCTCTCTCCCCTCTCCTTCTCTTCTCTCCATTCTCCCCTCTCTTGCCCTCTCTCCATCTCCTTCTCCTCTCTCCCCTCTCCTTCTCTTCTCTCCATTCTTCCCTCTCTCCCCTCTCCTTCTCTTCTCTCCATGCTCCCCTTCTCTCCACCCTTCTCTCTCCCCTCTCTTCTCTTCTCTCCATTCTCCCCTCCTCTCCCCTCTCTCCACTAGTTCTCTCTCTCCCCTCTCCTTCTCCTTCTCCCATGCTCCCCTCTCTCCACCCTTCTCTCTCCCCTCTCCTTCTCTTCTCTCCATTCCCTCCCCTCTCTCCGCCCTTTTCTCCCCTCTCCTTCTCTTCTCTCCATGCTCCCCTCTCTCCGCCCTTTTCTCTCTCCCCTCTCCTTCTCTTTCTCTCCATGCTCCTCTCTCTCCACCCTTCTCTCTCCCCTCTCCTTCTCTTCTCTCCATTCTCCCCTCTCTCCACCCTTCTCTCTCTCCCCTCTCCTTCTCTTCTCTCCATGCTCCTCTCTCTCCACCCTTCTCTCTCCCCTCTCCTTCTCTTCTCTCCATTCTCCCCTCTCTCCACCCTTCTCTCTCTCCCCTCTCCTTCTCTTCTCTCCATTATCCCCTCTCTCCGCCCTTTTCTCTCTCCCCTCTCCTTCTCTTCTCTCTGTTACCCCTCGGGGGTCTGTCGCAGGGTTCCAGCACCCTCTGCTGGAGTAGCGCTGCTCTTCTCCTCCCTTTCCGGGGCTACTGCTTGAGCACATGAAACTACATCTCCAAACCTGTTTCTGCTGGAGATACTGCAGGGAGCATGCTCCTCCCCTCAGCCAATCACCATTCTTCTGTGTCCTGCCAATCAGGACTGCCCTGCTATGATATAAACTTCCTGTTTCCAGTCAGTCGGGGCCAGGGCAACTTCCTCCTTGAGGAGTTGCCATTTCTGGTCTGGTCAGGTCGCTCCTTATTTGGTCTGTTACCTGATTTCTGTGTGTTCCTTCCTACAGATTCCTGCCCAGCCGGCTCCTTGCTGACCCCCGTGTTCCTGGCCGGTTTCCCGGATCTCTTCCAAGCGGATCGCTGTCTCAAGCCTGGCTCCGGATTCCCCGTGTTCCCGATTCCCCGTTTCCGATCCTATACCTGGTTGCTGTATTGTTTCACACGTTGCCTTGGGTCGGTTCAACACCCGTGTCCGCTTCATCGGTCCCTCCGAGGTTGGTACCGGCGGAATCCCTGTATAGGGGTTAAGCGCTCCGGGGCCTCCTTCGGTGGTGTTCTGGTGCTGTGGCCGTGTGGCCCTCCCCTGGGGCGTGGGTGTGTGTGTGTTGTTAATAAACCTGTTGACTCTACTTTACTGGTCTGTCTCTCTGTCATACCGGTATCAGCATCCGCTCTACGCGGTCCAGTGGGTCCACGTGTGAGTCTGTCAGTAGGACATGACACTCTCCATGCTCCCCTCTCTCCACTCCTTCTCTTTCTCCCCTCTCCTTCTCTTCTCTCCATGCTCCTCTCTCTCCAGCCTTCTCTCTCCCCTCTCCGTCTCTTCTCTCCATGCTCTCCTCTCTCCGCCCTTCTCTCTTTTCCCTCTCCATCTCTTCTCTCCATGCTTCCCTCTCTCCGCCCTTCTCTCTCTCCCCTCTCCATCTCTTCTCTCCATGCTCCCCTCTCTCCCCTCTCCTTCTCTTCTCTCCATTCTCCCCTCTCTCCACACTTCTCTCTCTCCCCTCTCCTTCTCTTCTCTCCATTCTCCCCTCTCTCCACCCTTCTCTCTCCCCTCTCCTTCTCTTCTCTCCATGCTCCCCTCTCTCCACCCTTCTCTCTCTCCCCTCTCCTTCTCTTCTCTCCATTCTCCCCTCTCTTAACCCTTCTCTCTCTCCCCTCTCCATCTCTTCTCTCCATGCTCCCCTCTCTCCACCCTTCTCTCTCCCTCTCCATCTCTTCTCTCCATGCTCCCCTCTCTCCACCCTTCTCTCTCTCCCCTTTCCTTCTCTTCTCTCCATTCTCCCTCTCTCCACCCTTCTCTCTCCCCTCTCCTTCTTATCTCTCCATTCTCCCCTCTCTGCCCTCTCTCCACCCTTCTCTCTCCCCCTCTCCTTCTCTTCTCTCCATTCTCCCCTCTCTCCACCCTTCTCTCTCCCCTCTCCTTCTTATCTCTCCATTCTCCCCTCTCTGCCCTCTCTCCACTCCTTCTCTCTCTCCCCTCTCTGCCCTCTCTCCACCCTTCTCTCTCTCCCCTCTCCTTCTCTTCTCTCCATTCTCCCCTCTCTCCACCCTTCTCTCTCCCCTCTCCTTCTCTTCTCTCCATGCTCCTCTCTCTCCAACCTTGTCTCTCTCCGCTCTCCTTTCTTCTCTCATTCTCCCTCTCTCCACCCTTCTCTCTCTCCCTCTCTTCTCTTCTCCCATTCTCCCCTCTCTCCACCCTTCTCTCTCCCTCTCCTTCTTTTCTCTCCATTCTCCCCTCTCTCCACCCTTCTCTCTCTCCCCTCTCCTTCTTTTTCTCTCCATTCTCCCCTCTCTCGACCCTTCTCTCTCTCCCCTCTCCTCTTCTCTCCATGCTCCCCTCTCTCCACCCTTCTCTCTCTCCCCTCTCCATCTCTTCTCTCCATGCTCCCCTCTCTCCACCCTTCTCTCTCTCCCCTCTCCTTCTCTTCTCTCCATTCTCCCCTCTCTCCACCCTTCTCTCTCTCCCCTCTCCTTCTTTCTCTCCATTCTCCCCTCTCTCCACCCTTCTCTCTCCCCTCTCCTCTCTCTCTTCTCCCCTCTCACCTTTTCTCTCCTCTCCTCCTCTCTCCACCCTTCTCCCTCCACTCTCCTTCTCTCCCTCTCCATGGTCCACTCTCCTCCTGTCACATACTTCAAATTTGGGGCAATTCTCCTCCGTTTTGCCAGTCAGAAGAAAACAACTGAATTAGAGGAGAATGTTGAATTGATCTGTTCTTGGATTCTTAGGATTTCTGAAAGGCGCCATAATGACAGACCGTCCGCCTGAGCTCCGCCACATTCCTTGTGTGAACACATCGTCAGCCGCTCTTGACATAGTTATTTTCTTGTCTTTTTTTCATCTTTTTTTCCTTGAAACCTCATTCACTGTCATCCTGCGATGTTCACACAAATGCTGCTGCTCTGCGCACAATACGCGCCGACGACAACAAATCTCTTGTTTTCTTTTCTATTGTTTTTGCAAAAATTCCTCAGTGAAAATGTTACAGTGACAACGACAGAAGTAACCGAACTACAGCAGCGGATGGATGACCCTCCCCCTGCTGTAAATTCAGCTTATTAGCAAAATGTAAACATTTTCTGATTATGAAAAATAATACCTATACTCCTCTCCAGTGCAAGTGACTTGCCCAGGGGTCTATGGGGACTCGGGTGTCTGGGCCTTGCTGTGTTTGGGATGTCACTGGTGGCCTGCCCAGACCCATGGCCCTGGTGGTAAACTGATAAGGGGTTAGGGAATGGTGATTAAGAAGAATAAAAGTTTGTCGTGACGCCACCTGCAGATTCTGGTGATGGGCACCAGCGAAGCGTCAGACCTCCGGGGGAGTAGTACTGCAGCTTGGATGGAGCAGCTCCCTGCAGGTGGAGCTGAGTCCCCGGGACAGGGGTGCACCTGTAATGGTGGTGCTGGATGTGGAGATGATCTGTGGAGCAGTGCAGAAGATGAACAGACACATGGAGGCTTTGTCGCTCTACACGGGTACTTTACTCTGTACACCAGTTCAGATGGCAGTTCAGGTTACAGCACAGTCTATAATCAGGTAGCTGGTCGGGTAGTCACAGAGAATTGCAAGGTCATTCAGCGGATCCTGTAGTATGCTTTCTCTTGTCAATCCCGTGTCCTGCTGCTAAAACCTGCCCCACCAGAGCCACTGTTGGGGTGCTATGAGATCCCTTCTTCTCCCTCTCTCTCTGTCTGTGAAGGTGCTCGACCTTTGATGGGTGATCCTGGTGAGGCTGCACTTCCTAGACAGGGTGTCAGGGTTGATGAACTGACCCGTGATGACCGGTGTAGATGGCTCTGGGGCTGAACACCCTGCACCGTATCCTCGGAGCCGGTACTCTGTTAGATGGACTAGGGTTCCCCCAGAGCATGGGCATGCCGATATGGGGTTCGATCTTTCTGTTCCTGGTCTGCCTCTTCTCCAGACCCCTTCCCTGGGAGTCTCCTTCTCTCGCTCAGAGGCTCCCCTCTCCTTCGCTCCTCAGTGCAAACTAGAACTCCCTGTATGACTCCCCTAACTCTCCCCCTAGGGACTGGGCTCCAACCATTTGCCTAGGCTCGAGTGTGAGAGTGCTGGAGTGGGATCCACTTACAAACCTTACTCTCCCCTGTGACAGGAATAACTGCACACTCATTTGTGGGTGCAGTACCCCTACTGTGGCGCACTGACCAGTGTGGCGCCACACAAGCAACTCTGACTCCACCAGCAGAATAGTGAGTGCAGCTCTGGAGTATAATACAGGAGGTAACTCAGGATCAGTAATGTAATGTATGTACACAGTGACTGCACCAGCAGAATAGTGAGTGCAGCTCTGGAGTATAATACAGGAGGTAACTCAGGATCAGTAATGTAATGTATGTACACAGTGACTGCACTAGCAGAATAGTGAGTGCAGCTCTGGAGGATAATACAGGGTAACTCAGGATCAGTAATGTAATGTATGTACACAGTGACTGCACCAGCAGAATAGTGAGTGCAGCTCTGGAGTATAATACAGGAGGTAACTCAGGATCAGTAATGTAATGTATGTACACAGTGACTGCACCAGTAGAATAGTGAGTGCAGCTCTGGAGTATAATACAGGAGGTAACTCAGGATCAGTAATGTAATGTATGTACACAGTGACTCCACCAGCAGAATAGTGAGTGCAGCTCTGGAGTATAATACTGGAGGTAACTCAGGATCAGTAATGTAATGTATGTACACAGTGACTGCACCAGCAGAATAGTGAGTGCAGCTCTGGAGTATAATACAGGAGGTAACTCAGGATCAGTAATGTAATGTATGTACACAGTGACTGCACCAGCAGAATAGTGAGTGCAGCTCTGGAGTATAAGGCTGGGGTCACAGTTGACATGCATTTTTTTAGTGCCTTTTAAAAACGCATGCTTTTTTACATGCGTTTTTCATGTCAGCATGAGTTTTTTAAGGTCTCTGATGGCTCCCTGCGTTTTTGGCTGCGTTTTTGAATCTGCACATAAAAATAGTGCTTGTAGTATTTTTTTGAGCATTTTGAAAAACGCATGCGTTTTTGTAGAAAACGCATGCGTTTTTATAACATGGGTTCCTATGGAAAACGCATGCAAAAACGCATGTACAGTTAGCACCTTTTAGTGCCATTCAAAAACGCATGCGTTTCCCATAGGAGCCCATGTTAAAAAAACCGCATGCGTTTCCGGAAAAACGCATGCGTTTTTTTAACATGGGCTCCTATGGGAAACGCATGCGTTTTTGAATGGCACTAAAAGGTGCTAACTGTACATGCGTTTTTGCATGCGTTTTCCATAGGAACCCATGTTATAAAAACGCATGCGTTTTCTACAAAAACGCATGCGTTTTCTACAAAAACGCATGCGTTTTTGTATATGCTCCAAAAACGCATGGGACAGTCACACATGCTTTTTGGCTATTAGGGCATGCGTTTTTTAACATGGGGGCCTATGGGTGCGTTTTTTACATGCGTTTTTGAAAACGCAGGTCTCCAAAAATGCATGTGAAAAATGGTACTGTGACCCCAGCCTAATACAGGAGGTAACTCAGGAGCAGTAATGTAATGTATGTACACAGTGACTGCACCAGCAGAATAGTGAGTGCAGCTCTGGAGTATAATACAGGAGGTAACTCAGGAGCAGTAATGTAATGTATGTACACAGTGACTGCACCAGCAGAATAGTGAGTGCAGCTCTGGAGTATAACACAGGAGGTAACTCAGGATCAGTAATGTAATGTATATACACAGTGACTGCACCAGCAGAATAGTGAGTGCAGCTCTGGAGGATAATACAGGAGGTAACTCAGGATCAGTAATGTAATGTATGTACACAGTGACTGCACCAGCAGAATAGTGAGTGCAGCTCTGGAGTATAATACAGGAGGTAACTCAGGATCAGTAATGTAATGTATGTACACAGTGACTGCACCAGCAGAATAGTGAGTGCAGCTCTGGAGTATAATACAGGAGGTAACTCAGGATCAGTAATGTAATGTATATATACAGTGACTGCACCAGCAGAATAGTGAGTGCAGCTCTGGAGTATAATACAGGAGGTAACTCAGGATCAGTAATGTAATGTATGTACACAGTGACTGCACCAGCAGAATAGTGAGTGCAGCTCTGGAGTATAATACAGGAGGTAACTCAGGATCAGTAATGTAATGTATGTACACAGTGACTGCACCAGCAGAATAGTGAGTGCAGCTCTGGAGTATAATACAGGAGGTAACTCAGGATCAGTAATGTAATGTATGTACACAGTGACTGCACCAGCAGAATAGTGAGTGCAGCTCTGGAGTATAATACAGGAGATAATTCAGGATGAATACAAGGTAAATTGTTTAGTTTTTAGCACATTTTATTCTAGATTATGAATGTAATTATTAAGATTATATGTACAAATGAATATGAGAGTACAAAATAATTTAAGAAATACAATATTGTCTCAATCATCTATCGTCACCATCTCGAGCCTTTATCTTTCCAGGTTCCTTGGAATATTCCAGATCTCGGTGTCACCTTGTGTTTTCTCCTTGCAGCTTCTCTGGTAGATATTGGATTCTTTGTTGCTACAAGGTATCAATATTTGGGGAAACTCCGGATTATTTTCATCTGTTAGATACATTGGGAAGGAGCAGAACATGGCAATATTTGTTACTTTAGGTAAAGTACAATTTATTCAGACATATTTGGAGTAGAGACGTCTTCTAAGGATCCCGTCATCTTCCAGGAGATGTTATGAATTGGGAAATGTATCCAGCAGCCGCAGAGAAACCAAACAGTGAATTTCTTAAATTCTCCCACATTATCAGACGAGGAAATAGAGAAGAAGGTGGAGATGTTTTCATGCTTGAAGCCATTTCTTTTTTTTAAACTACCTTTAAGCAGATAAATAATAAAAATGTGATCCCCATATTAAGCGATTAGGAAAAACAATCCTTGGATCATTCACAGCAGTTACTTTGGGGAAGCGACAAACTTCAAAGGCTCTTCTCACTCGGCAGACAGTTCTCGGTCAGTACAATGAACATCTTGGTCTTTGTAGTTGATATCTTGGATGTAAGGACTGTTCAATAATGCATCATATCCTCATCAACTAAAAAAATACTTTGTTACATCTTAATCTTGTAAAAATTCCTTTTTTCTTGCAGAGACTTCCTGCAGAGCAATGATGTTACAACGTCTGCACGAGAGATTGCAGGAGGAGATGATGGCAAAGGGCTGAATGTCACATTGTATAGCAGTCAAAATATTGGTCCAGTCTCCTAAACCCACAGGAAAAAGCATGCTGAGGCCGCTATCACATTTGCGCTTTTGAATACAGCGTAACCGAACACAGCAAAACGCATGCGCACGGTGTTACTATGTTTAACATGGGATTGCATGGTACCGGTGTTTGGCTGCATTCGGTTGCGGTTGCGTTCGGATGCGTATAATTTGGACGCTGACACCAATGTGGAAAGGAGGGGAGGATATCTTACCACCTCTCACAGCGCCCCCGGTGACGTGGATGGGGTCACCTGGCATCTGAACAGCACAGTCACTCCGCATTATTGGCGGGCAGAAACGCGTCAAGAGATCTATATGACTAAGGCTGGGACTGGCATACCATCTATGTGCATCAGATAAGTAAAATAATGATTCATATCTGCCTTGGTAAGCAGGGGTGCACCAAGCCCCACTGTCGCCTAAGCCGCAGCTGATGACCGGGGGGGGTGCCAGTGGAGCCCAGCACCGCCGCCCCTTCAGCAGCGGGTGAGGACCGGGGGGGGGAGCTGGCAGAGCCCAGCACCGCCGCCCCTTCAGGTGTGCTCCAGCGGGTTGCCGCTCGGCGGCTCTTACCTGCACTTAGCAGCCGGCGCCATGACAGGGGGACGCTGTGTGCATAAGGGGCCGCCCCCTTCTGCACAGCCGCTCCCCCTGCCTCTTGCCACCTGAATGACAGGTCTCACACTGTCCAATGGACGGTGTGGCCCTGTAGGTAAGGTTATCTAATCTTTCTGGGATATGTGTTAGTCAGTAAACCTGTGTTGCCACATAACTAAGGAGGCAGAGTATACAGTGTATATATATTCATATAGAAGAAGGGGAGGTGCCTATTGATATTGGGTACACTATATGTACCAACCAACCAGACGCCAAATTGGGTGTGATCTGTTGTGATCAGTGTGGTCCCCCTATGGCTGCACACGGTTTATTGGAACAATGTGTAATTGATCTACGGGAGCCATAGATCATACTATAGTCTGGTAGTTGGCCACAAGTGGCACAACCACATACCCAGGAACATAGCACCTCACCATATCAGATCAGAAAGTAATGTACACCCACAGGGAGGGCAATGAGGGTCCACCCAGGGCTCCCTAGAATAACACCTAGACCGGTATAGATCCTCCATCGGTAGGAAACAACCCTAGTGGAAATATAGGGACACCAGGGTGAGCCGCCGAGGAACGGGGCCACCGAATAAGTTACGTGTCTAAATCTCCGTAGCGAGGCAGGGACAGCTGATAGGAGAAGGATAGGAGTATAGGTTCCTCCCTCCATAACTGTTCAGGTTTTACCAGATACAGGTGTAGGGTGCACTCACACTACTGACTGTTTTTAGTATTACCTAAATAAAGAATTTATCTTAATTGTGCACTCTTTGTAGATTTAAATCACTGGGAAGTAGAAGCACCTGTGATTCCACCGTCCCAGAACCAGCATGGGAAATAACACGCACAAAACAGACTGACAGCTCAGCCATACCCAGAGACCAGGCACAGCAACCTACAGAGCATTGCAGTGCGGAGATCAGGACAATTCACAGCTTATTCAATAAAGACCGTCCATCTGTAATGATGATTAAACCTTCTGTTCTTGAACGTCTTGCCATCATTGGAGGCCTCCTTGTCAGGGATCGGAGAGGGGGTTGGTTAGAGATGAGCCACCACCCCAGTGTTCGAATTCGATTTGATTCGTCGAATCGACGGGGTGTTCGACGAATGTTCGTCGAATGCTCGACGAACACCGTGGAACACCCCGGAAAACGAACAAACCGGGCCTGTGGGGCATTTTCACTTCCACAATGTATATACATACATTGTGGAAGTGAAAAAAAGTGAAAGGAAGTGTTAAAAATAAAAAAATAATCAATGCTCACCTGTCCGCGGTCCACCGAAGCCTCCGGCAAGGTCCTGCGGCTTCTAGGACCTGTGGTGACGTCATGTTCTCACGTGAACTCCGGTCACATGACCGGAGTTCGCGCGAGAACATGACGTCACCACAGGTCCTAGAAGTCGCAGGACCTTGCCGGAGGCTTCGGTGGACCGCGGACAGGTGAGCATTGATTATTTTTTTATTTTTAACACTTTCTTTCTTTTAGGGAATATCTATTTTGGCTCAAAATGCGGCAGATGCGGTTTTCTGACCGCATCTGCCGCATTTTCGAACCAAAATCGAACATGTTCGAAATTCGCCGAATTGGAACCAAATTGTTCGAATTCGGCGAATGACTCGAATAGCGCCAAAATCGACTCGAATTTGAGATTGGCAAACTATTCGAGTCGAACATCGCTCATCTCTAGTGCTGGTACCCAGATTGCCACCAAATATTCCTATTCCTCAAGGTGTTGTGTACACCCCGGATAGTGGACCCCACATGCTATCATTTACTCAATTCTACTCACCCCCCTCCGGTCCAGCGACGGCCGCTCGGGTCTTTTATCATTTGTCTTTCATTTGCCTTTTCCTTTGTTGATTAATATTTTTCTCTTGTTACAAAGTTGCAGGAATATTTTGACACAATACGACGAGTTCTCAAATAACGGAATAATCTAAGATACAAAAAAGAACCTGTTTACTGACCTTCAAAAAGACAGAATCATATTTTGGAGGGTTTTACGCGCCGTCTGTCACAACAGCTGATCTCTCCTCTGAAAATCAGTTTTCTACCTTTTTCTTTGCCCATATTAAACCTAATATATTTCCTCTTTGACATTGCTTCATTGTTACAATTTAATCATGTTCCCCGCTGTGACATCACTTGCCAATCCATAATGCAGCTCCGCTATCTCTTACTTGCAGAGAGTTTGAAAGACTTTGAAAAATATATCCATTTACAGAGGCGCATTGTGAGATGTCAACACGGACAACAGTTAAATGGCTTCATTACCTGGGACGGGAGAATATATTTGCACCATTGTGTGTGGACAGAAGCTCCGGATGCTGCAATCTGAAGCATCTTCATACCACAATTCCCAAGATTAATTCAAGGGGATTATTGGCCTCTTCATCAAGGGTTGAGGTTTTTGTTGCAAATAACTTAAGCCCAGCGCTGTGAAAAAGTCTTTATTCCCTTCCAGATATCTCATATCTCCTATATGATCCCCTAATTGTGTCTGTCTGATGCCGAAATTGCATGCCAGAACTCATTGGTCGCCGCCAGCGTATGCAAAAGAGGCGCGGGATTTCGGCCTCAGAGACACGCCGCGCTGTCACCCTCCTCCTGCCCGCACCCGCCCTCTGGAGCGCATAATACTCCAAGGGGCCCCGCTCCACACAGCCACAAGGGTATCCACATCCTGTGCCCGCACACCCACACCCTCTGCCCATCCAGACCGCGGTGTCTCCATGCCGGAGCACGCACAGCTGGTTAATTTGGGGCGCGTGTTCATGGCATGGGAGTGGGGATGGCCATACCAGCAGTGCAGCCCGCGGTACCGCCACTCCAGGGCACGCACATATCCAGACTCCGGTCTGGCCCATCATTTCAGTGCCGCCCAATCTATGATCGGCGGCCGAGGCTGTCAATCACGCCAGGCCCCTTGCGGCCATGTCATAGTGCCCGTCCCTATGATGCACACCCAATCACGGAGCCTCTCACCGCCAGAAAACCCCCGCCCACTGCCTATGACAGCGCAAGGGGTGGCTTAAAGCCACACACCCTCATGACACACGCGTTCCGGCTAATAAGCACATGGAACTCACACAAAGGCCACGCCCTCCCCCATCGGCAGGAAATTCAATAGTCCCATAGAACACTGGAGCCATCTATACAAAGCCTAGGTCACTATTCATTACCTGCCCCCATCCACCATCCGCAGTAGTTCTTTGGTCTTCTTTCATTTCTCTATGCTCAATGTGGTGCACACAAGGACACAGGACAGAGGTTGAGTCAACTTTAATCCATGTCAACTGGCTGCAAGTGTGATTTATTTATTGCCAACACCTGTTATGGTACCTTTACACGCCGCCACAGAGGGCAGCAACAGGCAGGCACCGCACGTGCATGCGCGCGTTTTCAACGGTTCCTAACGGTACCTGATGCCACAATTACACGCCGCCACAAGGTGCTCCACAGAAGGTATTTTCGTTCCCCGGAAGTGCCGACGGGTGCCGCAGGATACCTTCTGTGGAGCACCTTCCCTGATTTACACGCCGCCACCACAAGGGAATCTGGGCGTATATATTGTGCACCGTAACTACATAGGCGTGACAGAGTTGTGTATTACGCGACGCTCGTACGGTGATTGGACAATGCAATAACATCATGATTGGCCAGGCAGCGCAGGGAGGCTGGCTAATACATGATGCTATAGCAAATGTGTAGTGTGACTGGTCAGCTCCTTCAATATGGCGCCCTGTGCAGCGACAACCAATCGTAACGCAGGAGATTCCACCAATGATAGCTGATGGGGCGTGGTATACATGACGCTGTGGCACGCCCCAGAGAACTCGAATACCGTACCTGTGCCCCGATTACACGCCGCTACCATAGGGGTTATACCTGCTTGTTTTTGAGCACGACTGATACACAGGTATCCAAAGAGACAGGACGGTGCTACCTGAATTACACGCCGCTACCTCGCAGTGTTTTGAAGGCAACAGGCACAATTGTGTCCGATACCTGCCAGCTTCTACCTTTCGATGGCGGCGTGTAAAGGTACATAAGGTGCCACAGGTAAGTTACAGGTGCTGTTAATTACACAAATTAGAGAAGCATCACATGATTTTTCTAAAGGCCACTTCACACACACAGATATCTGAGTCCAATATCTGAACAGATCTCTGGCTGCAGTGAAATCATGGATACATTGTTACATTTGTACACAGCCACAAAATGGAACAATGTGTCCATGATTTCACTGCAACCAGAGATTGGTTCAGATATTGGACTCAGATATCTGTGTGTGTGAAGTGACCTTAACAGTGCCAATACTTTTGTCCACCCCCTTTTTTATGTTTGGTGGAATTAGATCCAATTTGGCTTTAGGACAATTCTCCTTTGTGTTTCATTGAAGACAAATTAAATGAAGATAATAATACAAAGAATTTGTGATTGCAATCATTATCAGGAAGAAACTGAGGATTATCTGACCGAATTGCAGGGGTGTCAATACTTTTGGCCAACACTGTAGATGTCAAATGGTGCAAACATTTTAAAGAAACCTAAATGCAAAAATGAGTTTTAGCTTCAAATATATGGAATTAGGTAAAAAAGATTATCCCCAAAGGTACAAGGTCTTGCTCATGTTTATACCATAGATGTGTGATGTCATGGGACACCTCATTGCTCATCTGTCACACAACTCCAAGCGTGCGGTGTAACACAAGGGAAACAATGGGGATGGAAAGAGAGGAAGAGCCTAATGGTAGGAAGAGAGGAGACGGGTCACATCCTGGCACTCACCTGTGTCTGTACCCTGAGCTCCCAAACATCCCATATAATATTATTAATAATAATAATAATAATAATAATAATAACTTTATTTATATTGCGCCAACATTTTCCAAAGCAATTTATAATTCGGAGGGAACATGTACAGACAATATGAGACTATACAGAGTAACAAAGCTCACAAGAGCTTACAATCTAGAGGAAATAGGGGAGGCACAAAAGGTAAATGGTAAAAAGTGCCGTCATATATGGTCCATCCATCAATATAATAAATAGGGGATTCACGTAACGTAGCATGAACCAGTCACCGGTCGGAATCTGTACCAATACAGGTAAAGTGCTATATTATGCATGGAGGACAGACTGACAGTCTGCAGGTGCAGACAGGTGACACGAGAGGCTAGATTTAGAAAAGGGAAAATAGGAATAATTAGACAAGTGAGGGGAGGTGATAGGACAGTCTAAAAAGACGTGATTTTAAAGCTCTCTTAAAA
This sequence comes from Allobates femoralis, assembly GCA_033576535.1. NCBI lineage: Eukaryota > Metazoa > Chordata > Amphibia > Anura > Aromobatidae > Allobates > Allobates femoralis. Next base: position 187,607,246 of record JARQOC010000008.1, read on the forward strand.
CTATCGGTATTGGGAATTGATTGAATTGCTTTTGGTAACCCGTTCCAGAGAATTGGTGCAGCTCGTGAGAAGTCCTGGAGACAGGAGTGGGAGGTTCGGATTGTAGCTGGTGTCAGTCTTAGGTCACTTGCGGAACAGAGGGAACATGTAGGGTGATAGACAGAGATGAGGGAGGAGATGTAGGGTGGTGCAGAACTGTGGAGAGGGTGGGTAGGGCGATAGAGATTAGGGAGGAGATGAAGGGCTGTGCAGAACTGTGGAGAGGACGGGTAGTGTGATAGAGATGAGGGAGGAGATGTAGTGCGGTGCAGAACAGTGGAGAGGATGGGTGGGTGATAGACAGAGGTGAGGAGGAGATGTAGTGCGGAGCAGAACTGTGGAGAGGACGGGTGATAGACAGAGATGATGAGGAGATGTATGGTGGTGCAGAACTGTGGAGAGGACGGGTAGGTGATAGAGGTGAGGAGGAGATGTAGGGTGGTGCAGTATGGCGGAGAGGACGGGTAGGTTGATAGACAGAGGTCAGGAGGAGATGTAGGGCGGAGCAGAACTCTGGTGGGCTTTGTGGGTGAGAGTGATAATTTTATATTGGTCTCCCCTTCCTCGTCCCCATCATATGTCCAACCCAACACTGTCCCTCCACTTACTGTAGATAATACAAAGGCCGGTGCATGCGCTAGTCTCACCCCTGCAGTAATGTGACACAGGGGACACTGACAAAAAGGTTATACGGTACTCCATCTTCAAAATGCAACAAAGCACAAGGGCTGCAATAATCACAGCTCCAGCAACTAAGAGAGGGTTGACTGTGCACTTTGCTTTTCTCTGCCCAGTTGACCATCTGCACCCTTTCCTTTCCTTTGCCTATTTGTACACATTGCTCTCCTCTACATACTCAGGAGTCAGACTGCTGGTCCCATTTACCTGTCTGCATACTTGACTCTGCTGTTCCAAACATCATCAGCACACTCAGCTCTGCTGTTCCAAACATCATCAGCACACTCAGCTCTGCTGTTCCAAACATCATCAGCACACTCAGCTCTGCTGCTCCAAACATCATCAGCACACTCAGCTCTGCTGCTCCAAACATCATCAGCACACTCAGCTCTGCTGTTCCAAACATCATCAGCACACTCAGCTCTGCTGTTCCAAACATCATCAGCACACTCAGCTCTGCTGCTCCAAACATCATCAGCACACTCAGCTCTGCTGCTCCAAACATCATCAGCACACTCAGCTCTGCTGCTCCAAACATCATCAGCACACTCAGCTCTGCTGTTCCAAACATCATCAGCACACTCAGCTCTGCTGTTCCAAACATCATCAGCATACTCAGCTCTGCTGTTCCAAACATCATCAGCACACTCAGCTCTGCTGTTCCAAACATCATCAGCACACTCAGCTCTGCTGTTCCAAACATCATCAGCACACTCAGCTCTGCTGTTCCATGTCACGTCAGGTGCCAGCCTGTAAATCCAGCTCTTCTATTCCATGTGGCATCCTGTATGTCTCTGCATCATCATCACCTGGGCTCCGTGCTGCTCCTCCAGACCCGGGGATTAGACAATCCTCCTCGACAATCGAGCCTTCACACTTAATAATATTTTAATGTTCATAGTTTGCATTCACCATTCATGTACTGTAGAAAAATGGCATGACGATGGGTAATACAAAAATTCCACGAAATGATTTCAGGATAATTAGCTGGATATCATTCTATTATTTTACTGCACAAATATAGAAATCTTGAAACAAACATCGGCATTGAACATACGAATCTATTGTAACTGTGCAAACAATTGACAAAAGCAGGAAAGTTTTCGAGCGAACATCTAATTAAAAGTCATATAATAGCAATAGAGGAATGGGGAACCACGCGGTGGATACATTGTCTGCATTCCCTCTGCTAAATGAGCACAATCCAGCAATGTCTTCCTCATCCTCCAATCAACAAATGTTTGATTAATAACTTAATTATTTTGAAGGACAGATGCTCGTCTTCTGCTTAATGGGCCTTTATGTGATTCCATATAGAGCTGAATACATTTTTTACAGTCGTGTCCGACTTTCCAAGGTCACAATCATTTCATCCATACGACAATTGTGGGAATTAAACTACAGTATATTACTCTCTTGATTAATTATGTCTCTTTTTTCTGTTTTGCTTCAGAGGTTCTTATGTAGTTTAAATGAAGGTAAAAGGTTAAGGTTGAAGCTTAAAGCAAAAGCCTACCGTTAAAAGATAACTGTCCTGGGGTGGTATAGTGGATAGGGAATGGTAAAATGGGGAACTAGTCCAATCTGACTGGGGTCCCCGCCTGACCCTGTTCCTGGAATTACCTCTGAAGGTGAGGATGTCCAGGTCACCACCTTTGCCCTTTGCTCCTGACCAGCCCTATGCTATGAGCCTCTACCTCCACCCACGGTCTGGGAAAACCCAGCAGCTCCTATGGAAGGGAACAGCAGCACAGCACAAAACGTCATCACTGCATGGATTACAAGTAGAGACTAAACTCTATCTGCAACACCTGGTGGAGGGAGATGGAACTACTTAAAGGCTGAGGGAGTGGGGATGAGAGTTCTGATACACCACTTTACCTCCACCTGCAGAGCTGCACACAGTATAGACTACAACAGCCTCTGGCATTAACTCTGGAAGTGCCAAAGGAAATTAACTCTGATTAAACTTCAGCAGCATTACAAAGCAGTCAACATGTGACAATAACAATCACAGTCACAGAGGGTGAGACCTTGACCGGGCCCATGCAGGAGGAAGGGCGTGCCACCGCTTAACTTAAACTCAGCTGGTTGTGTGTCCGAGGATGCACATTCAGCTGAAATCTATTACACCACAAAGACCCATCATATATCATACACTGCCCATAGTAGTTATGCCGATATCAGCTGCTACAGAAAACGATGTTGCATAATGTGGGAGCGTGGGAAGATGGGAAAACAGCAGTAGAATGAGGTACATATATACCATGATAGCGGGCACACTGTGGTGTGAAAAAGTGTTTGCCCCCTTCTTGATTTCTTATTCTTTCTCATGTTTGTCACTTAAATGTTTCAGATCAACAAACAAATATAAATATTAAGCAAACATAGCACAAGTTACACAGAATGCAGTTTATACATGAAGGTCTTAACTATTAATAGAGAAAGAAAACCAAATCTGCAGGGCCCTGTGTGAAAAAGTGTTTGCACCTTCCTGTTTTCTTATTCTTTTGCAGGTTTTTCACTGAAATGTTTCAGATCTTCAAACAAATGTACATATTAGACAAAGATAACACAAGTAAACACAAAATGTAGTTTATAAACTAAGGTTTTTATTGTTAAGGAAAAGAGAAATCCAAACCTACAGGGCTCTGTGTGAAAAGGTTATTGCCCCCAGATTTTAAAACATAATGGTTTATCACATGTGATTACTGCCATACCTGTTCTCAATCAAGAAATCATTTAAATAGGACCTGCCTGACAAAGTGAAGTAGACCAAAAGATCCTCAAAAGCCAGACATCATGCTACTATCCAAAGAAATTTGGGAACACATGAGAAACAAAGTACCGTATATACTCGTGTATAAGCCGACCCGTGTATAAGCCGACCCCCCTACTTTTGCCCCCAAAACCTGGGAAAATCTATTGACTCGTGTATAAGCCGAGGGTGGACCCCAGCACAGGTATACAGCCCCCAGCAGTGTGGTATACAGCAGCCTCCCCAGTGGTATATACAGGCCCCAGCAGTGTTACAGCAGCAGCCCCAGTGGTATATACAGCAGCAGCCCCAGTGGTAGTATACAGCAGCCCCAGAGGTATATACAGCAGCCCCAGTGGTAGTATACAGCAGCAGCCCCAGTGGTAGTATACACGCAGCCCCAGTAGTATATACAGCCCCAGTGGTAGTATACACGCAGCCCCAGTAGTATATACAGCCCCAGTGGTATATACAGCCCCAGTGGTAATATACACGCAGCCCCAGAGGTATATACAGCAGCCCCAGAGGTATATACAGCCCCAGTGGTAGTATACATACAGCCCCAGTAGTAGTATACAGCCCCAGTGGTAGTATACAGCAGCCCCAGTGGTATATTCAGCCCCAGTGGTAGCATACAGCAGCCCCAGTGGTATATACAGCCACAGTGGTAGTATACAGCCCCAGTGGTAGTATACAGCAGCCCCAGTGGTATATTCAGCCCCAGTGGTAGTATACAGCCCCAGTGGTAGTATACAGCCCCAGTGGTAGTATACAGCCCCAGTGGTAGTATACATACAGCCCCAGTAGTAGTATACAGCCCCAGTGGTAGTATCCAGCAGCCCCAGTGGTATATTCAGCCCCAGTGGTAGTATACAGGGCCCCAGCAGGGCCCCCCTCATAATTTGGCGCCCCCACCTCACTTGCTGGGCCCCCCCGCATGCAGCGCTGCGCATATACATTACCTGTCTAGCAGCTGTCACCCTCCGATGGCGGATCGCGGCTCCTGGGCTCCGGGCTCCATCTTCCTCTCTGTCTTCCTGCTTTGTGACCGGGGCTCATCGCAATGACGTCATCGCGACGCCGGCCGGTCACATGACAAGGAAGACACAGAGGAAGATGGAAGCCGGAGCCGGGAGCCGCGATCCGCCATCGGAGGGTGACAGCTGCTAGACAGGTAATGTATATGCGCAGCGCTGCCTGCGGGGGGGCTCAGCAAGTGAGGGGGGGGCGCCAAATTATGAGGGGGGCCGTATGACTCGCGTATAAGCCGAGGGGGGGACTTTTCAGCCCAATTTTTGGGCTGAAAAACTCGGCTTATACGCGAGTATATACGGTAATTGAAATCTATCAGTCTGGAAAAGGTTATAAAGCCATTTCTAAAGCTTTAGTACTCCAAGGAACCACAGTGAGAACAATTATCCACAAATAGTGAAAATATGGAACAGTGGTGAACCTTTCCAGTGATGGCCAGCCAACCAAAATTACCCCAAGAGAGCAGCAATGACTCATCCATGAGGTCACAAAAGAACCAAGTAAGCAACATGTGAGTGGCAGAAACTCAGGTGCTGAAAACCTGGAAAAGGCCAAAGAGACAGAGAGAAGGGGAAGAGAGTCCAATGAGTTCACCAACCTTCCTGGTCTTTTATCGTGTACATTGAAAGAGACTAGATAGAGTCACGCTGCGGCCTACAGGAAACCTGACGTGTGTCACAACACAGAGTAGATAACATGGATGGAATAGAAAGAACATGGCAATTGGGAGTGGGAAAAGTGTACACCTTCTCAAGCTCACATGAGTCTATGCCCTACACTCCCTAACGTACCTATGTAGGTCCTTCCCCTCCTTTGCCGTCACATGCCTTAACCCTCACTCACCGTGGCTAGTGAACAGGCCAACATGTTTGCTAGACTCACCACTACAAAAAATACAACACAGGGGAAAAGAGGAACAAACAGAGGGAAATAGACACAGGAAAGCACTTCAAACTCCTGCTATGCAGCAAGACTCCAGAGTTGCATTAAACATGACTCCACTCCTTCTCCAGAGACTTGCTGCTACAAAATGGTCAGCATATAAAAGAGATTATATCACTGACGTCAGCTGATAACCCATATGACTTGTTATAGGGGAGGGGAGTGGTCATAAAAACTGCACCTGAGATAAAGGTTAACAAAGAACAAACTACACAGCAAACAGTTCTTAACCCTAGCAGCACCAAAATAAAGAATATTCATAGATCTGTGATCTATAAGGTGCTGTAACATTCAGGTTTTAGATTCACCAGGAGGTTCCCCAGGGTGGGACACCTTCGTGATTTTGGTTAAACGACCAAAGATGGCTTTACCTGCTGCTACATTGTATCATAATGTAAGAGAATAGGGTTCTATTGTGATCCATAGAGAACTGTGATCACAACAAGCAATTTGGAGAAAGCCAGAACCGGTTGAATGTTTCTGCAACTTGCTTGTCACAGTCAGGCCTGACCCATGGTCAGTATGATGCGATGTAGCACCGAGCGTCCCGTGTCGCGGACAAAGTTCCCGCGTAGCCCAAGCTTAATTGTCACCTGCGCGAGTCTTAGCTACATTACACATTCCAGCTCAACTATATTCTGCCTAACAGATAGTGAATCCCATCATTGTTACACAGCCAACACAATCATGGCATGCAGGACAGGTCTCCAGAAACAGACTCATATCAAACCGGAGACAAGTTTCCACCCGCGGTGGCAGTTGTCAATCAGAGTCACAGATTGCTATATTTTATGACTGTGTTGTCACCGGCTGTCACTGCCGAGACAATTGAGTGGCGTCTACATTTGCATATACGATCTCTGTTTAATCACCTTCAGGATGTTATTTTTTTTTACAGGATAGAAAGTTTCTAAAGTGACTCAAAATATTGAAGTTAGTTGATACAATGAAGTAACAAGCAACATCTTAGGTCTGATTTAATGTATTTTCTGTACAGTTTATAACTTCTAGGTTAAGATTTTATAAATTAGACAGTGAATGTTACTTTACAAATTAAAAGTTTAGTAGCGGAACATTTTTAATGTAACTAAACTTTTGCAAATATTTTGCGTTGTTGTGATGAGTTGGTTGAGTTGGTGCATGATACCATTACCCATCATTGATTTTCATGTTAAGTCCCCAATCTATATGGGATAAAATACCAGTAGGGTGATATACAACAAAATGACTGCACCTACTGATAATAAACTTAAATGTAAGACATAAAGGGGTGTTATGCACTCATAGGAACTCACACAGGGAACAAGGTACAAACACATCCGATCCAACCGGTTCCTGTACAGACTAAGGTCACTATTGGCCCCTGCACAGGCTGGAATAACCGTAACCACAGCCCCAACTCGGACTTGGCTTCATAATCATCCATCAAGTGTTCTTCATAACTCCCTAGGAATCGGGGAAAGAGACAAGAGAACTAAAACCCTTTATCGGGAAGTCGTGCCGATAAAGAAAGTCCCCAATACCAGAAAGGTGATATAAAACAAAATATCCGCACTTACTGTTGAAAAACATAAATGTAATTTTTTAAGACGTAAAGGTCGTAAAGACGTTAAGCTCTCAGTTTAATTCACACAGGAAACGAGGGACGATCTTGGTACAAACACACCTGACCCAACCGGTTCCTGTACAGACTACGTTCTTAGCTGCACAGTCCCAAGTGGCCCCTGCACAGGCTAGAATAACCCTAACCGCAAGACTAGGTGATGACAACTCAGACCTGGCTTCATATCCGGTCATCAAGTGTCCCCCATACCTCCTAAAGAACGAGGAGAAAGAGGGAAGAGAATTAAAATGTTTAATCAGAAAAGTGTGTAGAGATAAAAAGTATCGCTGAGTATGAAAATAAGAAACCACAAATACAAAGTGAAAAAGTGAAGTACAACTGCTAGAAAGAAATAGCAGAGATAAAGAACCTAGCTGATCTCTGACTGGCTGAAATACAACTGCTGTATGCAGTGCTCCAAGTAGAATTCACAAAGAATATCACCAGCAAAAAAGACCAGCCAGGGGAAGGTATGCAATGTTTTCTAAAAAAAAGGAGCCATTTAGTGCTCCGAAATGTGTAAAAAAATAAAATCAATGTCTACATCCTCCTCACCCTTGATGTATCTCCTCCTGGCAGTGCGGCATGACACCTCTTCCTTGGTTTTTCCTGTTACTTCTACCTTGTGGTGGCTGCTGTAGCTGGAATCATATGCGCTATAGTGGTTGGCACAACCTACCCAGGTAAGCTCCCACTATATCCTGACTTCTCTTCCACTTACACAGATAAGACCCTATGTGCACTTCTTTTGTCATCCACAGTCCTTAATACATTAAGCTAAAGAAAGTAGAAAGACATAGGAGAGATAGAAGAAACAGCAGAGATAAATAACCTTGCTGATCTCTATCTGACTGGCAGAAATTGAAAGGTAGTATGGTTGTAACTGCAAGTAGAATCCACAAATATTATCACCAGCAGGAAAGATCAGCCAGAGGAAGGTTTCAATAGCTGCACCCAAAAGGTGATAGGACAGACTAAATTACCAAATGAAAACACCTGTTGTCTGAGGAGGAATCAAACAAGGGCAACAGATAATAAGGATCCAGAAAGAAACAGAGTCCACTAAGAATGTCACCAGCAGGAAAGATCAGCCAGAGAAAAGTTTAAATAGCCACATCCACATTGTGATAAGGCAGACTAAATTAACAAATGAAAACACCAATTGTTCGAAGAAGAATGAAACAAGGACAATAGTGGAGAAAGAAGCAAGTCACACAACACTGGTTTGCTGATTTCGAATACCGGGGACATGACAGAGGTCATCTATATCCTCCGTGAAAACTTCAGTAACAGAAGAAAAAAATATAAATAATTTCTCAAATATATAAAATTTGGAAACATAAAAAAGAATTCTGTCTAATGTGGTGAGAATTGATGTGGTTATTAAAAATGCTGAATAGTGTTGAGTGAATAGTAAAATATTTGGATTTGGATTACTCATGTAGAGCACTGTGCTCATCACGAGTAATGAATCTAATGCAACTCAATTAGTAATGGGATACAACTACAGTCAGCCATAAAATGAGTATTTCCGGGGTATGAGGGTGAGATTTTTTTGAGTGTGTTCATGGCATACAACACATTGCTCTACCCCCTGTGGTGATGTGACCCCGATGTGTCCCCTGACCGGTATACAGCACATGGGGGGTTGTATCTTTTGCTCTGTGGCAGCACTCACAGGGTTAACAGCAGTGGGATATGAGCTGAGTGCTGATTGAAAGCACTGACACCCACCTGTGATGAGACAGGAGATTATATGAGCTGCCCTGGTCTGAGGAGTGGGACAGAACAGGAGGAGCTGCTGTGTGAAGCTAACACAGCCTGGGAGCTCTCTCAGAGAGGACGTTCATGAGACTAATGAGCGGACGGTGAGAAGGGAAAGGTTGTGTGCAGACAACACACGCCTAGCTGAGAGGATTGGCCGTGGCCCCGATCAGGACAGAGCCCCGGCAGAGGTACAGAGCATATCGGTCTGTGGGTTGGAGGTCTGTAAATACCTGAACTGTGCCAATAAACGGTGTGTTGTGTGAACAGTTGCCTGGGTCACTGCCTTCCGTCGTGCCGATCCTAACCGCTACCTTACACCCCCAATGAAAGCCTTCCATTCAGAGGTTTCTCACTAGTGTTCTTGAAGGGAGCCAGAAATTAGTGTCAGATCATTCACAATCGACACATCACTCCCAAGCATCAGCAATACTCACCGAGTAACAAGTATCTTGAGTACCGTACTATTAGTGATGAACAGTAACGAGTATATTCGCTCATCACTAATGCTGAAGTCAGTTGACAATGGGGTCTCTGCTGTCTCACTATTTTGACAACTGTGTGAGACTTCATTTGTCTGGATTGGGAAATACCCCAGTTTGAACGCTGAGCACTAACCCTTCTGGTGGGAGTTGGCATGTTCGGCATGGGGCACAGCCCTTTACCTTTCCTGGGCTTTAGATATCAATTGAATTGGTTATATCTTGCTAATATTCGCATGGATACAATCTTAAATAAGTAACAAAATATAACACATTTCTTGACGGTGACAATAAATAGTTCTGGATGGTGATGGTATTTTCCAGCCACTCACACGATGTTATATCCATCATAATTGCTCCACTTCACACCATTCTCCGACATTGGAGAGCAGAGGGATCTTTACAAACCTCGGAGATTACTTTGTGTTATTATTACAATATCTGTTGTTTAAATATCGCTAACTTTCACATTCTGGAAATGAAATTACCCATATAAGGAGAGCAATAAAAAAAGAAGTGTAATCCGGATGTGATCACTGATTGGATACTATTGAGGCTTCGATATTAATGAGTTTTAGCCTTTGAACTCAACCATCAGACACAATTTCCTAATCACAAGATGGGAAAAGAGAAGATTTGTGCGGTTCAGGATCGTCGCCGGTGATTAGAAAAGAAATATCAGATTCACTTTTATTTCCCTTTTTATAAGCAATAGAACATAATATTATTACAATAAAAGAATCATCATTAGAATAGAGTTAATAATATGTCAAACCAAAGTATAAAATACCTGTCATTTATAATTAGCCACAAAGGGATCATTAAATAATGTATTAATTAGTTAATTGATAACCTAGTTAGTTTACAAGCCATACTTTATGCCATTTTATATTATAACTAGCTAAAGAGCCTGGGTTACAATAATAAAGGGGGCATAACAAAGGGGCGGGGCTAACCAAAAGTTAACCGGAGGGGCGGAGCCATATGCACCCAGGGGGTGGGGTTATGAAGATTGCTGCCTTGTTGCGATAATAAAGGGCATAATAAAGGGGCAAGGCTAATCCCAAGGGGTTGAGCTATGAAGTGGGTGTGGTTTAAAGTGGCAGGGTCATGATACATATACAGTATACACATACTCACCCATACATATGACGTGTCCCGTGGGGTACTCGAGGCCGGTCCTGACGATGTCGTCGAGAAATAGGAGGTCACGATGGCGTGACCCGGTTCACGGCCCCGGAGTCAATAAAAAGGGAGCGGGAGTTTATGGAATGGGGTTTCATAGGGATTTAGGGGTGGTTGTCGTGACGCCACCCATGGTATGCAGCTATTAGTAGCCAATGCTGCGGTCTCGGACCTCCGGGGATGATGGGATGGCAGCTGTGATGGTTTTGCTCCCCACGGGTGGAGTAGGTCCCATGGGAATCCGGTGTAGAGGGTTTAGGTGATAGGGAGCCAGCAGGGCTGGTCTGGCTGCAGGATGGGATCGGAGCGCCTCCCCAGACCGGCTCCGACGGCCTGAGTGGCTACCAGTCTACTACTTATTGGGCATGAAATGAACAGTCTGACACATAGTTCTGAGTCCCAAACCCGGTTTACTTAGCTTTCTCTGCTAGCACCACAGGGTACAGTTCTGGTTCAATTGCAGTCCGAATAGTCTTCAGCAACCAGGATAGCTTGTCCACCCCCTTCATGTTCCTCCTTTGCTCTTCCTCAGTGCTGCCTGCTCGCCTGACTCCTGCTTGCGCCTCCGCACACAGTGCCCCAATCCTACAGCCACGGGTCCTGTCAGGCGACCGGCCGTGTCCCCTGACCCTAGTATGGCTACCTTCTCGGCAGATGTGTCGGGTGTCGGCCACATCTCCTCTAGATCTCGTGACCTCCAGTTCCATGGTTGGAGCGTAGAGTGTCCTCGCCACCTTCAGGGCTGGTCCCCTGGTCCTCAACCTGCCCCTCCGCTTCACTTCATATTCGGGCACACTGGTGAATTGCTCACTGCTTGCGCCCCTTGGGCCCCATCTGTCTCTACAGTCTGTTGTTCCAGGACTTGGGACGAGCCTCATCTCCGCTCCAGTCCTCCGTGTCCTTCCTCTCTCACTTACTTCGTCAACTCTCTCTCCTAACTGCCTCACTACTTCTTGTTGTCATTCCTTTTCTACTTCCTGACTGCTTCCCTACTAACTTCCCACCTCCACCTCTCTCCCCACCGTGCCAGTGACTACCTGGGCCTTCCCTCTATCGGGTCCGCACGCTGTCCCTCGGACCAGGAGTGTTTTTATTAGGTGCTATTGTGGGTGTCTGGACTTACCATCCCATTTACTGCAGACAAGAATACCAAACCTGTGGATTTGGTGCCGTACCCTTCAGTGGCAACCAGACCGGAGGGGCACCACATTCCCCCTTAGCAAAGATTAGTACGTCCTCGTGCACACTATGAGTATATAAAAAGGGATAAGTATAAAAATATAAAAAAGGAGAAAGTACAAAAAGGTTAATTCGGGGAGCTCTATGATTGTCACTTTAGTTGTTCTTTTGTCTTCCTGGGGGACCCACCACAAATAAACCCCAAACCTAGGTCCTGCGTGGGCGACAGGATGATGGACCAATGTTTTTTGGCCACACCAAGTGGGTTTTTCTTTATGGTCAACAGGTTAATTAATATGGGCGCACACATCTTTTTGGTGGGTGCTAGCTTCAAAAAATATGTAATCACTTACCAATAGATAGATCAGCTGCACACCACATTATTTCTTTAAAGGGAAATGCCAAAATGGCTGTGTGAATTTATTGCATTATATAATAAGAATAAAAGAAATATTTATACAGCTACTGAAAGCTGGCCCTAGGTCTAAAAGATAAATGTGAAAGCATTAGTTGATGTCATAGCCATGAAATCATAAGCCCAGTAACTGTTTACAGAGTTCTTTCACTTATACTGGGTCCTATTTCTCACCCTCATGTCTGCAAGCTGGAAGTGTGAATGGGAAAATGCCCTGTGCAGTTAAAATCATGGTCTTAAAGGGAATGTGTCAAGACTATGTTAAAACCCTGCTTTTAAAGGGAGTGTGTAACACCTGTGTGAATGTTCTCACATTAGTCACTGGGCAGGGTGCAGCTCCAAATGTAATAACTAAATATATATCAGTATGGGCGCACACCTCTTTTTGGTGGGTGCTAGCTTCAAAAAATATGTAATCACTTACCAATAGATAGATCAGCTGCACACCACATTATTTCTTTAAAGGGAAATGCCAAAATGGCTGTGTGAATTTATTGCATTATATAATAAGAATAAAAGAAATATTTATACAGCTACTGAAAGCTGGCCCTAGGTCTAAAAGATAAATGTGAAAGCATTAGTTGATGTCATAGCCATGAAATCATAAGCCCAGTAACTGTTTACAGAGTTCTTTCACTTATACTGGGTCCTATTTCTCACCCTCATGTCTGCAAGCTGGAAGTGTGAATGGGAAAATGCCCTGTGCAGTTAAAATCATGGTCTTAAAGGGAATGTGTCAAGACTATGTTAAAACCCTGCTTTTAAAGGGAGTGTGTAACACCTGTGTGAATGTTCTCACATTAGTCACTGGGCAGGGTGCAGCTCCAAATGTAATAACTAAATATATATCAGTATGGGCGCACACCTCTTTTTGGTGGGTGCTAGCTTCAAAAAATATGTAATCACTTACCAATAGATAGATCAGCTGCACACCACATTATTTCTTTAAAGGGAAATGCCAAAATGGCTGTGTGAATTTATTGCATTATATAATAAGAATAAAAGAAATATTTATACAGCTACTGAAAGCTGGCCCTAGGTCTAAAAGATAAATGTGAAAGCATTAGTTGATGTCATAGCCATGAAATCATAAGCCCAGTAACTGTTTACAGAGTTCTTTCACTTATACTGGGTCCTATTTCTCACCCTCATGTCTGCAAGCTGGAAGTGTGAATGGGAAAATGCCCTGTGCAGTTAAAATCATGGTCTTAAAGGAATGTGTCAAGACTATGTTAAAACCCTGCTTTTAAAGGGAGTGTGTAACACCTGTGTGAATGTTCTCACATTAGTCACTGGGCAGGGTGCAGCTCCAAATGTAATAACTAAATATATATCAGTATGGGCGCACACCTCTTTTTGGTGGGTGCTAGCTTCAAAAAATATGTAATCACTTACCAATAGATAGATCAGCTGCACACCACATTATTTCTTTAAAGGGAAATGCCAAAATGGCTGTGTGAATTTATTGCATTATATAATAAGAATAAAAGAAATATTTATACAGCTACTGAAAGCTGGCCCTAGGTCTAAAAGATAAATGTGAAAGCATTAGTTGATGTCATAGCCATGAAATCATAAGCCCAGTAACTGTTTACAGAGTTCTTTCACTTATACTGGGTCCTATTTCTCACCCTCATGTCTGCAAGCTGGAAGTGTGAATGGGAAAATGCCCTGTGCAGTTAAAATCATGGTCTTAAAGGGAATGTGTCAAGACTATGTTAAAACCCTGCTTTTAAAGGGAGTGTGTAACACCTGTGTGAATGTTCTCACATTAGTCACTGGGCAGGGTGCAGCTCCAAATGTAATAACTAAATATATATCAGTATGGGCGCACACCTCTTTTTGAATGAATGATGATGGCTATGACATCAACTAATGCTTTCACATTTATCTTTTAGACCTAGGGCCAGCTTTCAGTAGCTGTATAAATATTTCTTTTATTCTTATTATATAATGCAATAAATTCACACAGCCATTTTGGCATTTCCCTTTAAAGAAATAATGTGGTGTGCAGCTGATCTATCTATTGGTAAGTGATTACATATTTTTTGAAGCTAGCACCCACCAAAAAGAGGTGTGCGCCCATACTGATATATATTTAGTTATTACATTTGGAGCTGCACCCTGCCCAGTGACTAATGTGAGAACATTCACACAGGTGTTACACACTCCCTTTAAAAGCAGGGTTTTAACATAGTCTTGACACATTCCCTTTAAGACCATGATTTTAACTGCACAGGGCATTTTCCCATTCACACTTCCAGCTTGCAGACATGAGGGTGAGAAATAGGACCCAGTATAAGTGAAAGAACTCTGTAAACAGTTACTGGGCTTATGATTTCATGGCTATGACATTAACTAATGCTTTCACATTTATCTTTTAGACCTAGGGCCAGCTTTCAGTAGCTGTATAAATATTTCTTTTATTCTTATTATATAATGCAATAAATTCACACAGCCATTTTGGCATTTCCCTTTAAAGAAATAATGTGGTGTGCAGCTGATCTATCTATTGGTAAGTGATTACATATTTTTTGAAGCTAGCACCCACCAAAAAGAGGTGTGCGCCCATACTGATATATATTTAGTTATTACATTTGGAGCTGCACCCTGCCCAGTGACTAATGTGAGAACATTCACACAGGTGTTACACACTCCCTTTAAAAGCAGGGTTTTAACATAGTCTTGACACATTCCCTTTAAGACCATGATTTTAACTGCACAGGGCATTTTCCCATTCACACTTCCAGCTTGCAGACATGAGGGTGAGAAATAGGACCCAGTATAAGTGAAAGAACTCTGTAAACAGTTACTGGGCTTATGATTTCATGGCTATGACATCAACTAATGCTTTCACATTTATCTTTTAGACCTAGGGCCAGCTTTCAGTAGCTGTATAAATATTTCTTTTATCTTATTATATAATGCAATAAATTCACACAGCCATTTTGGCATTTCCCTTTAAAGAAATAATGTGGTGTGCAGCTGATCTATCTATTGGTAAGTGATTACATATTTTTTGAAGCTAGCACCCACCAAAAAGAGGTGTGCGCCCATACTGATATATATTTAGTTATTACATTTGGAGCTGCACCCTGCCCAGTGACTAATGTGAGAACATTCACACAGGTGTTACACACTCCCTTTAAAAGCAGGGTTTTAACATAGTCTTGACACATTCCCTTTAAGACCATGATTTTAACTGCACAGGGCATTTTCCCATTCACACTTCCAGCTTGCAGACATGAGGGTGAGAAATAGGACCCAGTATAATAATAATAATAATAATAAAGCTTTATTTATATAGCGCCAACATATTCCGCAGCGCTTTACAATGTAGGGTTAGCGTACAGAAAATATACAGTAAGTAATTACAATAGAGAACAAATAAAGTACAATCATTGGATACAAAAACAATAGGCATAGAATCAATGTGGAAAAAAAAATACAATAAATAAAGCAAGAAATGAAGGTGACCCTGCTCAAAAGAGCTTACAATCTACAACGGGATAGGGGTTGTACAAGGTGCCGGGGCTTATTGCACTGGTGGTCCAGGCATCTTGAGGAAATGGGGTATAGGGCTAAGTTTACATGAATGGTCATCAGTCTGTGTAGACCTTTATGGTTTGGTGGAGTTTGTAGAAGAATAATGTCCAGAGGATAGCCCATTCACTGTCTACAGTACAATGGACATGTTAGGGAGTATGATAGGCCGCCTTAAAAAGATGCGTCTTTAGGGATCGTCTGAAGCCATGCAAGTTGTGGATAGTCCTGATTTCTTTGGGTAAAGCATTCCAGAGGTTTGGTGCAGCTCTGGAAAAGTCTTGGAGCCGGGAGTGGGAGGATCGGATTAGTGCAGATGTTAGTTGAAGGTCATTTGAGGAACGTAGAGAGCGGGTGGGGTGATAGACAGAGATGAGGGAGGAGAGGTAGGGGGGAGCTGCACTGTGAAGAGCTTTGTGGGTGAGAACAAGCAATTTGAATTTGATCCTGTAGTATACGGGCAGCCAGTGCAATGACTGGCACAGAGCAGAGGCATCTGAGTAACGATTGGCCAGATGGGTGATCCTGGCTGCTGCATTAAGGATGGACTGGAGAGGAGAAAGTCTGGTGAGGGGGAGGCCGCTTAATAGAGAGTTGCAATAGTCAAGGCGGGAATGGATTAGGGCCACGGTGAGGGTTTTTGTTGTTTCCAGGGTGAGAAAGGGGCGGACTCTAGAGATATTCTTCAGGTGTAAGCGACAGGAGCGGACGAGAGATTGCGTGTGGGAGGAGAAGGAGAGATCGGTGTCAAATATAACACCCAGACAGCGAGCTTGCTGTCTAGGCGTTATCGTGGTGCCGCACACTGAGAGAGAGATGTCCGATTTAGGGAGGTTAGTGGATGGGGGGAGCAGAAGAAGTTCAGTTTTGGAAAGGTTTAGTTTCAAATAGAGAGTGGACATGATATTGGAAACTGCAGCTAGACAGTCATTGGTGTTCTTTACTACCGCAGGGGTAAGGTCAGGGGCTGAAGTGTATAGTTGAGTGTCATCAGCATAAAGATGGTACTGGAAGCCAAATCTGCTGATGGTCTGTCCAATCGGGGCCGTGTAGAGAGAGAAGAGGAGAGGGCCAAGGACTGAACCCTGAGGGACCCCAATAGTGAGGGGAAGAGGGGGGGAAGTGGAGCCAGCAAAAGATACACTGAAAGAGCGGTCAGAAAGATAGGAGGAGAGCCAGGAGAGAGCCGTGTCCTTTATGCCAATGGAGTGCAGCATAGAGAGTAGGAGCTGATGGTCGACAGTGTCAAAAGCTGCAGAGAGATCAAGGAGAATAAGCAGAGAGTGGTCACCATTACGTTTTGCTGTCAGAAGGTCATTGGTCACTTTGATGAGGGCAGTTTCTGTGGAGTGAAGGGGGCGGAAACCAGACTGTAATGGATCTAGAAGAGAGTGAGCGGAGAGGTAACGGGTGAGGCGGGAATAGACCAGGCGCTCCAAGAGTTTAGAGATGAAGGGGAGATTGGAGACTGGTCTGTAGTTATTTGTGCAGGTTGGGTCGAGAGTGGTTTTCTTTAATAATGGAGTAATGATCGAGTGTTTGAAGGAGGAGGGGAAAATGCCAGAAGAGAGGGAGAGATTGAAGATTTTGGTTAGATGAGTGGTGACGACTGGAGAGAGGGACTGGAGCAGGTGTGAGGGAATGGGGTCGGTAGTGCATGTGGTGGGACGAGAGGAAGATAGGAGCCTGGAGACTTCTTCTTCTGTGACTGGGTCAAATGTGGAAAGTGAACCGGAGGGGATGTGAGGAAGAATGGGGGTGGCAGCGCTTGGAGGCTGAGAGCTGATTTCCTGGCGGATGTTGTCTATTTTATCCATGAAGTAGGAAGCCAGGTCATCAGCACAGAGGTCGGTGATGGGGGCCTGCACTTTAGGACTGAGGAGAGAGTGAAAGGTGTCAAAGAGTTTTTTTGGATTGTTGGATAGTGAGGAGACCAGGGTGGTGAAGTAGGTCTGTTTGGCAAGGTGAAGGGCAGAGTTGTAGGTTTTGAGCATGAATTTATAGTGGATGAAGTCTCCTGGTGAGCGAGTTTTCCTCCATAGGCGTTCAGCACTCCTGGAGCATCGCTGGAGGAATCGGGTTTGTGATGTGAGCCAGGGCTGTTTTGTTCTCTGTTTGGAGGTTCTGCGGGTGAGGGGCGCTACTTGGTCCAGGTGACCAAGAACTCTGTAAACAGTTACTGGGCTTATGATTTCATGGCTATGACATCAACTAATGCTTTCACATTTATCTTTTAGACCTAGGGCCAGCTTTCAGTAGCTGTATAAATATTTCTTTTATTCTTATTATATAATGCAATAAATTCACACAGCCATTTTGGCATTTCCCTTTAAAGAAATAATGTGGTGTGCAGCTGATCTATCTATTGGTAACAGGTTAATTAAGGCACAATTAAAAGTAAAATGGTCTAAAACCAACAGGGTGCACACCGGGATGTGCTAACTATATACAGCAAGTCTAGATCATTCATCGTCCATGATCAATCATCCATTAAACAATCACACTCATGCAACACACAATGAACTATATACAAGTAGTCTGCCGATTCTCCTACTCTTCCCTCTAAGACAGTGCAGCTGGTCTCCCTGTTCTCCTGTCCAGCAAGACCGGGTGGAGGTACCCGACTACTGGGGTCTTAGTCCCTTGCTCTTGTAGTTTTGGGGTCGCGCGCCTCTCCGGAGCATGCACAGACATGACCTCGTCCTGGACCTTCTATACACGAAGGGCATACGGTCCTCACTCATCCTCCTGCCACTCGAACTTGACCCGGTCCCTGGGGTGCAGATCTCTGTCTGGGTGTCCCTTGGGCAGATGTTCCTCGATGTCCCGGCCGGAGAAAAACAGTTCTTGTCCCGCCCCGGTACCCAGAGGAATCTCCAACCCCTCCGGAGGTCGAACGAGGTCACAGTCCCTTGCTGCCGCAGCCCCCTTATCAGAGGGCCAGGTCTTGTGGGCTTCAGTCTTTGCTCGCATGGTATGCTCTTCCACCGCATGCTGCTGGGCCCTCTGGTTTGTCTCCTCCGCCTCCCACTGGGCAACCTGCCACCTCACATGCTCGGCCCAGGTCAGAGTCTCTATTTCCACTTTGCCCGCCTCCAACTTGCCCGGGAAACCCATCATCGCCCCACTCGGGTTCTCCCAATAGAATACCACTGGCTCTCCGCGGACCTCTAGGAACGGTGGTTCTGGAGTTAACTGGACTGCTAGCCCCTTCCCGGTGGCGGGGGTGTCTTCCTAGGCCGGATTCTGGAGTGTTAGACTGGGGCTTAGAGGATGAGGGGGCTCAATCGGCATGAGAAGGGTATACTCGGCCACTGGGGTAGTGTCCATACCTTCCGCACCTTTCCTGGCACCGGGTTCTATTCAATCCTTCTCTGTGTTGCAGGTCAGGGAGTCAGGGCACGAAGCTGCCTACTGCGATGTCACCTTCTCCAGTAGGGCCTTCCTCCATGACCCCACGGTGGTGATCTGGGTCGGCTCAACTCTCTAAACTCCTCATGCAGGAAATTGGGAATCAACCCGGGCTGCTGGCTCAGGCCCCTCTCCAGTGGGCTGGGGGAGTCCTCAGCTGCAACCCCACACTCCCGGTTTTATTGGCCTCTCTCTGCCATTGCGCCAACCAGGCCCCAAACTCTGCTGTTCCCGCCTCTCCCTGCTGTCTAGTTCGTGCCAGAACTCTTCAGCGCCCCCTCCTTCTGTGGGCGTGTCTCCGCTCTTTCGCCGTCGGTCACACCTCTGAGTGGAGTAACAAATTTTTTTGGCCTGCCCTCCCGACTCTTGGAGGGCAAAGGGGGTGTCGGCGATTTTTCCCTCTGTGTGCTGGCCTGGCCCATGATGGGGGACTGCGGCACAACCCCAAGCCAGCAAATGGTCTCAGTCTATTGTGACCGCCATTACTCTGGCCTCAAAATTACAGTCTTTTCACTACAATTCAGAAGGCGCACAAGACCCGGTGACACCGGGTAGGTACATCCTGTTCGTGATGCCAAGTTTGACGTGCCCCATGGGGGCCGTGGGGTGCTCGGAGCTGGACCTGACAATGTCGTCGGGGAATGGGATGTCAAGTTGGTGTGACCAGGTCCTTGGCCCCGGAGTGGTCAATAAAAAGGGAGCAGGAGTTTATGGAATATGGGTTTTATAGGGATTTAGAGGTGGTTGTCGTGACAACACCCATGGTATGCGGCTATTAGTAGCCGCCACAGTGGTCCAGGACCTCCAGGGATGATGGGATGGTAGCTGTGATGGTTTCGCTCCCCACGGGTGGAATGGGTCCCAGGGCATCCGATGTAGAGGGTTTTGGAAATGAGTGGCCGGCGGGGTTGGTCTGGCTGCAGGAAGGGATCGGAGCACCTCCGCAGGCAGGCTTCGGCGACCTGTGCGGCTTATCTGTCTACCGCTCCTCTGGCATGAAATGAACAGTCTGACACATAGTTCTGAGTTCCAAATCCAGTTTACTTAGCTTTCTCTGCTAGCACCACAGGGTACAGTTCTGGTTCAATTGCAGTCCGGATAGTCCTGAGTAACCAGGATGGCTTGTCCAGTACACCCCTTTCATGTTTTACTCCCTTCTAGTGTTGCTCTTCCTCCGCTCTGCCTGCTCACCTGACCCCTGCTGGCGCCTCCGCACACAGTACACCAATCCTTCAGCCACATGTTCTGTCGGGCGACCGGCCATGTCCCCTGACCCTAGTACGGCTGCCTTCTAGGTAGATGTGTTGGGTGTCGGCCACACCTCCTCTAGATCTTGTGGCCTCCGGTTCCATGGTTGGAGCATAGGGTCTCCTCGCCACCTCCAGGACCGGTTCCCAACCTGCCCCTCCGCTTCACTTCAGATTCAGGAGCATGGGTGGATCGCTCACTGCCCATGCCCCTAGGGCCCCCTCTGTCTCTCTGCAGTCTGTTGTTCCGGGACCCGGAACGAGCCTCATCTCCGCGCAAGTCTTCCAGGTCCTTCCTCTCTCACTTACTCCGCAAACTCTCTCTCCTAACTGCCCAACTACTTCCTGTTGTCTTTCCTTTTCTACTGCCTGACTGCTTCCCTACTAACTTCCAACCCTCCACCTCTCTCCCCGCTGTCCCACTGACTACCTGGGCTCTCCCTCTATCGGGTCCGCCCGCCATAACTGGGACCGGGTGTGTTGGGTGCTTTTGTGGGTGTTTGGACTTACCATCCTGTTTACTGAGAACAGGAATACCACACCAGTGGACTGGGAGCAATAACCTTCTGTGGCGACCAGGCCGCAGGGGCGCCACACATACACTTAGCTATATATATTAGATAGGTTGTTTATTGTAAGGGTCGATTATATTAGGGATGAGGCATTTACTGTTTTTTGTGTAGAGGTTCAGCATTAATATCTCAGTATTTATATAGTATTTTTATTATTATATACCCCTTATAGTTACTATTACTGTCTACTTATATGTGTATATTTCCCTGGATAAAACTTCACAAGTTTATGTAATGTTGTTTTACTTTTTATATTTATTCATTCAATTAAATAATAATTTTATGGTCTATATAAATGTGTTGCACATCTTTTTAGGTTTTGCTATTGCCAAATATACAAAAACGTACTGATAGGGAATTTAGATTGTGAGCCCCAATGGGGACAGTGATGATAATGTCTGTAGCGAAATATGTATCTGTAGGGGAATGGAGACCACAGCAGTAATGGTTACATTCTTTGTCACTGACCAGAGGTCATCCAGTTCACAGGATCTGAGACCCCAGGTGGTCTTTCTGAGAGCACAATACCTCACACTTTGGGAAGGCTTCAAAGGGAAGCAACAAATGGTCAACCATGGGTCTTGCGTTCCGTATTGGCTGTGGGAAAAAAAATGCTTTAAAACAAAGATCATTTGGAATCATAATGTATTCATTACTAAATTAGCCATGGTCCAGTCACCGACTGGGAATTAGAATATTAAAATGAAAGGGTGTGCTAGAAATTTGGCCTCTATAAAATGGAATACTCAACAAAGAAAGCTTCTTCACAGACTGGGGCAGTTGAAATACTGCTGTGATCCACTCTCACTCCTCATTCCCTAAGGATTCAGAAAGAAGACAGGCTGCAAAGTTTAGCTATTTCTGTAAGTTTCTCCCTTTTTTCTTATAACTGTTTTGCATATCTGTCTGTCCATTAGATTTTTATCTTTTATTGTAAGCACTGTCATTCTTTATATTAAAGCATAAAACTTTAATAAGTTTGACCCTTGTATGCTCTAAAAGAATCCATAGCCTAAGAAGTGTGTGATCTGACTGGCAGACAGAAGTAGTAGTAGTTCAGGGACTCATCGCCCTGTATGTTCGGTGAGTGGTGGCAGCATGTTGTGAAGCTGGGGGGTGTGTGGTCTATGTCAGGGTGTGATTTATGCTCACCTTTCAGCCTAGTAAAGGGGTTGGGTGTTGGATTGAGTGAGAGGAGAAAAATTAACCCTTGCAGGCGCAACACCAGATCTCATGCTGAGAAGCGGCTAAGTGGCAATGTCTATGAAGCGCTGGGGAATTAATGGCACTATATCGTGGAGTAGAATAAGTAAATAATCTCCTCCATTATCACTCAGTTTATCCAAGAAAATTGGAGAGATGATGGTGGAAGGGAGCATCAGCCATTGTGCGGGAAGACTTAACGAGTGGTTACAAAGTAATGAAGTGCACTGTGAGTAGATGTTGCTGTACGATTTCTATAGAAACCTTTGTAGGTTGTAAACCCTCCGTGAATTCAATGCCACAAGGTCTTTCCGTGACTCCAGATAATGTCTTGCATTTTGGACTTCTACCGCGCAAAGAAATCAAAGCAAATAAAAACTGGATTGAGACTCTTTACATAGGCTATTACTCAGGACATCTCTTTATACCGATGCTCAATGGGGGGAATAAAAAACATATTCACACGTCTAAGGGCACTTATGTGGGGAAAGAGGTGTACAGAGAAAGAAGGAGTGAAGGTTGAGCGGAGGAATAGCAAAGTCATTGCTGTAGATTAAGGTGACAAAGGCTTCCTAGTCAGCAGCGGTAATGGCTCGTTCCTTTGATGCGCTTCACCTCAACAATTCACTATTTACCACTGTATGGAGTTGTGTTTCCACCGCCATCCCTTCATTATGATTTATTTTTTTTTAGGTTAAAAGAACTACAGTACTAAAATAATGAATAAACGATAGACAAAATGGTCAAACAAAAAAGGCAAAATCAACAGAGCAAAATAAAATGTGGCACACAGGGGTGGACCTGCCGTGGTGCAGCTGGTTCAGCTGCACCAGGGCCCCGACCGGCTAGGGGCCCCTCAAGCACCAGTAGGGGGCCCTGCAGCTGCCCCCCCGTGACCATGTGCCAGAGGAGAGGAGGGTAACTGCTTCCCTTGGCTGCCAGCACCCCTTCCCCGCTCCTCAACTAGGACTGTCAGCACCTCTTCCCTCCCCGCTCCACAACTGCTGCACCAGGGCCCGCCTGGCTCTAGTTCCGCCACTGGTGTCACATTGTAACAAATTTATAACTGGATACATTTTTTATCATTGTATACTGGTAAGTGTTTACCCCTACAATATCTATTAGGGCTCATGGATAGACGTTTTATTATAGACATAGATGTAATAGAATGGCCCCAATTCATCGAGACTCATGAATAGTACTCCGGTATTGACTCATCAAAACTCATGAACAGTACTCCAGTATTGATTCATTGAGGGCCATGAACAGTACTCCGATATTGAGTCATTGAGAGTCATTAATAGTATTCTGGTATTGAGTCATCAAGAATCATGAATAGTATTCTGGTATTGAGTCATCAAAACTCATGAACAGTACTCCAGTATTGATTCATTGAGGGCCATGAACAGTACTCCGATATTGAGTCATCAAGAATCATGAATAGTATTCTGGTATTGAGTCATCAAAACTCATGAACAGTACTCCAGTATTGATTCATTGAGGGCCATGAACAGTACTCCGATATTGAGTCATCAAGAATCATGAATTGTATTCTGGTATTGAGTCATCAAAACTCATGAATAGTACTCCAGTATTGAAGTCTTCAAGAGTCATTAATAGTACTCCGGTATTGAGTCATTGAGACCGCAGTGCAGGCATTCATTATCACCTTGATCCACTCCGTCACCCCCTTGGGATGGACCCATCCTGCTGCACTTCCTTCCATTTGTATTCGACTCTGGAAGGC
This sequence comes from Allobates femoralis, assembly GCA_033576535.1. Lineage (NCBI taxonomy): Eukaryota > Metazoa > Chordata > Amphibia > Anura > Aromobatidae > Allobates > Allobates femoralis. The sequence continues at coordinate 187,631,046 of JARQOC010000008.1, forward strand.
AGGATGGTGCTGCGGCTCCTTAATGTACAGGGGTAAAGAGACATCGCACAGGGGTGAGTGAGACAGCGCACATCAAGAGCACAGAGTGTGCCCAGGGAGAGAGACAGCACAAGGGGAGAGAGAGCACAAGGGGAAAGAGGAAGCACAAGGGAAGAGAGAGTGCACAGGTAGAAGAAAGAGCACACAGGGGGGGAGAGACAGCACAAGGAAAGAGAGATCACATAGGATGAGAAAGACAGCACAAGGGGAGAGAGTGCACTGCGGGAGAGACAGCAGAAGGGGAGAGAGAGCATAAGAGACAGGCAGCACAAAGGGAGAGAGACAGCAAAAAGGGAGAGAGCGCACAGGATGGAGAGACAACACAATGAGAGAGCATGCACAGGTGGAAGAAAGAGCACACAGGTGGAGAGACAGCACAAGGGGAGAGAGCACACAGGGGGAGAGAAAGCACAAAGAGAAAGAGCACACATGGGTGAGAGACAGCACAATGAGAGAGAGTGTACAGGGGGAAGTGAGAGAGTACAGGGATGAGTGAGCAGAGGGGAAAAAGACGACACACAGGATGATGGCGAGCAGCAGAACCTGCCGAGCCTCATCCTCCCGGTGCAGCGGCTCCCCCCCTTTCCCCTCCCCGCTCTCCTCGGTGACACTGCAATTAATAGTGGGAGTAGTTGGACTAATATATAATTGCACAAAGTCTGGAATCGCCCGACGGGCCCTGTCTAGTATTCTCATAAATAAGCTTCCAATTTATCTACCTGTTTGCTTCCACATGGTTATTTTTGCAATTCTTACGGTATTTTTGCTTGAAAACACATGTAAAATGTAACCCCTGGATCCATAAATATTTGCAAAAAAAGTTCTAAAAACTTCTGCTTTGTTAATTGTTTTTATTATGTGCATTTTATTAGCAGAAAAAAAATGTGAATATACCCCATGGCTACATTCCTGCAGAACATATTTGGAGTGGAAATATGGAAGCAGAAATCCCCCAGTCACACCCTCAGATGTACAGACCGCCTCTAACAGGGTGATAATAGAGCAGAAGTAGAGTAGTACCAGGAAGGCAGAGATGGGCTGAGGAAATCAAGGAAGCTAGTCTGACCCTTATCCCAGAGTTACCCCTAAAGGTGGAGATGTCTGGGCCGCCAACCTTGCCCTGCTCCCATCCAGTCCTGGGCTAACAACCCCTCATCTCAACCCAAGGAAAGGAACGACAACTCCCACAAGAAAGTTCTCACAAAGAACTTGCTACAGGTTTCCTTCAGGAAAGCTTCTGATACTCAGCACTACGTCTTAACAGCACGAGGTTAGAGCCGAGACTAAACTCTATCAATGACGCCTGCTGGTGGGAAAAGGAATTATTTAAAGCCTAAGGGGCGTGGAGAACCATGTCACTTGACACGCACACAACAGCTTCCCTGAGGAGCCACAACAGACCACAGACAGCAGCAACTACTGATATTAACTCCGAAGTTACCAACAAGAATAAACACATTAAATCACTGCAGAGCAGGTCAAGAAGACTGCGGCCCAGGGTACGCGTGACACCGCTGCCGAAAAATGAGAAGATATTGCAAGGGTGAAACTCGCCACAAATCACCGATACCCGGAGCATTCATTGACAGATTGAGGATCTCAGCTCCTGTCACTTTACATCGCTGATAGATTTTGTAGCAATTGCAGAAGATTTCTTAGTTTCATGCACGGTGAAATGTTGCAAATTTTCCATAAACGGAGAATTCGCTGTTTTAGCCCAACGGGAATTTAGCCTGAGGTGTAAAATGGAATAATCTGTTCAACTCAGAAAAGGTTTATTGAAAGTAACATATAGACCGTCCTAATCAGCAGCTCTAATACAGAAGCATCTCAATGAATTAGAAAATCTTCAATAGGTCATTTATTTCACTAACTCAATACATAAAGTGAAACACATCTATTATACTAGATGGGAACACGATTCTATTGCATCAGGGGCAGTGGCATCATGATGGGGACGGGCTCTATGACACTGGGGGTCTCTCCCCTGTCCGCTGTTTTATCCCGCTCGCTCTCTGCCCTCCTCTCCTGTGTTCGCTCTCTGACCCCCTCCCCTGTGCTCGCTCTCTGCCCTCCTCTCCTGTGCTCGCTCTCTGCCCTCCTCCCCTGTGCTCGCTCTCTGCCCCCTCCCCTGTGCTCACTCTCTGCCCTCCTCCTCTGTGTTCACTCTCTGTCCCTCTCCTCTGTGCTCTCTCTGCCCTCCTCCCCTGTGCTCGCTCTCTGCCCTCCTCCCGTGTGCTCGCTCTCTGCCCCCCTCCCCTGTGCTCGCTCTCTGCCCTCCTCTCCTGTGCTCGCTCTCTGCCCTCCTCCCCTGTGCTCGCTCTCTGCTCTCCTCCCCTGTGCTCGCTCTCTGCCCTCCTCTCCTGTGCTCGCTCTCTGCCCTCCTCCCCTGTGCTCGCTCTCTGCCCCTTCCCCTGTGCTCACTCTCTGCCCTCCTCCTCTGTGTTCACTCTCTGTCCCTCTCCTCTGTGCTCTCTCTGCCCTCCTCCCCTGTGCTCGCTCTCTGCCCTCCTCCCCTGTGCTCGCTCTCTGCCCTCCTCTCCTGTGCTCGCTCTCTGCCCTCCTCCCCTGTGCTCGCTCTCTGCCCCCTCCCCTGTGCTCACTCTCTGCCCTCCTCCTCTGTGTTCACTCTCTGTCCCTCTCCTCTGTGCTCTCTCTGCCCTCCTCCCCTGTGCTCGCTCTCTGCCCTCCTCCCCTGTGCTCGCTCTCTGCCCTCCTCCCGTGTGCTCGCTCTCTGCCCCCCTCCCCTGTGCTCGCTCTCTGCCCTCCTCTCCTGTGCTCGCTCTCTGCCCTCCTCCCCTGTGCTCGCTCTCTGCCCTCCTCCCGTGTGCTCGCTCTCTGCCCTCCTCCCGTGTGCTCGCTCTCTGCCCCCTCCCGTGTGCTCGCTCTCTGCCCCCTCCCCTGTGCTCACTCTCTGTCCTCCTCCTCTGTGTTCACTCTCTGTCCCTCTCCTCTGTGCTCTCTCTGCCCCCCTCCCCTGTGCTCACTCTCTGCCCTCCTCCCGTGTGCTCGCTCTCTGCCCCTCTCCACTGTGCTCGCTCTCTGCTCCCTCCACTGTGCTCGCTCTCTGCCCTCCTCCCCTGTGCTCGCTCTCTGCTCCCTCCACTGTGCTCGCTCTCTGCCCTCCTCCCCTGTGCTCGCTCTCTGCCCCCTCCCCTGTGCTCGCTCTCTGCCCCCCTCCCCTGTGCTCACTCTCTGCCCTCCTCCTCTGTGTTCACTCTCTGTCCCTCTCCTCTGTGCTCTCTCTGCCCCCCTCCCCTGTGCTCACTCTCTGCCCCCCTCCCCTGTGCTCGCTCTCTGCCCTCCTCCCCTGTGCTCGCTCTCTGCCCCTCTCCACTGTGCTCGCTCTCTGCTCCCTCCACTGTGCTCGCTCTCTGCCCTCCTCCCCTGTGCTCGCTCTCTGCTCCCTCCACTGTGCTCGCTCTCTGCCCTCCTCCCCTGTGCTCGCTCTCTGCCCCCTCCCCTGTGCTCGCTCTCTGCCCCCCTCCCCTGTGCTCACTCTCTGCCCTCCTCCTCTGTGTTCACTCTCTGTCCCTCTCCTCTGTGCTCTCTCTGCCCCCCTCCCCTGTGCTCACTCTCTGCCCCCCTCCCCTGTGCTCGCTCTCTGCCCTCCTCCCCTGTGCTCGCTCTCTGCCCCTCTCCACTGTGCTCGCTCTCTGCCCCCCTTCCCTGTGCTCGCTCTCTGCCCTCCTCCCCTGTGCTCGCTCTCTGCCCCCCTCCCCTGTGCTCGCTCTCTGCTCCCCTCCCCTGTGCTCGCTCTCTGACCCCATCCCCTGTGCTCGCTCTCTGCCCTCCTCCCCTGTGCTCACTCTCTGCCCTCCTCCCCTGTGCTCGCTCTCTGCCCTCCTCCCCTGTGCTCGCTCTCTGCCCCCCTCCCCTGTGCTCGCTCTCTGCCCTCCTCCCCTGTGCTCGCTCTCTGCCCTCCTCCCCTGTGCTCGCTCTCTGCCCTCCTCCCCTGTGCTCGCTCTCTGCCCTCCTCCCTGTGCTCGCTCTCTGCCCCCCTCCCCTGTGCTCGCTCTCTGCCCTCCTCCCCTGTGCTCGCTCTCTGCCCTCCTCCCCTGTGCTCGCTCTCTGCCCCCCTCCCCTGTGCTCGCTCTCTGCCCTCCTCCTCTGTGCTCTCTCTGCCCCCCTCCCCTGTGCTCGCACTCATGTGGCGGCAGCGGCATGAGGAAGAGGATGATGGCATGACTGCCGCAGTTCCTCTTTCGGCAGGCTGTAGGGTGAATGTGGGCTGGCTGAATTGTAGGGTGAATGCTGTTTAAGTGTAGAATGGGTGTGTGTAGGGTGCGTATGAGCAGAGTGAGTGTGGGCTGAGTGCGGGGTGACCATGGTGCGGGCTGAGTGCAGGGTGACCATGGGCTGAGCTGAGTGCGAGGTGACCGTGGGCGGAGGTGAGTCTGGGGTGACCATGGGCTGAGCTGAGTGCGAGGTGACTGTGGTGCGGGCTGAGTGAGGGGTGACTGTGGGCTGAGCTGAGTGTGGGGTGACCGTGGGCTGAGCTAGGTGCGGGGTGATCATGGGCTGAGCTGATTGCGGGGTGACTTTGGGCAGAGCAAGTGCGGGTTGACCGTGGGCTGAGCTGAATGCGGGGTGACCGTGGGCAGAGTGAATGCGGGGTGACCGTGGGCTGAGCGAGTGCGTGGTGACTGTGGGCTGAGCGAGTGCGTGGTGACTGTGGGCTGAGCGAGTGTGTGGTGACTGTGGGCTGAATGAGTGTGGGGTGATTGTGGAATGAGCAAATGCAGGCTGACCATGGTGTGGGCTGAGTGAAGGCTGAGTGAGTGCGGACTGAGAATGGGCTGACCATGGTGTGGACTGAGTGTAGGCTTAGTGAGTGGGGGCTCAGAGAGTGTGGGGGCTAAGAGAGTGCTGGGCTGAATGTGGGGGCTCAGTGAGTGCTGTGGCTGAGTGCGGGGGCTCAGTGAGTGCTGTGCCTGAGTATGGAGGCTCAGTGAGTGTGGGGGCTCAGTGTGTGGAGGGCTCAGTGAATGATGGGGTTGAGTGTAGAGGCTTAGTGATTATGGGGACTCAGTGAGTATATGTGGGCTCAGTGAGTATGGGGGCTCATTGAGTACTGGGGCTGAGTGAGTGGGCTCAGTGAGTGTGGGGGCTCAGTGAGTGTGGGGGCTCAGTAAGTGAGTGGGCTCAGTGAGTGTGGGGGCTCAGTGAGTGTGGGGTGACTGTGGTGTGTAGTGAGATTGGGTTACAGCTGATTACCTGGCTGCTCTCTCTGCTCCTCCATCCGTTCTGCTTAAAGAGGACCTGACACCAAACCAGGCATGGTGATCTAATAACAGCACTGGATGCAGCATGTCTGCAGCATCCAGGCAAGGGGTGCCCCAGCCCTTGAGCCACCCTGTACCCCGAGATAATACACTTAGAAAACTTACATCCTGCAGCCAGAAAGGAGGTGGCTAGAGGCTGGAGCCGAAGGGCAGATTCACACCCCCTGCATGTTTAATCTGCCCACCGCTGCCAATCATTGTCTCCCTCTTCTGCAGCATAACACAGAGGTTTTTTTTTTTAGAAATAGTTAACATAGAGCAGGGCATGGAAAGGTGTTGATGTCAGAGCAGGAGGCTGGCCGCCCCACCTCCTGCAGTGACATCACCGCTTATACCCACCTTGCTCTATGTTAACCATTTCTAAAAAAAAAAACCTCTGTGTTATGCTGCAGAAGAGGGAGACAATGATTGGCAGCGGTGGGCAGATTAAACATGCAGGGGGTGTGAATCTGCCCTTTGACTGCTGCCTCTAGCCACCTCCTTTCTGGCTGCAGGATGTAAGTTTTCTAAGTATATTATCTCCGGGTACAGGGCTGCTCAAGTGCTGGGGGACCCCTTGCCTGGATGCTGCAGACATGCTGCATCCAGTGCTGTAATTAGATCACAATGCCTGGTTTGGTGACAGGTCCTCTTTAAGGACCTGGGGTGATGTCATGATCATGTGACCATTGCCCCGCCCATAATACTGATGTCACGCCAGGTCCTGTAAGTTCAAGCTTATCTGCGGGGATGGCTGGCGGGGGCTGCGGCGTCGGTTTAGTGGAGGGGGGACTGCAGGGACCAGGCGGGGGTGACAGAGCGGGGTTCAGTGGACGGGGGGACATGTAGCGGGCTGCAGTTGCCATATTTCCATACCCATCATTTGGGTGTGGAAATATGGTGGCTGGAAAAGACATAGGCAACATCCAGGAAGTGGAGGAGCCAACTTGCAATGATATATTATATAGAGTCATTATACACAAAGGGATCTATGTCATGTGTTTATTTCTGTTAATGTTGATGAATAATGAAAACCCACATTATCTCAGAAAATTAAAGTAGGGAGGATGAAGGGTTAAACACCGCGCTGCCGAAGTATTCCACCAGACATCAAAGGGTGAATATAATATTGATTTCTTAGTCAACGCGCTTCAGGGCTCCCTGATACATGACAATATGATATTGATTCAGGGCGCCCTGAAACACGATGACTAATAAATCAATATTATATTCACCCTTTGATGTCTGGTGGAATACAGCAGCGCGGTGTTTAACCCTTCATCCTCGATCCTGTATATGCACCATGCTGGGGACTGCAGCAGCCGTGATCTGCTTTTATAGTGGTTGTGGCTCTCACAACCACACAAGGTGAAGCCTCTGATATCTATTTAGGTCATATTTTATCTCTCAGACCCTTCATCCTCCCTACATTAATTTTCTGAGATAATGACCTTTGGGTTTTCATTAATCATCAACATTAACAGAAATAAACACATGACATAGATCCCTCTGTGTGTAATGACTCTATATAATAGATGTGGTCACTTTTTGGATTAAATTACTGAAATAAAGTCACTTTTTGATGATCTTCTCACTCAGTGAGACGCTCCTGTATTTACCATTCTAATCATTATAGACCCCAGGTAGATGTGATTTTGCATTCGTCGTCTACTTCACATATTTCATTCTCTTCCGACGTTGAGCTGAAAGCCTGACTCATTTATTCCCCTCTTTAATCTCCATGTTTACAATCCATTTACAACATTATTACCATAAATTTCACAGAATTAATATTACAGTAATACTTAATCAATGTATCAGATGCCTACAGTAAGTTTCCATGTTAATTGAAGTGATGAGTTCCCACAAATGATTGATATTAAGGGAAATTCTCCGAAAACAAAGAACGTTTCTGTGTTTGAATTTCAAAATAAATCCTGCAGGAAACAAATAATCTGTAACATTGTGACACAAAGATGACGAGATATTGTAAACAGATCCCAGAGAACAAAGTCAAGAGGAATCCTGAGATCAGATCAATGTACTGAGGGATTCAGGGATCCCGAGAAGTCTCTAAAGAATCTGATAATGCAGCGGATTCCCTCTATATATATATATGTAAATGGACAGAATCTGGTGCATTATATATATACATATATATACAGTTGTGGCCAAAAGTATTGACACCCCTGCAATTCTGTCACATAATCCTCAGTTTCTTCCTGAAAATGATTGCAATCACAAATTCTTTGCTATTATTATCTTCATTTAATTTGTCTTCAATGAAAAAACACAAAAAGAATTGTCCTAAAGCCAAATTGGATCTAATTCCACCAAACATAAAAAAGGGGGTGGACAAAAGTATTGGCCCTGTTAGACAAATCATGTGATGCTTCTGTAATTTGTGTAATTAACAGCACCTGTAACTTACCTGTGGCACCTAACAGGTGTTGGCGATAACTAAGTCACACTTGCAGCCAGTTGACATGGATTAAAGTTGACTCAACCTCTGTCATGTGTCCTTGTGTTACCACATTGAGCATGGAGAAAAGAAAGAAGACCAAAGAACTGTCTGAGGACTTGAGAAACCAAATTGTGAGGAAGCATGAGCAATCTCAAGGCTACAAGTCCATCTCCAAAGACCTGAATGTTCCTGTGTCTACCGTGCGCAGTGTCATCAAGAAGTGTAAAGCCCATGGCACTGTGGCTAACCTCCCTAGATGTGGACGGAAAAGAAAAATTGACGAGAGATTTCAACGCAAGATTGTGCGGATGGAGGATAAAGAACCTCGACTAACATCCAAACAAGTTCAAGCTGCCCTGCAGTCCGAGGGTACAACAGTGTCACCCCGTACTATCCGTCGGTGTCTGAATGAAAAGGGACTGTATGGTAGGAGACCCAGGAAGACCCCACTTCTTACCCCGAGACATAAAAAAGCCAGGCTGGAGTTTGCCAAAACTTACCTGAGAAAGCCTAAAACGTTCTGGAAGAATGTTCTCTGGTCAGATGAGACAAAAGTAGAGATTTATGGGCAAAGGCATCAACATAGAGTTTACAGGAGAAAAAAAGAGGCATTCAAAGAAAAGAACACGCTCCCTACAGTCAGACATGGCGGAGGCTCCCTGATGTTTTGGGGTTGCTTTGCTGCCTCTGGCACTGGACTGCTTGACCGTGTGCATGGCATTATGAAGTCTGAAGACTACCAACACATTGTGCAGCATAATGTAGGGCCCAGTGTGAGAAAGCTGGGTCTCCTCAGAGGTCATGGGTCTTCCAGCAGGACAATAACCCAAAACACACTTCAAAAAGCACTAGAAAATGGTGTGAGAGAAAGCACTGGAGACTTCTAAGGTGGCAGCAATGAGTCCAGACCTGAATCCCATAGACACCTGTGGGGAGATCTAACAATGGCAGTTTGGAGAAGGCGCCTTCACATATCAGGGACCTGGAGCAGTTTGCCAAAGAAGAATGGTGTAAAATTCCAGCAGAGCATTGTAAGAAACTCATTGATGGTTACCGGAAGCGGCTGATCGCAGTTATTTTGGCTAAAGGTTGTGCAACCAAGTATTAGGCTGAGGGTGCCAATACTTTTGTCCGGACTATTTTTGGAGTTTTGTGTGAAATGATCAATGTTTTTGATGCTATTCTAATTCATTGAGACACTCCTGTATGAGGCTCTTTGGGGCGTATTTACATTTGTTTGTTTTTTTCATCAAAGCCCAATAATAAAAACTTGCTATTTTATTCCTAACTTTACAGAGAAAGAAAACAAAAAAACTTTTTTTTTTTTTCGACTAAACTTTTTCTTTGTGATTTTCATGCAGTAAAGCCTGGGTTGTGGCAGAGCCGGCTGTGCGGCATTGTTCATGTTCACCGTGTCACTGCTGTAATATATCGGCTCAGCTGGAGAAGTGAAGCTAATTTTGTCACCGTGAATCAGTGTGAAGCAAACGCACTTGGAGCACTGAGATTCACACGGATGTAAGAAAACCGATAACATGAAAAAAAGAAGGAAATATTACCGGTAAATAACTGCAGCTGCAAAACCTCTAACACTTATTCTGTAGTTACAGCAAGTTTAAAATATGTTAAGGATCAATAGTCAAGTACAGGAGCATCTCAATGAAGGGCTCACCGAATATAAGAGTATACAGACATTACAGCCAGGGATCACAGAATATAAGAGTATACAGACATTACAGCCAGAGATCACAGGATATAAGTGTATACAGACAGTACAGCCAGGGATCACAGGATAGAAGAGTATACAGACATTACAGCCAGGGATCACAGAATATAAGAGTATACAGACATTACAGCCGGGGATCACAGAATATAAGAGTATACAGACACTACAGCGGGGGATCACAGAATATAAGAGTATACAGACATTACAGCTGGGGATCACAGAATATAAGAGTATACAGACATTACAGCCGGGGATCACAGAATATAAGAGTATATAGACATTACAACACAGGATCACAGAATATAAGAGTATACAGACATTACAGCTGGGAATCACAGAATATGAGAGTATACAGACATTACAGCTGGGGATCACAGAATATAAGAGTATACAGACATTACAGTTGGGGATCACAGAATATAAGAGTATACAGACATTACAGTTGGGATCACAGAATATAAGAGTATACAGATATTACAGCTGGGAATCACAGAATATGAGAGTATACAGACATTACAGCTGGGAATCACAGAATATAAGAGTATACAGACATTACAGCCGGGGATCACAGAATATGAGAGTATACAGACATTACAGCAGGGAATCACAGAATATGAGAGTATACAGACATTACAGCTGGGAATCACAGAATATAAGAGTATACAGACATTACAGCCGGGGATCACAGAATATGAGAGTATACAGACATTACAGCTGGGAATCACAGAATATGAGAGTATACAGACATTACAGCTGGGAATCACAGAATATAAGAGTATACAGACATTACAGCCGGGGATCACAGAATATAAGAGTATACAGACATTACAGCTGGGGATCACAGAATATAAGAGTATACAGACATTACAGTTGGGGATCACAGAATATAAGAGTATACAGACATTACAGCTGGGGATCACAGAATATAAGAGTATATAGACATTACACCCGGGGATCACAGAATATAAGAGTATAAAGACATTACAGCTGGGGATCACAGAATTTAAGAGTATACAGACATTACAGCCGGGGATCACAGAATATAAGAGTGTACAGACATTACAGCCGGGGATCACAGAATATAAGAGTATACAGACATTACAGCTGGGGATCCCAGAATATAAGAGTATACAGACATTACAGCCGGGCATCACAGAATATAAGAGTATACAGACATTACAGCCGGGGATCACAGAATATAAGAGTATACAGACATTACAGCCGGGATCACAGAATATAAGAGTATACAGACATTACAGCCGGGGATCACAGAATATAAGAGTATACAGACATTACAGCCAGGGATCACAGAATATAAGAGTATACAGACATTACAGCCGGGATCACAGAATATAAGAGTATAGAGACATTACAGCCGGAGATCACAGAGTATAAGAGTATACAGACATTACAGCCGGGATCACAGAATATAAGAGTATACAGACATTACAGCCGGGGATCACAGAATATAAGTGTATATAGACACTGTCTACAGCCGGGGATTACAGCATATAAGAGTATACAGACATTACAGCAAAGGTCCAAATTGCGCCCCGGGGCCCATCACACTGTAGTTACGCCGCTGCTTCCTTCTAATGTTATGATACATTTGTGTCTCCATTTTACTTCTCCTCTTAACTCTGTAACAATTACTCACATCCGATACCTGCTATAAACCTGCCACGATGAAGCCGCTAAGATGACAAATCACTGTCTCATTAACATACCGTCGATGCGTCGGTGATGCGCTATTCATATATGTTTAGGATAATAAGGATGGAGGCCAATTATTTTTGCGCGGCTCCCTACGGACATATATCCTAACATATGGCTCTTGATGTATCTTAAATCTGCGCATCCCGTCTTCGAGTTACAGTAATGAATGGCTTTAACTATTTACGCGCCAAGGATCTACGTGGCCCCGAAGACGGCGGCTGCAGCGGCGGAATGTTGACTTTTTTTTTGCTTTTTTTTTGCGGTATCGGTGCTGTAAACCTTTCAGGTCTTGTTATCCCTTCATTTAATGAATTTGCTTTTAGCAGGACACATTCATAGGAAATCAAATAGGGCAAGAAACAAACAAACAAGGCCTTCCGCATTGTACTTTGCATTAAGGAAAAAATAAAGGAGCCTTGTACTCCACAGCTGAGGATCCACGCTGAGTCTCCTCCAAGGAGCTGCACATTTATCACCAAGGAAAGCCTTTTATGGGCCTATAAGAGAACAGTTGGTGTGTGCCGGCTTAGGAGACCCCTGGAGCTGCTTTGAAAGACTTTAAGGTGATAACTGAAGAAGAAGGAAACTTTGAGGACTCCAGAACGTCCCCCCTTCACGTTTTATGTTGGCCTTATAAAGGCGCCGCTGCTCTCCGGCACCAGCTGTCGGGTTGAGTTTGCTCGCTGTACGTTTTTCAATAAATCGTTGTCAAACGTTATTCTGATATATATTCCCTCGCCTCGGCCAGGCAGGCATGAAAGCTCCTGCAAGCAAAATATTGTTTGCGGTAATTATTCCAAGACTTGAGAGCAAATCGACATCCTGTACACGATGCAATCTAGAGGATACACGGAGGGAAGAGTATGGGGCTGTATGTCGGATTTTATGGGTTAGATAATGATTAGAGGCGGCACACGTAAGAATTAATAGGAAATCATAGACTAGTAGAACACTGACTAAGGGCAAGATCCTCGCATGCATCTTGCATGACTCACCCAGCCTGGCCGTCGGCATTGTAAGTGCAATTGGTTTCTGTTTTTGGCATGGATGGTAAGATTTTTGATGCTGCTTATTTTTCTAGTAGTTTCCGTCGGCATTGTAACACAAACAGTTCACATTCAGAAAGCCGGGTGAGTCATGGGAGATGCATGCAAGATACATGCATGCCTCATACAGAGTGTGCCTCTGCCCTAATAGAGATGGACGAGTCTCATCAAGCTCACATTTGCCAGATTTTCTAAATTGTTGACAGTAATTTAATTTTTGGTGATTTGGGGGAGAGTGAGAAAAAGAGAAAGACATTTTGTTTCAATATGACGCGACTATTCTGCTCACTCGATGAATCTGGAGATGTCTGTAGGACATACATTTGCTACAAGTGTATCTAGGGAGACTGTTGACGAGTTTCGGACCTGAAGGATACAACACCACATGGATCGTAGGTCTTTAACTTGTATTTAAATGTATATACTTTCTTTTGGTGCTGAAGGGATTAAGGACTCTTTTCTATGTGGTTATCCTTTGTAGGCTTCATCTCAGGTGCAGCTTTTGGTGACCGCTCCTCTCCGCTATATAGAGTCACATGCCTGATTAGCTGATGCTGGTGATAGAATCACTTTCTATGCTTTCCAATTTGGAAGTAGCCAGTTTTTGGAAGAAGCAGTGGTGTCATGTCAGTTTCAGCTGCGTTGCGTAGCTGCAATTGAGGAGTTTGGTGTTCCGTTCTTGTGTTGTATCACTGCAGTGGTAAGACTAGTGTCCTCACCGGCCTTCTTACTAGCCAAGGTGAGTTAGGGGTAAGTGAGGGCTTAGGCAAGTGAAGGAGATGGGGGGAAGGACCTGTATAGGGACGTCAGGGACACAGGTCATTGTCAGTGGGTGACCCCTCTCCTCTCTCCCTATCACCAGGGCTATTCCTCCATATCCTCTCCATTGCTCCTCACCCTTGTGTTGTGCTGCACATTGGTAGACCTTATGCCCCAGCATGACAATGCCAGTCCTGTGTCCGACCGTGCTCAACCCAGGGGATTATTGATCATCACCACTGTACAAACTATGAAAATCCGACTATTGTGGAGATCTATGTCCCGCCCATAGTTCTGAACAGCTCATTTACATACTAACAAAAGTGTGGATTTCTCTCATATAAGACAGCAAATCACAGATATCAAGATATCTGTCTATTCAGCTTCCTATGACCCATATTAGCAGGGTTGATCCTACTGACAAATTCCCTTTAATTAATTTGCCTTTTCTTTGCACCACCACAATAAATTTACTCCAATCAAGGATTTATCACGCCAACAAATACGACACAAAGTGCAACACAGAGGGTAAATGGGAGATGGATAGAGGTAAGAAAGCCCTAATGGTAGGGAGAGGAGAGATGAGTCACACCTGACACTAACCTGTGTTTTCTCCCTGCGCTCCCTAACATCCCTAAGCGGGTCCTCCCTCCCATTGCCATCATATGCCTAATCCCTGACTTAAATCCAAAAAAGAGGATGACGTGTACACGATCCGCGCTGCTGAAATGAGGATGCTGACCCAAGGGTTGATGCAATGATGCTCTTTATTCTTCCTCCTACGCGTTTCGGAGCCGTCTATGCTCCTTCCTCAGGGAATAGCAATATCAAGAGCCCATACAACAAATTTCCTTATATACACTTGAAAGACAACAAATTAACAACGTCATCATAATCCCTGACTTACTCACCCTGGTGAGTGCACTAAACGTCACCTATACAGCTGTCCAAAACAGGGAAGATAGACAGACAGGGCAACATAAGCAAAAGGATATTTAACTACTTTAAGGATGCAGCCAGACACTAGGCTGTAGGCAACTGGACTCCAGCAGCTAAAAGAAACCTCATTCCTGCAAGATGGTCAGTTCAGAATGCATCTCTATAACCAACATCATGTGATTGAGCATGTAATTATTTAAGGTGGAGGGGAGTGGTCACAAACCTGCACCTGAGAAAGGAGTAAAAAGGAACAACCAGCAAAGGAAAGATTCCTTAACCCTTGCTGCACCAAAAGAAAGCAACTACATTTAAAAACCAAGACAATGTGAGACTCAGATCCCAATCCTGTCACAAGTCTACCCAAGGACAGAAGACCCTCGTGACAGGACTTGAACACATTCTAAAAGTAATTCATGCAACTTTTATGGTGGGAAATTCTCATGAATATGACACAGTTTTCAATTTCAGGAAGGAATAAAAGAAACGCGTGCAGGAGGTTTGTGCTGCTGTATAAAGCAGTTTTCAGTTTGCATAAAACCCATGAAAAAATGCAGCAAAAAAAACACTGCAAAAAGGCAACGTGTGAATACAGCCTTACAGCAAATGCACCCAGATGTGGGCAATAAACAAAGGTGCGAGGTGCAATTCTTATTCCCTTCCAAATTACATTTGGTCTACAGTAGATGCATAGATGGGAGAGAGGCTACAAATATGGTATTTAGCCCGAGTGCAATAAATGGGGGAGAAGACTTAGCTTTTTGCTGTTATTGAGTTTAAAAACTGGACAATTTCACCAAACGTTTTTAATATTATTCCAATGTTTTTCTTAAAAATAGGATCTGATTGTTTTTCCATGGGAGATAGAGCAGTAGGGGAAGGCTCCTGCTCAGGCCAAGACTGGCAAGTGGGCACACCAGGTATTTGCCCAGTGGGCTTTGTGTCATTTGGGCCAATCCTTCGACTTTTCATCAAGCACAGCAAGGGACTGAGGAGCTCACGCCACACGCCGGACACAGCCTTCCACAAGTCACCGCCATCAGTCCGAGTCCTGCTGCAGCCAATTACTTAGGACCGATGTATGTTTTGTAACACAGAGGCTGCTCTGATCTCCTCAGACCGATACAAAAGAAGTCTTACAATATTTGTCACAGTTTTCATTGCAATTAGTAAAGCCGGAGAGATTTCCTAAGTGTTTTGTATTTCCTGCACTTATTGTTCCTTTAGGAACTCGGTTTTTCAGCAATTATTGTAGAACTTTCCATTGTTGTGAATAGCGGCGTGATGAAAATATAATGCTTAATGAGGGCTGGAGAACGTTGTATTTGCACTTATTTGTATATTGTTCTTGCTTGTTTCTCGGTGGGGTCAAGTGTTCTTGTGTTCCATGTTGTAACGCGTTGACATGTGGACGCCTCCTCCCCGTACATTGCACCCACCGCTACTCACAAAATGTCAAGCTCGCAGTCAGAGCGAGAACCAGGCAACAAAAGTGCCGTGAGTCAGGTCGTGCCGGGCTCTTATTGTTATTTATTAGGAAATGGGCTTTGCAAATACATGTTATTTCTGCCGCGGGCAAAGGCGGAAGGATGACAAACGCTGATGTGTTTTATTAGTTTGTTATATCATTTTTTTGGTTGTCATCTAATGATTGAGTTTTAAATAGTATTATATCAGCATCTGCAATAAGGAAAAGAGCCGGCAGTGGAAACTGAAGAATAATCATTGGAGAAATTGAACCATCTAAAGGACAAATTACCCCTCACCCACTACCCCTCACTGTTCAGACGTGGTGCATATAGTCATGCAGTGTTAACTAGTCTGCTGCACCTGGCGCCACTAATAGGCTGTTGTTCAGACGTGGTGCATATAGTCATGCAGTGTTAACTAGTCCTCTGCACCTGGCGCCACTAATAGGCTGTTGTTCAGACGTGGTGCATATAGTCATGCAGTGTTAACTAGTCCTCTGCACCTGGTGCCACTAATAGGCTGTTGTTCAGACGTGGTGCATATAGTCATGCAGTGTTAACTAGTCCTCTGCACCTGGTGCCACTAATAGGCTGTTGTTCAGACGTGGTGCATATGATTATGTAGTGTTAACTAGTCCTCTGCACCTGGTGCCACTAATAGGCTGTTGTTCAGACGTGGTGCATATAGTCATGCAGTGTTAACTAGTCCGCTGCACCTGGCGCCACTAATAGGCTGTTGTTCAGACATGGTGCATATGATTATGTAGTGCTAACTAGTTCGCCGCACTTGGCACAACTAATAGGCTGTTGTTCACACGGTGCATATAGTCATGCAGTGTTAACTAGTCCTCTGCACCTGGCGCCTCTAATAGGCTGTTGTTCAGACATGGTGCATATGATTATGTAGTGTTAACTAGTTCGCCGCACTTGGCACAACTAATAGGCTGTTGTTCAGGCACGGTGCATATAGTCATGCAGTGTTAACTAGTCCTCTGCACCTGGCGCCTCTAATAGGCTGTTGTTCAGACATGGTGCATATGATTATGTAGTGTTAACTAGTTCGCCACACTTGGCACAACTAATAGCTGTTGTTCAGGCACAGTGCATATAGTCATGCAGTGTTAACTAGTCTCTACACCTGGCGCCACTAATAGGCTGTTGTTCAGACGTGGTGCATATAGTCATGCAGTGTTAACTAGTCCGCTGCACCTGGCGCCACTAATAGGTGTTGTTCAGACACGGTGCATATAGTCATGCAGTGTTAACTAGTCCGCTGCACTGGCGCCTCTAATAGGCTGCTGTTCATACACTATGTGTGTATCTCACCTATGTATATGACAGACTCCCTATGCAGCATCATTAGAGTGCATTATGCAAGCAGCCGCTCCCCTCTATTAAAAGGTTGTGAGCGGTTGATCCATCTGCACAATGCACCAGCACTGCCCCCAGCTCCTACTTGGGGACGTTCCTTGCACCCACCTTGTTTATTGCAGGATTAGATCGGCCATTGGTGAGTTTTTGTATGAGTTTTTAAAAAGATAAAGAAACTTTTTTTTCTGTTGTTTAGCTAACACTCTTCTTTAATTATCATCATCATCATAACGCTTTTGGTGGCAAATCTGCCTTCCTCAGGCATCTTAACATAGGCAGTTCATCATGTAACTGTGACATGTTATCATTATCATGTCCCTCTGCACTATTTCTTATAGACTTTCTGAGTTTCTCCTTCATATAGGACCTCCTTGAGGCTTCTCCTTCGTATAGGACTTCCTTGAGGCTTCTCCTTCGTATAGAACCTCCTTGAGGCTTCTCCTTCGTATAGGACTCCCTTGAGGCTTCTCCTTCTATAGGACTCTCTTGAGGCTTCTCCTTCGTATAGGACTCCCTTGAGGCTTCTCCTTCATGTAGGACTTCCTTGAGGCTTCTCCTTCGTTAGGACTTCCTTGAGCTTCTCCTTCGTAGGAACTCCTTGAGGCTTCTCCTTCGTTTAGGACTTCCTTGATACTTCTCCTTCGTATAGGACCTCCTTGAGGCTTCTCCTTCATGTAGGACTCTCCTTGAGGCTTCTCCTTCGTATAGGACTTCCTTGAGGCTTCTCCTTCGTATAGGACTTCCTTGAGGCATATCCTTCATATAGAACTTCCTTGAGGCTTCTCCTTTGTATAGGACTCCTTGAGGCTTCTTCATGTAGGACCTCTTGAGACTTCTCCTTCGTATAGGACTCCTTGAGCTTCTCTTCATGTAGGGCTTCCTTGATACTTCTCCTTCGTATAGGACCTCCTTGAGGCTTCTCCTTCATATAGGACTCCCTTGAGGCTTCTCCTTCAGTAGGAATTCCTTGAGGCTTCTCCTTCGTATAGGACTCCTAGAGGCTTCTCCTTTGTATAGGACTTCCTTGACTTCTCCTTTCGTATAGGACTTCCTTGAGGCTTCTCCTTCTGTAGGACCTCCTTGTGGCTTCTCCTTCGTATAGGACTTCCTTGAGGCTTCTCCTTCATATAGGACCTCCTTGAGGCTTCTCCTTCGTATAGGACTCCTTGAGTCTTCTCCTTCATGTAGGACCTCCTTGAGACTTCTCCTTCGTATAGGACTTCCTTGAGGCTTCTCCTTCATGTAGGACTTCCTTGAGGCTTTTCCTTTGTTAGGACTCCCTTGAGTCTTCTCCTTCATGTAGGACCTCCTTGAGGCTTCTCCTTCGTATAGGTCTCCCTGAGGCTTCTCCTTTGTATAGGACTTTCTCTTGATACTTCTCTTTCGTATAGGACTCCCTTGAGGCTTCTCCTTCGTATAGGACTCTCTTGAGGCTTCTCCTTCATGTAGGACCTCCTTGAGACTTCTCCTTCGTATAGGACTCCTTGAGGCTTCTCCTTCATGTAGGACTTCCTTGAGGCTTTTTCCTTTGTATAGGACTCCTTGAGTCTTCTCCTTCTGTAGGATCTCCTTGAGGCTTCTCCTTCGTATAGGTGCTCTCCTAGTAGGCTTACTCTTTGTATAGGTAGACTTCCTTGAGTCTCTCTTTCTGTAGGACTCCTTGAGGCTTCTCCTTCGTATAGGACTCTCTTGAGGCTTCTCCTTCATGTAGGACTCCTTGAGGCTTCTCCTTTGTATAGGGGCTCATACCAGCCAGGTGGCTTCAGCCACCCATTGCCTCATCTCCTGACACCAGCTCCTTATTTAACCTCCTAATTCCTACAACACTAGTGACATTTAGTGTATGTTTAGACAAAATAAGATATAATCTTTGACTGTCTATTCCCTATGCAAAGAAGAACCCAATACAGAATTAGGAAAGACTTCGTGAAAGGCTAAAAAGGGAACATGTCCAAACTCCTGTCCTCAAGTGACTGTCAGGAATTGAGGACACCTCACAGGGACATCACCTCAGATAATGCCTGATGTACCGACCAAAATGAAATAAAAAGCTTATAATAAGCTGAAAACATGAACTGTTGAGGTCACTTGAAGAATGGAAATGAGAGAAACACTAGAGTAAGCAGCCAACCTCTCCGTATCCAACCAGTGAAGTTTCAATGCCAGAACACTCACATTAAAAGGTTTATACACCACGTGCGGAAAACTTAGATACATCAGCAAAATGAATCAATAAAAACAGACAAACAACTTAAATGTAGGAAATAATGGAAAGGCCAAAAGGGTAAAAGTGTCCATAGATAGGAGACATGTTCTCAAGGGACGGAAACAATAGGCTTGGATTGTCCATGGCAACAAATCTAGGTCTTACGCCAGCCGGATCGTCACATTGCAAGAGCTGAATCAAAGGGGCGAAAGGGACACGTACAATGTAAAGAGGAACGTTTCAGGCTTGGATGAAGGTTTCCATTGTCCTTTAATGTATCAGCCTGCGAGCGGGAAACAGAACAACAATCCATTAAGTCAAGGATTAGATGGCCGCCTTCACCCAACACATTATACAGATTGACAAACATGGGACAAATGCTGCGCAGAGTCACAGACGAGTGATGAGATAACATCCAGCGCCAAGCCGAAATCATGGAGGACAATTCACCTGGGACGGTACGTGTGAGGCATTTATATGGCAATTTGGTCGTTACATGTGATTGCTTGTATTCTGTGGGGTATGTACAGTATATGACTTCCATATCCACAAAAGCTGTTTCAACCCCAACAAATGGCTCATAAGAGCCTCGATTACAGGAAAAAAGCTGTCAATCATAGGGCAATGCATGATCATGGCAGGTCATAGGAGGGGTGGCCAAATCTGTCACGATTCCTACGCTCGTGTGTCTTGGACCCAATAAGTTAACACTTTGAAATCAGGACCGTGCTTATCTGTCATTGTGCTGATTAATCTGAGACCGGGAGGTGCTGGGCTTCTTCAGATGTTCCCTGTTCTCTGTGATTGCACAGCTACTTAACTGAGCAGCAAGTCCCAGATCTCTGCCAGTCGTAGCGTCTTGCTCATTAGTGCATGTTGGCCTTGTTTATTTGTGCACCACGTTTTAATCTTGGACCTCCTCCGACTGTCACACACACGTAGGTTGGGAAACCATTATCTTATGTTGCCGCACCTTCATCTAACTAGTTCCTGTACAGACTAGTACGCCAACTGCATAGTCCCTAAAGGCACCAGCACAGATTGGAATATCCCTAACTGCAGAACTAGGAGATGACTGCTTCCTGATAGGCCATCAAGTGTATCATGTATCTTCTAAGGAACCAGGGAAGAGGATGCTAAGTAAAACAACCACAACAAGACAAGCTATAGAGGAAGACTGTATGACCATGACAGTAAAGTAGAAGGACAGTGTGCCACTGAGTTGTCCCTGGACTGAGGGATCCCTGGGCTAATGTCATATCCCAAGATTACCCCTAAAGGTTGAGATGCCTGGGTCTTGTACCTTGCTTAGCTCCTGGATATGACTGATCTAGCTGTCTCCCCTCCTCCAAGGAAGCTCAGGGACAGGAGAGCAAGGAAAGACACAGTGAATGAGGAAATAGATAGAAGGGCTCCAAAATATTTTCCAGATAGAAGATTCACTGCTGCAAAAGCAACAACACCACAGCAAACTCTTCCACAGGTAAGTATGCAAGTTCTATATCTGGCATGGAGTGAGGCTAGGGGCGGGTAGACATAGCTGAAGGGGGAGACAATCATAAGCTACAGCTCGAAAGAAGGCTTAGGAATACTCAGCCTGCCAAGAGAGCAGGTTTCAGCTGCACAAAAAAAAGCAGCAATAGCGCAACATGTGATCATGGCCGGACATAGTATTAGCCAATGAACCAACATTGGGAGACACCGCCTCCAGGTAAGGGTGGTGCACCTCTTTAATATAGCAGAATCTTGCTTTTCTAACCTCAGAGAATCCCTTTAATACTCTATTATTAGAGCCATTTTTTAGGACTATGGAGTTTCTAAGTTTTCCAGAACTAACAGAACTAAGAACTTATTTTAATAGTAACTTGAATCTTGGGGGTTTTGTAACAGTAAACTATTTTACCGTAATTTTCACTAAAACCTCAATTTACATAAGATTTTGGTGCCTCTCGGCTGCACTCAAGCTCCCAGCCTTGTATTTAATATACAGTCTAAGAGGATTTTTTTGACTTTTTTCAATGTAATATTTAATTCTCTGTAGTTTTGCACAGCCCCTGTGCCCACGCTGCTTTTTTTTAGAAGTTTTTTGACACATTTGCATCCAAACCTGCTTCTCCTGAAGGCAGCAAAGTCTATGACAGTTCAGAAGCGCAGAATCGGCACAGAAAACATCTACAGCACGTCAATTGGTCGTTCAGATTTCCATGCGTTTTTCAGCCCGTCCAGGCATTGACTTCATTATAAAAAACTCGTGGCACAAATCTGCTCCAAAAACAGGTCAAATACTCTGCAAAAATGCAATGCGTGTTTGGTGCATTTTTCTGACAGAAGATGGTGATTTGGTGCACCAAATCTGCAGCGTGAGCACATACCCTAATGGTACCTTTACACGCAGCTACAGGTGACGGGTTTTCCACAGGTAACTTACTGGCTGCAGTGAAATCATGGAGACATGGTTCCATTTGTACACAGCAACAAGATAGAACTATGTCTCCATGATTTCACTGCAGCCAGTAAGTTACCTGTGGAAAACCTGTCACCTGTAGCTGCGTGTAAAGGTACCATAACACTGACTTCTCTATTATCCTTCATTCACGTTATGCAAAATTGAGCAACTTTTTATTTAAAATGTCAAACTATTTTGCTGCTCCAGAGTGTGAAAGTTGTTCATGTAATGAGCTGCTCTGATACGGATCCGTGATGGCTCTGCTCCTGTCTCTGAGGTCTCTTTCCACTAGCTTCTCCTTTATTTCAGTGTTGGAGATAGTAACATAGTGAGATAGGGGTTTTACTCAGATAATCAGAGTGTGGAGAGGGAGGAAAGCATCCATATTCCAGGGAAGAAAGAGAGAACCAATATAAGACATAAAGACCCTTAGGGTACCTTTACACGCAGCAACTTTTCTAGGAATTTCCCAGATAACTTACTGGTTGCAGTGAAATCATGGACACATTGTTCTATCTTGTTGCTGTGTACAAATGTAACAATGTGTCCATGATTTCACTGCAACCAGTAAGTTGCCAGCGAAATTCCTAGAAAAGTTGCCGGGTGTAAAGGTACCTTTATAGTTATTTCATAATATATTTGACTGGAGTCACCAAAAATAATAATTACCGTATATACTCGTGTATAAGCCGACCCGTGTATAAGCCGACCCCCCTACTTTGGCCCCCAAAATCTGGGAAAAACTATTGACTCGTGTATAAGCCGAGGGTGGACCCCAGCACAGGTATACAGCCCTCAGCAGTGTGGTATACAGCAGCCCCTGAGGTATACAGCAGCAGCCCCAGTGGTATATACAGCAGCAGCCCCAGTAGTTAGTATACAGCAGCCCCAGAGGTATATACAGCAGCCCCAGTGGTAGTATACAGCAGCCCCAGAGGTATATACAGCAGCAGCCTCAGTGGTATAAACAGCAGCAGCCCCCAGGGTATATACAGCAGCAGCCCCAGGGTATATACAGCAGCAGCCCCAGGGTATATACAGCAGCAGCCCCATGGTATACACAGCAGCATCAGCCCCATGGTATACACAGCAGCAGCCCCATGTTATACACAGCAGCAGTCCCATGTTATATACAGCAGCCCCATGTTATACACAGCAGCAGCCCCATGTTATACACAGCAGCAGCCCCATGTTATACACAGCAGCAGCCCCATGTTATATACAGCAGCAGCCCCATTTTATATACAGCAGCAGCCCCATTTTATATACAGCAGCAGCCCCATTTTATATACAGCAGCAGCCCCATTTTATATACAGCAGCAGCCCCATGTTATACAGCAGCAGCCCCATTTTATATACAGCAGCCCCATGTTATACAGCAGCAGCCCCATGTTATACAGCAGCAGCCCCATTTTATATACAGCAGCCCCATGTTATACAGCAGCCCCATGTTATATGCAGCAGCAGCCCGAGGTATACAGCCCCCCCCCCCCCCCAGAGGTATACAGGCCCCCCCGTGCTCCTTAAACCTGTAAAGGAAGATGATTATACTTATCGCTGTCCGGCTGCCGTCCCCGCTCTCCATCGCGCTCCTCCATCTGCATCGCGCTCCTCCATCTTCCGGCTTCCGACTTCCTGTGTTCTGCGCCGACAATGACGTCATTGTCGGTGCCGACAGGAAGCCGGAAGATGGAGGAGCGCGATGCAGATGGAGGAGCGCGATGGAGAGCGGGGACGGCAGCCGGACAGCGATAAGTATAATCCTCTTCCTTTACAGGTTTAAGGAGCACGGGGGGGCCTGTATACCTCTGGGGGGGGGGGGGGCGCCCGTATAGTGACTCGCGTATAAGCCGAGGGGGTAACTTTTCAGCCCAATTTTTGGGCTGAAAAACTCGGCTTATACGCGAGTATATACGGTACATATATATATTGTATATACTCAAGTATAAGCTGACCTGAGTATAAGCCGAGGCCACTAATTTTACCTCCAAAAACTGGGGAAACTTATTGACTCGAGTATAAGCCTAGCGTGGGAAATGCATCAGACCCCCATCCTGGCATATCTTTCCCCATCCTGGTAAATAGCCCAGCATCACTGTTAATAGCCCCTCATCCTGGTATATAGCTCCCCTTCACTGTATATAGCCCCCATCATGGTATATAGCCCCATCGTGGTATATAGCTCCCCATCACTGTATGTAGCCCCCATCATGGTATATAGCCCCCATCATGGTATATAGCTCCTCATCACTGTATATAGCCCCCCATCCTATTATATAGCCACCCCATCACTGTATATAGCCTATCCCATCCTGGTATATAAGACTTCATCCTTGTATATGTTTCCCATCATAGTATATAGACCCTCATCACTGTATATAGCTCCCCCATCATTGTATATTGCCCCCTCATGCTGGTACATGCCTCCCATCATTGTATGCAGCCCCCTCATCCTGGTACATGCCCGTCATCATTGTGTATAGCCACCCTCATCCTGGTTCATGCCCCCCATCATTGTATGCAGCCCCCCCTCATCCTGGTACATGCCCCCCATCATTGTATGCAGCCCCCTCATCATGGTACATGCCCCCATCATTGTATATAGCCACCCTCATCCTGGTACATGCCCCCCATCATTGTATGCAGCCCCCTCATCCTGGTACATGCCCCCCCATCATTGTATGCAGCCCCCTCATCATGGTACATGCCCCCATCATTGTATATAGCCACCCTCATCCTGGTACATGCCCTCCATCATTGTATGCAGCCCCCTCATCCTGGTACATGCCCCCCATCATTGTGTATAGCCACCCTCATCCTGGTACATGCCCCCCATCATTGTATATAGCCCCCTATGCTGGCACATGGTCTCCATCATTGTATGCTAGCGGATGTCGGGGAGGAGCGGGGAACAATTGGTGATGCGGCTCTCCTACCTGCGCTGAGCCGCCCACTGCAGTCCTGGAAGCCGGGGTGGCAGAGGAGAGGAGGGGCGGGATCAGCCAAGGGAAGCAGGAAGCTTCCCTCAGTTTACCTCCTCTCCTCTGACGCACGGTCATGTGGGACGGGGGTCGGCTGGGGGCCGATCTGCAGGCCTGATTGGCCCCCTAGCCGGTCGGGGCCCTGGTGCAGCTGAACTAGCTGCACCACACTAGGTCCGCCCCTGTATAAGCCCTACTCTGAAAATAAAACCTTACAAAAAATTTTTTATTACAAGCATGCCTGCTAAACAGAGGGGCTGAGCATGCAGCTGTGATATGACGCACTGCTACAGTATTGCTGCAGCCCACCGTCACTTTATGCATTCTTCCACATCCTCCTGTATGTACTATACGGCATTCCAGCCGCCGTTCAGCCTCCATGGATGGTAGTAAGCCGCCGGCCAATCAGATGTTACATGCTGGCCTCTGATTTGCCGGCGGCTGCTAGCGTCTGATTGACCGGTGACTGCTGGCATCTGATTGGCCAGCGGCTTACCCTACATCTATGTATATTGGTGAGAAAAGGTGTGTGCGTGTTTTGTTACAGGTACGGTACCATAATGGGGGAATGATGGGGGTTGAAAGGGGATATTGGGGGCTGCATGGTGGATGATGGGGATAATGGGGGCTGCAAGGGGATGATGGGGATATTGGGAGCTGCAAGGGAATATTGGGGACTGCATTGCAATGATGGGGGCTGCAAGGGGATGATGGGGATATTGGGAGCTGCAAGGAAATATTGGGGACTGCATTGAAATGATGGGGGCTGCAAGGGGATGATGGGGATATTGGGAGCTGCAAGGAAATATTGGGGACTGCATTGGGATGATGGGGGCTGCAAGGGGATGATGGGGATATTGGGAGCTGCAAGGGAATATTGGGGACTGCATTGGGATGATGGGGGTTGCAAGAGGATGATGGGGATATTGGGAGCTGCAAGGGAATATTGGGGACTGCATTGGGATGATGGGGGCTGCAAGGGGATGATGGGGATATTAGGAGCTGCAAGGGAATATTGGGGACTGCATTGGGATGATGGGGGCTGCAAGGGGATGATGGGGAAATTGGAACTGCAAGGAAATATTTGGTACTGCATTGGGATGATGGGGGCTGCAAGGGGATGATGGGGATATTGGGAGCTGCAAAGACATATTGGGGACTGCATTGTGATGATGGGGGCTGCAAGGGGATGATGGGGATATTGGGAGCTGCAAGGGAATATTGGGGACTGCATTGGGATGATGGGGACTGCAAGGGATGATGGGGATATTGGGAGCTGCAAGGAAATATTGGGGACTGCATTGGGATGATGGGGTCTGCAAGGGGATGATGGGGATATTGGGAGCTACAAAGACATATTGGGGACTGCATTGGGATGATGGGGGCTGCAAGGGGATGATGGGGATATTGGGAGCTGCAAGGGAATATTGGGGACTGCATTGGGATGATGGGGGCTGCAAGGGGATGATGGGGATATTGGGGCTGCAATATGAATGATAGGGTCTGCAAGGGAATATTGGGGGCTGTAAGGGATGATGGAAATATAACACATCCCCTGAAAAAAAGACATAGTGCATCTTTCGGAGGAAGACATTTATATAAGACACTGTGTTATTTTCGGGCAAACAGGGCAGTGCAATTTCTTAAACAAAAGATACATATTAACGTGTAATATTTTTTCTAGGTTAACGGCACCCAGAACCTTTAAATCTTTGGCCACCTTTAAGGCAGATGTTTTACTTTCTGGTGTATGTAAAATAAAGTGAGAGGCAGAGGAGCGCTCAGTCATAAAAACAAGATAAAAGTTATATAGAACAAGCAGTGAAAATTGAAATGTTCTGCTTCTTGCAGGGAACGTTATCACAGCAGGATTGAAGCAATCAGCCTCCAGATCCAGGTGTGTTGGATACAATGGACTGAGGCTTCACAACCTAAGCCAGAAAATATACTTTCTTCTGTCAGATTGCTAAATATCTTTCTGCTTCAAGAAGTGTCATTTTATTCCAACCCCTTCAAGACCCATCGCTGCAAGGATATCAATCCTCTTATGAGGAGGAAATAAACGTGTCGAGAGCTGATATGAGCAAAACATTTCTGGTTCATTCGCCACCATATCCATCCTGAGAAGCTCAAATAGTAATCAATATGGTGACCTGCGGGGCTCAGCGTCCGTCGTAGAGGAGCCCAAATATCACACCATTGTGGGGTCTGCGCCATATTGTCCGGTTGCTCTGAAGGGAATGAGCAGAAATAAGCGGCAGCGGCGCCGTGTCACCCTCAATCTTCAATTTATATGCAGAAGATATTTCCAGGAAGGCTGGAGTTGCCGAAAAAGAAGAAGGAATCAAAACTGGTGGAAGAATCATCAACAATCTAAGATACACAGATGATACAACACTGATAGCAACAAGTGTAGATGGAATGAAGGACTTAATACAGAGAGTCAAGATAGAAAGCTCCAACATAGGATGGATACCCAACACAAAGAAGACAAAGATACTGACTACTGACTGGTACAATGGACAGAGATGACCTGGAAGTGGTAAAGACTTTACCCTACTTGGATCAATGATCACTCAAGATGAGGGACGACGCCGGAAGTCAATAGGAGAAAAGCTATGGGCAAATCAACAATGAAGTCACTGGACGAGGTCTTCACATCAAGGGACATTTCACTGGTGATGGAGACACGGCTCGTACATAGTCTGGTCTATTCTGTGTAACATTTCACTGGTGATGAAGACACGGCTCTACATAGTCTGCTCTATTCTGTAGTAACATTTCACTGGTGATGAAGACACGGCTTCCTACTTAGTCTGGTGATAATTCTGTAGTAACATTTCACTGGTGATGAAGACACGGCTCATACATAGTCTGGTCTATTCTGTAGTAACATTTCACTGGTGATGGAGACACGGCTCGTACATAGTCTGGTCTATTCTGTAGTAACATATTCACTGGTGATGGAAGACACGGCTCATACATAGTCTGGTCTATTCTGTAGTAACATATAGAAGAGACACCTGGACGATAAAGTAACAAGACAGAAGAAGAATCAACACCTTCATAATGTGGAGCTGGAGAAGGATTATTATCAACACCATTGAACAATCACCAGACATGTCACTGGAGGAAGGATCACCGAGCTACGACTTGTCTACACATCATACGAAGAGCAATCACTGGAGAAGGACATCATGGTGGAAGAATAGAAGGAACAAGGCGAAGAGGAATACAGCAACCAGATGGCTTGATTCTGTCAAGACAACGGCAGAGTAGACCATGGTGGATGTATCTTGACTTAGAAGGCTGTGAATTACACTGGAGAAGACCCTGGTGGATCGATCTAGACTTGGAAAAGACCCCAGTGGACCATCTTGGCTTGGATAAGAGCATGGTGACCTATCTAGGCTTGGTGAAGACCCTGGTGAACCTATCTAGACTGCACAAGATCAATCTTCCTACAAAGCATTATCCATCAAGTTGTTAATGGTAAATAATAAAGTGTCAGTCTAGAATTTAGTGGTTGTGTCACCTACATTGGTCTCAATGATTCATGACCAGTGGATGTATGAGTTAAATGGATAAGTGAGCTACTGGAGTGTCCCCCCCAAACAAAGGCTGAGTATCAAGATGCCCATTGGGGTGACATGTCTCTTGTCTCTCTACCACATGCACCTGAACAATTAGAAGCCTTTAGAATGTTAATGACTTTTGATTAGAGAAGAGCAAATTGGTCCAGCGGACAAGTCAGAGCAGATGAGAGTCCTGCCAACCCCTCCTGACCGCCGGCATCATCGGTGCCTCTTATGATTAGTAGATCCGCCAAAACTATGGTGCTGCACCCGACGGCAGTTAGGAAGCAGTTTGCAGAATACTCACTTGACTGATGGATCCAGAGTCCCACGAATTACTCGCTCATCTCTACCTCGATACTTGGCTTCACATGGTGTGAATTTATGATCATTTCGATTTGGTTGATTTAACTCTTTGGGTTTGGTGGCGCACCGGTTTACCATTCTTCATTATTCTCGTTTTTTACATGATTTGTGGATTTTCTGTAATAAACTTGGGATATATTTTACTTACTTTTCTGCGTTGAACCCTTATTAGTATTATTGTTGATAGCGTTGAGCTGCGATCTCCGGACAGAGATTATCATACTTGACCAAATTGAGAATGCAAAACATTTAATTGAAGTTTGTGCCAGGACCATTGATGTGAATAATTAATGCAATATCAAAAAGTAAAGATGTGAACCTTAATTATGCCCATTTTTACCTGGAGAGGTTACTCCATACCTTTGGCTGATAGCTGCATTACACATGGATGTTCACTACCTGCTTGCCTTTACCATACCTGCAGGGTTTCAGTGCTCGGTGGGCCTTTCCCTCTGTTTTCTCCCCTTTTATCTACCTGTGCACGTGTATCTACATCCATCTCTCACAATAACACAGCTCAAAAAGGTATAAAAAGCAGCTCGGAAGAAGTTAATAAATCATGATGTGAGAAAAGAAAGAGTCGGCACTCACCGGTTTAGATGAAGCTGTTCGGGGTTGACATCAATGCGGGGAGAGGGAGTGAGGGGTCTGAGGACGACGGCACGCTGTTTCGCAGGGTTGCCGCACTATAGGACCCGTTGAAGCGGTGTCCCCGCAAAATGGCGTGCCATCGTCCGCCACTCCACACTCCCTCTACCCGCATTGATGTTCACCCCGAAGGTTGAATTAACAGAGCTTCATCTAAACCGGTGATTGCCGCCCTCTCTCTTTTCTGACATCAAGACACAAAATATTTTACAATAGAAATCAACGGAACGATCATTTCATCTATTCATTGTTTAAGGATTTGAAACATCTTGAGAAAATCTTCCATCAAAAAGATTTAAAAATGTTAACAAAAAAATCGCTAGAAAAACTGAGAAAACGCCAAGCGGAGAGTTCCTGAGCAGCTTCCGCCCTAGAGCGTCAAGCCGGATCCTTCAGAATTTGTGATGACATGATGTGATCCATAACTCTTCGATAGTCTCCTTCTTGCCTCCTCCGAGCTCCGTGTGCTCAGGTTTCCCATTTCTCTTTGCAGTTAGGTCTGACTCGGTGATATCCAGACATATGTCTGTTGAAATGTTTCCACCAACCCTATGATCTATAGACAGCGCTATCAGCTCATTAGTGACACTACAGCTGCCTGTTGATTCATGAAGCAGCAGAAAGTGTCAGGACACCGAGAACCAGAGGAAAAGTAAAACATTTTATTTTTATAAGTATTGTGAAACTAACATCGTCTCCAAGAGCTGCAGAGTAACTATTCCTGTGCACCAATTCCTGTTTCATGGCTCATTAAACATGGCACTGTCATGTTTAGGAGGAGAGGGAATCAGGTAAGTAGATGGTGTGATGGGCAAAGGGGGTGAGGGGAGCCTAATCTGACCCTGATGTTGGGGTCCCCGGTTTGCTCTGTTTTTGGAGGTACCTCTGATGGTGAGGAGGTCCGAGCTGCCACCATTTCTCCTAAGCTGATTAGCCCTAGGCTGAGGGCCCCTACTTCCACCCACAGGTCAGGAATAACAGCTACTCCCAAGGCAATAGAACTCCAGGACAGACATCAGCTAAGCAGCAAGGCGTCTTCACAGCTCAGTGACCTAGAGTAAATAACTCTATCAATGACGTCTGACAGAAGAAAGGGAAAGCTACTTAAAGGCCAGGGGGTGGGAACTCCAGGTGAGCCACACCCAGCCTCACATCAACCAGCATTAGAGCACAAGACCTTCGCATCTATACCTACATCACCAGCAGCTGAGCACAAGACCTTCACATCCGTACCTCATGCAGCTCCAGAAGAAATATAATAATAATATAATATTTATTCATGCAAACACAAACACACGCAGCAGCATCAGCAAAGTCTGTGCAAGCTGAGCAAATGACAAGCACAAAGGTTAATTTTCCCAGAATTCCAGACTAAAGCACAATCTTAGATGGACTGTGTAGAATAGATCTTACATTTCACAATAAAGGGATTCTGTCAGGTCAAAAATCCATATGTAACATCTATCATTTTCTAATTCCTCTCTCTAAGCTCTCTCTATTCATGTATTTCTAATATTCATATTTCCCTCCTATACTGTGTAAACTTCAAAATAAAAGATTAATTCCATCTGTCAAACACAGTGAGCTCTCTGCTGCCCCCTCCCCAGGGAATGAATATTCATGCATCATTATACTGCCCTCTCCTCTGGGTTTTGTGCTCTGTGACGGCTGACAGCTCAGAAAGGAGGGGGAAGGAGGTGTGTGCTCTTGCTCTTAGCTACAGATCTTCATGTCTTTGTGTGTATGAGACATGTGTGTTGTGTGTGCATAGATATTTCTAGGTGAAATAATAACATTTGATGATTTGCTCAACAGATACACACATTACATGTCTGCAGGAAAACCAATGTTCATATAATCTCTTACATAAAGCATCACAAAACACCTCCCCCCTCCCAGCACAAAGGAGAGGGACAAAACACTAGCTTGTGTAGGGATGGATATTTAAATAACACTTATACAGCAGCCGGACTAATCCTTTGTAAAAGTAATGGAAAGGACTAATGCACCAGCTGCCTGCAGGGTGTGAAAATGATTATAACAAGGAAACTACAAATGGTGCATTTACCCAAACTAAGTGTCTCCCACCAAAATCTTAACCAACATGAAGGCTATTGAACCACCACATCACGATTCATTGTCCACCATACATTCATTTATCCTCTTTACATAACTGAGGGATGGTTTCCTCTGATGCGACTAAATGGAGATATTATCCCGACCTCCCACGTGATGCGGCAGCTATGACTTTCGCTTTCACCGTTCTCTTTTTATCTTTTGGTTAAAGTTGCTGAAGTTTAATATTTCGTTAAATTGTTCTAATGTTCTCTTTAAACTTAACACATTCACCTTGTACAAACCATCTTCCCTTTAAACAATCTCTTTACAAACCTCCAAATAAGAAAACTACAATAACAGGTATACTGAGGCCGAATTATTCATACATTTATTCAACATTTACGACATTAAAAGTATTTTCTGAATGTGAAGGGCTTGAACAGACGCCGGTAGATGATGCTACCTGGAAAGGGGCTTTGAAGTCATAAAGTGTCTTTTCTAAGGAGAAACAACATTTTCCAAAGATAACCAATAGGGATGAGCGAGTCCTAAATTACTCGGAATCGCTAGACCCGCACGAGTCCGAGCCCAGGACTCGGTACTCGTGGCGAGTCTAGCGAGTCCAATGTTAATGAATAGGGAATAGGGATTCGCGAGTCCCGAATAGAGAATACAGGACTCGGAATCGCAGACTCGCTAGGATTCGGACTCGCAGATTGCCATTCACTTGCATTGGACTCAGGGGCTGGCTGGAGCCTCTTCCCCTGGGTGGCAGTTAGGTATGCCCGGCCCTGGTTGAGAAGCGGGGGGGGGGGGGGGGGGGGGTGCTGTCAGGTCCGGGCAGCCTTGAGAACCGGGGGGTTTGTTGGGGGGGGGGTGCTGTCAGGTCCGGGCAGCCTTGAGAACCGGGGGGGGGGGGTGCTGTCAGGTCCGGGCAGCCTTGAAAACCGGGTGGGGGGTGGGGGGGGTTTGCTGTCAGGTCCGGGCAGCCTTGAGAACCGGGGGGGGGGGGGGGTGCTGTCAGGTCCGGGCAGCCTTGAGAACCGGGGGGGGGGGTGCTGTCAAGGCTGACCTTACCTCCTCCTGCCGCAAACCGACGCGCCGGCCGCAAAGCGACGCTCGATGTGGACTCGTTAGTGAGCGAGTATTCGCTAAAAGACTCGCCGATTCCCGAGTCCAGCGAGTCCCTTAAGAATCGCCGAGTAACAAGTCCTAGCGAGTAGACTCGCTCATCCCTAATAACCAACCAACCGTTACTAATGTTCTAACACACATCATTGTATTGGCTTAAGAAAAAGTAACAAAGTAACAAGGGTTCTATCCTCCATCACTTTGTATCACTTTGGAACATTCCATGATCTGATCTGTGAGACTAATAATAATAATCTACCCGTGAATGTCGTCAACGTATTTGGACCCAACAATTGATAGAATTATTAAGAAATAATGTAATGGTCATTGTAGGTTTGATGCTTCATGGACCCAAAGGGAACTTGGTACTTCAATGAGATGTAAGTAAGGCTGGGGTCACTCTTGAAATGAGTTTTTTTAGTGGCTTAAAAAAACTCATGCGTTTTACCATGTAATTATGAGTTTTTCAAGGTATGTGACGGCTCCCTGCGTTTTTGGCTGCGTTTTTAAATCTGCACCAAAAAATAGTGCATGCACTATTTTTTGGTGCGTTTTGAAAAACGCATGCGTTTTTATAACATGGGCCCCTATGGAAAACGCATGCAAAAACGCATGTACAATTAGTACCATTTAGAGCCATTCAAAAACGCATGCGTTTTCCATAGGAGCCCCATGTTAAAAAAACGCATGCGTTTTTGGACAGTACTAATTTTGCATGCGTTTCCCATAGGGCCCCATATTAAAAAATGCATGCGTTTTTGGAAATGCACCAAAAACGTATGGTACTGTCACACATGCGTTTTTGCTATTAGGGCATGCGTTTTTTAACATGGGGGCCTATGGGTGCGTTTTTTACATGCATTTTTGAAAATGCAGGTCTCCAAAAACGCTTGTAAAAAACACAAGTGTGACCCTAGCCTAAGGGCCCTTTCACATCAGCGTTTTTTTCAAATCGCGGCAGATGCGGTGAAAAAAACGCATCTGCCGCGATTACCGCATACCGGCTGCACTTGCGGCACGGTTGCGGCGCGGTTGCGGTAAACGCCATACAAGGTATAGGCGGACTTGCAGCAGGTGCGGCAAGTGCGGTTTCGGCACTTGCGGCAGGTGCGGCCGCGAAAAAAAACGCGGCTGACAGCATTGTTTTTCGCGGCCGCACCTGCCGCAAGTGCCGAAACCGCACTTGTCGCACCTGCCGCACCCTTACCGCAAGCCCCATAGACATTGCATGGGGCTTGCCGCAAGTGTGCCGCAAGGGTCGCGGTTATGCGCTAAACGCGGCAGATGCGGTCTTTTCACCGCATCTGCCACGAATTTCAAAAAACGCTGATGTGAAAGGGCCCTAAGATAGTAAGAAAGTAAGATAACAGTCAATGGTTTCCAGGAAGGCATGTGGTTACTCAAGAGAGTCAACTGAGACTTGGTCAGGTAGTGATCTGGGGTCAGGTTTCCAGGAAGGCATGTAGTGAATGAAGGGAGTTACCTAGATGTGGTCAGGTAGCGGTCTGGGGTCAAAATATTAGGAGATCACATCAAGTACAGGGACCAAGGAGAGGGTTAGTCAAGTAACAGTCCATGATCAGCAAACAAAGATCAGTACTAGACACCGATATGCAGGCCAACAGCACCACTCAAATAGAATGTATGACTGGTAGAGATCTGGGAGAGACTGCTCAGTAAAGTAGCTAAGCAATCATTGGAAAGGTAGAGCACCTGAGCAACCTAGCACCTCCAAGAACCAGAATGGAGGAATCCACTGAAAATCTGCCCAGCACATCAGATACCAGTCACAGCATAATATCTATTGCATCCAAGACTTACTGGCCAGAAGGATTGTGACAACCTGGTTCATACCCTATATTTACCTAGTTCTGATGAAGACCTGTCTGGCCGAAACATTAAAAACTGTAAAATACACATTGCAGTGTTTAAATAAATATCTGGTTGTCATTAGAGTGCCAAGTTTCTTATAGTTATCATTGGAGCTGACATATACTTGCAGCACACAAAACAGTGGAGTGCCTTGTATTCCACACCTTGTATGATTCTTGGACCCAGTGAGAAGTGGAAGATATCAGGGGCATGGCTGGAAGATATGCCAAGAAATTGCAACAACCGATATTAGCAGGAATATGGTGGAGCAGTGGTTGGCACTGTTAATTTGCAATGCTTGAATCTTGCATTTGTATCCAACCATTAATAACATCTTTGTAGAGTTTTGCATTTCTCCCGGTTAGGGATGAGCGAACCATTTCAGGGCTGAAGTTTGAGTAATCAGACAAGCAGTGATGGCTCGGGTCAAGTTCATGTCCTGAACACCGCCATCGCACTCCAAGATCCACGGGTTCATTCGCCAACCGTGCCAAACCTTAACCCCTTCCTGACCTATGACATTGTACAACGTCATGGCGGGTAAGGGGTGTTTGATGTGAGCTCCGGTGCGGCACTCAGATCAAACAGCCGACATCTCAGCTGATGTGATCAGCTGAGATGTCAGGCTAACAGCTCCGATTGGATCCGGGATCCGATCGGTGCTGTTAACCCCTTGGATCCCGCTGTCAATCACTGACAGCGGGATACAAGGCAGCCGCGGCGGGGAGTGCGCTGTTCCCCGCCTGCCCGGAGATCCCGCGATAGTATTGCGGGATCTCCGGCTCTCACGTGACAGCCCGGGGTCCTGGCTAGACCCCCGATGCTGTCACAGCGCAGTTTCCTGTTGTGGTTGGCGGGCGCTGCCAACCACAGCAGGTCCGCGATTCTGGGAGATACAGATGAGCTGCAGCTAATCTGTATCTCCCAGAAGCGACCGGACTGTACAGCAAGGTGCCTCTTAAAGAGGCAGTGTGAAAATAAGAATGAGTGAAAAAATAAAAAGTTTAAAAACCTGTAAAAAACAAAAATATATATAAAAGTTCAAATCACCCCCCTTTTTCCCCATTCACAATAAAAGTATTAAAAAAAGAAAAAAATACACACGTTTGGTATCGCTGCGTTCAGAATCGCCCGATCTATCATCATATTAAATTCGTTAATGAGAGCCGTAAACTCCGTAACGGAAAAAATGGTCCAAACGCCAAAATTCCGTTTTTTTGGTCGCCACAACATTGGGATAAAATGCAATAACGGGCGATCAAAACTGCGGATCCCCCAAAAATGGTATCATTAGAAACGTTAGCTCAAGACGCAAAAAATAAGCCGTCACACAGCCCCAGATCCCGAAAAATGAGGACGCTACGGGTCGCAAAACATGGCGCAAAAAGTCAGTTTTTTGTTTTTTTTCAAACTTCTGAATTTTTTCTCAGCACCTAGATACCATTAAAAGTATACATGTTGGGTGTCTACGAACTCGCACCGATCCGAGGCATCACCCCGTCACGTCGGTTTTACCATATAGTGAACATGGCGACTAAAATACCCAAAAAACAAAGGTGTCATTGCACTTGTTTTGCAATTTCACTGCATTTAGAATTTTTTTGCAATTTCCCTGTACACTATAAGGTAAATAAAATGATTGCATATGAAAGTACAACTCGTCCCGCAGAAAACAAGCCGTCATATGTCTATATTGACGGAAAAATAAAAGAGTTATGGCTCTTGGAAGCAGGGGAGCAAAAAAACGAAAATGAAAAACGAAAAATTCCCGGGTCATGAAGGGGTTAACGGGGTGGCTCATCTCTACTCCCAATGTCTGTGCAGTTTTCCTTTTATGAACTAAAAGGAAATAAACTGATATTTTCAGAGGAGAACAGGTAGAGCACATATAGATCGTCAGTGAATATGACTTATTCCCAGTACAGCTGGAGATGTCTTAAATGCTGTTTACTTAAAAGCCGGGATTTACACACATTGATCTCGCTGTGATAATCTGGGGATAAATAGGTTCTTCAATAATTCAAAGATGTTTTATTTGAGCCTCTTAGATTAAGTGTTCATCTAGGGCCCTTGTGCACTCAAGTAGGGACTCTGGGCAAACCCTAAAGAAGATTTACAAAGAAGAAGATGATGATACACAATATACATGTCTTTAAAGACGCAAATCCTGCGCCTCCTCCCTGCCAGACAGGAGCGCGGTACAATTATAGCGCCAGTAAATTGAGGGCTGGCAGCAGAGTCATGAATAAACGGCAGAAATCACTTCAATTCTGCTCTCAGACATTAGAGCGGCGGCTAAAAATGATCCGAGAAGAAAGAGACAAAGCACTAAACTCCCACACACGGATCCTGCGAGCGTCTGGACTCTCCGCAGACCTCGCCTCCGAGTCTACGAGAAGTAACAATGTTATATCGACTGATGTCTCCATACACCCAACTCATAACACAGTCATCTTCAGCAGACTCTAACGGCTGGTGTCCACGTCTCAGGGTGTGTATATACACACGTGGTCAAAAGTGTTGGTCCCCTTCGAAACCCACAATGGTCACAGAAGTAACTTGAATCTGACAAAAGTCATAATAAGTAACAAATGTATGAGAATGAAGAGATGAAGGTCCGACATTGCTCCTGAAATCGGCCTGGGCAGAAATGATGGCCCCTTCCCTCCCTTAATATTTTGTGTCTGAACCTTCACTGCAATCACACGACTCCTGTACCTGTCAATAACGACTCCTCATTACAATCTGCTCCATTGTCTGTTGTTTGTTGCCTTTTCCAAAGATCCTCAATAGGATTTAAGTCCAACCTCATAGAAGCCCTTTCACAATAGTCCAATGTTTTCCTCTTAGCCATTCTTGGCT
Organism: Allobates femoralis; assembly: GCA_033576535.1. Lineage (NCBI taxonomy): Eukaryota > Metazoa > Chordata > Amphibia > Anura > Aromobatidae > Allobates > Allobates femoralis. Next base: position 187,667,981 of record JARQOC010000008.1, read on the forward strand.
GATTTTAGCTGTGTGTTTTGGGTCATTATCCTGTGACTGAGCCCAAGCTTTCTGACACATTTCTCTGTAGAATCCCTTGATAGTCTTGAGATTTCATTGTACCCTGCACAGATTCAAGACACCCTGTGCCAGATGCAGCTGCAGAACATAACAGTTATGTGAAACAAAAATGAAAGGTGCGCCAATGGTGAAGATCCATGTAAATTAGGAGTTTTAAAGTATTTGGGACCACCACTCACCTGGAGTAGTTGTGCAAAATCCTCGCACAACTAAGGTGTAGGCTTCCAGGTGAGGAGGAGGACCGTTCAGTCGGAGCCGCTGCGGGTGGTTTCCTCCGGCGTTGGTCCGTGACCAGGACCGTGTGACTGTTAGGGGTGTTCCACAGTGATGTCACGGCAGGTCCTTTAGTCTATGGATGATTTCGGATGATCTCGATGCTGCTCCCACCGCTCTCTCCGAAGGGAGAGGATTTTAGCAAAGATACGGAAAAGGTGTGCGGTGTTAGGGAGCGCTGGAGTAAAAGACAGGAGATATAATGTAAAAGCACAAACCTTTATTAAAGTTAAGCACTCTAACCCACAAGTGTTTCAATAGCCACCGCTATTATTCCTGATCAAGATATTGTGGGTTAGAGAGGTTAACTTTCAATAAAGGTTTGTGCTTTTACATTATCTCTCCTGCCTTTTCTCCAGCGCTCCCTAACACCGCATACCTTTTCCCTATCTTTACCAGAACATAACAGAGCTTCCTCCATGTCTCACAGTAGGAATTGTGTTCTTTTCTTGCTAGGCTTCATTTTTCCATCTGTGACCATAGAGCTGATGTGCCTCATCTCATCTGTCCATAGGACATTGTCCCAGAATCTTTGTGGCTTGTCAACATGTAGTTTGGCAAATTCCAGTCTGGCTTTTTCATGATTTGTTTTCAACAATAGTCGTCGTCCCATGAAGTCCACTTTGGCTCAAACAACGATGGTGCGATCTGACACAGATGTTCCTTGAGCTTGCAGTTCACCTTTAATCTTTTTAGAAGTTTTCCTGGGCTCATGTGCTACCGTTCGTATATCCATCTCTTTGATTTGTCATCAATTTTGTCCTGCGGCCGTGTCCAGGGAGGTTGGCTACAGTCCCATGGATCTTAAATTTGTGAATAATATGTGCAACTGTAGTCACAGGAACATCAAGCTGCTTGGAGATGGTCTATAACCTTTACCTTTATGCTTGTCTATCATTTTCTTTCTAATCTCCTGAGACAACTCTTTCCTTCGCTTCCTCTGGTCCATTGTGAATGTGGTACACACCATGTCACCAAACAGCTCAGGAGTATCTGCAGCCCTATATACAGCTCAGGGAGTATATGTAGCCCTATATACAGCACAGTGAGTATCTATACCCTATATACAGCTCAGGGAGTATCTGCAACCCTATATACATGCCTATTGACTGATTACAAGATTGTAGACACCTGTGATGATTTGACATGACCCTTTTGTCACATTATCATCAGGGGTGCCATCATTTCTGTCCAGGCTGATTTCATGGGTTCTTTCTTTTTTTTTTTTTAATTCTGTGGTAGCAGAAGAGCAATGTCTGACCTTCATTTCTTCATTTTCATAGATTTGTTTATTTATTATCACTTTTGTCAGATTCAGGTTATATCTGTGACCATTGTGGGTTTTCATTTCATTAAATGAGGAAGGGGAACCAACACGTTTGACTATGTGTGTATATATAGGGCTATGTATGTTCCCTCAGTGATCTGAACCTTATATATGGCACTCGTCTGCAGAGATGCGAGTCACCAACATTTTTGACATTTTTTGGGAACATATTAGAGATCAATGTGATGCAAATTAAAGTTGTGATAACTTTTCAGAATCTTATTGGACGCGGCCGATGTGAACAAGTGCAAAATTGCCAGAAATATTTACAATGCAATCTTACAAAAAGCAGAAGATTGTATCAGTCAAAGAAGCAGGGACCTAACTACCGCAGGTGCAGGGGTTGCACTCGCACCCCGGCCCTGGAGCCCAGGGGGGGCCCAAAAGTCCCTTTGGCCTATAGAAAAAGACTAATGCTATTAAAGATTTGCATCGGGGCCCATGAGCTTCATGTTATGCCACAGCAAAGAGGGCTCCTAAAATCTCAGTTCTGGCTTTCCCATCACATGTGAGAAGGGATTACAATAGACTGTATAAAAGCCGAGGCAGGGAATGAAGCAGCCATTTAGTCTGAATAGTGAAAGGACTTCACAGCTTGCAGCTCAGCCATAGCATAAAACACTGACTATACTGTACCGATAGTGTCCAAGGCTGAGTTTGCATCAAAGAGCTTTAATGTTATTAAATGCAGTCCTAGGAGACCTGAGTGTTACAGGTGTTGTTCAGTGTAGCTGAAGGCTTTGCAGTACATGTGATAAATCAGCTCAATGTGAAACAAAAGGTTTTGAAAATGTAAACGACGCAGGCAAATACTCATTTTACACTTACTGAACTCTAGAGTTTACTAATGCCCAATGTAGGGATTAAGCCAGAGACACGCTGAGCGAGACACAGGAAGATACTCCCCTGAGTCTTGCATGCCTCACCCGCAACTCCCCTGAGTCTTGCATGCTCAACCCCACTCCCTGAGTCCTGCTGCCTCACCCACACTCCCCGAGTCTTGCATGCCTCACCCGCCACTCCCCTGAGTCTTGCATGCCTCAAACGCCACTCCCCTGAGTCCTGCATGCCTCACCCCTCCCAGATCTGCATGCCTCACTCACCACTCCCCTGAGTCTTGCATGCCTCACCCACCACCGCAGCCGACACACTGGACCGGAGCGCATTAGCTGCATAGAAACACAAGCAACTGACAAGCTCCGGTCCAGAGAGACAGGTGAAGCATGCGAGATTGTGCGAGTATCTTGCATGCGTCTTGCTCAGTCCATCTCCATCCTTCATTGTACAATATAAGAATTGTTTTATCTTGGGGGTTGGGGAGAGGTCATGGCTTATCTCACCTGGTCACCCATTAAAGACACCCTTATTGGCCTCAGTGCCACTTATCAGACGATGTACCCCGGTTGTGTTTGCTCTTGATCCTACACTTTATTCACGTCTTATTGGCTTCTTTGTGTCCTCTTTAGTCTAAACTCTTTGCTTTCTACAGCATTGTACTAAATAGTGGATCAATCCCTATTCATGCTGGAGAGCTCAACCTGTAATTGTGATACTCAGATGGGCCAACTTGACTACTGATATAATGGACGTAAATGGGAAACTCTGGCATGAGTTGCGCCCATCCGATTGACCAAGTGCTCATTACAAATAGTGTGCCCCCGAGCGATGGTAGTGCCCGCTCATCACTATTACTAATGCTTTGTTCATCAGACATCCTTTCTGAACTATCCACTAGAGTAATGACTAGCAACTTTCTATATTACTAATAGGAAATCTTCCTTTGTCTGACTACCCTCCTGATTACCTGTTCTTCTGCATTACAAGATCCACTAGTTTCACCTTCATTGATAATCTCCCCAAAACACCCTTTAACTCCTTGGCGCATCTGAAGAAGTTTCTATCCCCGTATAAGATTTATGGAATCTTCTTGAAAGTTAATCTACTATATACCTCTGTCTGTCTGCGCGGTGTGTCTATAGTTTGTCCAGAAAACAGCGACACCTGTAGGACATCATGTAAATTACAGTTAAACTAGATTGTGAAGAAGCTGATAAATGTGATTGACCAGTCAAAGAAAACAGCGCCATCTATAGGCCATCTGTAATGGGGGCCACACTCCATCCAGGACACTGGCCGCAGTGCAGGCATTCATTATCACCTGGGTTCACCCCGTCATACCCTTGGGACGGACACATCCTGCTGCGCACCTCCTCCCACAGGACAGGGAGAAAGAGACGTCACACAGGGGTGAGACAGTACATAATGGGGGGACAGAGAGTGCTCAGGGAGAGACAGCATAAAGGAGAAAGAGTGTACAGGGAGAGAAAGGAACACAAGGGGAGAAAAAGCACAAAGGAGGGAACAGAGAGTGCACAGGGGGAGAGCGTGCACAATGAGGGGACAGAGAGCGCACAGGGGAAAGACAGCACAAGGTGAGACAGAGGGAAGAGAGAGTGCATAGGGGAGAGACAGCATAAGGGGAGAGATCACACAGGGGGAAGAGAGCACACAAAATGGAGAGACAATATAAGGAGAGAGAGCATACGGGGAAAAAAAACAGCACAGGACTGAGAGAGATAGCACAAGGTGAAAGAGAAAGCACAGGGGAGACAGCACACATGGGGAGAGAGTGACAGGGGGGAGAGACAGCATAAGGAGAGAGTACATGGGGAAGAGAGTGAGCACAAAAGGGAGAGACAGCTAAAGGGAGGAGAGACAGCACAAAGTAAGAGAGAGTGCACAGAGGGAAGAGGGAGTGCAAGGGGAAGAGAGCACAGGGGGAAGAGAGCGCACAAAAGGGAGAGACAATACAAGGAGAGAGAGCACATAGGGGGGAAAAACAGCACAAGAGTGAGAGAGACAGCACAAGGTGAGAAAGAAAGCACAGGGGAGAGGGAACACATGGGGGAGAGACAGCTCATGGGGGAGAGAAAGCAGAAGGGGAGAGAGAAAACATGGGGGGAAAGTCAGTATAATGGGAGAGAAAGTGTACAGGGGTAAAAGACATCACAAGGTGAGAGAGAGAGTGCATGGGGGGGGGAAAGTGTGAGCAGCAGCTGTCACTGTGCACCAGTGGCTCGCCCTGCCCTCCTTGGTGGCTGCGATTAGTAGCAGGAGTATTTGGAGTAATATATAATCGCGCATGTTCTAGAGTCACCCGATGGATAGAATCGAGCCCCCGTCTGGTGGAGCAGTAATGTGTCACTGAGATGTCTCATGCTGGGTGATCCCGCTCTCCACCAGTATTATATTATGATGTGAGTCCCCTTTAAGTGTTATGTGTTATTTGCAGGACATAATGTGATGAAATTGATAAAGTCTTTGAGAATTTAGTCAGCATTTTCTGGAGCGAACAAGCTCTGGTGAATGATGTGTGGTATGAACAGCACCGCGGACGGCGCGCCTCAGCTCCGCTATCCCTCCGCGGGGAACTTTATGTCACTGTGTAAAGCGGAAGCTCGATGTTATTATCGCTGTAACATAAACACAATGTCGTCCCAGGGCCGGTCATTATTTCTATTTAATACCGAGCATCCAAATGCGATTCCAAGTTCATCTCCTGGATCCACGAATAAAAGACAAACACAAATCACTGATACTTTCCTGTCACTTTGTAATAAACACAAAGAAAAGTTGAATATTCACATGTGCAGACGCCTGGGATTAATGCGTGGATATAAACCGCTGTACGTGACACATCGAGGATCTCCCTCCAGAAAACCACATCAAGGTGATCCATTACAACTTCATATTGAACAATTCCTGATTGTTACAATCCTCACAGTATACGCAGGAGCTGAGCAGTCGCGCTCCATTCTGCTATTAGTCTTTCTGGATTCATTATTTCATAGTTTTTTTTTTCAGGAATGAAGGCTTAAATCCATCGAGTTTAACCTACAATATCTCTAGGCGCCACAACAATCATTTATTGTTCAATTGACGAAGGAGCTGAGCAGTCACGATCCACTCTGATATTAGACTTTCTGGATTCATTGTTGCATAGTTTTTCAGATTAAATGGAAACATACAAAAGTTTGGGGTCACCCAGACAATTCTGTGTTTTTCATGAAATTGATACTTTTATTTATCAAATCAGTTGCAAATTGAATAGAAAATAATAATCCAGACATTGACAAGGTTAGAAATAATGATGTTTATTTGAAACTAGATGATGGTCTGATTCTAATGCATCGAATATTCTAGAATATGTATGTAGTTTATTTATGAGATTAAGATAATGTAATGAGCGATCAGTAAGGTACCGTCACACTTGGTGATGTTCCGGCAATACGACCTGGTAGGGATCACTGGAGCGTCGCTACGTGGTGGCTGTTGAGATGTCAAACAGTCAGATCTCACCAGCGATGCAGCAACGATATGGCGGTCGTTGGGATCCTGTCACTCTAGGGCGTAGTATTGAGGTCGTTAGTTGTTGTCCCGCGCAGCTTGGCGGGGGATTTTAAAGGCCGCCATATTGGAATACCCATAACTTGGGTGTTCCAATATGACGGTCGGGGTACTTCCGCTGCGAGCAGCCGGGAGATGACCGGCTAGTGCCGGTCATCTCCTGGCTGCATTGCCGCTGACCTCCGTGCGGCAGCAGATGACCAGTGGCTAACGTCTGAAGTCCCTACCAGGTCATATTGTTCTAGTGATCGCTGCAGCGTCGTCAAGTGTGACGGTACCCCCATTCTGAAGCAATCAACAATCTCACAGCGGGGGCCTGGTCGCTGCTGAGTGTCACAGTGAGCAAGATTGCTAGCGCCAGTTGGGGTACTTCCCTGCGAGTAGCCAAGAGATGACCGGCTAGTGCCAGTCATCTCCAGGCTGCATCGCCGCTGACCTCCGTGCAGCAGCAGATGACCCGCGTCTAACGTCGGGAGTCCCTATCAGGTCATATTGTTGTAGTGATCGCTGCAGCGTCGCCAAGTGTGACGTACCCCCATTATGAGACGATCAACAATCTCACAGTGGGGGCCTGGTTGCTGCTGAGTGTCACAGTGAGCGAGATCGCTAGCGCCAGTTGGGGTACTTCCGCTGCGAGCAGCTGAGAGATGACCGGCTAGTGCCAGTCATCTCCCGGCTGTGTCCCCGCTGACCTCTGTTGGCAGGAGATGACCTGCGGCTACTGTTGGGAGATCAGAGGCTTGCTGATCTCCTGACGGTAGCGGTGGTCTGCGTGGTTCAAATCCTGCGCCAATTCGCGGCCAGACTGCGCCTGTCGCTGATTGGTCGCGACCAATCAGCGACGCGGGATTTCCGTTACAGACAGACAGAATTAGACAATTATATAGTAGATAATAATTTTCTCCTTCAATCTTTGCTTTGGCCACAACTGTAGTTATTAATCATCATTAACACATTTCTTAGGACAGAACGAATAGATGAAGTAATTGGTAAATTGGGGAAACATTTGCTCCTCTTCGGCAGGAGGTGATGAACCTTCCCGGCTCGGTGTCAGATTTGCTTCATTGGCATCAGCTACAATGTTGCAGTCTTTGTTTTTTTCTTGCTGCCGAGATGGACCCTCCGCTGCTGCCAGTATGAAGGATATTTCCGAGAGCCGCTTCCATTTACATCTGACAGAGATCCTTCAGCAAGAAAGAGTAGGAGGGATTGTGCAAACCTCGCACAGCGGGCGACTCATCCCTAACTTACGCTTTTCCGTGCACAAAGTATCGGGTATTTATAGACCTGGAATAAAGTTTAGAGACACCATGACACGTAACAGACGACAGAGGAGACTTCACTCCAGATCTTCCCTTCAGCAGTTCTTCTAAGGCAATAAAAGAATGTGGCGATTTAGTGTTCGGCAATTGAGGAGGGGCCGTCCGATATGAGACACATTTGTACAAGGTGAATGGATTTGGCTCAGAATTTTGTGACTTATTTTTGCATTTCGCCTCCATAACAAATCAGCAAAGTCATCAAAGGTTAAAATAAATAATAACAATGATAACAATCTATGCTCCCTGCAAATGTGCTGGCAAAGAAATCCTGAATCCAACAATGTATCACATAGATTACGGCGCAGCCGTTCTCCACACAATCAAAGAATTTTGTTTAGCAGAGCTGAAAGTGTTGACCCTGCCCACACCAGGCTGTCTATAGAGATTGTGAAAGGACAGTGAGGTGTCAATCACAGCAGGGAGTGTGTCCGACTGCCCTGCTTGTGACCAAGTAGTCCTGTAATGGTAATCACCAGGTTATAAAGCCTTTAGTTTAAGCAAACAACAACAAACACAATGATAACAGGGGTACAATTTCTGTTTATTATGTTTATCCCTTACAGCATGTTGTACTCAGCTTATTGATCAAAACCCTGCTGACAGATTCTCTATAATAAGAAAAATTCATATACTGTAAGTGACCCACATCGAATTTCCCGGCCAAATTCTCTGCCAATTGTCTGATCTCTGGAGAGTATACATATATCCCGGGGTGCATGCTGGATGGCAGCTGTAATAAAGTAACGATAGGAATTCCCATGATTTATATCCTCAGTGTCATATCCATTTACATAAGCAATACTGCCACAATGTACCACCTCTATCCATGTTTCCTTAGAAAAAATGGGCGTTATGCAGTGATAAAATGTAGCCAAATCAGGATCCCCAAGGAATGGATTTGGCAGCAACAGTGGGTCAGCGTGATGAAAAGTAGTAGGTGTCCTGTTTAGAAAATGCATTGTTTTCCAGTAGTAATGGGAGTGGCAAATGTTAATGAACTGTCCCACACGGCCATGGGTGTCCCCTTTCCTTGGGAGACCTTTGACGAGTCTGGAACCTGAGGGTCACATTACCTTGTGATACTCTTGATTTTAACTGTATACACTTTCTTTTGGTTCTGCAGGGGTAGTTCTTTGTTAGTTCCATTTCAGGTGTAGCATTTTCTGACCACTCCTCTCCACTTTAAATAGTCATGTATTCCATCATCTGGTCCATTTCTATGCTGACCATTGTGGAAGGAGCAAGTTCTGGAAGTTGAAGCTGTGACACTTTCAGCCGTGGTGCTTCGCTACTTTTGTGGATTTGGAGTAAATCCTTTTAGTCTATGTACATCGGTCTGTCCACCTGCTGTGTCTTATTACTGCAGTGATTAGACCACTGGGCTCACTGGCCTTTGCATTATGCAGAGAGACTGGGGGGATACTGAGAGATTAGGCTATTGACAACAATGGGGGGGAAGGACCCGTATAGGGATGTTAGGGAGCTCAGAGTACAGACACAGGTGTCAGGAAGTGACAGATCTCCCCTCTTTCTATCTTTAGTGCCTTCCTTCCTTTTTATCCCTGTTGTTACCTCTGTGTTGCGCCACACGCCAGGCGTTCTCTCACCCGAGCGAGAAAAGGTTCAATATGAATCCAACTGCGGTTTATGCACAACAGATCCGGAGTCAATCACAGGAGGTTGTGCAACATCTGCAGCATATTACAGGTCTTCTGCTCTGGGCTCACGCAGACTCAGCCTGTATCCAAGATAAGGACAGGATTTCTGGGGGAGGGATACATTTATGGTCTTTATGGAAGCTTGCAAATTATATTTCAAACTTCACCCTCATTCCTTGGGGAGTGAGAAGCAGGGAGGGAGATCCCCAGTCCTGGACCTTCGACCTTCCGACCGATTCTCAGTCCTTGCAGTCAGTGGATGAGTATTTTGTTGCTTTGGCCCTTGCTTATGACGATCCTGTTTGTGTCTCTCTTGCTGAGTCTAAACTTTGTAAACTTCATCAGGGGGTCCGGCCCAGGGTGTTTTGCTCGGCGTTTCGTAGATGGGTCACTGACACCCAGTGGAATGACCCTGCCCTTAAGAGTCATTTTTGCCAGGGTTTGTCAGATAAACTTATCGACACATGAAGAGTGTAAGCTCTTATGTTTAGCAGGGTCACTTCTCTCTCTTACTTTCTCTCATCCTCTCTCCATGTCTCGCTCTGCCTCTCTTTCGCTTTGCTCTCTCCCTCACATGTATATTACAAGCAATTGATCATGAGGACTGTGGGGAAAAAGGCAAACTGGGGCACCTGATCTGCCCTTCAAGGTAGGGAGCCCTAAACTTTCCCCAATCCAGGGGTGTTCCTGATGGTGGAGAGGCCTGAGTCTCCACCCTGGCCCTGCTCCTGTCTAGCCCTGAACTTTCCCTAATCCAGGGGTGTTCCTGATGGTGGAGAGGCCTGAGTCTCCACCCTGGCCCTGCTTCTGTACTGCCCTAAACTGAATCCAACTTCCCCCAGAGCTGGGAAGTGAAGGAACCCACAGATAAAGACAGAGGGGAGAACCAAAACACAAGCTCCCAGCACACACACAGGGAGAACACAACATGTAATAAAGGAGAAAACAAGTACAAACAGGAGTAAACAATACAACAAGGATGTTTTCACCAAACAAGCAGCAACTGACACCAGATCACTGGAAGACCAAGAAAATGATCCATATTGCTGGAGCAAAGCTGAAGCTATAGTCGGCATCCGAGACCAGATCCCACCATCTTAAACAGGCAGGGAACAACTGTGATTGGTCACCCAGATCATGTGATCGTACAGGTAATCAAGAGTCATACAGAGATTAACCCCTGCTAGACCAATCACTAACGAGAAGACAGCATCAGAGACACCTCAGTGTGGAGTGTCTGAATCTGTAGTGTGAACGGCGCCCGATGCCGCCATGACACCCTGAGAGTTCTGAGATGAATGCAGTGCGACACAATTACAAGTTTTCCAGTATTGAAATATCTGCAAATTTATTTGCCCCAAATCAAATTTTTGGTTCAGATTCTGCAAAGTTGGCGAATTTTGTCCAGTTTTAGTTTTAATGTTGTGGATTTAGAAACGTCTCCCAGGTCCGTCCTGCCCCATTGTCTGGGCTCGAGGGGTCGAACTACTGGAACTTTTTGGGCATTTTAAAACTTGGTGATTACAATAGAGAACAGATTCCAGAATAAATCAGTGTAAAAGTAACAAACATTCACCACCTGTGAAATTATTCATCTCCGTGTTCCTTTCCCGCGGCCAAATTATTCACAGTGAAGTTATTATCGCTTGTAAATTTGGGCAGAGTAATTACCTGTGACTGTGCTGAGCTCAGGACGGTTCTCAGGAATAACTTTTCACCTTAGAGAAGAATGCGGTAAATAAATATGTAACAACAGATCAGGATCACATGGAATCAACGACTTATATCATAACGATACCGCTGAAATCATACCAGGAAGAGGGAGGTGATAAAACTACAAGGATGCAGGGGTCAGCGGACAGGGGTGTCCAGGCTAAGATCCTGACGATCTACTCAACACCAGATCATTAGAGGTCCAAGACCTGCCCTCTCAGCCGACACGGGGGTCAGTGGGGGCTCTCCTCTGTGGAGACACGGGGGTCAGTGGGTGCTCTCCTCTGTGGAGACACGGGGGTCAGTGGGTGCTCTCCTCTGTGGAGACACGGGGGTCAGTGGGTGCTCTCCTCTGTGGAGACACGGGGGTCAGTGGGTGCTCTCCTCTGTGGAGACACGGGGGTCAGTGGGTGCTCTCCTCTGTGGAGACACGGGGGTCAGTGGGTGCTCTCCTCTGTGGAGACACGGGGGTCAGTGGGTGCTCTCCTCTGTGGATACACGGGGGTCAGTGGGTGCTCTCCTCTGTGGAGACACGGGGGTCAGTGGGTGCTCTCCTCTGTGGAGACACGGGGGTCAGTGGGGGCTCTCCTCTGTGGAGACACGGGGGTCAGTGGGTGCTCTCCTCTGTGGAGACACGGGGGTCAGTGGGGGCTCTCCTCTGTGGAGACACGGGGGTCAGTGGGGGCTCTCCTCTGTGGAGACACGGGGGTCAGTGGGTGCTCTCCTCTGTGGAGACACGGGGGTCAGTGGGTGCTCTCCTCTGTGGAGACACGGGGGTCAGTGGGTGCTCTCCTCTGTGGAGACACGGGGGTCAGTGGGTGCTCTCCTCTGTGGAGACACGGGGGTCAGTGGGTGCTCTCCTCTGTGGAGACACGGGGGTCAGTGGGTGTTCTCCTCTGTGGAGACACGGGGGTCAGTGGGTGCTCTCCTCTGTGGAGACACGGGGGTCAGTGGTTGATCTCATCCGCTGGCCCGGCCGACTTTAGAAAGACCACATGGACCAGTGCTCATCCCAACTGAACGCCCAAACACCTTACCCGTGGGCAGAACACTACTTAGACAACACAGGGTGAGGGAACCACACAATGGTAAGACTTTATTGGATTCCCAACAGTCAAAGGCAGATAACACATGACAAAGGACAACACACAATGTAACAGGCAACAGAGTCTCACCCTTCTGCTGGCTCACCAGGGATGAGATTATTCCTGCCTTTGTAGCCTCATTGTTGGGCAGTAAAGCAGTTCTGAAAACCACCAGTTGGAACCTTAACCCTAGGCTGAAATCCTGTAGAATTACTAGTGATAGCAGTAGACCCCTTGTTAAATCTCTCAACTCCACTTTCAGGACATTGTGTTCCACAGGATTGGGGAAGATAGAGATGGTTGTTCCCTCAATGTTTGCTAGTTCAATTTTACTTCACATGACACAGACTAGTACACCGCAGGGGGCTGATACAATCCACAATCAGCAGGCATTCCACAAGCTAGCATAAAAAAATTGTACTGGAGAATCCCACAAGAAAAAATGGCGCATGTCCCTCGACTCATAAGAAAAATAAATCAAACGTCATAATTAAGAATAATTCAAACCTACAAAAGAGGCCAGATGTTCCTTAGTGCCGCTGGGTTGTCACACCAGGTATCAGGTTAGCACTGGGGATGCCCAATCTGGTGGTTTTGATCTAGGAAGGTGGTCTTACAAAGTACTGACTCAGGGGGTGAATACTAATACAAGAGAGAGAAAGGTGGTCCTACAAAGTGCTGACTCCGGGGGTGAATACTAATACAAGACAGAGAAAGGTGGTCCTACAAAGTGCTGACTCTGGGGGTGAATACTAATACAAGAGAGAGAAAGGTGGTTCTACAAAGTACTGACTCTGGGGGTGAATACTAATACAAGACAGAGAAAGGTGGTCCTACAAAGTGCTGACTCTGGGGGTGAATACTAATACAAGACAGAGAAAGGTGGTCCTACAAAGTACTGACTCAAGGGAGGAATACTAGTACAAGACAGAGAAAGGTGGTCCTACAAAGTGCTGACTCAAGGGAGGAATACTAATACAAAAGAGAGAAAGGTGGTCCTACAAAGTACTGACTCAGGGGGTGAATACTAATACAAAACAGAGAAAGGTGGTCCTACAAAGTGCTGACTCAGGGGGGTGAATACTAATACAAGACAGAGAAAGGTGGTCCTACAAAGTACTGACTCAAGGGAGGAATACTAATACAAGAGAGAGAAAGGTGGTCCTACAAAGTACTGACTCAGGGGGTGAATACTAATACAAGACAGAGAAAGGTGGTCCTACAAAGTGCTGACTCAGGGGGGTGAATACTAATACAAGACAGAGAAAGGTGGTCCTACAAAGTGCTGACTCAGGGGGTGAATACTAATACAAGAGAGAGAAAGGTGGTCCTACAAAGTACTGACTCAGGGGGTGAATACTAATACAAGACAGAGAAAGGTGGTCCTACAAAGTGCTGACTCAGGGGGGTGAATACTAATACAAGACAGAGAAAGGTGGTCCTACAAAGTGCTGACTCAGGGGGTGAATACTAATGCAAGACAGAGAAAGGTGGTCCTACAAAGTGCTGACTCAGGGGGTGACTACTAATAAAAGACAGAAAGGTGGTCCTACAAAGTGCTGACTCAGGGGGCTGAATACTTATACAAGACAGAGAAAGGTGGTCCTACAAAGTGCTGACTCAGGGGGTGAATACTAATGATAGACAGAGAAAGGTGGTCCTACAAAGTGCTGACTCAGGGGGTGAATACTAATGCAAGACAGAGAAAGGTGGTCTACAAAGTGCTGACTCAGGGGGTGAATACTAATACAAGACAGAGAAAGGTGGTCCTACAAAATACTGACTCAGGGGGTGAATACTAATACAAGACAGAGAAAGGTGGTCCTACAAAGTGCTGACTCAGGGGGGTGAATACTAATACAAGACAGAGAAAGGTGGTCCTACAAAGTGCTGACTCAGGGGGTGAATACTAATACAAGACAGAGAAAGGTGGTCCTACAAAGTGCTGACTCAGGGACTGAATACTAATACAAGACAGAGAAAGGTGGTCCTACAAAGTGCTGACTCGGGGGTGAATACTAATACAAGACAGAGGAAGTGGTCCTAAAAAGTATTTTCCTTTCTACTTCACAAATACTTGTATTTAGTGTTGGTATCACATAAAATCCCAATAAATTACATTTAATTTTGTGGGTGTAACCTGTAAAACGTCATGGGGTATGAATACTTTTTCGAGGCACTGACATAATGGCATAACACTTCTTTTACTTTCTGGCGTAGATATATACAGACACCTCCAGAAACTGTACAGAACTTGTACTATAAATTACAGTCAACACTTCAATAAACTTTATATTCTCAAGAACATTATAGATAAATAAATGAACCAAAAATGTGAAAAATTGCAGATTTAACATTGCCACAAAGTGTGAAATGTTGCAAATTACGCGTTAAGGAACAAAAGAGTAAGATATTGACACCTCGACGTGTCCTGACAATGTACATTATGGTGTCGGTGTTGGGTTTAGAACTTTCCTCTTGAGAAGTGAAGAAGTCGTTGGTTCATTTTGTAACTTCAGTTTCTTTGGAAAATCGGCACTTAACCAATACGACCACTTACCTGCAGCAGTTCAGAACAATCATGTTCACAGACGCGGGTGAGATGCGCCGCCTCCTCTATCGTGCTGTCACCCTGGGGTCTGCATCGCTCGAATGCTGCTTTTCTGATTCTATGATGACCCGAAATCTACTTACATAATTACGAAGTTACATCTCTTATCCACTTCCAGCATCATGTTGTCTTGATATCATGCTCCGCTGCATCCATATTCGCACACCCAAGTGATGGGTGTGCAAATATGGCGCCCGCTGGCGGTAATGGCCCATTGCACTCTATTGCCAGCGGTGCCGCAGCGACCCACACCCGACACCACCCGAAACCGCCGAGACACTTCTTTGCAGCAGAGATTCGATGCTCCACGCTGCCTGCCGCCGAACCTTACAATGACGCCTCAGTAACTGGGCATGCACACACCTGGCACACATGCCCATTTACAGATGGCGGCAGTCACCATAACTGCGCTTGCACAATTTCTACACAGGGGGGAGAGAGAGAGCACGGGGCAGACAAAGCATATGGAGGACAGAGAACACAAGGGGAGAGAGCACACAGGCAAGAGACTAAGCACAGATGGGGAGAAACAGCAACAGGGGGGAGAGAGACAGCGCAAGAGGGAAACATCACAGGGGGAGAGAGAGCGGACAGGGAGGAGAGCGCAGGGGGGGACAGAGATGAATCACACGGGGGAGAGATGGCCAACGTCCTCCTGATATGATAGCATCATGCACCCATCTAGTGTAGAATAACCGTTATCTTATATTCTATAGCGCTCCTACTGGGGGGGGAAGACAGGGAAGTCTACATGGACCCCTCACTTAAGGGTACTGTTGCACGACGCAATATTGCTAGGCAATGTCACTGGCAATTTGCTGGTTGCTGTGAAATCATGGACACATTGTTCTATTTTGTTGCTGTGTACAAATGTAACAATGTGTCCATGATTTCACTGCAACCAGCAAATTGCCAGTGACATTGCCTAGCAATATTGCGTCGTGTAACGGTACCCTTAACTGTATGGACTAGCGCAGCACGCTGATACAATTAGACCCTATAGTGGAGCAGGGGTTCCCAATCTATAAGCCACAGGTTGTTCTATGTCTGGGGCCACAGGATGGCGCACTTGGCGAATCCCATGAACAGGGGATCGCCATGGACTTGAGTATCCCGGTGTGATGACATCAGTGCGTTGGTCCGTCTGCCGCCGGATTCACCAAGACCCTGGCTTAGGAGAGTTTAGGTTTTTTCATTTTTTATTTTAACAGTCGGCATTAACACTGAGGTTTCTTCAGGATTTTTTATTTTTTAGCTAAAACTGTCCAATACGCTCAAACTTCTCAAAAATTCTTGGCCGATTTTTCGTTTTTCGTTTTTTTGCTCCCCTGCTTCCAAGAACCATAACTTTTTTATTTTCCAGTCAACATAGACATATGACGGCTTGTTTTTTGCAGGACGAGCTGTACTTTCAGATGCAGGCATTTATTTTACCATGTGGTGTACAGGAAAAATAGGAAAAAAAATCCAAGTGCGGTAAAATTGCAAATAAAATGCAATTACACGTTTGTTTTTTGTCTTTTTTATTCACCATATTTACTATATGCTAAAACTGACATGACGGTGTGATGCCTCGGGTCGGTACGAGTTTGTAGATACCCAACATGTTACTTTTACTGTTATCTAAGTGGTGAAAAAAATTCTGAAGTTTGAAAAAAAAAGAAACACTTTTTGCGCCATGTTCTGCGCCCCTTAGCGTCCTCATTTTTTGGGATCTGGGGCTAGGTGACGGCTTATTTTTTGCAATTAAAAGAAAAAACAGATATTGCGCCACACTGCAACTGGAGGAACTTACTACACGGTTTTACTATGTTTGCACTAACCTTTACTGGTTGTGCAACACCCCGCACAACCAGACTGATGGCTTAATGTGGGTCACTGTGGTGACAGGGGCCAATATTCCTTCCTCCTCTGATACTCCGGGCCTGGTGGTCAGCTCCTTAGTTCCTCTGGAGATGGAGATGGGCTCCTTCACTCCTCCACCCGAAGAGGCAGACTCGCTGCACTGGCTTCCGTCCCAGCTCCACACTGTGTATCAGTTGATCATTCAAGGGTGGGTCTTTATGATGTACTGCCTGGTACTGTGGATCTTAGAGCAGCTCACACACCGCACTCCCAGCAAGGGAGAAAGAGATTAGCAGATAGAAAACAAGCGGTGTCAGAGGTTTGGAGCGCTAAAGAAACCACGGGTTGGTGATTAAATTACCAATAATTTATTGCACGAACAGCAGGGTCCAGTATGCCACAACGCGTTTCGACGCACAGATGCGTCTTTCTCAAGTGGATCCACCATATTAAATTATTGGTAATTTAATCACCAACCCGTGGTTTCTTTAGCGCTCCATACCTCTGACACCGCTTGTTTTCTATCGGCTTATTTTTTGCGGCTTGAGCTGACGTTTCTAACGATACCATGTTTGGGTGGATGTGCTGTTTTGATCACCCGCTATTGCATTTTATAGCATTGTTGCGGCAACCAAAAAAACGTAACTTTGGCGTTTGGACCTTTCTTTCTGTTACGCAGTTTACGGCTCTCACTAATTGATTTTATATCTTGATAGATTGCGCAATGCTGAATGCAGCGATACCAAATGTGATATGTGTGTATGTGATACCCAATATATGTGTATAGAACGTTTGTGTTTTTTTTCATATTTTCAAAAACTTTTTTTTTTATGAATTATTTAATTTACACTGCCCCTTAGGGCGCCACAGTGCTGCACTGGCTGATCGCTTGTGCCATGTCCTGATAAGCTGCAGTATATCACGACATGGCACATACTTTCACTTTCAGCGGTTGGCAGCACTTGCCAACCACTGACAGGAAGCGGATCCTGATAGCCTGGGGTACTAGTGTGACCCCGGAAGCTATCAGGTACTGAACAGAGATACCGCAATCTTATTGCGGAATCTCCGATCTCGGCGGGAAAAAGCACGATGCTCGCGTTGGGGAATGACAGTGAATGACAGCGGGATCCAAAGGCTTAATAGCACCAATCAGATCGGTGCTGTAAGCTCGAGATCAGCTGAGATGTCGGGTGAGTGATGTGAGCTCCGCGCCTGGGCTCACATCAAAGGGGGGTACCTGACCTATGACATACATGTATGTCATGGGTTGGGAATGGGTTAAAGGGAATATGTCAGGTGATTTCCTAGTACAATACTAATAATATACTGGGCAGCCCTTTCAGGATCAGCAACTTTTATTACTGTACCATCTCCTGTTATCTTGTTGCAAGCTCCGGAGAAGTCAGTGTCACATGCTGGCTAGTCAAGCATATGTAGACTCAAAACTGACTATGCACTGCTCCCCACGCCCATAATCCTGCCCACTGTAAATAACAGTGAAGATTTTTACTATCACTGATGCCACTATGGGAGAGGTGGACGGGTTTGTGGGTGTGCATATGCTTGACTAGCCAGCATGTGACAATGAATTCTACGGAGCTTACAGGAAGATAATGTCACGTGGGGTGATGACACACCCCTCCCCCAGGGCCGTGGGGTACTCGGAACCATGCTAACAGTTCTGCTGGGGGGTCACGGGGGTCAAGGCCCAGCTCAGTGACCCTGGCGGCATCAATAAAAGTTTGTGGAATTTGGATTTATGGATAGTTGTCGTGACGCCACCCGTGGTGTTCTGCCACTAGGACCTCTTGGCATGATGGGAGGGCATCTTTGGTGGTCTTGCTCCCCACGGGTGAAGCGGTTCCCTAGGGCAACCGATGTGGTGTTCTGTGATGGAGGGCCATTGGGGGTGCAAGACTAAGGGGCGGAATAACCATCAGACACACAGTTCGTAGTCTCCGTTACCTTTACTGGTAGTAGTAGCAGGTTCGTCCAGGGTACCGTCCACAAGAGATGTTCGGAATCAGGATGGCCTGGAAGCAAGTCGGAGATCTCCTCACCCAGTGATTTCTGAGGCCTCCCTTTTGCGCTACTCTTGGCTGGTCCTGGCTGCCTGTAGCTAAGCTGCAACCCTCTCTTTCTGCATAAAGTCTCTCAACCGTATGGCAAGCAGCTCGAGCCCTTCCCGCGCACCGCTCCTCTGTCCCTGAGCTCTTCGATGCTCCTTTGCCTCCTGGGATTTGTTGTGGACGGGAGACTTGGAATCTCCCGTCCTCCGGTTTTGGCTGCTGGGCCTGGAATACCCTCACAACCACTGTCTCCGGTGTCCGCTCCTGGCGCTCTGCACTGGGGTGAGCCCGCTACCTGGCTCCATTCACCAGGCCTGCTTCTCTCCTTCCTCAGATCCTCTACTACGGGTCCCTCACGCTTTCTAGTGTCTGTCCTGGGGCGAGCCTTACTCTGCTCCTATCCACGGGACATCTTCACAGTCATCTTAGGAACTGAAATGACTAACTCCGCCTCCGGGCCTGAATTTATAGGGCGGCTCCCCTGAACTCGGGTTGCAGAGCTCCCCCTTAAGGTCTGCAGTCAGGAAAGTGTTGCATGCTGTGGGCTTACCTGGTGTGAATACCCCTTCTCACTCCCAAGACAACATTACCTCCCGAGGGAGGCAATGCCATTGTGGCAACCGGACTCTGGGCTGCCACTATGGTATCGCAGTAAGGGAATTAGGAACCAGGATGGCAAGATCAGCTAGAGACAATCAGGGGAGCTAGTCTTACCCTTAGACTGGGGGTTCTTGACTCATGCTATTCCCGAAATTATCTCCGAAGGTGAGGATGTTCAGATTGCCAACATTGCCCTGTGCTCCTGATCAGCCTTAGACTAGGACTCCTTCTCCTCCACCAATGGCCTGGGAAGGACAGCAACTCTCACAAGAAGGAAAAAAACAAGAAGTCTTCAGCACAAAGTGCACACACGTCTTCTCAGTTCCAGGTCTTGCAGAGACTAAACTCTAGCAGCAACATCGGCTTTTAGAAGTGGGAACTATTTAAAGGCTGGGTGAATGGACTACATCAGCTAACACACCCAGCAACAGCTCATCCGAGCCGGGAGAGCCGTAAACCCATAGACAGCAGCAGCTTCTGACATTAAGGGTAAGTTCACACTTACCCGGCGTGTTTGTCGGCGGCAGCTGGCGGGTCCCGCCAGGAAGCTCCGGCGCCGTCCACCGGCTTCCTGGCGGGTATGTGCGGGCGGTATCCGGCGGCTGCCCAGCGGGTTCTCGGCGGAGATTCTGCAGCGGCTGGAAGCAGCACATGATTCTGCTTGCAGCCGCTGCAGAACCGGCCGGTTTTAAGAACATGGTCATTCTTTGCTAACCCGCTGGGAAACCTGCGGGTTAGCAACGGATGACGCTGGGTAACCGCCGGTGTCTGCACAGCCTTGGGCGGGTTACATTAGTTTCAATGTTAATCCAAACGCTGGTTTGGATTAACATAAATTTAAATAAAACTAATGTATGCAAAACGGCGGTTTACACAGGTAAACCGCCGAAAACCCGCCCAGTGCGCACATACCCTAACACTGAACTGAACTACTATGGACTGCAGAGCAGTCAACATGTGCATGATAACAGTAGAAGGTAGAACAATAAATGTTACTGATCCTGAAAGGGCTGCCCAAGCCCTATTCCAGGATACCATTATTATTGTACAAGAAAATTACCTGACAGATTCCAGGGGCATCAACTATCAAGTCAAAGTCAACTACACCAGGGAGGGGCATCATGATCACTTTACTTTGGGGCTCATCTTTCGATATAACTCTGAACCATCTACACTGTTAAGTCCCCACAAGCGGCCACGTTTTCCAAAACAAAAGAATTATCCGTCAAAGCCCCAATTTGTGTAAACACATGAAGTCTACAGTGACAAGTAAATGATGACAAATCGCCCGTGATGGCGCGGATCGCTCCCAGCCCGTGTTGTGAGATGAAACTGCACCTTTAAGTGCACGCCGCAGTTTATGGGGCATGCAAATGATCTGTGATTGGGAATATTGTCTCACAATGTGGAATAACCTTGGCTGTACTGATTCCATTTGGCAACCATTTCTGTATTTTAAGATCCTAATCAGAAGAGAGCAATCCATCCTGAATGGCTCACATTTGTCTGTAAATGAGAGAAAAGTGTTCATTAAATGGCAGCGCTGAAAGCGTCGTCAGGTGCAAGGCGAAGGGATACAATGTAATCAGGAGGAAGGAATAATGGAGGCTATAATGAACAATTACAGATCTCCATCCTGAATATATATATATATCTGTCCTATCTATGTCTCCGGCACTGGACTGAGTATTTATACAAGTGTCCACAGTTTATATCTGGACTTCATGATTAGTTACATTTGATTTCTCCAAGTAGAAATGGAGAATCTATCAATAGTTGCTGTACTTGGCCCTCTGAGCCCGGAAGTAAAGGGTCTGATGATCCACCCTCTATTTATACACAACTAGTGATGGTCAAACACAACTGTTAAGTTGAGGGTCTGTACAGAATACCTAGGTTTGGAGCATGGGCCCTGAACACAGACTTTCCTGACTGTTCGGCTGTAAAAATAAACAAAATGATGATTAAACATCAGTGCGATCACTTACCGGCTCTCGCAGCTGCAGGTGCACCACTTTCACGCCGCTGATTAACTCCATCCTTTATTCACTGCACTGCTCTAACAGCCAATCACAGACACTGTTACAGAGAGTGGATGTCAGTGATTGGCTGTTGGAGCCAGTGCAGTGAATAAAGATAGAGTTAATGAGCGGCCCGGAAGTAGTGTGGCTGTTGTGCTCCCACCCATTGTTCCAGTGTGTGTGAGTGGTTGCCATTGGCATCGAACCTGCCATCATAGGGCTGTAAAAATAAATAAAAAGTTTGTGTAGGGCTTCTCTGTATTTTTGATTTTCAGCACAGATAAAGCAGCCAGCTACGGGCTGGCACGCCCAGCTGCCAAGTTTTACCTTGGCTTGCAATCAAAAATATAGGGAAACCCATTTTTTTTTTTTATTATTTAAATAAAAAATTTTAAAAATTGTGTGGACTTAGCCCTATTTTTGATTGCAAAGTCAAGGTAAAATCAGTAGCTTGGGGCTGGTATTCTCAGGATGTTGAAGCCCATGTTATTGGACTCCTCAGGCTACAGACAGCCCGCACCCATCAATAAATTGGATCGTTCCATTAGAATCACAAATTCCTGGCGTTTACCCGGCTCTTGCTGATGCCTTGGTGCGGTGGCATCAGGTTGATAGAAGGGGTTAATGACAGCTGAGTATTGGCAGCTGTTCATTAAGCCCAGATTGGAGGCATCGGGGTGTGATAAAAGGGGTTAAATGACAGCTGAGTATTGACAGCTGTCATTAAGCCCAGATTGGACATTGGGAGATAAAAGGGTTAATGACAGCTGAGTATTGACGCTGTCATAAAGCCAATGTGACATCAGGGTATAGAAGGGGTTAAATGACAGCTGAGTTTGCACAGCCATTGAGCCAAATTTGGTAATATTCACGTCTCTATGAGACCCCCCATGAATAATTAAAAAACCAAAGACACTGAAATCTTCATTATTTGAAATAAAAAACACACAACCCTTTTCCACCACTTTATTATCAAAAACCTCAGGTCAGAAGCAATCCAACATATGATGTCCCTCGACGATTCCTGGCTCTGCTACATCCAGAGGCTGCAGTGATGGAACAAGCATCCTATCCTACAGCCCTGGGAATCAGTGACATCCTTGAGTGACTGAGGTCTCCCTGCGGCTGTTAGTGAACTCAGGTGACCCCACCGTCAGATTGACGGACTGCGGGACATGACAGCACAGCTGTCCAGCAATCCGGCGGCAGGTCGACTGAGTTCACAGCAGTAGATTCTTACCAGTTAAAAAAAAGTCTGTCTAGACCCACAGAACCCAAATATCTGCAGGTTCACCCATCTATTCACAACATTCTGCTATTATTTACATTGTAATATTTGCTCCTATTATATACAGGATATTGTCCTATAGGAAACAGACCCTGGTGATAAGTGATTGGCTACAAAGTTTCTCGAAATTGGTTGTCTTTAAGGTCTGCAGATACCTGACGGAGTCATTTCGAACTGTTTCAAATCAGTAAGATCATATGGTATATCTGTACATATAGCAAAAGCTGAATATTAAGTATTAAAATCCAGACTGTGTCTTTTCTGGTTGACCTCCTTCTTTGCAGGAGTTCTGTTTGCTGCATTCAAGATTTCATCCTAATAATTTAAATTAAGTAAAATTAATCAATTAAGTAGCAACTGCATGGAGGATATATATGTAGTACTGAGCAGTGGTAGTATTGATTCCAGCTCTGTAGTTAGAGAAACACTTACTAGACAGCAAAAGTTGCATGAATGATATCCAACAACAGTACTGGCCAATGTGTAGGTGTGAATCCAACACTGAGATGAGAAAACACAGTTATAGAAAGCAGTGGCAGCATGGAGGATATTATAAAGTAATACTGAGCAGTGTAGAAGTGATTCCAGCTCTACATTAGATAAACACTTACTAGAAAAGGAAAAGTAGACTAAATGACATCTTAATACATATACAGTTAGCGTGATCCAGACTGAATAGAGAAAAGGGTTCTAGAAAGCAGTGGCAGCATGAGGGCATTATACAAGAGTACTGAGAAGTATTGCTGTGAATCCTGCAAATCAGGTGATTATATTGGAATAAGCTTGTGTGTGTACATGAATAATAACACTATTTATGGCCATTATATTAATTGTATTCTGCACTTTTCACTGTTTCCCCTCTGCCGACATTACTTCTATTTTTCAGTTGTCTCTGAGCTGGTGGTGTAGATAATGCTATAATGTCCAAGGACAGATAACGTGCTTCTATCCTAAAGTCCAAGTACAGGCATATTGTAAGATCTGCTATCTTCCTATCTCTATTTAGCACATAGAGGCTGAAAACCCTTCTGTAATTTCCACAGATGTTGGCTGGGGACATTGTAGCCAGATTACATTTCCCTCTGATCTCCAGATTATTTGCTCTTACTTCGCTGATACATTGTAACAAGTTGCTGTGAGAGTATAGATATGTAATGTCCAGGTGGATACGCTGCTGATTCTCGTTCGCGTTGCTTCTCTTACAGTGTTGACCCCCAGGAGCAATAAATTTAAGAGCCAAAAAGCCGATCACGAATGTTGTCCGACAAATGGTTTGCGATTGTGTTTATGAACGGTGTCCTCGAAACGGCTCCATTGTTACAACACAATCTGTCAGCGGCTCATATGAAAGTGTGACCCCCCCCGTCCCCCCGCAGCCGATGCTGCAGTGACAGCTTGTCAGTTACACATTCCGCATAAATTGCCACAAATTATCATTGTATTTTTTTTTTTCATTTTTTTGCCGTTTCCAATGATACAAAGTAAATAATTCATCACTGGTTAAACCTTCTCCACTGATTCACTGCACGCGGTAAATCGAGAAGAATGAGAGGCGGTAAAGCCGTGCGCCCCTGGTGATCGCCGTCATGGACTCAACTGTCTGACATTTTCCAATTACATTTTTAATACTTTTAGTTTTATTTAATGCCATAGGTGCATGTGGAGCGCCGCGCCTTCCCCACCGCAGCCCGGCCGGTTAATGTTATTGGCGTTGTTTTCCAGACTAATCAACTGCAGTATTAAAAATGAAGATCACGAGTTCTCTAGCTGTAAAAGTCAGAAATCGTTCCAAAGCGGGGAGATTCATGAATCTGTGATATATACAGTATGAAGAAAATGTAGTGCCCCCCCACATCCCCTCCGGGGCTTCTTTGTCCTCATCTACATCCATAGACATTCAATAGGGAAGAAAAGTATGTGCCCCCCACATCCACCTCCGGGGCTCCTCTGTCCTCATCTACATCCTAGACATTAATATGGAGAAAAGTATGTGCCCCCACATCCACCTCTGGGGACTTCTCTGACCCCCATCTACATCAAATAACATTAATATAGAGAAAACTATGTGCCCCCCACATCCACCTCCGGTGCTTCTCTGTCCTCATCTACATCCAAAGACATCAATATAGAGGAAAAGCATGTGCCCCCCCACATCCTCCTCCGGGAGCTTCCTCTGTCCTCATCTACATCCATAGACATTAATATAGAGGAAAGTATGTGCCCCCACCACCCATATGCTCCCACCATTCTGGGAAGCTTCTCTGTCCTCATCTACATCCATAGACATTCAATATAGAGAAATGTATGTGCCCCACATCCACCTCCAGGTGCTCCTCTTTTCCTCCATCTACATCCATAGATATTAATATGAACAAAGTATGTGCCCCCCACCAGATCCACCTCCGGAGCTCCTCTATCCTCCATCTACATCCATAGACATTAATATGGAGAAACGTAGGTTCATCTGTCGAGCCCAGGCCCTGGGGTACTCGGTACCAGGCTCGGTGGTTGTTCAGGGATGTCACGGGTGGCAGCGCCTGAGCCCGAGGCCTGGGTGACACTTCAAAAAGGGAGTATTTACAGGGGATAAGAGTTTGTCATGTGATTCCGCCTGTAGTATTGGTGATGGGTCACCAGCGCCGCCACAGTCCCCGGAGGTAGATGGTAGTACGGCTGAGATGGCAAAGGGAGTCCTCCAGGGCAGCGTAGTGTAGAGGGACAGCTTGGAGTGGGATCTTAGGTCGGATAGGGAGTGATGGAGCAGTCTATAGGGGACACGAGAGCGGAGAGGAATGCGCACACACACTGCAGAAGTCTTCCTTTTACTGATGTTATATCAGGTAAAGATGTCAGGGCACTGACAGGTGACCGGTGCACAGTGAGTCCCCACAGCAAGTGGGTATAAGGCCTCCTCTGCTTCCCTACGGTTCCTGAAGCCCTGTGTCTGCTTGCAGCCAGACCGGCCTCCTCTCTTACTTGGGTCCTTGCTCTCTCCTTCTGCACGGTCCACAGGTTACCCTCTCTGATCACTGCTTTTGATTACACTGCTGTGTCTGGCTCCCTCTCTCTGAACCCACAGGTGGGCCGGGTGATTGAAGTCTCCATGGTGTGAGGGGGTTCTCTGGTAGTCCTTGAGTTATCCTACAGGTGCGGATCCCCGATGTCCGGTACGTCTCTGGCGAACTTCCACTAGTTCCTCACTCCCTTTCTGGCTCTGCTCCTTCCTTCTGTCCCCACTCCTAGGCTTGCGGAATCAGAAGGGCCACTCCGGTCACTGGTTCGGGCCTAACCGCGGCACCGATTAACAGGATTCTTCACAGCTCTCCAGCGTCTGCACACTCTGAAACTCCTCCCCCAGCAGCAGTATTTATAGGGCATCTCACCTAAGGTCAGTAAGTGGAGCTCCCCCTACTGTGCGGGGTGGAAGGTGTTGCATGTAGTAGGTGCCTGCTGTGGAAACCCATCTGTGCATTAGGCAAAGCAAGGCCCAGAACCAAGGGACACTGACCCGCTGTGGAGCCCCCAGGGAGGAGTAGAGTAAGAAAAGGACAAGGGACCGTATATAGGATCCCTTTAGCTCAGCCGGACACCGGAGTCCGACCCTGCAAGAGAAACACTAAAGCAGGAAAAGCCCGAGAGAAACCAGGAGGATCTATTCCCCTGAGGTACCAACTTAATAGAGACACTCAAATCTGACCAGGGGCCCAAGAGGAGTGTAGGG